>CM059214.1:16660776-17350776 GCA_030347435.1 Clarias fuscus
GATTCCAATCTGGATGCAAATTTTGATGAGTTTTTGAGTATGTTAAGGACCCCAAAAGTACCAAAAGTGTGGAAAAAAAAAAAAAAAAAAAAAAAAAAAAAATAATTAAAGTTGCAAGCAACGATGACGGGCCCAAGCAACGGGCGCGGTCCCCACCCCGGGCGCACCGCACAACCTGCGTGTTATTCGAGTGTGTCAAAACCTCAAAAAAGTCATTGGTACCCGGTTGCACCGCAGAACTTGCACACAGAACGTCACACATCATACTGGGCTAATATCAGTTTGGGCCCTAAATATTTGTGTGTGTGTGTGTGTGTGTGTGTGACTAGTTAATGTGTCAGTCTGTCTCTGATGAGTAAATGTGTTTTTGTGTGTTTGTGTGTGTGTGGTGTGTGAATCTGTGTGTTAACATTAGTGATGTGTGTGTTAGTATGTCCAAGACATGTGACTTGTTAGTGGATGTGTGTGTTTCTGCGTGAGACAGAGATGTGAGTGTGTGAGTGTTATAATTTGTGATGTTATAATGTGTGAGTATGTAGGTGCTCATTTGTGTGATGTACGAGTGTATTTGTTTGTGTGTGCATGCATGTGTGTGCGTGTGTGTGAGATGTGTTTGTGTGTGTGTGTGTGTGTGTTTATTTAGTGTGTTAACATTAGTGATGTGTGCTTGTGTATGTTTGTGTGTATGGTGTGTTCAAATATTAGTGATTTGTGTGTGATTAATAATTGTTCGGTGTAAGTTTAAGACATTATCACGGCTGACCCGTTTGAGATATCAACATGTGTGATGTGTGTGTGAGAGTGAGGGAGAGAGGTGTGTGACAGTGATGTGATGTGATGTGATTTGTGTGTGTGTGTGTGTGTGTGTGTGCATGTGTGTGTGTGTGTGCATGTGTGTGTGGGAGGTTTAGTGTGTGGGAGGTTTAGTGTGTGTGAGAGTGAGGGACAGAGGTGTGTGAGATGTAGATGTGTCAGTCTGTGTGTGACGAGTAAATGTGCTTGTGTTTGTGTATATGGAGTGTGTGTGTGTGTGTGTGTGTGTGTGTGTGTGTGGTTGTTTGTGTGTATGGTTTGTGAGTCTGTGTGTTAACATTAGTGATGTGTGTTATTAATAATGTTTCGGTGTAAGTTTAAGGATGTTCCTGAATGTGATGTCACTGTCCGTGTCACTGAATATGATGAGTGTGAGTGTGTGTCTGTCGTGAGAGATGTGTGCTATAGATGCGCAGGAGCCTCTTGTTTTCCTAAGGATCTTTTTCCTTTTTCATGATATATTGATTTTTATTTAGTCAGGTCACATTAGTGACGTGTGCTTGTGATGTGTGTGTGTGTGTGTGTGTGTGTGTGTGTGTGTGTGCATGTAGGATAGTTAGTGTGTTCATATTGTGTATTTGTCGGGATGTGTACATGACCGATGTGTAGAGTGTGTGTGTGTGTGTGTGTGTGTGTGTGTTTAGAATGTGTGGTCTGGTGTGTATATCGCCGCGCTTGTCCACCAGACTCAATGTTGTACAGTTGGCAATTTAAATGTTTGTATTGTTTATTTTTTATGATTTCTGCATATATTTAAATTGTAAACATGAAGCCATAGTAAAAATGAAGGGGAAAGACCTGACTGCAGAATACCTGCCTACTACTGCCATCTACTGGACATATTTTATTACTGCAGGAGTCAGTGGAGACAGTTCAAACCAAGGCTGATAAATATACTGTAAAAATTGTTGGGAGCTGTGTGAGCATCACAAAAACATGAAACTCAAGAAATCTACTCAGAACCAGTTGTTCTTTCTACCTAAAATGTTTGGGCACATTAGGACTTTCCACTTGGTGGATATAAGTATCTTATATTTGCTCAAAATTATATGTTGCCATAGCAACCCTATTCAACGTATCAAAAAGTCCTTTACAGTGTGACATCAGCCGTGTCTTCCAATTATTGTGCCTGATTTTGAAGCCAATTAGCTGAAAATTAGCCACAAAAGAATTTAATTTCTAAAAGTAGACACTTTCTGCTGCCAGTTGGTGGCGCTATGACTGAGACTCACGGGACCCATGTCACTGTGAGCAGGACTCTTCTCTTAACCTACTGCTGAGGTTTGATGAACGTCACTCAATTTAGACAGAAGTTATTAGCCACTTCCTGTTTCCTGTTATTCGCCGTGGCCCTTAAAGCTACAGGCCGTGTTTCAAATGTGTGTGTGTTTATAACACGAAATAACAACAGCAAAAGATAATAGTGACAGTCACAATAACATATTGATTCTAGGCATACTTACTAAGAATACACACACACACACACACACACACACACACACATGTAAATATATATATATATATATCGCGACCTCGCGGGCATAATAACTTGTTACCGGAACAGATAAAATGTCCATTGTTAATATAGTTAAAGACTTCACACTTACTGTTGCATTCACGCACAAAACTTGGTCCAAAGGGCGATTTGTAAACAATTCAACAGTCCATAAACAACTATTCAGCGGCAGCGTTTGTGTCAGTCCGCTTCACCAAAACTCAAATCTGTGAGGGAGGGGGAGGTCACGTGTGTCTCTGTGCGTCTCCGTGTGTGTGGGATGTGTGGTGTGATACCTCCATCTAGTGGCCATAGTTTAGTACTGCAGGAGTTAGTTTATACACTTTTTTAAAACAATGAGTTAATAAACATAAAATATTGTTGGGAGGCGTATGAGCATAACAAAATCGTGAAACTCAAGAAATTTACTCAGAACCAGTTGTACCTTCTATGTAAAATGTTTGGAGACATTAGGACTTTCCACTAGTTGGATATGAGTATCCTAGTTTTCCTTAAAATTTTACCTTGCCATAGCAACACTATTTAACATAGCAAAAAGTCCTTTACAGGGTGACATCAGCCATGTCTTCCAATTATTGTGCCTGATTTTGAAACCAATTAGCTGAAAATTAGCCCCAAAAGAATTTAATTTCTAAAAGTAGACACTTTCTGTTGCCAGTTGGTGGCGCTATGACTGAGACTCATGGGACCCATGTCACTGTGAGCAGGGCTCTTCTCTTAACCTACTGCTGAGGTTTGATGAACGTCACACAATTTATACAGAAGTTATTAGCCACTTCCTGTTTCCTGTTATTCGCCGTAGGTTTAAGGGCTCGCCACGGCCGACCCGTTTAAGATATCAACCAGCCCTTCACAATATTAGATCATCAATGTCTTGAGATTATATTAGACCCTGTTTGGTCAAAAACCTATTAATCCTGTAAGAGTAGTAGATCACATTCCAATGGGTGCGTTTTTCAAACAACGCCAAATAACCGACTTCCTGTTCAGCGGATTCCATGACATGGGGTATGGAAGTTGTTCAGCTCAATGAGATCTAAATTTATACTGGGTCTCATTCATATATGTGAAAGTGGATATGAGTTATGCAGCTTAAACTGTACAAAGTTCCAGGGGGCGCTGTACAGGCCCTGTGGCACGCCCGGGCTCCAGGCTCTCAGGGCTTCCTCAAAATCAGTGAGAGTCTACACCCATAAAATTTGGGACCCGTAGATCTTTCCAATCGTAAGATATGAGAAGAATAATTTTCTTCGATTTTTTCTTGAGTTAAATCGTCACCATAGCAACACGATTCAAATTAGAAAAAAATCCTTCATGATTTCAAATGACCCATGTCTTTTCATTATTCTGACTGATTTTGAACCAAATCAGGTGAAAGTAAAGGACAAAATATTAATGATTTCCAAAAGTGACACACTTCCTGCTGCCACGTGGTGGCGCTATGACATAGACTCATGATTGTCATATGATGTGATCAGCTTCCTACTCTTAACATACCTGTAAAGTTTCATGTGCCTAACTTAATGTACACAGAAGTTATTAGCCACTTCCTGTTTCATTTTATTCGCCATAATTTTAAAGCGTCGCCACGGCCGAACCGTTCGAGGTATCAAAAAGATCTCTGCAATTTTGCATCGGCAACTTGTTTAGATCATATGTAGCTGGTTTGGTGCGAATTGTAAAAATTTCCTAGGAGGAGTTTATCACATTCCATTGGGTGCGTTTTGCAAACAACTCAAAATAACTCACTTCCTGTTGATTAGACCTGATGACATGCAGCGCGAAACTTGTTCAGTTTGATGAGATCTAAATGTTCACCGAGTTTTATAAGTATACGTGCAAGTGTGTCTGAGCTATAAGGCAAGACTCTGTAGGGGGCGCTGTGCAGGGCGTGTGCGACGCCCCGGGCCGAGCCGCACTGAGGACCTGTTGGCCGCAGATTCCAATCTGTGTGCAAATTTTGGTGAGTTTTTGAGTATTTTAAGAGGCCCGAAAGTGCCCGGATGATTGAAAGAAAAATAATAAAAAAAAAAAAAAAAAAAATAATAATCCTTAGGAAAACAAGAGGGCCCTGCGCACTCAGTGCTTGGGCCCTAATAATAATCCTAACGAAAACAATAGGGCCCTGCGCACTCAGTGCTTGGGCCCTAATAATAATCCTAACGAAAACAATAGGGCCCTGCGCACTCAGTGCTTGGGCCCTAATAATAATAATCCTAACGAAAACAATAGGGCCCTGCGCACTCAGTGCTTGGGCCCTAATTAAAGTTGCAAGCAACGATGACGGGCCCAAGCAACGGGCGCGGTCCCCACCCCGGGCGCACCGCACAACCTGCGTGTTATTCGAGTGTGTCAAAACCTCGAAAAAGTCATTGGCACCCGGTTGCACCGCGGAACTTGCACACAGAACGTCACACATCATACTGGGCTAATATCAGTTTGGGCCCTAAATATATGTGTGTGTGTGTGTGTGTGTGTGTGTGTGTGTGTGTGTGTGTGTGTGTGTGTGTGTGTGTGTGACTAGTTAATGTGTCAGTCTGTCTCTGATGAGTAAATGTGTTTTTGCGTGTTTGTGTGTGTGTGGTGTGTGAGTCTGTGTGTTAACATTAGTGATGTGTGTGTTAGTATGTCTAAGACATGTGACTTGTTAGTGGATGTGTGTGTTTCTGCGTGAGGGTGTGTGAGACAGAGATGTGAGTGTGTGAGTGTTATAATTTGTGATGTTATAATGTGTGTTTATGTAGGTGCTCATTTGTGTATTGTACGAGTGTATTTGTTTGTGTGTGCATGCATGTGTGTGCGTGTGTGTGAGAGGTGTTTTTTTGTGTGTGTGTGTGTGTGTGTGTGTGTGTGTGTGTGTTTCTGTGTGTGTGTTTATTTAGTGTGTTAACATTAGTGATGTGTGCTTGTGTTTGTGCATGTTTGTGAGTATGGTGTCTGCATCTGTGTGTTAATATTAGTGATGTGTGTTATTAATAATTGTTGGGTGTAAGTTTAAGACATTATCACGGCTGACCCGTTTGAGATATCAAAATGTGTGATGTGTGTGTGAGAGTGAGGGAGAGAGGTGTGTGACAGTGATGTGATGTGATGTGTGTGTGTGTGTGTGTGTGTGTGTGTGTGTGTGTGTGTGTGTGTGTGTGTGTGTGTGTGTGTGTGTGAGAGAGAGTCAGGGAGAGAGGTGTGTGACATGTAGATGTGTCAGTCTGTGTGTGACGAGTAAATGTGCTTGTGTGAGTTTGTGTATATGGTGTGTGTGTGTGTGTGTGTATGGTGTGTGAGTCTGTGTGTTAATATTGGTGATGTGTGTTATGAATAATTTATCGGTGTAAGTTTAAGGATGTTCCTGAATGTGATGTCACTGTCTGTGTCACTGAATATAATGAGTGTGTGTGTGTGGTGTGTAAGTCTGTGTTAACAGTAGTGTGTGTTAGTATGTTTAAGATATGTGACTTGTTAATGGGTGTGTGTGTTTCTGCGTGAGGGTGTGTGAGACAGAGATGTGAGTGTGTGAGTGTTACAATTTGTGATGTTATAATGTGTGTGTATGTAGGTGTGCATGTGTGTGATATATGAGTGTACTTGTTTGTGTGTGTGCATGCATGTGTGTGAGATATCTTTGTGTTTGTGTGTGTGTTTATTTAGTGTGTTAACATTAGAGATGTGTGCTTGTGTTTGTGCATGTTTGTGTGTATGGTGTCTGCATCTGTGTGTTAATATTAGTGATGTGTGTGTTATTAATAATTGTTGGGTGTAAGTTTAAGACATTATCACGGCTGACCCGTTTGAGATATCAAAATGTGTGATGTGTGTGTGAGAGTGAGGGAGAGAGGTGTGTGACAGTGATGTGATGTGAGGTCAAGTTTGAGTATGACACGCAATGGGATTTATTTGATGCTGATGCTGGATCAGTCTTTGGCTTGTCCTGTGTGTGTGTGTGTGTGTGTGTGTGTGTGTGTGTGTGTGTGTGTGTGTGTGTGTGTGTGTGTGTGAGAGAGAGAGAGAGTGAGGGAGAGAGGTGTGTGACATGTAGATGTGTCAGTCTGTGTGTGACGAGTAAATGTGCTTGTGTGAGTTTGTGTATATGGTGTGTGTGTGTGTGTGTGAACATTAGTGATGTGTGTGATAAATAATTTATCGGTGTAAGTTTAAGGATGTTCCTGAATGTGATGTCACTGTCTGTGTCACTGAATATAATGAGTGTGTGTGTGTGTGTGTGTGTGTGTGTGTGTGTGTGTGTGTGTGTGTGTGTGTGTGTGTGTGTGTGAGAGTGAGGGAGAGAGGTGTGTGACATGTAGATGTGTCAGTATGTGTGTGACGAGTAAATGTGCTTGTGTTTGTGCGAGTTTGTGTATATGGTGTGTGTGTGTGTGTGTGTGTGTGTGTGTGTGTGTGTGTGTGTGTGTGTGTGTGTATGGTGTGTGAGTCTGTGTGTTAATATTGGTGATGTGTGTTATAAATAAATTATCGGTGTAAGGTTAAGGATGTTCCTGAATGTGATGTCACATATAATGTGTGTGTGTGTGTGTGTGTGTGTGTGTGTGTGTATGTTGTACAGTGGGCAATTTAAATGTTTCTATTGTATATTTTTGATCATTTCTGCATATGTTTAAATTGTAAACATGAAGCCATAGTAAAGGAGAAGGGGAAAGACCTGACTGCAGAATACCTGCCTATTACTGCCATCTACTGGACATATTTTATTACTGCAGGACTGAGTGGAGACAGTTCAGGCCAAAGCTGATAAATATACTGTAAAAATTGTTGGGAGCTGTGTGAGCATCACAAAAACATGAAACTCAAGAAATCTACTCAGAAGCAGTTGTTCTTTCTACCTAAAATGTTTGGGCACATTATGATTTTCCACTTGGTGGATATAAGTATCTTATATTTGCTCAAAATGATATGTTGCCATAGCAATACTATTCAACGTATCAAAAAGTCCTTTACAGTGTCACATCAGCCGTGTCTTCCAATTATTGTGCCTGATTTTGAAGCCAATTTGCTGAAAATTAGCCACAAAAGAATTTAATTTCTGAAAGTAGACACTTTCTGCTGCCAGTTGGTGGCGCTATGACTGAGACTCACGGGACCCATGTCACTGTGAGCAGGACTCTTCTCTTAACCTACTGCTGTGGTTTGATGAATGTCACTCAATTTATACAGAAGTTATTAGCCACTTCCTGTTTCCTGTTATTCGCCGTAGGTTTAAGGGCTCGCCACGGCCGACCCGTTTGAGATATCAACCAGCCCTTCACAATATTAGATCCTCAATGTCTTGAGATTATATTAGACCCTGTTTGGTCAAAAACCTATGAATCCTGTAAGAGTAGTATATGACATTCCAATGGGTGCGTTTTTCAATCAACGCCAAATAACTGACTTCCTGTTCAGCGGATTCCAGTATGGGATATGCAAGTTGTTCATCTCAATGAGATCTAAATTTCTACTGGGTCTCATGCATATATGTGAAAGTGGATATGAATTATGCAGCTAAATTTTTTACAAAGTTCCAGGGGGCGCTGTCCAGGCCCTGAGCCACGCCCGGTCTCCAGGCTCTCAGGCCTTACTCATAATCAGTTTCAGTGTATAGCCGTAAAAGTTTGGAACCGTAGGTCTTTCCACTCGTACGATATGAGAAGATTTATTTTTTTGCACTTCATTTTAGGTTTTTTCTCTAGATAAATCGTCGCCATAACAAGACGATTCAAATTATAAAAAAATCCTTCATGGTCTCAAATCATCCATGTCTTTTCATTATTCTGACTGATTTTGAACCAAATCAGGTGAAAGTAAAGGCCAAAATATTAGTGATTTCCAAAAGTGACACACTTCCTGCTGCCAGTTGGTGGCGCTATGACATAGACTCATGATTGTCATTTGATGTGATCATCTTCCTACTCTTAACACACCTGTAAAGTTTCATATGCATAACGTAATGTACACAGAAGTTATTAGCCACTTCCTGTTTCATTTTATTCGCCATAATTTTAAAGCGTCGCCACGGCCGAACCGTTCGAGGTATCAAAAAGATCTCTGCAATTTTGCATCGGCAACTTGTTTAGATCATATTTGCCTGGTTTGGTGGAAATTCTGTAAATTTCCTAGGAGGAGTATTTCAAATTCCATTGGGTGCGTTTTGCAAAGACCTCAAAATAACTCACTTCCTGTTGATTAGCCCTGATGACATGCATTGCAAAACTTGTTCAGCTTGATGAGATCTAAATGTACACGGAGTTTTCTGAGTGTGCGTGCAAGTGTCTCTGAGCTATGAGGCACGATTTTCTAGGGGGCGCTGTGACGGGCGTGTGCGACTCCCCGGGCCGAGCCCCACTGAGGACCTGATGGCCGCGGATTCCAATCTGGATGCAAATTTTGATGAGTTTTTGAGTATGTTAAGGACCCCAAAAGTACCAAAAGTGTGGAAAAAAAAAAAAAAAAAAAAATAATAATAATCCTAACGAAAACAATAGGGCCCTGCGCACTCAGTGCTTGGGCCCTAATTAAAGTTGCAAGCAACGATGACGGGCCCAAGCAACGGGCGCGGTCCCCACCCCGGGCGCACCGCACAACCTGCGTGTTATTCGAGTGTGTCAAAACCTCGAAAAAGTCATTGGCACCCGGTTGCACCGCGGAACTTGCAGACCGAACGTCACACATCATACTGGGCTAATATCAGTTTGGGCCCTAAATATGTGTGTGTGTGTGTGTGTGTGTGTGTGTGTGTGTGTGTGTGTGTGTGTGTGTGTGTGTGACTAGTTAATGTGTCAGTCTGTCTCTGATGAGTAAATGTGTTTTTGCGTGTTTGTGTGTGTGTGGTGTGTGAGTCTGTGTGTTAACATTAGTGATGTGTGTGTTAGTATGTCTAAGACATGTGACTTGTTAGTGGATGTGTGTGTTTCTGCGTGAGGGTGTGTGAGACAGAGATGTGAGTGTGTGAGTGTTATAATTTGTGATGTTATAATGTGTGTTTATGTAGGTGCTCATTTGTGTATTGTACGAGTGTATTTGTTTGTGTGTGCATGCATGTGTGTGCGTGTGTGTGAGAGGTGTTTTTTGTGTGTGTGTGTGTGTGTGTGTGTGTGTTTCTGTGTGTGTGTTTATTTAGTGTGTTAACATTAGAGATGTGTGCTTGTGTTTGTGCATGTTTGTGAGTATGGTGTCTGCATCTGTGTGTTAATATTAGTGATGTGTGTGTTATTAATAATTGTTGGGTGTAAGTTTAAGACATTATCACGGCTGACCCGTTTGAGATATCAAAATGTGTGATGTGTGTGTGAGAGTGAGGGAGAGAGGTGTGTGACAGTGATGTGATGTGATGTGTGTGTGTGTGTGTGTGTGTGTGTGTGTGTGTGAGAGAGAGTCAGGGAGAGAGGTGTGTGACATGTAGATGTGTCAGTCTGTGTGTGACGAGTAAATGTGCTTGTGTGAGTTTGTGTATATGGTGTGTGTGTGTGTGTGTGTGTATGGTGTGTGAGTCTGTGTGTTAATATTGGTGATGTATGTTATGAATAATTTATCGGTGTAAGTTTAAGGATGTTCCTGAATGTGATGTCACTGTCTGTGTCACTGAATATAATGAGTGTGTGTGTGTGGTGTGTAAGTCTGTGTTAACAGTAGTGTGTGTTAGTATGTTTAAGATATGTGACTTGTTAATGGGTGTGTGTGTTTCTGCGTGAGGGTGTGTGAGACAGAGATGTGAGTGTGTGAGTGTTACAATTTGTGATGTTATAATGTGTGTGTATGTAGGTGTGCATGTGTGTGATATATGAGTGTACTTGTTTGTGTGTGTGCATGCATGTGTGTGAGATATCTTTGTGTTTGTGTGTGTGTTTATTTAGTGTGTTAACATTAGAGATGTGTGCTTGTGTTTGTGCATGTTTGTGTGTATGGTGTCTGCATCTGTGTGTTAATATTAGTGATGTGTGTGTTATTAATAATTGTTGGGTGTAAGTTTAAGACATTATCACGGCTGACCCGTTTGAGATATCAAAATGTGTGATGTGTGTGTGAGAGTGAGGGAGAGAGGTGTGTGACAGTGATGTGATGTGAGGTCAAGTTTGAGTATGACACGCAATGGGATTTATTTGATGCTGATGCTGGATCAGTCTTTGGCTTGTCCTGTGTGTGTGTGTGTGTGTGTGTGTGTGTGTGTGTGTGTGTGTGTGTGTGTGTGTGTGTGTGTGTGTGTGTGTGTGTGTGTGTGTGTGTGAGAGAGAGAGAGAGAGTGAGGGAGAGAGGTGTGTGACATGTAGATGTGTCAGTCTGTGTGTGACGAGTAAATGTGCTTGTGTGAGTTTGTGTATATGGTGTGTGTGTGTGTGTTTGTTTGTAGATGTTTTTGTGTATGGTGTGTGAGTCTGTGTGTGAACATTAGTGATGTGTGTGATAAATAATTTATCGGTGTAAGTTTAAGGATGTTCCTGAATGTGATGTCACTGTCTGTGTCACTGAATATAATGAGTGTGTGTGTGTGTGTGTGTGTGTGTGTGAGAGTGAGGGAGAGAGGTGTGTGACATGTAGATGTGTCAGTATGTGTGTGACGAGTAAATGTGCTTGTGTTTGTGCGAGTTTGTGTATATGGTGTGTGTGTGTGTGTGTGTGTGTGTGTGTGTGTGTGTGTGTGTGTGTGTGTGTGTATGGTGTGTGAGTCTGTGTGTTAATATTGGTGATGTGTGTTATAAATAAATTATCGGTGTAAGGTTAAGGATGTTCCTGAATGTGATGTCACATATAATGTGTGTGTGTGTGTGTGTGTGTGTGTGTGTGTGTGTGTGTGTGTGTGTGTATGTTGTACAGTGGGCAATTTAAATGTTTCTATTGTATATTTTTGATCATTTCTGCATATGTTTAAATTGTAAACATGAAGCCATAGTAAAGGAGAAGGGGAAAGACCTGACTGCAGAATACCTGCCTATTACTGCCATCTACTGGACATATTTTATTACTGCAGGACTGAGTGGAGACAGTTCAGGCCAAAGCTGATAAATATACTGTAAAAATTGTTGGGAGCTGTGTGAGCATCACAAAAACATGAAACTCAAGAAATCTACTCAGAAGCAGTTGTTCTTTCTACCTAAAATGTTTGGGCACATTATGATTTTCCACTTGGTGGATATAAGTATCTTATATTTGCTCCAAATGATATGTTGCCATAGCAATACTATTCAACGTATCAAAAAGTCCTTTACAGTGTGTCATCAGCCGTGTCTTCCAATTATTGTGCCTGATTTTGAAGCCAATTTGCTGAAAATTAGCCACAAAAGAATTTAATTTCTGAAAGTAGACACTTTCTGCTGCCAGTTGGTGGCGCTATGACTGAGACTCACGGGACCCATGTCACTGTGAGCAGGACTCTTCTCTTAACCTACTGCTGAGGTTTGATGAATGTCACTCAATTTATACAGAAGTTATTAGCCACTTCCTGTTTCCTGTTATTCGCCGTAGGTTTAAGGGCTCGCCACGGCCGACCCGTTTGAGATATCAACCAGCCCTTCACAATATTAGATCCTCAATGTCTTGAGATTATATTAGACCCTGTTTGGTCAAAAACCTATGAATCCTGTAAGAGTAGTATATCACATTCCAATGGGTGCGTTTTTCAATCAACGCCAAATAACTGACTTCCTGTTCAGCAGATTCCAGTATGGGATATGCAAGTTGTTCATCTCAATGAGATCTAAATTTCTACTGGGTCTCATGCATATATGTGAAAGTGGATATGAATTATGCAGCTAAATTTTTTACAAAGTTCCAGGGGGCGCTGTCCAGGCCCTGAGCCACGCCCGGTCTCCAGGCTCTCAGGCCTTACTCATAATCAGTTTCAGTGTATAGCCGTAAAAGTTTGGAACCGTAGGTCTTTCCACTCGTACGATATGAGAAGATTTATTTTTTTGCACTTCATTTTAGGTTTTTTCTCTAGATAAATCGTCGCCATAACAAGACGATTCAAATTATAAAAAAATCCTTCATGGTCTCAAATCATCCATGTCTTTTCATTATTCTGACTGATTTTGAACCAAATCAGGTGAAAGTAAAGGCCAAAATATTAGTGATTTCCAAAAGTGACACACTTCCTGCTGCCAGTTGGTGGCGCTATGACATAGACTCATGATTGTCATTTGATGTGATCATCTTCCTACTCTTAACACACCTGTAAAGTTTCATATGCATAACGTAATGTACACAGAAGTTATTAGCCACTTCCTGTTTCATTTTATTCGCCATAATTTTAAAGCGTCGCCACGGCCGAACCGTTCGAGGTATCAAAAAGATCTCTGCAATTTTGCATCGGCAACTTGTTTAGATCATATTTGCCTGGTTTGGTGGAAATTCTGTAAATTTCCTAGGAGGAGTATTCAAATTCCATTGGGTGCGTTTTGCAAAGACCTCAAAATAACTCACTTCCTGTTGATTAGCCCTGATGACATGCATTGCAAAACTTGTTCAGCTTGATGAGATCTAAATGTCCACGGAGTTTTCTGAGTGTGCGTGCAAGTGTCTCTGAGCTATGAGGCACGATTTTCTAGGGGGCGCTGTGACGGGCGTGTGCGACTCCCCGGGCCGAGCCCCACTGAGGACCTGATGGCCGCGGATTCCAATCTGGATGCAAATTTTGATGAGTTTTTGAGTATGTTAAGGACCCCAAAAGTACCAAAAGTGTGGAAAAAAAATAATAAAAAAAAAATAAAAAAAAAAAATAATAATAATCCTAACGAAAACAATAGGGCCCTGCGCACTCAGTGCTTGGGCCCTAATAATCCTAACGAAAACAATAGGGCCCTGCGCACTCAGTGCTTGGGCCCTAATAATAATCCTAACAAAAACAATAGGGCCCTGCGCACTCAGTGCTTGGGCCCTAATCATCCTTAGGAAAACAAGAGGGCCCTGCGCACTCAGTGCTTGGGCCCTAATAATAATCCTAACGAAAACAATAGGGCCCTGCGCACTCAGTGCTTGGGCCCTAATAATCCTTAGAAGAACAAGAGGGCCCTGCGCACTCAGTGCTTGGGCCCTAATAATAATAATCCTAACGAAAACAATAGGGCCCTGCGCACTCAGTGCTTGGGCCCTAATAATAATCCTAACGAAAACAATAGGGCCCTGCGCACTCAGTGCTTGGGCCCTAAAAATAATAATCCTAACGAAAACAATAGGGCCCTGTGCACTCAGTGCTTGGGCCCTAAATAGGGCCCTGCGCACTACAGTGCTTGGGCCCTAATAATCCTAACGAAAACAATAGGGCCCTGCGCACTCAGTGCTTGGGCCCTAATAATCCTAACGAAAACAATAGGGCCCTGCGCACTCAGTGCTTGGGCCCTAAATAGACTACAAAACTAACTGTTTATTGATGAGTATAGCACGTTTTTATCTCAAGATAGGAAACATTCACTTTATTACATTGTATTATTGTATTGCTAATTTGTGGTGTGGGTTCGGTCCGGACTGACTTGCCATGTGGTCGGGATTCGAACCGAAGTCCAGGCTTTTAGAAGTTCTGGATTACAGATTATTGCCTGGATTCAATCCCCTTTTGTCTCGTTTCTGATTTCGCACTAAGATACTCTGTTCAATAGTCTTGGATCTGTGTGCCTGGAGGGTTTGAAATTATTGAACCTTTTTCTAAGCTGTTGTTTTCAGAGGACATTTTCATAGGTGCTTGGAGCCCCGTTTCTCCATTTCAAATAGTAATCACTAAAAGCAAAACAACTGTTTTTTTAAAGTAATTTAAAATATTCATATTCTTTGCTCGACCTGCTTCTAATTCTTCAATAAAAATTTTTGTTTTTCATTATCACTGGTGTGCTCACTTGTGGGTTAAGCCAGCTTGTTAAATACCGTAGATAGATATACTTTATTGATCCCATGAGGGAAATTATTTAAATTATTATTGACATTTAGATGTTATATAATATGTTATTGTATCATATGTTATATACAGTGAAACCTTGGATTGCGAGCATAATTCATTCCGGAAGCGAGCTTGTATATCAAAGCAAATTTCTCCTATAAAAATAATCAATAATCGTTCCACAATCCATAAATATTCATATAGAAAAAATTCGGGGGAGGCTCCTGCTGTGTCGGACGACTTTCACACACACACCAGTTTACCGAATAGACTCATACAAGCGCGGTGAGTCTCTATTCGGTAAACTGGTGTGTGTGTGTGTGTGTGTGTGTGAGTGTGTGTGTGTGTGCGTGTGTGTGTGTGAAAGTCGTCCTACACACACAATAAAAACACAAAATAAAAGATGCTTTACGTGCACACGTGGAAATGTTATTCCAAGTGGCTTATTATAATCCAATGGATTAAGAGTGATTAAAACACTAAACTGTCTCATGACTTAATTCTTTTGGCTGGTCATTCGCCGGGATGTGAGCCTATTTTGTGCTTCTTGTTGCTAAAGTTTGCTATTAAAAACTGCTGGCCACTCTAAAAGCTCCTTAGTGCCCCTTACTACAAATCGAGATCCCCTTCAAATAAATTGGTATGGATCTCATTGGGTCAGTAGATAAATCTGCATGATGGCATGGCTTTTAATGATAGTGGACTACACAACATGATACCCAGAAGCAGTGCCTCTTCGCAACAGTTCTGCATGGAGTGTTGCAGAAGCACTCTCCCATACCAACTCCTGAGTTGGAAGCCTGAAAAAGATTTTGACTAATCAGGGCACAATATTTATGTCATAGGTGGTCACTAGCCTGCTAAAAAGAGGCACTAGAGTCAGTGTTACAATCACTTGACTCCTCTGTAAGTCATTCTGACTTGACAGTTGTGCTCTTTATCAAGAAACCATGTACAAAACAATTCCTACCAGGGTTTAATACTCCATTGGATTCAGACACAGAAGTCTTAAGGAAGCACATCAAGCAATGCACATATCATGAACATTACCCACTTCACAAAACTCTGGAGGCAGTCTTATGATCTGGGGGTGCTTCAATTGGTCACAACTGCATGGATTTAGCCCTCATGTCTCGATTATGGGTCTAAATTTTTAATGCTGAACTGAGTGTAGCTGGATTTATGATCCCTTGATCTTTCATGTTTCCGTTTGCAACAAGGTTTATTCCATGCGTTAGATACTGCTTGAGAATGAACTTTTAATCTTCTGTGTTTGTTTGGAACAATTTTTAATGTGCGTTATTATAGCACACAGCCTAAATTTATGGATCTTTGATCTTCCACTTTTCCTCCTTCTACGAGGAGCTGATCAAAACCTGTGCTGCCTCTGTCAAGAACCTGAACATTCCTCCACAGCCTCTGGAGTCTATTGTATTTCCCTACCACTTATCACTCACCGTACGCCTCCCATGTCAAAACATGTCCTTCCGTGTCATGGAGGGTTCCAAATCAGGCACCCGGTCATGCTTTGTTTACCTTGGCTAATCATGACATATCCCCCACAAAGACTGAACAAAGAACACAATCCTTAACTGGAGCCCCACCTGTGTCAATTCATGCCTCCAAACAGCCATCGCCCATTCCTCACACACTACCATCAAGGAGAATTTTCCTGACGTCTCTGACATTCCATTGGAGTACTCTGACAGGCAGGAGTTCAGTAAATAACATACCCCTCCTCGTCACCGCACAGACCTTATGATTGTTATCACCGAAATTGAGGATGAGTTCCCTGTTGACTCTGGTTCCTCTCAAGGTTTCGTCCAACTGCTATAGGAAGTTTTTCCTTGCAAGCATCGCCCTCAGCTTGCTCATCAGGGATAATCTGATCATTTTGATTTGTATATATTCACACACACTTCATTCTCATTTCCACAATTTTCTTTTGATTTTGTAAAGCTGCTTTGCAACAATGACCATTGTTAAAAGGGCTATACAAATAAAATTTTATTGAATTAATGTGCCATCGACATCCTTCCAGATGTCGTTTTCACCAGAGAGAGAAGCAATGAACCAATACATCACTGACTCACCAACTGCTGGAATCATCCAACCCTTCAGTTTTCCTGCGGGAGCCATCTTCTTTTTTTACAGAGAAGAAGAATAAGTCTCTACATCCTTGCATTGGCTATCGTGGTCTAAACAAAATCACAATTAAGAATCGTTATCCTCTTCCTCTCATGCCAACAGCCTTCAAGCTCAAAGTTAAAGTTCAGTCGCAGCTCTTCTCACAGAAGTTTAGTCTATTCTAAACTAAAGTCCCTTTTCTCTGGAACAAACAGGCTGAAGCCTGACCATTCTAACCATTCTAGACCCTTCCCTTCAGTTTGTGGTAGAGTTGGACACCTCTGAGTCAGGGGCAGGGGCCGTGTTGTCGCAAAGATGTTTTTGGTCTGGACCAACCATAAGAATTTGCCGTACCTTAGGTCAGCCAAGAGACTCAATTCCCATCAAGTCAGGTGGGCCCTATTTTTCTATGCATGTTTTAATTTCATGCTTTCCAACTGCCAAGGCTCTATAAATGTAAAACTTGACTAAAAAATTCTGAACATCTCCACAAGGCCCTCCTGCCTTTGATATCAGCTCCACTCCTGGAAATCAAAATTTGTCCCAGCCTTTGTTCAGCCTCAGGTGTTGGAATAGGGATAGATATAAGGAGAGATAAAAATAGAGATATATCAATCTATGTTGGCCTATCATCCAGGGGGAGACCACACCCTATCCCTCCTCCACCAACAATTCTGGTTGCCCTACATGAACGATGATGTTCTGGGGTCTGTGGCAGCCTGTGATCCCTGCATCAGAAACAAGTCTAGTGATAACCCCCCTGCTGGTTTTCTGAGACCACTCCCAGTTCCTCATCAGCCTTGGTCACACATTGCTCTTGATTTTGTCACTGGCCTCCTCAACTCTGAATGCAACACCTACATCCTAATTGCAGTGGATCACTTCTCCAAGTCTGCCCATTTTTTTCTCTTGCCAAAGCTTCCATAAAGCAAGGAAGAAGCTGAACTGTTTATCCTCCACATCTTCTGTCTGCATGGACTCCCCTCTGACATTATCTCAGATCTTGGCTCTCAGTTCTCAGTGCAGTTTGGAAAGCTGTGAGAGCTGTGAGTGTACATAAATAGAAGTAGACCCTTTACAAATCCAAATTATGTTTTTAAATGACAAATCCAAATGATGTTTTCAAATGACAAATCCAAATGATGCTAATGTGTATGATCAAATATCACAGTGCATTTCAAGTTTACCATGTGCTGCATCAATCAAACTTTTTACATCTCACAACATAGACGCCTGGTGCCTAGTCCATTATTTATGAATTATTTATAAGTACAGGTGCCCGGATTTTTTTATTCTTGACCTTCCGCCTTACAATTTGCAGCAAGTTTCAATCTAAGATACTGCATGTGCCGCAGAATTATGAACTTTTGATCTTCCACGTTTCCGATTGGAACAAATTTCAATCTGTGCATTGTTACAGCATGCGTCTTAAACTTCTGGATCTTTGATTTTCCGCATTTCATTCTCCAACAACACAGCCAGCGCACAGTATTAAAACATGCTGCCGTGAATACTATGGACTAACAGACTACTGAGCCAGATCTACTAATAAGCACTCTGTAAGCTTGAGACTTCATGCTTTTTGACTAAACATTGCTCATGCTTATCTTACCATCATTCTGTGAATTCACCATTAAAAAAAGTAAAACTTTCATTTTCGTGTGGTGTGTCTGCTTTTGGGTGCTCCCAGCCTGTCCGATTTAGTCGGCACCTGACAAGGACTAAACTCAGCAAAGTTATGTGCCGACTAAATCGGACAGGCTGGGAGCACCCAAAAGCAGCCTGTCCAATTTAGTCGGCACCTGACAAGGACTAAACTCAGCAAAGTTATGTGGCAAGTAAATGTTTTTTCTTCCCTGATGGCATGGGCATATTACAGGAGGGCAATGCCAAGATTTACTGGACTCAAACAAATGCTAAAGAAAACACGACATTAGTTTGTGTGACATTCTTGGTCAGGCACTATACTGTTTCAAACTTATCCCTAATAGTTTTTACAGCCATTGAAATAGTGATTAAATAATACAGCAGCACACAAAGTGACATATAGAAAAAAATATAAAAACTGTAGAGAGTAAAGATTTTCAAATGTCTGAAATTGGTTAGTCACACTCTAATCAACAGGGAAAATAGGAATGTCATTCTTCCCATCCAGAGAAAATACATCACAGAGTTGAGACTTTTGATTGGGTGCATAATTTGGATGCAGAAGATCTGAATTCAGTAGACTTATTTCTTTGATTATGAGTTAGAACAAAGTACCCTTGAACTTTCAGAAGGAAATGATTTGGGGAAAGGTTTAAATGGATGTTTGGAAAGGGATAGGGGGGACTCCAGTGGCTACATCCGGAGTAAGGGACACAACAATTCTGATTGCAGTGCTATTATTCAAGTCCAATAAAAATATGCGCAAAAAGGGATATGTTCTTGCATCTACCCTTGCATATTTGCAGCTATTGCAATACTATATTCTTATTACAATACTAACAGCATTTTAATAGTGTCTGCCATCACATGGGCCTTGAAGTCATTGACAATACCCCGGAAAAATCCTATTTCTATATGTTGCAGATTCCTTGCAGATGTTTATAATTAAGCCTGCTTAACACCTATTGTGTGTATGTGTTTGTTGTCTCTCCTGGTTGATCACTGTGTCCAAGCTGATCGGCAAGCATGTCAAATTTCAGCAGACAGCTGTACCGTTTCATTATCAATTTTTAAACCTAACAAGCATATAAGTCAGATGAGCTTTTTGGCTGTCATCCCTTGTCACAAAAATAAATTGCAAATAGACACAATATTCTAATTTAGGTGAGTAAAGAGTGTGTGTGAGAGAGAGTCATACCATACCTATTCTCATTTTCCAAATGGGTCAGTGTTCGCTGCAGTTCCTCTTTGTTGTGGCAGTCAAGATGGGTGAGGAAGTGCTGACTAGATGCACAGTCATGTTCCAGGGAAGGGCTGGAATGACGCAGGAGGTACTGATCTTCATCCCTGAGCCATCACGGACAAGAGTTAGCACACACTGAACTAAAAGACGTTGTTCTTTTAACAGCCTGATACAGCCTGATACCAACATTAAAAATACCACCAAGCATTCTGTCATGTTCCTTTTCAATAAAGATTCTGAATTTTCAAGAATATCCTTTTTTAATCTATACAGTGAAAACTTAGATTTACTTGGTCTATGTAAATTGTGCATTTGGGTTGGAGGGTTAGCAGGTTGGATCTCTGAAATGTGAAATTAATAGAAAAGTAAAATAAATCTAAATATGTTAAAGTTCATATATTTTTGTTGTTAGTTGAGTATAGTAGACCACTTTTGTGCTGCAGGTAATGCAGCCCGCTCTGTTGGCTACCAACACAGGTATATTTCACACCTGTGCAAATTATTTAATTATTTAAAAATTATAATTGCAAAAATAAAGCACCCGAGGAAGTTTATCTTTTAATCAACCATGTGTTCAATGAATATGCAGATATGTAGGTTGGTAATGACTAAACTCCATTACAAAATTGCTTTGTAATAAATAAATGTTTCATTTTGAAATCTAGCTTTATTTTTTCAAAAATCCCACCACCAGTTATATTATCGTACAGTACACCCAGGTGTCCCTAGTTGATTAACAGGATTAACACCTTCATGAATTTCTTAAAATTAAATTGGCAAATGGTAAACTTACTTTACATTTACATTCTGTATAAATGTCATTACCAATAAAAAAACAAAATACAATATACGGAATATTTTTATCGAGAAGTGAAGCAATGAGATAATGTTTGTGTTCAGTGATTTCTGTATACATATACAAACTTATTTTTTATTTTACATTTATGACTGAATGTTCATCATTTTCTCATGGCCAACCCAATTAAGTCTACTGTACATGTACATTCTAATAAAGACATAATTTCCCACAATTTCTCCCACACATGCTCTGCAAATGCTTAAGTGGCCAGTGTTTGTTAGAGAAATTTGCAGGGCATCACCAGGCCTCGGTGTCAAGTCAGCAAAAACCACTTTACTTAGCATCATTCCTCCAGACCATTAGGTGGGTTTACTTTTTTTGCCGAATTTAAAATTAAGTGCTTAGTTATTATGGACAAGGAGTCAGAATGATAAAAAATGTTAAAGTTAAAACCACGAAGTCTGTGGTCAAAAAACATGTAGTATATTTTTCACACACTCTCAGCGCTTTCGCGCTGATCAAAGACCGCCTCCGCCTCCCAACATTTCCTTTCCCACACGGTCATGCTTCTCATCACGCGGCCATGTTTTTTCCCACGCTGTCATCTCTCGTCACAAGCACCCCTCACCGCCCCACCAACACACCGGTTTCTCATCTGGTTCTGATTTCTTCCAGCATATAAGGAAGCTCAGCATGCTATCTCGCTGCCGGATTATTGTGTGTTTTTGCTCCAATATTCTTGCGTTTTGTTTCATGGTTTTCATGTTACCTGATTCCGCTTTTTCTCGTTTTCCCGATTCTCATCTCACATTTTGGATTAGATGCCTCCCTCACGGATTTAAAGGCATTGAACTCTCATTTTTGTTCCTCGACTACGACTTCGCTTCACGTTTCGGCTCAACGCTCTCGCAGACGGATCTAACGGCTTCGGACTTTCACTTTCGCTCCTCGGGAAGCAACAGCAAGAACTCCTCACCACTAGGCAGACCCTCGCTGACGTCACCACTCAGATTGAACAGCTCCGGTTATCCTCAACGCGCGCCACAAGCCCAGAGACTCCATGCGAGCCACGCTTACCAGCCCCGCCCACCTATGGAGGAGGGCCAGGTACATGCAGATCGTTCCTCTTGCAGTGTTCACTGATTTTTGAGCTACAAGCCTCCACCTTCTCCTCAGAGCGGTTGCGAGTGGCCTATGTCATCACCCTCCTTACCGGCAGAGCCCGGAAGTGGAGCACAGCTCTCTGCCAGCCATCACGCGGCGAACCCGCCCTCTCACCTATGAATTTCTGGAAACCACTCTGAGGAGATCTGTCTGTTGGTTATTGAGAGATCCCATGCTGCTGTAGTTCTCGATCTTCCCTGGTTAGCACTTTATGGCCCACATATTGACTGGACTAAGCACACTATCACAGGCTGGAGCCCGTCGTGTTCCGGGTCCTGTCTTCTCTCGGCGCTCCCTCTACCTTCCACTCCAGCCAAGCCTGATGATTTCCCTAACATCTCCAATGTCCCCGCCGAGTACCACGTTCTCAAGCTGGTCTTCAACAAAACTCAAGCCACTTCGCTTCCCCCTTATCGGCCTTATGATTGTCCCATTGACCTTCTTCCTGGCACCGCTCCTCCAAAGGGAGTCTCTACTCTCTGACTCGCCAAGAGCAAGAAGCCATGAATGAGTACATCACGGGGGCTCTCGCTGCTGGTATCATCCGTCCCTCCTCCTCACCCGCTGGAGCGGGGTTTTTCTTTGTCAAAAAGAAAGATGTGTCCCTTCGTCCATGCATAGATTACAGAGGGCTCAACGCAATAACAGTCAGGAACCGCTATCCCTTAACGCTCATGTCTACGGCCTTCGAACTTCTCCAAGGAGCCACCATCTTCACCAAGTTAGATTTGCACAATGCCTATCATCTCGTCTGTATAAAGGAGGGCGACGAGTGGAAAACCGCCTTCAACACCCCAACCGGGCATTATGAATACTTGGTAGTGCTGTTCGGACTCACCAATGCTCCTGCCGTCTTCCAGAGCCTGATAAATGACGTACTCCATGACTTCCTGAACCTTTACGTATTTGTCTATCTGGACGACGTTTAGATTTTTTCCCGCAACCTGGAGGAGCATCGATGTCACTGGTGTTACAGAGACTGTTAGAGAACAACTTATACGTCAAGGCAGAGAAATGTGAATTTCACACAACGTCGACCACCTTTCTAGGCTTTGTCATCTCGAGCTAGAGATGGAACCGGCCAAGGTTCAGGCGGTTTCCAACTGGCCAACCCCAGCCTCGCGACCAGAACTCCAACGATTTTAGTGGCCCACGTTGGGGAGGGATGTTTCCAGCTTCATGGCAGCCTGCGATGTCTGCACCAGCTGTAAACATGACAACCGTCCCCCGGCTGGTCTCCTCAGACACTTACCCATACCGCACCGCCCCTGGTGTCACATTTCACTGGCCTTCGTAACTCGTCTACTTTCGTCAGATGGTAACACATGTATTATGACCATTGTTGACCGTTTTTCCAAGTCCGTCCACCTGGTTACGCTTCCCAGACTCCCCTCTGCCAAGGAGACAGCGGAACAGCTGATCCTCCGCGTTTTTCGTCTTCATGGTCTTCCTACGGACATAGTATCAGATCGAGGCCCTCAATTCACGTCACGCTTCTGGAAGGCTTTTTGCAAACTCATCGGAGCAACTCCTAGCCTGTCTTCCGGCTTTCATTCCCAATCCAGCGGCCTAACGGAGCGAAAGAATCAAGCAATGGAAGTCACTCTCCGGTGCATGACCACGCACGATGCTACCACCTGGAGTAAGTTCCTCCTGTGGGTCGAATATGCGCACAACTCCCTGCCATCTGCCTCCACGAAGCTCTCCCCATTCCTGTGCTGTCTAGCAGCCACCACTATTTCCAACTCAAGAGGAGGAGGTAGAGGTCCCCTCGGTCCAACATTTCGTCCGCCGATGCAAACGGACATGGCGACGAGTTAGACGAAGCCTGCTGCAAGCATCCAGGTTGTACAAATGACAGACAGACCGCCAACGTACCAAAGCACCCAGGTACCACGTGGGGGAGAGGGTCATGCTCGCTACTAAGGACATCCCGTTAAGAACACTCTCACGTAAACTTTCACCTCGCTTCATCGGCCCTTTCACTATACCCAGTATAGTAAACCCGTGCGCTGTCCGACTCCTACTCCCCTCTTCTATGCGACGCATTCATCCCACCTTCCACGTGTCTCAGCTTCGACGCATCGTAAAGTGCCCTCTAACCACGCCACCCTCACCGCTCCGCCGACAGACCGGTTTCTCATCTGGTGCTGATTTCTTCGAGCATATAAGGAAACGCAGCACGCTACCTCGCTGCCGGATTATTGTGTGTTTTTGCTCCAATATTCTTGCACTTTCTTTCATGGTTTTCACGTTACCGACTCCACTTTGTTTTCTCGTTTTCCCAATTCTCGTCTCACGTTTTGGATTAGTTGCCTCGCTCACGGATTTAACGGCATTGAACTCTCGCTTTCGGTCCTTGACTTCGGCTTTGTTTCAGATTTTGGCTCGACGCTCTCGCTGACGAATTTAATGGCTTCGAACTTTCACTTTCGCGCCTCAACTACGGCTCCGCTTCTCGTCTCTCTACAACACACAGCTTCAGGTTACCCAGCCCACACATCTCAAAATCATCTCTGCTCCTCTGCATTTGGATAAATCTCTTCGCCCCTTCATCGCTCGTTTCGTGACAATTTTAGCAGAACATTACAGAGCTTACGTTTGTTCTTAAATTGCAAAGGGAATTCAAATGCCCTGTGGGTAGTTTAGCATGTGGATTAGCATGTCTTGGTAACACTGGTGAGGTTGAAAGTTGTTCTTTTGTTTTTTATTTGTTTGTTTTTTGTTTTATGGTAAAAATCTGTCAGCTGGTTAAAGTATTATTATTAGGCTGGTCCTAACCAGTGTGGTTTGACATATTAAGTTACTTTTTAACTTTTCTTTTTTTTTAAAATAGCAAGTTAATGTTACTGCATGATCAGTTTTTGCAAACCAGTAGTTTTATTATAGAGTGTTCCCTGTTTAACAGACCAATATGTTTGTTTGTGGAATGGTTATCTTGGTAATTATATACACTTTACTTTAACTGTGTTCTTTTCAGAAGCATGCCACCTCAGAAACCTTCTAGGAGAACAATCTCAACAAAGAAACATCAGGGGAATGTTCTGGAGTCTCCATCAGCACCACACCAGTTGAGTTGAGCATTGTGACACTTAATATCTTTGTCAGGTTGTGTGAGATTTTTTATCAGTATCATTTAGTATCTTGATTTGCCAGATTTTGCTGTTTTCTGTTATATTTTATTCCATTAAGTATTTATGTTTACGCATGGGCTCGATTTACAAATTAGTGGTAATAGTAAACTGTAATATTTTTAATATTGTTAACCTGCTGGTTTTAATGTTGTGGTGTACATAGGTCAGCATGGACAGTGACTGGTCTCAGGTGGCGTTTGTGACTCATCACTGTATGCTGTTAATTGAAGATTTTTTATATTTTCAATAAAACTAATATTTCTCATTTGTGTTTCATGCATCTCATTTATTTCTGGCTTTAATCTCATTATGGTCTTGTATATGGCTGACATACATTAATATATATTTCTCAATACAGTATATGAAAAGCAGTATTTTTCAATATATTTTCTATATTAATACAATATATTATTCAGTATATTGTGAATATATTTAGATCAAAAATCATTCAATATATTGACAGCTTATATATAGAGATCCTCCTCCTCTCCTCTCTCGTCTTCATACACACATAGGCACACACACTTGCACTAACAACTGTGTATGACTGTGTATGTGACGAATAAAATTTGAATTTAACAGAAATACTGCTCTGTCTGCATTCTTTTCGAAGGTAAAGTGCAGGTTAATTTGTTTTATTTTTGCTTTACATTTTGTATTAATTATTTTTGTATTAATATTTTTGGGTTTTGGAATTAATCTTTTGAGTTTCCATTATATCTTATGATGGAAATTTTGATATGATTTGATGAGTGATTTGATATACAAACATGCTTCTGGAATGGTTTATGCTCGCAATCCAAGCTTTAACTGTATTTTTTAAAAATCCATCACAATCGGCAACAGGTCAAAATCATCCACCAGTTTGTCAAAGTAGACGTGTTTAACAAATTCTGACTCTAGTGACATTAGTGATAATGTAAGACATGACTGGCCCATACTGGTCCTCAACTCATTAATTCTATCATATGATAAATAATTTCTCTAAACATTTTATGTAACGTTTCATGGGCCATTTGCAAAAAATACACTCACTGTAATGCTACAGACCTCTTTATGATGATAATGTCCTGAAGCTTCTGACTGAGATGCCTGGACATGACCTGAGGTTTTCTGGGGCCCTTTGAGGTAACGGCAGACCTCAGACAGTCACAGACACCCAGATGTGGCTTGAGGCTTTTCAAAGCCCTGGGCATTCTAACGTCCTCAGAAAGTCCCAGAACACAACCCAGTTCATATGTTCCCTCCCCAGAGCTCAGAAAACCTTAGAGCTTGTCTGGGAAAGCCTCAGGCTGTCTAGTGCTAGATCATATGATCTTCAGCAGCCTCAGAAGTGGGTGTGGACTAAATCATTCCAAGGCCCAGGGGCACTGGCCCGCTGGACCATAATTCACCATTGAGCCACTGCAAATAAACATACACTGATCACTCATAATCTTAAAAGCACTGATGGGTGTAGGGAATAACATTGAATATTTGGTGATAATGGTGTCACAATGTGCCGTATTGCCCTTATTCTCGCGTTTTGTTTATGTCTCTGTTTCTCCGGTTACGACCCCGCTTTGCTTCCCGTTTTCGGCTCCGTCTTCGCGCTTCGGATTAATGTTATTTGGAATACCGGCTTTTGACCTACGCTCACGTCTGACTACGAGATTGTCTGCCCTTGATGTTTATGTGCCTGTCAGCTCTGATCCCTGCTCGCGTCTAACTGCATGCTTCGGGATTACTTCTCACAAGGAAGCTATAGACTTTAGTGGATTATTTATCAGCTTCCTCATTGACTCCGTGAGTTCATTTGGATTACGGGACAATATTTCCCCGACGTGGATTTGGGCACCGCCCCCCTACCTCTCCGCGCCGGAACGCCCTCTGCTGGCCGTAAGTCTCCTTCCTGATTTCTCTCTCTCTCATTCTCTGCTATTGGATCTGCGTGTTTCCCTCCTAGTGGAGAGCGTGACAGTATAATCTGGCCATTATGGATCCAGCGGAGTTTACCCACTTGAGATCAGCACTGGAAAGTCAGGGAGCGCTCCTGGGTTCACATCAGCGTGACATTCAGGAGGTCACCAGTACCCTTAAAACAGTAACTGAAACCCTGACTTCACTCGCCAACCAAATTCAGCAACTACAAACACCTCCAGCTCCTACCCTAGCTCCTCGCCCCTTGGCAGCCGCAGCTGCCGCATCACCCCATGAGCCACGCCTGCCGGCCCCGCCTACCTATGATGGGGATCCTAACACCTGCCGTTCTTTCTTGTCTCAGTGTTCTCTAGTTCTTGAGTTACAGGCTTCGTCTTTTCCTACAGAAAGAGCTAAGGTGGCATACATTATCACCCTCCTCTCCGGTCGGGCGAGAGAGTGGGGAACCGCTATGTGGGATGCCCAACTGCCCTGCTGTTTCACCTATAAATCATTTACCGAAGAAATGAGAAGGGTTTTTGATTGCTCATCCACCGGACGTCTGGCGGCTGGACAGATATTAACTCTTCAACAGGGAACCCGATCTGTCCATGATTATGCCATTGAGTTTCGCACGTTAGCGGCTTCATGTGGCTGGGACGACCAAGCACTCTTTGACGCATTTCTCCATGGTCTCTCAGATAATGTCAAAGACGAACTGTCAGCACGCGAACCACCTTCCAATCTCCAAGACCTCATTGATTTGGCAGCACGCATTGATGCTCGTAAGCGCCTCAGGCAGCAGGAACGCAGCCTGAGCCTCTGGCCGTCACCACCCGCAGCTTCCACCAGCTTTATGGAGACCCCTCCTGAACCAATGCAGGTGGGCCGGACCCGTATTTCTCCTGAGGAACGACAACGGAGACGGGATAAGGGAGCATGTTTCTACTGTGGCCAGTTGGGTCATTTCTCACGAAACTGCCCGGTAAAAGGCCAGGCCCCTCGGTAATTTTGGGTGCACCGGGGGGCCCGGATCTTAAATCCTTTCCCAACCATCGCTCCTATTTTTCAGTAACCCTGACCCACAATAACCAATCCCATGACACGTATGCCCTGCTGGATTCAGGGGCCGACCAAAATCTGATCTGCTCTTCACTGGCGAACCTCCTTGGCATTCTTTCCACGCCCCTGAGTCACTCACTCACTGTGCAGGCCCTCGATGGTTGTTTCCTGGCCCCCATCACTCATCGCACAGAACCAGTCACCTTGCACTTCTCAGGAAACCACTCAGAAGTGATTTCCTTCTTGATTGCTAAAAGCTCCCACGCCCCGCTCGTCTTGGGTCTCCCATGGCTACAGCTACACAATCCTCATGTAGATTGGGTCAATAAGAGAGTTCTGGAATGGAGTACCTCATGCCTATCATCGTGTCTCCGCTCTGCTGTCAAAAGGGCTCCATCCTCTCAGCCTGAGGACCTCTCCAACCTCTCAAACGTCCCAACCGAGTATCACGATCTCTGGAAAGTTTTTAGCAAATCTCACGCAGTCTCGCTACCTCCCCACCGCCCATATGATTGTGCTATTAACCTTCTTCCTGGTACTACCCCGCCCAGGGGGCGATTATATTCTCTCTCACGCCCAGAGAGGGAGGCCATGGATCAATACATTACGGAATCCCTTGCGGCGGGAATCATTCGTCCCTCCTCTTCTCCAGCAGGCGCGGGGTTCTTCTTCGTGGAGAAGAAAGACAAATCTTTACGACCCTGCATCGACTATAGGGGGCTCAACGAAATCACTGTAAAGAACCGCTACCCACTCCCTCTCATGTCCTCAGCCTTCGAGTTACTCCAGGATGCACGTGTTTTCACTAAGTTAGACCTTCGAAATGCCTATCACCTAGTGAGGATTCGAGAGGGGGACGAATGGAAGACTGCCTTTAATACACCTACGGGCCACTATGAATACCTCGTGGTTCCCTTCGGACTGACCAACGCCCCGGCTGTCTTCCAGGCCCTGATTAATGATATATTGAGAGACTTCCTTAATGTTTTTGCATTCGTCTACCTTGATGATATTCTGATATTCTCTCGCACCCTGAAGGAACACAGATCCCATGTCCGTCAAGTTCTACAAAGGCTCATGGAGAACAAACTTTACGTCAAGTCCGAGAAATGTGAATTTCATAGCGACTCCACCTCCTTCCTCGGGTTCCTCATATCACCATCAGGTATTCGCATGGACCCAGCTAAGGTAAAGGCAGTCACTGATTGGCCGATACCCTCCTCTAGGCGGGAACTTCTACGTTTTCTGGGCTTCGCCAATTTTTACAGACGTTTCATCCGAAACTATAGCTCCGTGGCAGCACCTCTCACGACCCTCACGTCCACAAAATCGTTGTTTCAATGGAGTGCACTGGCGGACAAGGCCTTTAAGGAACTCAAGCGCCGTTTCACATCTGCCCCTGTCCTCACCTTCCCGGACCCATCCCTACAGTTCGTGGTCGAAGTGGACGCATCAGAAACAGGTGTGGGCGCCGTTCTCTCCCAAAGGTTCCCCAAGGATAACAAACTCCACCCCTGTTCGTTCTTCTCACGCCGACTCTCCTCGTCCGAACGCAATTATGGAATCGGAGACCGCGAGCTGTTAGCCGTAAAGCTAGCACTGGAGGAGTGGAGACACTGGCTGGAGGGGGCGGAACACCCTTTTTTGGTCTGGACAGACCATCGAAATTTAGAATATTTAAGGTCAGCCAAGAGACTTAACTCTCGTCAGGCTCGTTGGTCCTTGTACTTTTCTAGGTTCAATTTTACCTTGTCCTATCGCCCGGGTTCTAAGAATACTAAACCTGATGCCCTCTCTAGACAGTTCTCCCTCCCTATGGATTCCCCCACCCAAGAAACCATTCTCCCTCCACATTGCCTGATGGCTGACACCCGTTTGGACATAGAGAACCAGGTACTACGCGCGCTTGAACATGAACCAGGTCCAAGCAACGTCCCCCCGAACCGACTCTTCGTCCCAAGCCTTCTCCGTCCTGCTGTATTAAACTGGGCCCACAGCTCCAAGTTGGCATGCCATCCGGGCGTTGCCCGCACTCTATTTCTCACTAAACAACGTTTCTGGTGGTCAACTATCAAGGAGGATGTTCAGGGCTTTGTAGCGTCATGCGATACTTGTTCCAGGAATAAGGCCACTAATCGCCCCCCGGAGGGCCTTCTCAGACCACTCCCTATCCCTCATCGCCCATGGTCTCACATCTCCCTCGATTTTGTTACAGGATTACCACCCTCAGACAATAATACCTGCATCATGACAGTTGTGGACAGATTCTCCAAATCCGCTCACTTCATCTCACTCCCCAAACTCCCTTCAGCTAAAGAAACAGCCGAACTCCTGGTGTCCCATGTTTTCCGACTCCACGGTCTTCCTTCAGACATCGTCTCTGACAGGGGCCCGCAGTTTTCCTCACAATTCTGGAAAGCCTTCTGCAAGCTTATTGGTGCCACGCCCAGCCTATCCTCTGGATTCCACCCCCAGAGCAATGGACAGACTGAAAGGATCAACCAGGAACTAGAGAAGTCTCTTAGATGTATGGCGTCACGGGACACGGCCTCATGGAATAGAGCTCTCCCGTGGATAGAATACGCCCACAACTCGCTCCCCACGTCCTCCACCGGAATGTCACCTTTTCAATGCTGTCTGGGATACCAACCGCCTCTGTTCCCTGGTCAAGAGGAGGAAGTCGCAGTGCCCTCTGCCCAAGCGTTCGTCCGGCGCTGTAAAAGGACATGGCAGCAGGCCCGCTCCCAATTGCAACGCTCAGTAAACATTTTCCGATGTAAAGCCAACCGCCACCGCTCTGCAGCCCCCCGATATCGCATTGGCCAAAGAGTAATGTTATCCACCCGCGACTTACCCCTGAAGACCACATCAAAGAAACTGTCTCCCAGGTATATTGGGCCCTTCTCCATCTCCCGGGTGATCAATCCCTGCTCTGTTAAGCTTGCCCTGCCATTATCCATGCGCCGGATCAACCCCACCTTCCATGTGTCTCAGATTCGACGACTGGTCTCCTGTCCATTATAGACTTTAGTGGATTATTTATCAGCTTCCTCATTGACTCCGTGAGTTCATTTGGATTACGGGACAATATTTCCCCGACGTGGATTTGGGCACCGCCCCCCTACCTCTCCGCGCCGGAACGCCCTCTGCTGGCCGTAAGTCTCCTTCCTGATTTCTCTCTCTCTCATTCTCTGCTATTGGATCTGCGTGTTTCCCTCCTAGTGGAGAGCGTGACAAATGGCACCTTAAGGGGTGAGATACTGTACATTAGACAGCAAGTAAACAATTGGTTTTTAAAGTCAAGTCAATGTATTGGAAGCAGGAAAAAATGGGAAAAGCATAAAGATCTGAGTGACTTTGAAAAAAAGCACAATTTTATGTCTAGATACACACATGGACAAAATTGTTGGTACCCTTCGGTCAATGAAAGAAAAACTCACAATGGTCACATAAGGAACTTTAATCTGACAAAAGTAATAATAAATAAGAATTCTATGAATGTTAACCAATGAAAGTCAGACACTGCTTTTCAACCATGCTTTAAAAAAATTATTTTAATCTTTTAATCTGAATTATTTAAAAAAATAAATTCATGGAACAGGCCTGGACAAAAATTATGGTACCCCTAGAAAATACTGAAAATAATGTGACCAAAGGGACATGTTAATTCAAGGTGTGTCCACTAATTAGCATCACAGGTGTCTACAATCTTGTAATCAGTCAGTGGGCCTATATATAGGGCTCCAGGTAGTCACTGTGTTGTTTGGTGACATGGTGTGTACCACACTCAACATGGACCAGAGGAAGCGAAGGAAAGAGTTGTCTCAGGAGATTCAAAAGAAAATTATAGACAAGCATGCTAAAGGTAAAGGCTATAAGACCATTTCCAAGCAAGTAGATGTTCCTGTGACGACAGTTGCACATATTATTCAGAAATTTAAGATCCATGGGACTGTAGCCAACCTCCCTGGATGTGGCCGCAGGAGGAAAATTGATGACAAATCAAAGAGACGGATAATCCGAATGATAATACAAGAGCCCAGAAAGACTTCTAAAGAGATCCGAGGTAAACTTCATGCTCAAGGAACATCAGATCGCACCATCCGTCGTTGTTTGAGCCAAAGTGGATTACTTGGGAGACGACCAAGGAGGACACCATTGTTGAAAACAAATCATAAAAAAGCCAGACTGGAATATGCCAAACTACATGTTGACAAGTCACAAAGCTTCTGGGAGAATGTCCTATGGACAGATGAGACAAAAATGGAACTCTTTGCCAAGGCACATCAGCTCTATGTTCACAGACGGAAAAATGAAGCATATCAAGAAAAGAACACTGTCCCTACTGTGAAACATGGAGGAGGCTTTGTTATGTTCTGGGGCTGCTTTGCTGCATCTGGCACAGGGTGTCTTGAATCTGTGCAGGGTACAATGAAATCTCAAGACTATCAAGGGATTCTAGAGAGAAATGTGCTGGCCAGTGTCAGAAAGCTGGGTCTCAGTCGCAGGTCATGGGTCTTGCAACAGGACAATGACCCAAAACACAGCTAAAAACACCCAAGAATGGCTAAGAGGAAAACATTGGACTATTCTAAAGTGGCCTTCTATGATCCCTGACCTCAATCCTATTGAGTATCTTTGGAAGGAGCTGAAACATGCTGTCTGGAAAAGGCACCCTTAAAACCGGAAACAACTGGAGCAGCTTGCTCATGAGGAGTGGGCCAAAATACCTGCAGAGAGGTGCAGAAGTCTCATTGACAGTTACAGGAATCATTTGATTGCAGTGATTTCCTCAAAAGGTTGTGCAACAAACTATTAAGTTAGGGGTACCATCATTTTTGTCCAGGCCTGTTCCATGAGTTTTTTTTATAATTCCGTTGAAGCATGGTTGAAAAGCAATGTCTGACTTTCATTGGTTAACATTCATAGAATTCTTATTTATTATTACTTTTGTCAGATTAAAGTTATTTCTGTGACCATTGTGAGTTTTTCTTTCATTGACTGAAGGGTACCAACAATTTTGTCCACGTGTGTAACTGGGTCAGAGCATGTCCAAAACACCAGGGGGGATTGCTGAGTGTTCCTGGTATTCAGCAGTTAATACCTACCAAAGTGGTCCAACATGGGTAACCAAAGCTCACTGACCCACAATAGCAAGCAAAGATTAGCCCATCTGGTCCTATCCCACATAAGAGCTGCTGTAGTACAAACCGCTAAAAGGTTAATGTTGGCTATAATAAAAAGGTGTCTCAACATCCAGTGAATCACAGCCAGCTGCAAATGGAGATTCATAGTCGCAGACAAGTCTAATGCTCATGTTGGTCTGTGCCAGTGGGTATGTGAGCAATAGACCTAGACCATGGAAAAATAATAAGCTGGCCTGGTCTGATGAATCATGTTTTCTTTGATCATGTGTACAGCTGGATGCAAGTGTGGGAAAGATATGGCACTAGGATGAAGTATGGGATGAAAGCAAGCTGGCGGACTGGCGGCAGTGTGATGGTCTGGGAAATGTTCTTCTGGGAACCTTAGCTTCTGAGGTTCCTAAATATTGTTGCTGTCTAAATACATCCCTGCTTGGCAATGGTATTCACTAAACATATAAGCATTTATATGTTTAGTTTATATAAACACTGATATGTCAGTGCAGTGTTTCCCACATTTAGAGTATAGTTGGAAAGGCATTGGTCAGTGTCCAATAAAAAAATAAAAATAAAAATAAATGCTTATATGGAAGTCCTGCAGGTGTGTGTTGAGAGGAGGCCATAAAACTTTGCATTTGGGTTTTCTGTTATGTCATGTAGAACCAAAGTTATGTCACAGAAACAACCGAAAACAACCATAAAAAGTTCTGATCTTATGAATCACTTTGCCTATGTGACCATTTTTTTTGGTCAGACATGTTTGTATAGTTGGTTAACATGAAATTAAATATATATTATACAATATACTATAATATACAGGATATGTCACTCTATATTGCACAATCCTGACCCCTATATCTAAAACACACATTGCTATAAAAATGGCTAAAAATGCTTTTATGGGTTGCGACAGTGCCATCTTTTTTCACCAACCCTTTGCTTTTTACTTCATCTGACTCTTCACATATATGTAGATGGACGTTTGATCTCTGAAATGTGAAATTAATAGAAATATCAAATAAATCGAAATATTGTGTTAAAAGCTATGTATTTGTTGTTTGTTGTAGTGGAACTCTTTTGTACTGGCAGGTAATGCAGGCCTGTTCTTCTGGCTTCCACTGCAAGTATATTTCAGACATGGCTTCTTATAACAGGATAATATGCCTTGCCACACTAAAGAAAAAAAGTTCAAGAATAGTTTAAGGAACATGACAAAGAGTTTAAGGTGTTGACTTGGCCTCCAGATTCCCCAGAATTAAGCATCTGTGCAATATGCTGGACAAATACGTCCAATCCATGAAGGCCCGACCTTGCAACTTACAGCACTTGAAAGATCTGCTGCTAATGTCTGGTTGCCAGATACCATAGAACCCTTCAGAGGTCTTGTGGAGCCCCTTCCTTATTGGTTCAGAGCTGTTTTGCCAGCACAAGGGAAACATACATAATATTAGAAGATTGTGTTAATGTTATAGCTGACTAGTGTTTACATGGTGTGCACTGTCTATACACTGTTTAGCCATAACATTAAATATAGGTTGCATAAATCTGTCACACTAAAATATAACAGCCAAAGACAGCTGCTAATATTTTTGAATATTATGGGTGGGTTTAAACAAAATTTGCATTGTTCAAGAATTTTTATACATCTAGATAAATATCAGGAAATTTTAACTGAAGTCCTAATTTTTTGTCTATTCATCTTTTGATCCCTAACCTAACACAATATGTGGCCTTGTTGTTCCAACACTTTCAGAAGGGAAACCGTACCGTACCGTAATTTCAGCCATTATGGTGTGATACAAATATTATTTAATTCCATTGATTTGTCACTTTTTCTACTGGAAATCCATCCAAGGGAATAAATGAAAGGTTTCTGTGTGCAGGAATGGCAGGTAGCATACTCACAGACTTTCATCAGGAGAGAGACTGTCGGTAAAGAAGGTGCAGCTCTGGCTTTCCATTTCTGCCAGCCTGCCCGTGAAAGGTTGGAAAGAAGACAATGAGAAAAACAAACGGTGGGATAGACACAAATGGAGATTAATTATATGATTGTATTAGTCACTTCTGAGCTGGTGGAAATTCCATTCTAAAACCATATGCTTTAACATAGAGTTAACTCTGCACCTTATATCCCATAGAGTTTTTGCAGTCATGCAATCAAAAATGAAAAGATTTTCCATTTTGTTTGGCAATCATGCTTGCCACAGATAATACTAACTACAGTGGAACCTTGGATTAAAAACATAGTTCGTTCCGGAAGCGGGCTCGTATTTCAAAACACTCGTAAACCAAATCAAATTTTCTCATAAGAAATAATGGAAACCAAAATGATTCATTCCACAGCCCAAAAAATAAATACATAAAATTAATTACTACAAAATATAAAGTAAAAATAAAAAAATTAACCTGCATTTTTACCGTTGAAAAGAATCACGACAGAGCAGTGTTTCTGTATAGAGCAGAGAGAGAGAGAGAGTGTGTGTGTGTGTGTGTGTGTGTGTGTGTGTGTGTGTGTGTGTGTGTGTGTGTGTGTGTGTGTGTAGAGGCACGGACACAGACACAGAGTGCAGGCTGATACAGAGAGAGAAATTGGATCTTTAACCTCACTAATGAGACTTGCTTTTGCTTTACACGTGCGCACACGCATACAGACACAAAATAAAGTATGTTTTACACGTGGTCACAGTGTAATAGTAAACAGTACACACGTGCACTGATATTGATTATACCAGTAAGAGACGACCACTAAGACCCAGCAGGGGAGACAAAAACAAGAAGCGCATACATGCTACATATTACTCGGTACTCATAAACCAAGACTTGCTCGTTTTTCAAGTCAAAATTTATTAAAAATCTTTGCTCATCTTGCGGAACATTTGCAAACTGCATTACTCGCAATCCGAGGTTCCACTGTAGTCAAATAATCATGAATTGCTGGCTACATTTACCCAAGCTGATTTTACTGAATACCTGACAAGACACCAGATAATGGTGTATATTGAGGAACATAAGTCATTGCATACTACCGTTTTATAAAGCTCTAGCTGTACTTTATAGCAGTTTCAATGACAGTGCAATGGCAGAGTTATGACAGGGTGTTTTTTTTTTTTACAGCAATCTTATCAGCTAACACAATCTTGTTTTAACCTACCATCTCGTAAAATCTAAACATTGTTTAAGCAGAATATATACACACACAAAATTAAAACTAACCACCCTTGGCTTGGATTATGGAGCATAATACTGTGGCCAAATCAGTCTTTGAATATGCTTGAGCCACCAAGCAAGGAAGCGTCCATTAATGTGATAACCTGCTCATTCACTACAGGTAGTGAGCTTTTATTGCCACATAATGCTGCTGAGCCTAAACCTGACCAACTGAAGTAACCCCAGATCATAACACTGCTTCAGCGCTTGTACCCTATGCATGATGGGTATGTTGGGGCATGGGCTTCCCTTCTTATCTTCATGCACCTATTAGAATAGGGTCAATCTGGACCCATCAGATCACATTGCATTCATTGCTCCAAAGTCCAATCTTTATTGTCCTTAGCAAATGGAAGACTTTCTGGCAGGATACAATGCGATATAGCTGAGATACATGAAATGTGGGGTTGATCTGCCATATGGTGCAGGGGAGTAAGAGCCGGATGGCACTTGGTGATGGTGAAGGGTTAGATAGTTCGTAGTATCAAGCATTTCCCATAGACCGGTCTAATGCTAGGGGCCTTCAGCGATGGCGATCAGCTTGTCCTTTATAAGTTTTGGCAGAACGTAGCTGTGATCTTCAAGCCTATGATCATGTCTGTTTACAGCAGTGTAAGAAATGTTGTGCAGATGAAACATCTACCTCCTCTTCTTGCTTTCATGGTGCCTCTCCATGATTAATAGAAAATCTGACACAGCAGCGGTCATGCAAGCCCTAGAGAGCATTAATCCCTTCCTGAGCTCTCCCTGTAAGGAGACTGTTCAAACATTAGCGAGCACTGAGAGGAGAAACATCTGTACATGCCCGGCTCCCCTAAGCAAGTGAGTGGTGTGGGTAGGTATGGCTCCCTTTGTCGTTCTGTATTTGTACTCTGAGATGAAAGTTGCTGGGCAGTGATGTTGGCGAATGATTGATTGGTGGTGAGGAGCTCTTGCTGATGTGTCCCCAGGAGGGTGCCCTGACTCTCAAGACCTGATCTCATCTGTCTGGATTCTGCTGGGGCGAATTTGTGGCCAGATTATTCTGTCAGAAAGAAACTCTGTAGGGGGCAGACCCAAATATAGGGGGCAACAGATGTACATCAATACTGAAGACATCCTAACTATGAAAAAAACACATATGGAATTATGTAGTACTCAAAAAGTGTCAAACAACCCAGAATATGTTTTTTTTTTTCAAAGTAGCTACATTAGCCTTAATGAAAGCTTGATAAGCAATCTTATCAGATTTACAACGTAGTCACCTAGTATGATTTTCATTTCACAGGTATGCATTATCAAGAGTTTGTGACATTTCTTGCCTTCTTAATGTGCTTTACATCGTCAGTTGCCTTGTGCAGAGGAAGTGGGGGTACAGAGTCAATAGCTCCATTTTATTCTGAAGAAAATAAATATAAATTCAAGTGTTTTTGTTTTTTTTGGCCATGCAGTGTATATGCTTGTGTTTTTCTTTGTGTGTGTGTGTGTGTGTGTGTGTGTGTGTGTGTGTGTGTGTGTGTGTGTGTGTGTGTGTGTGTGCGTGCGTGCGTGCGTGCGTGCGTGCGTGCGTGCGTGCGTGCGTGCGTTTGTGTGCGTGTGCATTGTGCATCCTGTTGCCAATCTCTTCCCCAGTTAAATGATGCACATGTATCCGGCCATCCACACTATGTAAAACAAAACATGATTCATCAGACCACACCATATTCTTCAATTGCTCCAACAAATTGTGATGAACTGTGTGTTCTGTGTGTGTGTTTCAGTCAGAATCAGCATTTGGGATACATTCAGTAAGGATAACATTTCGTTTTCAAATAACAGTGAATTCATTATATTTATATTTACTGTTTTTTTTTCCCTTCGGTGCTTGTACATTCTTTGAAATGCTTGACTGTTTATAGAGCCTGCTGTATGTTGCAAAAACTTTAATATGGCCACATGTTCTATAGTCAAATTACAATAATGTAATTTATTCATATCTACATATGAAAGAGTTTCATTCTGAGAGCTTCTTCGTAAGTCCGATTTGTTCGTAATTCCAACAAACATTGTCTAGGTAATAGGATACTATCACAATTGGCTATACACAGTATATTACAGTGGACAATCTTATGAACGATAACGTGGTGTCTTTTTTGTGCAGCGCAGTTGTGCAGTTGAGCAGTGCAAAAAATATTAAGTGGAACCTTGATTGTGAGTAACCCGGTTTGTGAGCGTTCCGCAAGACAAGCAAATTTTTTAAAATAAATTTTGACAATTTTTAAATAAATTTTGAAAAGCGAGTGTGTCTTGATTTACGAGTACCAAGTATAATAGAGTTTCATGCGCTTCATGTTTTGACGCTGAGCGTCACATGATCACAGCTGAGCCACTCTTTCGCGCTCTGCGGAATTGTAGGTAATCGTCTCCCCTGCTCGGTCTTAGTGCGCGTCTCTCACTCATATAGTCACCAACCCTGCGCGCATGTACTGTTTACTATATAAACAGTGACCATGTGTGTGCGCATAAAGTATCCTTTATTTTGTGTTTGTATATGTTTGTCGTCCTCTCACACATGCGTGTAAAGCAACAGCAAGTCTCATTAGAGAAGTTAAAGATCCATTTTCTCTCTCTCTCTCGGTCAGCCTGCACTTATGTGTGTGTGATAGTGTGTGTGTGTGCACACGTCATTGGACAACATGGTCCTTCCCACCCTCACACACACACACACACACACACACACACACACACACACACACACACTCTTTAACGGAAACATTTCTATGTCGCGATTCTTTTCAAAGGTAATGTGCAGGTTAATTTGTTTTATTTTTACGAGTGTCAGAGGTTTCTTGTTAATTTTCCAGGTAAAACAGTATTTCTGTTTTGTTGAATTAATCAAGAACAAAATATGGAATTTATGGCAAACAACTGAAGAATGTGGGGACACATTTCTTGACAGTTAATTAGAAAAGAATCACAAATATCTGCTATTGGGTATTTCATGATCCAATGTTGAAAGAATAAGTGAAAGGCGAGAAGTGTTCACATTAACTTTTGCTTTTCCCATGAACACCTGTAATGATATAGTCAGTCAATTAAATAATAAAAATAATAATAATAATAATAATAATAATAAAGTGGCAATTGTAAATACAGTATGTACAAATATGTGAATTTTCTTTTATTGACCGACCACATCCTTCCCTGAGAGGAGAAGTACTCTGGCCCTGATCTGGCCAAGACATTTTACAACAACTGTAAGAGATCTGGTAACAAGGTTTGACCCAGCTTAATTTTGCACAACGGACCAAAGACAGCACAGATCTGTACTGGAAATCTGATGTGCATCTGTGCCAGAACTGGGCCACAAAGTAAAAAGTATTAATTACTGCTGAATTTAACTTTTAGTAATGATTAAGTAAAAAATATTGCTTTGTATTCATTGCTTTGTATTCAAGGTTGAGGTACATGGTGATGAAGGGGAAATTTTGGGGCTGTGTTTCTGTCATGAGTTTATGTAATAGATCAATTTAAATAGCTATTTATTACTTTAGTATCAGTCTAAATACAGTAGATCAATTTTAATGATGTTTGTCACAGAATTGAATGAGCTACACTGGAATGTGTACCGGCTGATGTTATTTACTTATTATTTTGTAGGATGAGCTGGCTTTCATAAACACATTGTAATGATTCTGCATACCACATAACCCATATTAATTTATTAGATGAATATATTCACACTATTGCATGTCTATGCAATCAACTCACTTCAGTTTATTCCAGCTTCCACACAGCTGAAATTCCAAGTGTTTAATTAACAACCAGAGGGTAAAATTAACACCATATTGTATTTATATGGGTCCAGTTGGACTCAAATTAACTATGAAAGAGATCAATCCATACTGGAGACTTTACTGTGCAGATAGCAGGTGACTCAGATGTAGATCCGACACGGATCGGCTCTACCACATCCGCCATGGATCCGGATCGGAGACTCCTGCTGTGTTCAGGTCATCAGTCTTTACTACAGTGGCCAAGAAGTGCAAAACAAAATAACAAAAACAAGAACAAAATAACAAAACTGAAAACAAAATAACAAATTAAAAATTAAAATAACAAAAACAAGAACAAAATAACAATACCGAAAACAAAATAAAAAATTCAAAAACAAAAATAACAAAACGAAAACTAAATAACACGACATACCCAGAAACATAATACCAAATAAGAAAACACAACAATTCACTCAAAAGGCAGGTGTAGTTTGCGAAATAAATTCTTATCGCTGATCTTTAGTGGCAGATGTCTCGTCCAATCAAGGGGTAAGAATTTCACTCGCAAACCACACATTATATGTTGATGGTGGATTTTGGATTGTACAGCACTTTGGTGCTACTTTGTGTTAAATGTGCTTTAAAAATTATTCTGACTTCACTTGATAGTACTTCTTGTATGTCTTGAGTGACTGATGTCTCTTCTAATTAGTGATAAAAACTTCATTCACAAACTATACCTACCTTTTCCGGTTTTACTGAATTGTTGTTGTGTTTTCTCATTTGGGATTTTTTATCTGGATATGTCGTTGTGTTTTCTGATTTGTTATATTGTTTTCGGCTGTTTTATTTTGTTTAATTTTGTTTTGTTTTGCACTTCTCGGCCACAGTACTTTGACATGCCCCATACATTTTCAACGGGGTGACCTCATGCGCAGACGGGCATGCTTCATCAAAACGTTTTCTTAGTTTTTGACCTGCCACTTTACCTGTGAACCATATGCCAGCAAGGGGTTTTAAACACATCCTAAAGCGTATGTGTACCTACAGAGTAGATTTGATGCAGAAGCATAATTCAGGCTTTACTGATCTGCGTGTGTGAAATCAGATGCAGGTTTCATACTGCCCCCCGCTAATCATCTATTCATGCTCATGTAGATGCAGTGGGTTCGACTTAGAGCCACATATTAATTATAAACACTGTTTTTGCTGAGGATACAGCCAAAGAACTAAATTATTCTGTAGGGACAGGGGGAGTGTCATGATCCTTCTGGCCAAAATATACTCTGTGCAAAAAGTAAACAAATACAACTACAAATAACTGTACAAATAAAACTCTCACTGGTCAACTTGTGCATGAAAATTTGTTTTATTTATTATCAGATGAGTATATCTGCTTTTAATTTCTAGTTGTAAACATTTAAAACTAAAATGATCCTCAGAAGATGGATATCTTAATTCAAGCTGCACGCCAATTTAGCTGAGGTGAGGTGAGAGGTGCGTTTGGTCATACGCACACATACCTTCCACCATCTCTAGGTCCGTTCCGATTGCCCTGAAATACCCTGGAAAGTATACTTCGCAGGGTGTTCAGCCATGTTAAGTGTGAAGTGTGAAATGTTCAGTTCAAAGGGAACTGCGAATGGTGCAGGGAACAACTGAACAACAGGTCTTCACTTCACCGGAAAAGGAAATAAAAATTCTCATCAATCATTGCATCTCGCTGGAGCGTGAAAAAAAAAATTGGAGATTGAAAAAGGATTTATATACTATTATCATTATTATCAAGGAAGATGTCATATTAATACGTCGAGATCATTTTTGAATAAATAATTAATTTTAATTTAATCAAGAAAATTGTATATTTAATTAATTATTATGATTATTATTATGATGATTATTATTATTCAGTAATTTATTTACAAGTTATACATGTTTCAATAGAATATATGTTTTATAATGGTGTGAAATTTCCACAGAGAGCAGCGACAGGTATTCGAGGTGCTTGTGTTACCGTGGTAACGCACGGAGGAAGTGACCTCTGCACTGGCGAGGGAAGTTCCTTTTAATGACATTCCATGCAAACAGAGCATGGAGTAGGGAGCACCCTGTGATGTACTGTACCATTCGGAATGAAACGCAGCTTCTCTCTCTCTATCTCTCTCTCTCTCTCTCACTCTCACACGCGCACACACACACACACACACACACACACACACACACACACACACACACACACACACACACGTCACTGCTCTGTTTCTGTCGGCAAACACAGTTTCTGTCGGAACGTCTCTGGTGACACTTACTTTTGCCTTCCTTTGAGAATTTTGTGTAAATGTGACATTGCACTGTCGTTAAACAGATTAATCTCAATTTTCAACACAACACAATTTTCAAGAAACAGCGTTCCACTTGCTGAATGTTAATGGGAACGTTAGCAAAATCATTTCAAATATCCTTGGTTTCCTTCCTTGGCAGGCCAGTAATTTGTAATTTGTAATTTTTTTGGACAAGCAGTGGATTTATTAGTTCAGTCTGTATTTATTTTTTGTTGTTTTGTTACTTTTGTTCTCTTTAAATCTCTTCTTTCACTTTTAATTCTTTATGTTGTCAAGTAAAATAACTATATTTCATGTTGTGTATGAACTGGTAGACTTTTTTGTATGATTTTTGTTTATACAAATGGTAATGCCAAGATAATGTGTGTTGCAATTTACTTAAAACATCATTTTAAGTATTTGGATGATGAAACAAGCTACAAAATGGTAAAAAGTGGGCCACATTTGTCTTGGTTTAGCAGGGGTAAAAAGCAGGGCTATCATGTTTTAAACTAGGCAACAATACATGTCCTGTGCCACATTTGGACCAGATGTTATAATGATCCCTGGGTCTGAGCTGGACCAGTTCTGGCCTAAATGTACATGAGCTCTACAGAACACATTTGTGCCAGAATTGGCGTATTGTGCAAGAATAAGCTGGGTCAAATCTGTTTGCCAGGTTTGTTGGAGATTTTGGGAAAAGTCAAAGCCAACGAATTTTGCTTCTGTCTGACCCGACCTATTTTTGCAGAACGGGCTAAATATGGATGCAGGCTACTTTTAATTATTATACAGAACTACAGCAGAGGCAGAGTGAATAGATTGGTCTTAGGTAAAGATGCACATTTTGGGGACTCATGGACAGAGTACTATAGTGATCTGGTATGTTTGGATGCTGTCTTCCCCACTCTTATTGATTACTTAGCTTTGTTGATGATGGAATGACTGGTTTCTTTACTGCCCAGGGAGGCCTCATGTCTAAGTTTCCTTCTGGCTCGCCCTTTTGGTTATGCTGTCATAGTTAGTCCTGCCGGAGGTCCTGTTTGCACACCGCACTAAATATACATTCATCTTATACATGTGACTACAACCATAAAATAACTTATCTCTCCTTCTCTACTCGTTCTTTCTCTTCTCTCCTGGTCTCTCGCTATTAAGCTGCAAAAAGCTCTCCTGAGCTGCCAGTGATCCAGACCCCCTCTGCCCTCCGGACCTGACTGACTCATCATGGTGTCACGCTTCTGGTTGAAAATCTCATCGCATATGGACAGTTGATTCATTGTGTATTCTGACATCCTTCAGTCAGAATCAGCATTAACTTTTTCAGCAGCTGTTCTATTGTATTGACTTCAGTGATCACTCCCCACATGCATCAGTGAGCCTTGGCCAACAATGAACTGATTCACTAAATCTGCTTCCTTGGACCTCCATTACAGAGTGGGCACATTCCACAGGACCTGCAGTTTTATAGTTGATCTGACCCAGTAGCAAGAATAATGAGATAATCAATGCTATACATTTCACCTCTCATTGTTAATATTGTCATGGTTGATTTGTGCATAGTCATAAAATTAAGAATGAATTGTGTGCATTGGGTAGCATTTCATAGTGTGATTGATTTTACTAACTGCATTTCTGTACAAAGTTAAATGTTGGCTTCCTTGCCCCCCCACAGTCTGGCTTCCAGTGTGGGGCCTGAGATGATGTCCATTTAACCGCTTCAGACTTTCCCAGCCAGTACCCTGCCTCCCTCACAACCTAGAATTAGGGTGTCAACAAGGTTAAATGACCCACACAGTTACATTAAAAATGTGGCATGCAAACATGCGGTAGAAAAAACGATAATGCCAATGTCATCATCAGTCCTAAATTTTTATTTTCTCCTATTTTCATGTTCGGCTCTGTGCCACCCCGCAAGATGCTGCCCAGTTGCCTGTACCTGGCCATGTTGCCCATACCAAAATCAGCTTCTGAACATAGCCCACAATTTTCTCTATCCATATCCTTCCAAAGTTGCATTTGCCATGGAAAAAAGTCGTCTTCAATTCAATTCAATTCAATTTTATTTGTATGGCACTTTTAACAATTGTCATTGTCTCAATAAAGCTTTACACAATCAAAAAAATTATGGAAGTATGAAATGTGAATGTATATGAATCAAAATGATAAGATTGTCCCTGATGAGCAAGCCAAGGGCAACAGTGGCAAGGAAAAACTCCCTGAGATAGCAATAGGAAGAAACCTTTTGATTTACACATCCCCAGGGCCATACTCTGAATTTCTCTGTGAATTTGCAGATTTCCTCCCAAACCTTGCTGGAGACTTTAATATTAATTTTGAGAATAAAGAAAACCCTCTGAGAGCAACATTTATGTCCACACAGGACTCAGTAGGAGTTAATCATTGTGTAGTAGGACCCACTCATAAAGCAGGTCACACTTTAGGTTTAATAATAACCTTCGGATTAAGTATAAGAAATATAATCACAATTCCACAGTCTGAAGTTATCTCAGATCACTATCTTGTCTCAATTAAAGTGTGTCATAGGAATAATGTATGCACAGCGCCATGCTACCGCATTAAGCATACATTCACATCAACTACCACACAGAGCTTTATCAGTAATCTCCCAGAGTTTGATTGAATCGCCACCAAACTCGATCAAGAGACTGAATATTTAGAGTCAACATTCCGTTATACCTTAGATAATGTAGCTCCAGTTTTAAGGAAAATGATTAGAGATAAGTAACTCACTCCCTGGTATAATGACCACACACACACTTTAAAACAGACCACTTGAAAATTAGAACGTAAATGGCACCAAACTAATTTGTTAGTATTCTAAATAGCATGGAAGGAGAGCATCCTGAACTATAAAGAAGCTCTTAGTGCTGCTTGATCGATGCATCTCTCCACTCTTACAAACAAAAAAAATCCTATATTCTTATTTAATACTGTAGCAAAATTTACTGAAAATAAGACCACTACAGAAATCTCTACAACATCCACAACATACAGTAGTAAGAACTTCATTAACTTTTAAATATTAAGGCAAAAATATTAGGCAAGATATTCAGGCTTTGAAACCAGACAATTTACTCACTGACTCTCACTATACCGCTTCATCCTGTATTCATTGTCGCAGGCCTGGAGCCTATCCCATGGGGCTTAGGGCACAAGGTGTGATGCACCCTGGACAGGGTGCCAATTCATCGCAGGGCACACACACATACACACTCATTCACACACTACCTGCAGTTTGGGAATGCCAATTAGCCTAATCTGCATGTCTTTGGACTGTGGGAGAAACCCACGAGCATGGGGAGAACATGCAAACTCTATGCACACAGAGACGGTAATCGAGCCTTGCCGGGAATCGACCCCAGATCCTGGAGGTGCAAGGTGACAGTGCTAAACACTACACCGCCGTGCCGCCTCCAGACAATTTAATTGATGATGAACTAGTCATATCACATCAGAACATAGAATACTTTAGTCCCCTTGAAGAGAATGAACTAATTTCACTCATCTCTTCTGCAAATTCAACAACCTGTGTATTAGATCCTATAATGACACATTTTCTCAAGCAGATAGTACCAGCAATAACAGAACGACCGTTGAAAATAATTAACTCTTTACTCAGCAGTTGGTACAGTATGTTCCAAAATTTTGTAAATTAGCTGTTATTAAACCACTAAGAAACCTGACCTCGACCCCTGTCAGCTGTCCAATTACAGGCCAACATCTAACCTCCCCTTTATCTCTAAGATTCTGGAAAAGATAGAAGTGCAGCAGCTATGTGCATATCTACACAGAAATAGCACACAAACTATATCAGTCAGGATTTGGGCCTCATCACAGCACAGAGACAGCACTTGTTAAAGTAGTAAATGACCTCATATTGGCCTGTGACCAGGGTTGCGTCACTATGCTTGTGTTACTCAACCTCAATGCTGGTTTTGACACCGTTGACCATAGTATTCTCCTTCACAGAAAATGTACTAGGAATTAAGGGAACAGCCCTCTCCTGGCTCAGATCCTATTTGACTGATCGTTATCAGTATGTAGATTTAAATGGTGATTATTCTGCATCTCTAGTGGAGTTTGGTGTTCCACAGGGTTCAGTTTTAGGCCCACTGCTTTTTCCCTTTACATGCTTCCTTTGGGCAACATAATCCGTAAGCATGGTATTAGTTTTCATTGTTATGCTTTAGATGGCCTTTCTGTTCTATCTAGTGCAACAGTAAAAGACCTTGGTGTGATTATAGATTCTAGTCTTTCATTTGAAGCTCATGTACACACGTGGACAAAATTGTTGGTACCCTTTGGTCAATGAAAGAAAAACTCACAGTGGTCACAGAAATAACTTTAATCTGACAAAAGTAATAATAAATAAGAATTCTATGAAGGTTAACCAATGAAGCTCAGACATTGCTTTTCAACCATGCTTCAACGGAATTATTTTAAAAAATGAACTCATGGAACAGGCCTGGACAAAAATGATGGTACCCCTAACTTAATAGTTTGTTGCACAACCTTTTGAGGAAATCACTGCAATCAAACGATTCCTGTAACTGTCAATGAGACTTCTGCACCTCTCTGCTGGTATTTTGGCCCACTCCTCATGAGCAAGCTGCTCCAGTTGTTTCCGGTTTGAAGGGTGTCTTTTCCAGACGGCATGTTTCAGCTCCTTCCAAAGATGCTCAATAGGATTGAGATCAGGGCTCATAGAAGGCCACTTTAGAATAGTCCAATGTTTTCCTCTTAGCCATTCTTGGGTGTTTTTAGCTGTGTGTTTTGGGTCATTGTCCTGTTGCAAGACCCATGACTTGCGACTGAGACCCAGCTTTCTGACACTGGCCAGCACATATCTCTCTAGAATCCCTTTATAGTCTTGAGATTTCATTGTGCCCTGCACAGATTCGAGACACCCTGTGCCAGATGCAGCAAAGCAGCCCCAGAACATAACAGAGCCTCCTCCATGTTTCACAGTAGGGACAGTGTTCTTTTCTTGATATGCTTCATTCTTCCGTCTGTGAACATAGAGCTGATGTGCATTGGCAAAAAGTTCCATTTTTGTCTCATCTGTCCATAGGACATTCTCCCAGAAGCGTTGTGGCTTGTCAACATGTAGTTTGGCATATTCCAGTCTGGCTTTTTTATGATTTGTTTTCAACAATGGTGTCCTCCTTGGTCGTCTCCCATGTAGTCCACTTTGGCTCAAATAACGACGGATGGTGCAATCCGACACTGATGTTCCTTGAGCATGAAGTTCATCTTGGATCTCTTTAGAAGTCTTTTTGGGCTCTTTTGTTACCATTCGGATTATCTGTCTCTTTGATTTGTCATCAATTTTCCTCCTGCGGCCACATCCAGGGAGGTTGGCTACAAGTCCCATGGATCTTAAATTTCTGAATAATATGTGCAACTGTAGTCACAGGAACATCTAGCTGCTTGGAAATGGTCTTATAGCCTTTACCTTTAACATGCTTGTCTATAATTTTCTTTTGAATCTACTGAGACAACTCTTTTCCTCTGGTCCATGTTGAGTGTGGTACATACCATGTCACCAAACAACACAGTGACTACCTGGAGCCCTATATATAGGCCCACTGACTGATTACAAGATTGTACACACCTGTGATGCTAATTAGTGGACACCTTGAATTAACATGTCCCTTTGGTCACATTATTTTCAATATTTTCTAGGGGTACAATCATTTTTGTTCAGGCCTGTTCCATGAGTTAATTTTTTTTTTATAATTCTGTTGAAGCATGGTTGAAAAGCAATGTCTGACTTTCATTGGTTAACATTCATAGAATTTTTTTAAATTATTACTTTTGTCAGATTAAAGTTATTTATGTGACCATTGTGAGTTTTTCTTTCATTGACCGAAGGGTACCAACAATTTTGTCCACGTGTGTAGATGATATCACCAGCATAGCATTCTTTCACCTCAGAAATATTGCCAAGTTAAGGAATATATTGTCACTAAACGATGCAGAAAAACTAGTTCATGCTTTTATCACCTGTAGGTTGGACTATTGTAATGCCTTACTGTCTGGTTGTTCAACTAGGTGCATAAACAAGTTTCAGTTAGTTCAGAATGTAGCAGCGAGAGTCCTCACTAGAACCAGAAGATACGAGCACATCGCCCCTATCTTATCTTCACTTTATTGGCTCCCTGTGAAATTTCACATTGATTTTAAAAAACTACTTTAAACCTATAAAGCAGTAAATGGTCTCGTGCTGCAGTATCTGAGTGATCCGTTACGCCTACTTCGATCAAAGGATGCAGGTTGCTTGTCAGTACTGCGTATTATGACAACTACAGCAGGGGGCAGAGCTTTTTCTTATAAAACCCCAAAGTTACGGAAAAGCCTTCCAAATAGTGTTCGGGACTCGGACACAGTCTCAGTGTTTAAGTCTAGGCTAAAAACCTATTTATTTAGCCAAGCATTTTTGTAAAATGATTTGCCTTAGGTAATCGAGGAATCTTGGATGTAGAGTATTATGGTGAACCGGTATGTTTTTGATGCTGTCTTCCCCACTCTCATTGATCACTCAGGTTTGTTGATGGTGAGGTGATTGGTTGCTTTACATCTCAGGGAGACCCCATTGTTTCCTTCTGCCTCTACCTTTTAGTTATGCTGTTATAGTTAGTCCTGCTGGAGTCCCTGCTTGCACTCTACACTAAATATACATTCACCTTATACATTATGTGACTGTGACCATACCTAACTGTTATCTCTCCTCTTCTGCTCTCCCCTCTCCTGTTCTCTCTCCATCCCTCTCTCTTTCCCTCTCTCTGTCGAGCTACACATGTCGTTCCTGAGCTGCCAGTGATCCAGACTCCCTCTGCCCTCTGGACCTGTCTGACTCATCCTGGTGCCCCGCTTCTGGTTGTAGATCTCGTCACATGGATGCCTCGTGTGTCTCTTCGGGATGCGTCTGGTGTCTGGGGATGGTTTCACTCTACCATGAAGATGGTTCTAGCCTCGACTGATGTTGACAGCTGTTTCTCTGAGGACTTGACTTGGCTGCAGTAACTCGATTCAGGACTGGAATTTCCTACAAGTCTACCTGAGCCTCCAATAAATACCTGGACTCCATATTAGCATCAATTAACATCAACTGTTATACTGAACTGCCTGCCACCTAACACACAATATGAATGCAGATCAATTCCTGCTTTCTGTTTCACCCAAATGACGATGGGTTCCCTGTTGAGTCTGGTTCCTCTCAAGGTTTCTTCCTATTGCCACCCGGGGGAGTTTTTCCTTGCCGCTGTCGCCCTCGGCTTGCGCATCAGGACTATCTGACCATTTTGATTCATACACATTCACATTACATGCAAACTTAAATAATTATTTTGATTGTGTAAAGCTGCTTTGCAACAATGACAATATATATTACAATATATAAATATATAAATAAATAAATATATACAATATATAAATAAAATTGAATTGAATTGAATAATTCGTAAGCATGGTATTAGTTTTTATTGTTATGATGATGACACACAGTTGTACTTGTATGTCTCAGCAAAACCAAATGAGAAAAAAAAACAGCTTAATAAAAGTTGCGCAATGTGTGAAGGACATAAGAGACTGGATGTTAATTAACTTCCTTCAACTTAATACTGATAAGACAGAAGTTCTAGTCATATGACCACATGCAGCTAGAAGCAAGCTTTTTGAACTCAAATGAACTTCATAATACAGTGGACCCTTGGATTGTTGGAACTTGGTCTGGAAGCGTTTTGCAAGACAAGCATCACGTCATCACAACTGAGACAATGTTTCTTCTTTCTTGTGCTGCAGGATTGTGGGTAATCGTCTCGAATCGCTTCAGGGCGCGTGCGTCACTCATATAGTCAACATCTGTGTGTGCATGTACTGTTTACTATAACATTGTGACCATGTGTGTATGGTGCATAAAGCTTTTTTAAAATTCTGTCTCCAAGTGTAGTAACTGTTTAGTAACTGTACTGCAACAATGGCCGGAGATGAATCTGTTTAACGACAGTGCAATGTCACATTTACACAAAATCCTCAAAGGAAGGCAAAAGTAAGTGTCACCAGAGACGTTCCGACAGAATCTTTGTTTGCCGACACAACAGTGTGTGTGTGTGTGTGTGTGCGTGTGTGCGCGTGTGTGCGCGTGTGTGCGTGTGTGTGTGTGTGTGTGTGCGTGTGAGAAAGTCATCGTACACAGTAGCCCCCTTCTAAATTCTAATCATAGCCAATCTATACATCCTTAATGCAAATATGAACGCTCAACGGGGTTAATAAAAAAATAGGTAATGTGAAAGTGTTAGGAAGAGTAAAAAGAAGGTTGATGCATCAGGAGATAAAAGGGAATAAAGTAAAATACAAGCTGAAATGCAGGGGGACGAAAAAGGGGTGTTAAAAGCAGGGATACATAAATAAGAAAACAGACAGAAAGTGTGTAAGAGAGAGATCGAAAGAAAGAGAGAGAGAGAGAGAGAGAGAGAGACTTAGGTAAGGCCTCAAAGGGAACACATTTCATGTGTGATGGCTGACAGCACATACACCAATGTTAATTTGTGTGTGTGTGTGCATGTGCGTTCAATATACTCTGAATGTGTATATTTTATATACTGCTTTGTATCACTGTATTATGTTTATATAATATATTATGTTCCCTTGTGCAACACTGTGTGGAGCTGTGTTTCTCCCCAAGAGGGGACTTTACAGGAAAAATAAGTAAAAAAGCATTGTAAAGCATATGTTCAGTACTAAATAGATCACTGGAAAAGTCCCATAAATATATGACAATTCTCATACCTGCTGGCAAAGTGCTCAATCCGGCTGTGTGTGTCTGCATGCGGTAGCTTGGGAGAGGAACATGGCCTGCCACATCATACACAAAACACTATGTTAGCATGGGAGAGCATTAAATGTTAATGTTACCTTGTGTGCATGTTCAAGTAAAACCAGTTCTTTTGCGAATGTGATGTGAAATCATCAGCCATACACTGTCAAGCATACCCTCTGTATTTTTTAAATGGCCATGTACCAATGATTTGCATACTCACGTCTCAATATTCTCTGCTTCTAAGACGGTTTGCACGGGCAAATAGCCTCTCTGAGGGTGCTTGCTGAAGTACTGCTTTGATCGGAACTTGTTCTTTAGAGTCTTTGCAAAATCCCGCATCTTCTCTCCTGAAGTGGTCTACACAGTTGATGTGAAATGTAAAAAATGAAGAAGTAGTAAGAGGAACATAGAGAAAATTATGTAAATAGAAAGAAATTAGAATGTTAATGTGGGATTTAAAAAATTAAGGAAAAAAAGGAATGATTTCTTCAGAAACATTTAGAGACATTATTCTCCTCAAAGGCTACTCCACGGTTAATTAAAAAATAATCGCCTGCCTCCAAGCGGATCCCATTACCAAGGACCTAAGTCCCCACACAGTGTACAACAGTGATAAATATCCATGGGAAAATTCATTCAACAAATGGAAATAAGCTCTGTGTGTGTGTGTGTGCGTGTGTGTGTGCTAGCAGGCTCAGAATGTGTGTATATGTGTATACCAAGGTATAGTATTCCATAATGGGATAGTGGAGCTTTTTGCCTTTTGTTGTTCGCCCAGTCAGAAAACATGTCTGGCAGATATCCACATTGAACTGCTTCAGACTCCGGTATCTATAGCAGTAACAGAGCAGAGGGAAGACATTTTCATTAACTATAGAAATAACATGCATGTTACAGATTGGTATTAATAAAACTATTTCACTGAGGAAAAAAAAATAGGAGATAAGAAATAAGTCCAGATATAAGTCCAGACAAGAACCCTCTGTAATTCAGGTGTAAATTATACTAAAATATGTTATTATCTGGTGGTCATATATACTAATTATGGCATAACTTTGACATACAATGACTAAGTACTGCATAACTTGCATACAAGCCCACCTGAAACCCTTAATGGGGCACTGTTTACAGATGTAGCACCTAGCTTGATGCTTTGCAGATTCAGCCATGGTCACGCGATGCAGCACGGGAAGCCACACCATGGATTGAGGCTCCAGACTCACCCACTCCAGGAAGTGACTTACTTCAATAGATAGCCTACCTGGAACCTTTTATTGGAGTGACAGATGAGAGAAAAGAAATCATACACATAAATCCATATTAATCAATTAATAGTCGTGCAAAGTTCTACGCAAAATAGTGCAGTGGAACCTTGGATTGCGAGTAATGCGGTTTGCGAGTGTTCCACAAGACGAGCAAGAATTTTAAATACATTTTGACTTGAAAAATGAGTGAGTCTTGGTTTACACGTACTGAGTATCATGTAACACGCATGTGCTTCTTGTTTTGAAGTCAAGCGTCACGTGATCACAACTGAGCCAATGGTTTTTCTCTTTCTCTTGTGCTACGGAATTGTGGGTAATCGTCTACCCTGCTCGGTCATAGTGCACATCTCTCACTCGTATAGTCAACTTCTATGTGAGCGTGTACTGTTTACTTTAACAGTGTGACCACGTGTGTGAGTGTAAAGCATCTTTTATTTTGTGTTTGTATGTGTGTGTACAGCACGCGTGTACTGTTTATTATAACACATTTGTGTATGCGCTTTTAAAGCAAAAGAAAGTTACATTAGAGAGGTTAAAGATCCACTTTCTTGCTCTCTCTGTGTCAACCGGCACTAATTCTGTTGTGTGTGCCTGTGTCAATGGACACCATGCTCAATCACACCGACCCCCCAACCTCCTCCTCCTCCTCTCGTCTTCACACACACACACACACACACACACACACACACACACACACACACACACACACACACACAAACTCTAATGGAGACACTGCTCTGTCATGATTTATTTCAAAGGTAAAATGCTGGTTGATTTTTTTTTCACTTTACAGCAGTGAGTCCGTTAGTGTGTGTGCGCATTCGAATGTCAGAGATGTTTCTTGTTCATTTTCCCGATGAGGCAGTGTTTCCGTTAGTATGTATGTGTGTGTGTTTGTGTGTGTGTCTTCTTAGTACAGTAGAAACATTTCACTACTCATCCAAGTAGCTTTCTTAGTCTAAGGTAAGTTGGAAAGTATTTTAAGTTCTCCAAGGTCGAAGGATCCTCCTCTATCTGAAACAGCTTGTTAAGTGAATAATGGAGATGGTGAAAATAGGAGGGAGGGTTGTTACAGAGTAGAGGGAAGAGAGCTGTTAGGAAGACCATAGAGAGAGATTAGAGACCGTTGTTAAGGTGTAACGACCAGAAAGTGTAAGGGGAGTCCTTAAAAGTGATTTTCTTGATGGACGTGTGAAAAGGTCTTGATCCTCCTTGGGACAGATGAAAGGGCTGTATGAAAAATAGGAGACAGGTTGTGTCGAAGACCTCCACCTTTGTTGAAGGAAGGATTTCCACCTGCACATACTATAGATGGCTTCTTTCACCGCTCCAAAATTCATACATTTTCATCCTCAAATGTGTGTCCTTTAGGTGAAGGTATACAGCTGAATCTGGCCCTGAGGTGTTGCTCTTTCTGTGTTGATTTTTTGTTTACATTTTAAATAAAAGTTTGGATGATATTTAGATTTAAATTATCTCAACTAAAATGCCATGTGTGTATTTGTTTATACAGTATGTGTTATCGTTCAGATACTGTATACCCTTATTTGTCCCACAGTGGGGACATTTTTTTACTCTAGTATTAGTTCTTGACGCTAAGCTCAAAATTAAATTATTTGTCACATGGAACTTACATCACTGTGATTTTTTTTCCTCCTGCATATCCCAGTTACGAAGCTGGAGTCAAAGCAAAAGGTCAGCCAGGATTCAATGCCCCTAGAGCAGATACGGTTAAAGGCCTTGCTCAAGGGCTTAACAGTGCAACTTGGAAATGCTGGGGCTTGAACCCTCAACCTCAACTCGTAAACCAAAGGGAATTTCCCATAGGAAATAATGGAAACAAATTATTCATTCCACAGCCCCAAAAAATAAAGATATTAAAATAATTAACACAAAATGTAAAGTAAAAATAAAACAAATTAACCTCCACTTTACCTTTAAAAAAACAGAAAATTAAATCCCGACAGATAAGCGTTTCCATTTGTGCGCGCAGGCTCTGTGTATCTGTGTGTGTGTTTGTGTGTGTGTGTGTGTGTGTGTGTGTGTGTGTGTGTGTGTGTGTGTGTGTGTGTGTGTGTGTGTGTGTGTGTGAAGCTAAAGTAAGGAGCCCCTACCCCCTCCCTCTTCTCGTCTTACCACAGTTACCCTTCCTCCACTTTCACACAACCCAAACACTATTTTATCGGAAAAAAACAAGAAATCTCTAACGACACTCGATTGAGCAACACACAGAATCACTTATGTAAACTAAAAATAAAACAAATTAACCTGCACTTTACCTTTGAAAAGAATTGCGATACAACAGTGTTTCTATGTAGAGCAGAGAGAGAGAGAGTGTGTGTGTGTGTGTATGTGTGCGTGTGCGTGTGTGTGCGTGCGTGTCTGTATCTGTGTGAAGGTGAATGGAGAAGGGCTCTGTGTGTGTGTGTGTGTGTGTGTGTGTGTGTATGTATGGCACGGTCTGCAATGACGCGCACACAGATACAAAGTGCAGGCTGATTCAGAGAGAGAAAATGGACCTTTAACCTCTCAAATGAGACTTGCTTTTGCGTTAGATGTTTTACACACACACGTGGTCACAGTGTTATAGTAAACAGTATACGCTCACACAGAAGTTGATTATACGAGTGAGAGATGCACACTATGACCAAGCAGGGTAGATGATTACCCAAATTCTGCAGCGCAAGAGAGAGAGAAAAACCATTGGCTCATTTGTGATCACGTGACGCTTGACGTCAAAACAAGAAGCACATGCATGCTACATGATACTTGGTATTTGGTAAACCAAGACTTGCTCGTTTTTCAAGTCAAAATTGATTAAAAATCTTTGCTTGTCTTGTGTAACATTCGCAAACCGCGTTACTCGTTTGCCAAGCATATTCTCATATCTCAAAAAAAATCAAAAAATTCAAATTTTATTTGTCACATACACAATCCTACACAGTACGATATGCAGTGAAATGCTTAGGCAACTGCCCTGACCTAAGAGAATAAAATTAAATAAAATATAAAATATAGAATATAAAATGTAAAATGTAAAATGTAAGAATATAAAAATATAAAATGTAAGTAAGTAAAAAATTGAAATTGCACAAGTGGAAATAAAAATATTGAATATGCAAATATACAGTAAAGTGACATGTTAAATGATAAAGTGGCTTGTGTGCATATTTAAGTGACGTGTGCATACTACCCATGAGTGAGCAGGTGTGCAGTGAGGACAAGTGAGCAAATGTCCTGAATGTCCAGAGTGTCCAGAGTGAGTGCAGAAGCATGTGTGGGTGTGCAAAATGGATCAGTACTGTGTGTTGTACTGATTAAGAGACCGTATCGCCTGCGGGAAGAAGCTCCTCCTCAGTCTCTCTGTGTTGGCCTTCAGGGAGCGGAATCGCTTTCCTGACCTCAACAGAGAGAACAGTCCATTGCTGGGGTGACTGAGGTCCTTCATGATCTTCCTGGCCTTGGTCCAGCACCGCTTGCTGTAGATCGAGTGCAGGTCAGGGAGCTCGGTGTGGATGATGCGCTCAGCTGATCGCACCACCCTCTGAAGAGTTCGTCTGTCCTGCATGGTGCTGTTCCCGAACCAGGTCGTGATGTTTCCCGTCAGGATGCTCTCTATGGTGCAGGAGTAGAAGTTCCTAAGCACCCTGGAGGGCAGTCTGAAGTCTCTCAGGCGTCTGAGGTGGTAGAGACGCTGTCGGGCCTTTTTCACCACGGTGTTGATGTGACAGGACCAAGACAGGTCCTGCGTGATGTGTACACCGAGGTAACGGAAGCTGTCCACTCTCTCCACTGGGCTCTTGTTGATGACGGGGGTCTGGTAGTTCCTCTTCTGCTTTGTGCTGAAGTCCACTATCAACTCCTTTGTCTTGCTGACGTTGAGAAGGAGGTTGTTCGTCTGACACCAGTTCTCCAGATTTCCAATCTCCTTCAGGTAGGCCGTCTCATCGTTGTCAGTGATCAGGCCGACCACGACGGTGTCATCAGCAAACTTGATGATGGTGGTGGAGTTGGTAGTGGCTACGCAGTCGTGAGTGTACAAAGAGTACAGTAGAGGGCTCAGAACACAACCCTGTGGGGCTCCAGTGCTGAGGGTGATGGAGGCTGAGACATGTCCACCCATCCTTACTGCCTGTGGTCTCCCCGTTAGGAAATTGGAGATCCACTGACACAAGGATGAGCTGAGTCCCAGGTGCTCCAGCTTGGTGGTGAGTGTAGAGGGAATTATGGTGTTAAATGCTGAGCTGTAGTCGATGAAAAGCATTTTCACATAATTCCCCCTTCTAGTGTCCAGATGAGTGAGAGATGTATGGAGTAGATGAGCGATGGCGTCATCTGTAGAGCGGTTTGAACGGTAGGCAAACTGAAGTGGATCAAGTGTGTCTGGTAATGAAGAGATGATGAAGTCTCTGACCAGCCGTTCAAAGCACTTCATCACCACTGATGTGAGGGCTACAGGTCTATAGTCATTGAGGGAAGCAGGATGTGGTTTCTTCGGAACAGGAACAATGATGGACTCTTTGAAGCATGTGGGGATCACCGACTGAGATAAAGAGAGGTTGAATATCTCTGTGAACACTGGTGCTAGCTGGTCTGCGCAGGCTCTGAGGACTCGACCTGAGATGCCGTCTGGTCCTGCTGCTTTCCTGGTGTTCACTCTCCTGAAGGCTCTCCTCACGTCATGCTCGGAGATGATAAACGCGTTTCCGGTGCTGGCAATGACTTCCTGTCTGCAGCCATTAGCAGCGCTAGCATTAGCAACGCTAGCGTCTTTAGCTGCAGCCTCGAAGCGAGCATAAAAGGTGTTCAGCTCGTCTGCCAGAGTCATGTCCGCGTTTGTCATACCGGATGTTGGAGCTTTGTAGTCCGTTATCGTTCTTAGTCCCTGCCACAGGCTCCTAGAGTCACTCTGTTGGAGTTGTGACTCTAGCTTCCTCCCGTAGCGCTGCTTCGCCTCCTTCACCGCCTTCCGGACGTTATATGCCGCAGCCTTGTACATGTCCATGTCCCCCGAAGCAAGTCCCGCATTGTAGGCAGCAGCGCGAGATCTCAGAGCGTCGCGGATGGTTTTATCCACCCACGGCTTCTGATTGGGAAACGTTCTGATGGTCGTTTTCTGTACGGTATCATCCGTTAGTTTCCCGATGAATCCCACAACCGCTTCCGTAAACACGCTGACGTCATCGGAGCTGTTTCGGAACATGTCCCAGTCTGCGTCATCAAGTGCGTCTTGAAGCGCGGCCACCGATTGGTCCGTCCAGCGCGCGACCTCCCTCTGAACCGGAAGTTCCTGTTTAAGCCTTTGTTTATATTTTGGCATGAGGAAGATGGCGGCGTGGTCAGATTTCCCAAACGGTGGACAAGATTGTGCCTTGTAGCCGTCTTTAACTGGTGTGTAACAGTGGTCCAGTGTCCTTTCGCCCCTGGTCGGGCAGGTGATGTGCTGATGGAAGTTTGGCGCTGCACGTTTGAGGTTGGCACTGTTAAAGTCCCCCGCCACAATAAGCGCAGCGTCCCGGTGTTGTGTTTGGTGCTGTGTGAGTGCCTCATGCAGCTCGCATAAGGCAGTGTCCGTGTCCGCTTGTGGCGGAATATAAACGGCGCTGAACTCCCGAGGAAGATAAAAAGGACGACATTTGATAGTTAATAGTTCCAGGTTGGGTGTGCAGGAGCGTGCGAGAGGAACAACGCTCGCGCTGTTGCACCAGCTGCTGTTCACCATTAAACACACGCCGCCTCCCCTTGTCTTCCCCGAGTCCCGTGTCCTGTCCATGCGGTGAACCGAGAAGAACTCGGCCGGCTGAATGGCGTGGTCCGGCACCGCTGGGTTCAGCCATGTCTCGGTGAAGCAGAGAAGATTGCAGTCCCGAATGTCTCTCTGGAACTTTATCCTGGCCCTGAGGTCATCGAGCTTGTTCTCCAGTGACTGGACATTGGCGAGCAGGATGCTAGGCAGAGGTGTGCGGTGTGCACGGGCTCTCAGCCTGTTCCTGACGCCGGCTCGTTTTCCTCGGGGCCGCCGCTTCGCGTCGCGTCCTTTGTTTACCCTCAGGATCTCACTCGGCCAGCTCGGATCCGGAGTTAAAAACGTCGAATTGTGAGTACATTGTAGACCAATAGAAATAAGAGTATCTCTATCGTACTTAATGCACTCAATGATGGTGAATTAGCCGGATTAAAGTTATTGAAAGTTAACTTAAAAAACGAAAACAAGGAAAAATAGGTCGGAGCAGTCGCGACGGCAGCCGACCTCACCGGCGCCATCTTGGAACCACCATATCTGTTTCCTTCTGGCTCTCCCTTTTAGTTAGGCTGTCCTAGGTAGTCCTGCCTGCACTCTGGAGACACTGTGGTCTGTACCACTTTACGATGAAGATGGTCTTGGCCTCTGGCTGATGCTAACAGCTTTTCTCTGAGGATTTTTGACTGCAGATGCTTGATAGCTCAGTGTACCTGAGCCCCCAATACCGACCTAGACTCCATATTAACTTATATGACATCAACTGTTGTACTGAACTTCCAGCTGCCTAACACACAGCATAATTGCAGATCAATCCCTGCTATCCGTATCACTCAAATGAGGATGGGTTCCCTGTTGAGTCTGGTTCCTTTTAAGGTTTCTTCCTATTGCCATCTTAGGGAGTTTTTCCTTGCCACCGTCACCCTGGCTTGTTCATCAGGGACAATCTGATCATTTTGATTCATACACATTCACATTTCATACAAAATTCCATAATTTTCTTTTGACTGTGTAAAGCTGCTTTTCGACAATGACAACTGTTAAAAGCTTTATACAAATAAAATAAAATTCAATTGAAATATTTACATTGTATTAGTTCTCAGCTAGTAAAATGATAAACATGAACAAATATAAAAACAAACTAATTTTATTTATGGGCCCAAGTTATGCTTTAAAGAGAAGAATTTAATAAAATTTAATAACATGACTAAAAATGGACATATTCCAGAAGGCTCTGACCCCTGCAGCATATCAGTCAGTACATCTGTTTAGTCAGTTCTGTCATGACTCACAGCTCATCTGCCCTATTTTTTCCTGCACTGTCACTTTCCCCATTTGCTCATGTTATGGCTTATCCCCAACCCTAACCCATTCCCCACTGATTACTCCAGCACTTAAGCACAAGCTGCGTGCTGCTTCAGCGCTGGATTATTGTGTGCCTTTTTTGCCTCAATTCTCTCACGTTTTGTTTAATAATTTTCACATTGCCAAGTTCACTTTGTTTTCTCGTTTTTTGTCTCTCGATTTTGGATCGTCGCCTCGCTTTTTGATTTCCCAATTTTGATCTCGCCTTCCCCTTTTCACTACGGCTCGTGTTTTGCGATTTGGCTCCAACGCCTCGCTGACTGACTTCCTGGTTTTGATCCTCGCTTCCGCCTTTCGACCACGCTCTTGTCTCACGCAGCAATCACTCATCAGCACTCATTCTGCTCCTCCCTGTGACAGAATAATCCAGATAGCAAAATTAATCGAGCAGAGTGTGACCGCTCTGGAGAGACAAGGTGCTCTTCTTGGAGCACACCAGCAGCCTTCCACCACTGAAGGGGTGCAAGGTGGCGTATGTGATTACGCTCCTCTTAGGACGGGCCTAGGAGTGGATGCCCATGACCCTTGTTGCACCAACTTTGAGGACTCTAAGGAGATGAGGATGGCGTTTGACCATTCATGTCTCGCTCAGCTTACGACGTCACCATAGAGTTCCAGACACTGGATCTCTCAAGTGAGTGCAACGATATTGTGCGACGGGTTCTTCGAGGATCTATTGGAGGCATTTCTGGATGAACCAGGAGGAACAATGTCCTGTCTGTTCAGGCATTTATTGATGTTGAAAGACCTGAAAACACTATCACAGGTGCTCTCAAACTCAAGTGCTCTCAAAATCCTAAATACAGGGTGGGGCAGGGAGTCATGCCCAAGACATCCCCCTGAAGACCATCTCCTGCAAACTCTTCCCATTACATTGGGCCTTTCACAATCACCAAGATTGTTAATCTCGCTCTCCTCGACCATGTGGGGGATTAATCCCACATGTCACAACTACGCCATCTCGCCTCATGCCCATTAAGAGTACTGTATTATGCTTCAGCGCTAGATCATTGTGTGCCATTTTCACCTCAATTCTCTTGTGTTTTGTGTCATAGTTTTCACGTTTGTTTCATAGTTTCCATGCTGCGTTTCAAGTTCGCTTTGTTTTCTCGTTTTTCGTCTTACAATTTGGATTGTCGCCTCGCTCTTTGATTTCCCGGTGTTGATCTCACGCTTACGTTTTGACTACGGCTTTGTTTCACGTTTTCGGATTGCCGCCTCATTCTCTGATTTCTCAGTTTTGATCTTGCGCTTCCCCTTTTTGACTACAGCTTTTGTTACAAGTTTTGGATCTGTTGCCTTGCTCTTTTATTTCCCGGTTACCGAACTTCCGCTTCATCTTTTCACTACGGCTCTCATTTGCGATTTGGGTCCGACGCCTCGCTGAATGACTTCTCGGTTTTTGTTCATCACTTCCGCCTTTCAACCACGCTCGTTTCATGCAGCAGTCACTCATCAGCACTTGGATTCCTCTCGTTCTGCTCCGACCTGTGATGACTTAATTTGTTTAGCTAAACACAATGGCATTTACTGAGTTTACTGAGTTACTGAGTTTGTTACAAAATTACAGCCCCTTTTGTATAGTGACAGAATTCAGCTATGGAAATTAGAATATACAATTCCAATGTGTAGTTTTATTCAGGTTTAACTATTTATAAATTATTCACTGCATCATCATAGTAAAATGTAGTATGGTACCATGTAATATCAAATTTTTTTTATTGCACTTAAGCAGCAATGTTTGCATTATTTAAGTGGTATTTTAGGTTGAGCATAAAGTAGTTAAGACCCCCAAAATTGTAAGCACCCCTTCTGTTTTGCAAGAAAGCACTTTAAGCAAATAATGAAGAAAACAAAGCAGGCATTTTACTTGCTCTTCACTCTCCAAAATATTTACACATGAACTGTATACAGACAACATTTTCAGGTCCTTAACCGAGATCACTGGGTGACGCATTCATTGATACTGTAGGTGTTCCCGATCATAGTGTAAAGTACCATTGGTGTTAAGCAGTTGATTGAGACTCACCATACGGAAGCAGCTGCGGACACTGGGCTCCATATTACTGCCCCCAAAGGCTGCCACCTCACCAAGCTGCCGAGGGATCTGGATGGCTTCATGCAGCAGCAGGCTAAGATGCTTCTGATTCATTAGGCCATATGAATCAGACGCCTGTCTAAAAAGGTCTAACAAGTAGCATGGAGGTATGTATTATCAATAACAAGTAAAATTCTATATTTGAAAAATATTTATTAGACATTATCTTATAATTATAACATATTTGATTATTACTCATTACTGTATAATTAAATTCCATGTTCGAAGTTCATTACGTTCTCCAAGTTTGTGTGTTCTATGAAGAGATTTTTCAAATTTCCAGCTTAATGTCAGACATCAGTTTTTTAAATAGGCATAAATATTTCATCATATTTCAAGATCTCCTGGTATACTTGAACCTACCCTTAACAGTCTTATTCACAGTGTTGTGTTAGTTACTTATTAAGTAAGTTATAAAAAAGGTATGTGTTGCCTTAATATTTTAGTAACTATTAATGTAAAATGTTACTTTCCAATATATAGAATGAGGAGGAATAGTTTTGGCATGTGATGTATTCAAATGCAAGTGACAGATGAAGCTTGTGGGTAGCTAGGACAAAATGTCAGAAAAATGTCCTTTTAGGTAATTTGAAAGTGGTGCTCATAAAATTGCTAAAAAAGAAAGAGTTTTATGATAACCAGAGGCATATGCCGGAGAAGGTTTCTCAAATAGTGCATAAGATTGGTATATAGCATTGCAATTAGTAAAATCAATCACACTAATATATGCTTTCTAATACGCCACATTCATAATACATTGAATATACACTATATGGATTCATAAATGTTGACTTTTTTATGGTTTGTGTAAAATCGTTAAGAATAATTTAAAACCAGTCTGCACGCCACCATGGTGAAGTGGTTTGGGGCTTGACTCCTAATTGAGGCGGGTAATGCCCTGATGTTAGCCAAATGAAAAAATAAAAATAAGAAAAACGTCAAACCCTTCAGATGCCCAATTTAGAAAAAAGGTTTGCAGCTATGTCATCACTTTATGAGTGTATTGTTATGTATGAACAAGATTTAGTCCCTGCACACCATGGCATTTGATATGAAACACTCAATATGTGAGCAAAGGCAACACTCTCTGTTTTAATTTAAGGGATATGAAAACAAGTGTTGCATTAGCCATTCAGGAATTATAACTATTTTCATACACACCCCATTTTGGGGTGCCTATAAATAACGAAACAAACTACAAGCATAAATCATTTGCAATCAATGACTCTAGAACCCATGTATATGAACAAATGCTCTCTTTCTTCCCTTCAGGTGTTTTACCAGGCCTAATGCAGCTGTCTTAAGCTGGTTTGTTGGTCTTTCTGCCTTCAGTCTGGTCTTCAGTAAAACTCCACTGGGTTGAGCAGATAACTAACTTGCCCACTGAATAATTTCTCAGTTTTTTTCTTTTGCCTTTGCCAGCTTTCACTGTTTGTCACTGTATTCATTTGCAATAAGAAACAACATCCTATTTTTGCAGCATTTGGCTGAATCTGAGCAGAGAGTACAACACAGTGCAGATTTCATCATGCTACTTTTATCATCAGTCAGGACAAGTATGTCAACAAACACCAGTGACCCTTTTCCATTGGCAGCATATACAGTATATATACTCTGGCAGCCATATATACTTATAATTAATAACTCTTATAACCATAACTCTGCCTCCATGTTGACAGGTGATATTATATGCTTTAGATCATGAGATGTTCCTTTGTCTAGTCTGGCCTTTCTGTTCTTTAGTGTACCAGTGGTTTGAACCTTGTTGAGAGGGGTCTGTATTAACTTCTTAAAGCTCTCTTTAAGAGTGTTCTTTACTGGATGTTGTTGAAACCCCCTGGCCTGCTTAATTAGTCATGGATTAATGAGGGACCAGCCCACACCTGGCCATGCAACTGCTTGTCAGACATGTATTTTATTATTTGTTGCTCTCCTAAAATGGATGTGTGTATGATAATGGCTATAATTAATGCATTGAGTGTTTTAAATTCAACTGAGTGATATACAGACGCCAAAGACAAAGAAAAGAATCAAGAAAGAAAAAAGGTTTCAGTTCAATAAAGTTTTTCTGTGATTGTATTGAGGGTTATGGGGAATTTAGTTGTAGACTAACTTAAACGGCAAGGTGCTGATATTCTTTAGTTTGTGTGGTACACAAGAGTCTTTTGCAGTGCACAAGCCTAGAATTGGTCAAGGAGGTTGATTTGGTTCCTGTTATGAAAATTGATAACAGGTAATTATTATAATTATTGCAGGTAAATTGTGCATAACAACTAGTCTTATTTTATAGATTTTCTTACATTTATATATTTTAATGCTGTATTTATAATGTCTGAGAAATAACAATAATGTTGGAGCAGAAGGGTCCTTTCTTCTTCGTCCTCGTTGTCTTCTTCTTTAGCATTGTGCTGAAAAGGAGTTTGCAAAGGGCAACATACAGTCTAGAATGAAAGGTGAAAGATCTCTTCAGTCAGTTTTCTTTAGTAAAGATTTTGCTGTTCACCCCTACCTGTTGAGACTGTTTTTTTCTTTTTTTTTACATTTAGGCATTTGGCAGACGTCCTTATTTAGAGCTACGTTTGTATTTAATTATACATGTGAGCAGCTGATGGTTTAGGGCCCTGCTCAAGGGCCCAACAGGGACAACTTGGCAGTCGTGGGATTTGAACCTGAGCCCATCCGAACCATAGTCCAATGCCTTAACCACTGAGCTATCTCAGATTTCAGATTTGTTTTTTATGTGTTGTGGGTTATGGTTTGTCTAAACATCCCATAGATGCTCGACTGGATTTGGAATCTGAGGATTTATGGGTCTGTGACCGTGGGTTCTTTGCCTGCCAGATTCCCTGTGTGATGGGCTGTAGTGTTAATGCTTTATGGCATTACTGTTAGGGCTGAGCAGTGTACAGTATGTTTTAAGGGACAAAATTTGCTTGAGAGGGTAAATGATTGAAACTCACATCTGTATTTCTCCTTGATATCTGCATTGCATAGGCTAACTATTCCCATCTTCACAGAGACTACCCGCAGTTTTCCATTCCGACCACTGGAAGGGGGACAGAGAAAGAGAACCTTCATTCATCAATTGTGTAATTGTTCATAGTCTATATGAAAGAGTGCACACTTGAACTATTGCATAAGCAGCACATTTTATAGTAGGATTATTACAGTGAATAGCAAACACTTAAGAAAAAAAATCAGGAATTGATTTTATTGCATTTTAAACAGTTAGCTTCTAGATGAGTACTGTGTTCTGTTGTTTCTTTTAAACCTCTTATATTTTGATCATAGCTCAATAGGCTTGCAGCCCCTTCTATTTATTTATATCTCTGAAAATATTTTTGGTACTGTTACTGGACTGACACATTTTGGTCTTAATGTCTGCTGGAGATTAGGGTTGAGGCTGACTTTATCCTTACTAAGCGTACCAAAAATAAACAAAAGTAATCTAAAATGTATTATGAATGGAAAATTACCTTACATGACCAAAAAAAACAACAAAAGAAAAACAGGTTTTATAAAGACCAACTAACACAAGACACATCTGCATGCAACAATGAGATGTTGAAGTTTGGCATCCCCACATCATTAAATACAAGTTCATTTTTTGTACAAAACCATTTTTCAAGTTTGTCCTAAATCAAAATGAAATTTTGGTTTGCATTTAAGTACATTATCATAGCCATTATACAGTACATAGCCATTATACAGTACATTTTCATGCTCTGCACACCAACCGTGAAGTTTGTCTCCCTGGCAACACGAGTACATTGAAGAGAGGTGGTACCGAGGGACAGCGAAAAAGCCAGAATCGAAAGAACGTAGTGAGCGAGTCGGGATGTAAGGGGCAAGCAAACTGAAAAGATAAGAGGGAGCTAAGCCATTTAAAGATTTAAAAACAAGGAGAAGAATTTTGAATACAATACGGTAGGCAACTGGGAGCCAATGGAGATTATATGAGCAGAGCGTTTGGTATGAGTGAGTATTCTAGCTGCAGAGTTTTGAATATATTGTAATCTGGAGATGGAACTGGTAGGTAGGCCAATGAAAAGGGCATTACAGAAATCAATGCGTGATGAGACGAATGCATGGATGACAGTTTCAGAATCTTTGGTACTGATGAAGGGACAATACGTAGTTGGGCAATACGATGTAAATAGAAGAATGCAGATTTAGTGACAGATTTAATATGAGGCTGAAAGGAGAGTGTGGATTCGAAGGTAACTCGTCTTTAAAATTCTTCATCTGTTCACATTGCTTTTTTCTATTGTGCAGTGGGACACCAACTGCAACAAAGTGTCATGAGGCGAAAGACGAGAAAACGAAACGAACTTGGCAACGTGAAGACGAGAAAGCAAAACGCGAGACACAAAGGCAATTTTCAAAGAGTACAGTAGTTGATAGGGAGCAAGTGTATTGCTTGTGATGGGAACTATGTTGATTAGTTAGTACAAATTATTATGCTTCATTAAGCAAAGAAAGCAATTAAGGAGATTTTTAATTACTGGACCTGGGATAAGAACCATTCAATGTGTCATCCACATCTGGAAGGATAGTGCTAAACTGTCCACTTTGTGGAAGAAATGTAGTCAGAAAAAAATCATGAAAAGAGACCATATAAACACATGGTGAAGTTGCATTAATAAAATCAACAATAGAGAGGGTGGTCACATAATCTGAAGCAATCTGGCAGCTCAAGAGTTATGGACCGTGGAACAACTCCAAGCTAAGGTGGATGACTTGGAGAACCGTGGTCGCCGCAAAAACTTGAGTATTGTTTGGCTTCCTGAGAAACGTAGGGCAATTAACTTCTGACTACATTTTTACAGAATATGCCAGTTTGGTTACAGCTACCCGCAGATTTCCCTGCCATTGAGATTGAGAGAGCGCACAGAGTAACAAAAGTGACTGGATTCGGTCACATATATTTCAGTTCTACTATTTTGATTCATAAAAACTTTCCTTTTATCTTAGAGTAGACTGAACAGGATCCTAATGGCAGATTTATTCTAATCACCAGTTACATCTTAGGGAATCTGTTTTGAATGTGTATTCCCCAAATTAAGACAGTCCTGAAATGATCTCAAATATGGTCCTATTGTTTAATCATAATTGTAAGGGTCTGAGGATTATGGTTGGGGATTTTAGTTGGACAGGTCCTCTTCTATAGAATCGACCTCCCGTTTTTCACAAACTCTTCAAAATATGTCATGCTTCAGGTTTGGTTGATGTATGGAGAGAACTACATCCAGGTGTCAAAGACTATACCTTCTACTCTCCTGTCATTATTCTTAGTCCAAATTAGATCTATTCTTACCTTCCAGATACATTAACTGTGTAAGATCCTGTGAAATTGGTTTAATGGTTCTTTCTGATCATAACCCTTTTTATTTAGGTTTAACAGAATTGTTATCCCCAAAATCATCTTATAAGACATTTAATAGTACGCTCCTTCATGACATTTTTTTCTTTAATGAACTGGCAAAAAAGTTACTAATATTGGCAGGATAAGGAATTTTGTTCAGTAAATAGCACCACTAAATGGGATACAGCCAAGGCCACCTTAAGAGGCCACTTTTTTTTTACTACTTGGTATAAAAAACAAGGCTGAGAATAGGAAAAATTAAAAGAGGTTAAAAGATTGGAACTGCATAAAATTTCCACACAAAACAATTGAAATCTTCTAACTGGTGCCAGAAATTGAAATTCTAAATTGAACCTGAACTATTCTGAACATGTACAAAAATGTATAACATTTAGTAGGCAAAGGTTCAATAAAAATGGGAATAAATCTAGTCATCTTTTAGCCTATCAACTCGAAAACGACTGCGAAACGAGCTGAAAGGTCCATCAAGACTATTAAAACTGAGTTAATAATTTCATATAATTCGATTAAAATAAAAAAAATCTATTAGCTTTATTCGGGAAAAAAGGAATGAACACATTAGACTGTGTCTCATATCACCCAATCAATTTACTTAATATAGATTTTAAAATTGTGGCCAAAGCCTTAGCTCCTTGTCTAGAGAGAATTCTACCTAGTTCTAATTCTACCTAATTCTACTCTAAGATCATTAAATCTGACAAAACGGGATTTGTTAAATTTTGCTATGGTTCAGACAATGTGCGTCATCTTTTGAATATAACATCAGTTGAAGTGGTGACCCAGCTGCTATAATATCATGGGATGCAGAAAATGCATTTGATAGGATCAAGTGGAGGTGTTGGAAAAATGCATCAGACTAGTCAGACTTCTTTACTTTGATTCAACAGTTGTGGTCAACACCAGTCGATTATTATCTGGTAAAGTTTTAATTCATAGAGGCTGTTGTCAGGGCTACCCCTTGTTTCAACTCCTACAGTATTTGCCTTGTTTATCAAACCTTTGGCAGAAAGTATTTGCATGCATAATGGCATCCAGGTGGTGAAGGCAAGTGGGATGGACCACCGCCTATACTTATATCAGTAAAGCCAGTCTAGTGGATACAAAATAAACTTAGGGAAATCCCAAGTCATGTTTTTAAATGCTACACAAAGTGCTAAATTACACTGTCCCTTTTACAGCATTGAATCTGAGTGTCTTTATTTGGGTATACACATACAGTAACACCTGATTTAAAGGATTTGTCTAAGAACTTAAGCAGGATATGAATAGGTGGACCTCTTTAACAATTTCTTTTTTGGAACAATTAACGCAATTAAAATGAATGTGCTCCCCCATTTACTTTATTTATTTCAGTGTATACCCTGTTATTTGAATCATAACTTTTTAAGGACTTGAATGCAGCTATTAGTAAAATTTATATGGAATAATAAAAAGCCCAGGATTAAATTTACTTCTCTCACAATATCAAGCCAAAGGAGTGAAGGGGCAGATCTTTGCCCAACACTCAGCTTTATCATTGGGCTGCTCAGATCAAACAAATGCTTAGATGGTTTTTTAATGGTACAGACTACCTGTGGGTCAATATCGAATCCTTTGCAGGTGACGTGGAAACACTAACATCTCTTCCATTCATTATTAATTTTAAGGAGATCGGGCCCATTTGTGGGACATACTTGAACAATCATGACCCTAGTCCTGACCTTCTCTTTTTCTCTCTCTTTATTTCTTTATTTATTTTCTTTTACTGGATTTTTTTGCCCTTTGGTTTTTCCATGATCACTTTTATATTAACAAGGTATTGTTTGTGTTTAAATGTTTGCTGTCGATGTCTATTGTAAATTGATCCGACTCTGATTTTTTGTTGTTGTTAAAATCAACAAAATATCATTTAAAAAAATTAACAGTAAAAAAAAAACAACATATGTTTAATGGTTAAAGTAAGAGCATTTCCATATGCATGCATATGTGAGGGGAACTCAGGATTTGGACTAAGCATCTGCATGGTCATAAGAAAACCACTTGTTAGTGAGGCTCAGCAATGTTATGTGGCAATAAAAATAAATCAGCTGATGACCTGAATGCAATAAATGATCTGGTTATCAAATCAATGGAGTTTTTATTCCCTGACATATGCCAGGACTCAATTTCTAAAAGAATGGTTCTGAGAGAATGAGGAATCACTTTTACAAATTATTTGGCCACCACTATGTGTGCTGTAATCAAAGCTAAAGGTAAATTAATAAATTCAGTTATTTTGGCCAAATGTGTGGGTTTTGTGTTAGCTGAGGGAACATTTGCTAAACCAGCAGTTACTGTATGCATCCACTCAGAATGTTCTCTATAGCACATCTGTAAACATTGGTCAGGTTCTTGGACGGAAACCAAATTTCTGAGCCTCGACAGGAAATATGGTTGCTGATGAGCAGATTTAATCAACAGACTTATTGTGAAGGGAGCAGGTCAGGTCATCTGTGAGGGGCATGATGAGGAACTTACTTTTTCACAACATCCCAACCAATAAATAAAGGAGAATGGCCATTCTCCTGCATCTTCAAGTCAATGCTCAGTTCCTTAGTTTTGTTGACACAGATGCAAAGGTTGCCATCAGTGCACCACTCAAAAAACACCCTGAAGTCATCTCTGTCGGCTGTCTAATTTCTGTCTGTGATGGAGCATATAATGGCGGTGCTGTCAGCAAACCTGAAGATGATATTTGAGGTGTGCTTGGCAACACACTAATGGGGATCTGGGAGTTCATGACTGGAGTGAGAATGCATTCCTGTGAAGTTCCTGTGCTCAAAAGAGATGCAGTCACCTATTTTCACCATTTGCTCTACCCATTAAAAAGTCAAAGATCCAGTTGCATAGTTAAGCTGTTAACCATAAGTTCTTGAGCCTTCTGACAAGTTTGGCTGGAATTATGGTGTTAAAGGCCAAATTGAAGATGATTAACATCATTCTCATGTAGGTATTTTTCTCGTTCAAGGTGTGTGAAGGTACTGGTCATTGGAAGAGCAATGACATCCTCCATCAATCTGTTACCAAGGTATGCAAACAAGAGTATACATGGTGGTCAGGAGGGAAAAACAGAAAACTCAAAGCACTTCATGATTGTAGAGGTCAGTGCTTATAGGGAGGTAGCCATTTAGACAGCTGGATTCAGACATCTTAAAGACAGGAAGAATTGTGGTATTTTAAAAGAATGTGGGGATTAGAGACATACTTGGGAAAACCTTTCTACTCTGTTGAAATTTCCAACATCAATAGAAAAGGCATCTTGAAATGAGTTCTCTAGACCAGTGGAAACTCTAGAGATATCTCAGAACGGAATCAATGCTTTTTGACAAAGTTGGATTGTTAACCACAAACCTCTCTAATGACACTTGCTTTTGCTTTACGCACGCACACATACACGTGGTCACAATGTTATAATGAACAGTACACGCATGCACAGATGTTGACTATATGAGTGATGCACATACACTGAGACTGAGTGTGGGAGACAATTACCCATAATCCCACAGCACGAGAGAGACAAGAATCATTGACTAAGTTGAGATGTGACGCTTGGCAGACAAAGCGCAGGCATACTACCCATATAACAAGCACTCGCCCCTTTATTAAGTAAAATTTATTAAAGAATTTTGCTCCTCTTGCAAAACATTCGCTGACCAAGTTACTCATAATCCAAGGTTCCACTGTACAGTATTTGATTTTATTTCCATTTTATTGACTATCAGAGTCTGCAGAGTGTTTTACACGTGATTCACATGCTCCAAGCCCGCTCTGTATAATAAATGTAGTCTTAAAACTGTTTTAAGCAACTTCAACTCTGGTTAAACTGGGTTAAAATCAAGGAAGAATAACCTGAAATCGACACAAAAGCAATAAAAACCCTGCTTCTATTTCCAACAACCTATCTTGTATCTGTGAGATGGTGTTGTCTGCAGTGACAGCAATGAAAACTAAATCACAGAGCAGATTGGACATAAGGAATGCACTTCAAGTGTCACTGTCCCCCATCACAAAAAGGGAACATCTCATCACAGGAAAATAAGCTCATATGTATTCTGTGTCATGGTATATTGTTGATATTATGCACTTGCATAAAACCGGTCCATGGTGCAAACAATGTTGGAGACCACTGCTCTAGACCATTAATAGTGTCATATAAACAGTCCAATAAACAGCCTGTTGTGTCTGCCTGTTGTGGGGTGTAAGTCACTGTTAACATGGCTGAATTCGGCCCTTCAGGTGGCGCAGTGGTAAAAGTGCTTGCCCTATCATCTGGAGATTGCAAGTTCGATTCCTGGGTGAAGCTGTAACCTCTCGCAACCAGAGGACTAGAAAGCTGATTGACCAAGAATCAATTAGAGAGGAGAGATGAGAGGTACTTAGTGCTCGCACATTAATCACGGCTCTACAGCCAATCAATGCTGTCTGTTGAGCTCGTGCAAGCGGAAGGAGCGGATAGCGCTGTCCTCCGAGTATATTACTTTGCCACCAATGTGCATGAGCGAGCAGTTTGAAAAAATGCGGTCGGATATGACTAAATTAGGGAGAAAATCAGGGAGAAATCCCCTCCCAAAATACATGGCTGAACTGTATTTGCATGGCAGGAAAAAGGGGCACTCGAAAAAGTTTTGTTGACTTCAGAAGGTCCCAGCTTCAAACCCCATGACCACCAAGTTGCCACTGCTCAGAATTTTAAAAAAGTAAGTTGCTATGGGAATCTGACAAATGACTAAAATGTAAATGGTAAAAAACCAGGTGGTGTGACTTTGCTGTCTGCATCCATCCATGTTTCAGTGAAACCTAAAACAGAACAGTTCCTGGTGTCTTGTTGAAACTTAATCCAAACATTAATTCATTAATTTTGTTAACCATCAACTGGACATTAACGAGTGGAATAATCTGAAGATGAACGCTGAGGTTTCTTCTCGTGGGTTTTGCACAGAATAGTGGCACAATCATTCCTGATCACCACTTGCATATTAAAGGAACACAAAAGGAGTGTTTGCCACATCCCCTTTACAGTCCTGACCTCATTCCAAGTGATTTCCACATGTTTGGGCCATTAAAGGAGTTCATAGAAGGCCAGCAATTCAGACATGAATCATGCAGTCTGAACATGACTCATGCTTCATTGCCAGACAAAATTATGTAATAGTTTAATAGTTAAATTTAGTAATAGAGGCTACCTGCAATTGAGACATATGCCATCCATGTTGAACAACTACTGTAATTAATGCGAAAACTCAAGGCAGAACAGACTGAGGACCTGTACATGATTCACAACTCCATACCCTTGAACAACAGGCAAGTATGTGCTTGAAGTCAAGGACAAAGACAAGAAAGAGGAAGATGCCAAGAGCGTGATTGCTGGTAAAATGGCAGGGGACAAGGACAGTGGGAGAAAGATTGCCCAAATGGAAAACCAAAGCAAAAGTCAGAGTAATCGAATGGAGTCCAAGATAGGATGCAGAGTTAAAAACTCCAACCAACTCCAATTAAAATTGAAGATCATTAAAAAAAGAGAATTGAAGGATGTGTAGTCTGTGTAGGATGCGTGTGTAGGATGTGTAGTGTGTGTACGCAATGGTGCTGATGTCATAAATGTGCATTTTGCAAATGACCCAAAATATTTGACATCTTGTTTAGTTGAGCCTGTGACATGCATAGTAAAATTTCTCAGATTATTCATTCCACAACCCCAAAAAATAAATATATAATATAGTTGCAAGCAACGATGACAGGCTCAAGCACTCTGCGCCACCGCCACCCCGGGTGCACCGCACAACCTGTGTGTTATTTGAGTATGTCAAGACCTCGGAAAAGCCATTGCCACCCGTTCTTGTCTTACTTGTTAATTGTAATTGTTTGTGTATATGTGTTTGTGTATATGTGCCCGGTCTTGTCTTACTTGTTAAATGTAATTGTTTGTGTATATGTGCGCGAGTGCATCTGTGTGAGTGTGAGAGTGTTAACATTTGTAATGTGTGTGTGATATAAGTGTGTTTGTGCGTGTGTGTGATATAAGTGTGTTTGTGCGTGTGTGTGCATCGTGAGAGAGGTGCGCGTGCATGTGAGTGTTAACATTTGTAATGTGTGTGTAATGTAAGTGTGTGTGTGTGTGTGTGTGTGTGTGCGCGCGCGCGTGCATGTGAGTGTTAACATTTATAATGTGTGTGGATGTATGTGTGCGATGTACTGTATGAGTGTGTTTGTGTGTGCATGCATGCGTGCGTGTGTGTGAAATGTGTTTATGCTCGTGTGTGTGTGTGACTGTAAACATTTGTAATGTGGGTGTATGTATCTGTGCATGTGTATAATGTATGAATGTGTGTGTGTATGTGTGCATCATGAGAGAGATGTGTGTGCGTGCGTGAGTGTAAACATTTGCAATGAAAAACCCATACACTATAGGTGCTCAGGACCCTCTTTTTCACCTAAGGATAGGGGAGCAGGACCCTCTTTTCCCCCCAAGGATTAGTCTTTTTTTTTTTTTAATGAAAAACTCACGCACAAACTATGGTTTGGTGGCGATCGAATAAATTCCCTAGGAGGAGTATATCAAAATCCATCGGGTGTTTTTTTGCAAACAACCCAAAATAACCGGCCTCCTGTTGAGATGAGCCCAGGACATGCAGTGCAAAAGTTGTCTGGCTCAGGAAGCTCTAAATGTGTACTGAGTTTCGTGTGCCTACATGAAAGTGTATATGAGCTATCCAGCAAATTCTCGTGTGTGGGCCCCCAAGTTCCATGAGTTTTCGAGCATGTTAAGACCCCCCAAAAGTCCAAAAGAGTGGGAAAAAAATAATCCTTAGGAAACCAAGAGGGTCCTGCGCACCTATAGTGCTAATAAATAATTATACAAAATATAAAGTCAAAATAAAACAAATTAACCTGCACTTTACCTTTGAAAAAAGTAAAAATAAATTCCGACAGATAAGTGTTTCTATTAGTGTTTATGAGCACATGCGCTGTGTGTGTGTGTGTGTGTGCGCGCGCGCGTTTTGTGTGTGCACGCGCTGCGATCTTTAACCTCTCTAATGACAATTGCTTTTGCTTTACACGAGTTTTACACACACACACACACACACACACACACACACTGTAACAAACACGCTACTATTATTTAAAACAATAGCTTGCCGTTAACAGAATCAGGGTAGGGAAGGACCACCAGGGAACAATATTTCCATGAACCAAAAGTGTATATACATTTATTATTCAGCGAACACCATTCACTTCCTGTTTTACACACGCACACACCTCTACATACGTACATACATACATGCACCCTCATACAGAGTCCTTTGTTAACGACCGCGGCCGATTAGAGTCACTGAGCTCATTCCACGACGTCCCCGTTTATGATGAAGTGGTGGACGCAGAAGATCCCCTCCTCACGAGCACCACCCAAACACAGCACGCGATGCATTGACACGCCGGGGCAGGAGACGCAGGAAGAAGAGATAACCAGCCCGAGCCGGAGAGAGAAATAAACATACAACAAAACCCTCCTGCGTAACCACAGCAGGAGGAATACATGTAAATACACCAGCTATATGTAATGACAAAATGCCACGGCGGGCCTTACACAATACACAAATACACATTTAACACATATACTCACATGCGTGTTTGGACACAATCTATCCCGCATTCGGGTTGCGTTATGTTAATAGTTTTGGTCGTGAGCATTCGCCTTAAGCAATAGCCATCTGGTTGCTTCTATCAGCCTAGCCTAGCCTCTCTTCTTTTATTACCTTAACAGAGAGGTTTCCCGCAGCGGCCTCGGTGGCCGGGAGCCCGTAACCAGGCAACAGCCTGTTACAACACACACACACACATATATATATATATATATATATATATATATATATATATATATATATATATATATACACACATACACACATACAAACACAAAATAAAATATAGTTGCAAGCAACGATGACAGGCCCAAGCACCTTGTGCCATCACTACCCCGGGTGCACCGCACAACCTGTGTTATTCGAGTGTGTTAAGACCTCGAAAAAGCCATCGCCACTCGGTTGCACCGTACAACCTGCACACATCACACACTATACAGGGCTAATGTCAGTTTGGGCCCTAAATATTTGTTGAGTGCGTTTGTGTGCAAAAGATGTTCGGCTCGATGACCTCTAAATGTGTACCGTTTCGTGTGCCTACGTGAAAGTGTGTATAAGCTAGGCAGCAAAATCTCGTGTGTCCCGGATTACGCGACTCTCAGGCATCCTGATGGCAGCAGATTACAACCTGTCTGCCAAGTTTCATGAGTTTTTGAGCATGGCAAGACCCACGAAAAGTCCAAAAGGGTGGGAAAAAAAAGAATAATCCTTAGAAAAACACCTTATAGTGCTTGGGCCCCAATAATCCTTAGAAAAACAAGAGGGTCCTGCGCACCTATAGTGCTTGGGCCATAATAAACCTTAGAAAAACAAGAGGGTCCTGCGCACCTATAGTGCTTGGGCCCTAAAGATTTTTTACGCGCACACACGTGGTCACAGTGTTATAGTAAACAGTACATGAATGCACGGATTTTGATTATATGAGTAAGAGTAGGGGAGACGATTACCCACAATTCCTCAGCGCAAGAGAGAAAAAACATTGGCTCAGTTGTGATCACGTGATGCTCGGCGTCAAAACAAGAAGCGTATGCGTGATACATGATACCTGGTACACTACATGATACTTGGTAAGACTTGAATTTATTTGCTTGCGGCATGCTCGCAAACCGGGTTACTTGCAATCGGAGGTTCCACTGTACAGTACGTGTGTGTAGTGTATGTGTGTGTAGTGTGTGTATCTGTTTGTATACTGTGTGTGTAGGATGTGTAGAATGGGTAGAAGGGGTATTTAATGGTGCCGATGTCATAAATGTATTTTGCAAAAGACCCAAAATATCTGACCTCCTTTTGAGTTGAGCCCATGACATGCATTGTTCAGCTCAATGAGATCTACAGTAGAAGTGTATGGATATATAAAAGTTATGACATGTGTAAGTGTACACACGTGGACAAAATTGTTGGTACCCTTCGGTCAATGAAAGAAAAACTCACAATGGTCACAGAAATAACTTTAATCTGACAAAAGTAATAATAAATAAGAATTCTATTAATGTTAACCAAAGAAAGTCAGACATTGCGTTTTAACAATGCTTCAACAGAATTATTTTTAAAAAATTAACTCATGGAACAGGCCTGGACAAAAATGATGGTACCCCTAACTTAATAGTTTGTTGCACAACCTTTTGAGGCAATCACTGCAATCAAACGATTCCTGTAACTGTCAATGAGACTTCTGCACCTCTCTGCAGGTATTTTGGCCCACTCCTCATGAGCAAGCTGCTCCAGTTGTTCCCGGTTTGAAGGATGCCTTTTCCAGACAGCATGTTTCAGCTCCTTCCAAAGATGCTCAATAGGATTGAGGTCAGGGATCATAGAAGGCCACTTTAGAATAGTCCAATGTTTTCCTCTTAGCCATTCTTGGGTGTTTTTAGCTGTGTGTTTTGGGTCATTGTCCTGTTGCAAGACCCATGACTTGCGACTGAGACCCAGCTTTCTGACACTGGCCAGCACATTTCTCTCTAGAATCCCTTGACAGTCTTGAGATTTCATTGTACCCTGCACAGATTCAAGACACCCTGTGCCAGATGCAGCAAAGCAGGCCCAGAACATAACAGAGCCTCCTCTTTCACAGTAGGGACAGTGTTCTTTTCTTGATATGCTTCATTTTTCCGTCTGTGAACATAGAGCTGATGTGCCTTGGCAAAATGTTCCATTTTTGTCTCATCTGTCCATAGGACATTCTCCCAGAAGCTTTGTGGCTTGTCAACATGTAGTTTGGCATATTCCAGTCTGGCTTTTTTATGATTTGTTTTCAACAGTGATGTCCTCCTTGGTCGTCTCCCATGAAGTCCACTTTGGCTCAAACAATGACGGATGGTGCGATTTGACACTGATGTTCCTTGAGCATGAAGTTCACCTTGGATCTCTTTAGAAGTCTTTCTGGGCTCTTTTGTTACCATTCGGATTATCCGTCTGTTTGATTTGTCATCAATTTTCCTCCTGCGGCCACGTCCAGGGAGGTTGGCTACAGTCCCATAGATCTTAAATTTCTGAATAATATGTGCAACTGTAGTCACAGGAACATCTAGCTGCTTGGAAATGGTCTTATAGCCTTTACCTTTAACATGCTTGTCTATAATTTTCTTTCGAAATCTCCTGAGACAACTCTTTCCTTCGCTTCCTTGTTGAGTGTGGCACATACCATGTCACCAAACAACACAGTGACTACCTGGAGCCCTATATATAGGCCCACTGACTGAGTACAAGATTGTAGACACCTGTGATGCTAATTAGTGGACACACCTTGAATTAACATGTCCCTTTGGTCACATTATTTTCAGTATTTTCTAGGGGTACCATCATTTATGTCCAAGCCATGTTCCATGAGTTTATTTTTTAAAATAATTATGTTGAAGCATGGTTGAAAAGCAATGTCTGACTTTCATTGGTTAACATTCATAGAATTTTTTTTAATTATTACTTTTGTCAGATTAAAATTATTTCTGTGACCATTGTGAGTTTTTCTTTCATTGACCGAAGGGTACCAACAATTTTGTCCACATGTGTAAGTGTGTATGAGCTATGTGGTGAAAACTCCTGTAAAGGACCTGAGCTAGCTCTGGGCCCAGACTTGCAGGCGTCCTAATGGCAGCGGATGCCAACATGTGTGCCAATCTTTTTGGGTTTTTGAGTATGTTAAGAACCCTAAAAGGGCCCGGAAACAATATAGAGTTGCAACCAATGATGAGCGGCCCAAGCACCCTGCGCCATCACCATCCGGGCACACCAGAAAGACAGCTGACACAGTGGGCACATGCATTTAAAGGGGATATCCCAATGGCATTATCACATAAGTTTAGAAAAGGGGGAATTTTATGTTTAGACCTCCAAAAGCCCCATATTCTGGAAATAAATCACACTATGATGTATCTCAATGTGAAGTAACTGAATTTGATGCCACTCAATATGATGTCCCACAGAAATTTTGCATCCGTAATGTCTTGAGATCATAAAGGCCGGTTTGGTGGCGATCGTATAAATTCCCTAGGAAGAGTATATCAAAAAACCTTTGGGTGCATTTTGCAAACAACCGAAAATAACTGACTTCCTGTTGAGTTGAGACCATGAAATGCTATGTGAAAGTTGTTTAGCTCAATGAGATCTAAATGTGTACCGGGTTTTGCGTGCCACTATATATGGCTGATGGCAGCTTGGGCCCTAAACATTTGTTGAGTGCATTAGTGTGTGTGTTTGTGTGTGTGTGCGTGTGAGACAAGTGGGTGTGTCAGTCTGTGGGACGAGTATGTGTGTTTGTGTCAGTCTGTGTGAGATAGATATAAGTGTGTGTGTTAACATTTGTGATGCGTGTGTGCATGTGTGATGTATGAGTGTGTTTGTGTGTGTGGGTGTGCATGCTTGTGAGTTTGTGTCTATGTGTGTGTGTGTGTGTGTGAGAGAGAGAGAGAGAGAGAGAGAGAGAAGTGTGATGTGTGTGTGTTGATATTTGTGATGTGCGAGTGTGTAGAATAGGAGAAATTTTATGTCATGACATCCAAAAAGCATCACACTATGATGTCACATAATGTTATGTCACTCAATGTAATGTTAACACAGAAAGGTATTAACCACTTTTCGGCATAAGTTTAAGGCATCTTCACAGCTGACCCATTTGAGATATCAAAAATTTCTCCGCAATTTTGCATCATCAATGTATTAAGATCACACTGGCCCATCATATGAATTTCCTAGGAGGATTACATCTAAATCCCCTGGGTACATTTTGCAAATGACCCAAAATAACTGACTTCCAGTTGAGTGGAGCCCATCACATGCAAAGCAAAAGTGGTTCAGGTCAATAAGCTTTGAATATGTACCGGGTTTTGTGTGCATACGTGTGTGTATGAGCTATGCAGCAAAATCTCGTATGAGGGCCCGTGTCACGCCTGGGGACCAGACTAGCAGAAGTCCTAATGGCCCTTCATAAACAATGATGTAATAGAGCTGATGTCATAGTGCTTGGGCCCTAGTAATAATCTCTGGAGGAACAAGAGAGCCCTTCATGCCCTATGTTCTAATAGGGCTGATATCATAGTGCTTGGGCCCTAAATAATAATCCTTAGAAGAACAAGAGGTCCCTTGCACATTTATGACATCAGCACTACTAAAACAGTATTACCAGAGCAGTGGCAATGATGTCATAGTTATGTGAAAGAAACAATCTAGAAAGAATATAAAATATGGCAGAAAAAAAAAAACATGGCCATCGGGTTAATGGAATTACCATGAAGTTACCATTCACTCCAGACTCAAGAAGAAAGAATTCACAGCAAATATTTCTATATACCTTCCTTTGCACATAGTTGCTTTGTAGTATAAGACAAAATCAGAAACAAGCAAAATATAATAAATCTAACCAATATATGTCCCTAAGATTAGAGAATAGAATGTTTTGTAGTTGTGTGGTTGTGTGGTCATGTGGCCATTCAAGTTCATTATTATGTAACACTGGTTAAATGACTGATATAAAGGAAGTAGCCCAGTTACAATTCACTCTATCCCACATATGTCGATTACCTTCCTGTCCATTTACATTTTTCTTTTCGTGGTCTGTTTCTGTTCACAGAGAATGCATAATTCCAATATTAAACATATTACAGTTTAACCTTGGATTGCAAGCATAATTCATTCATGAAACATGCATGCATATCAAATCATTCGTATGTAAAAGCAAATTTCCCCACAAGAAACAATGGAAACTGATGATTTGTTCCACAACCCAAAAATATTTATAATACAAAACAAAAACATAATGAATACAAAATGTGAAGTAAAAATAAAACAAATTAACCTGCACTTTTCCTTAGAAAAGAATCCTGTGTGTTTGTGCACGACCTCTGTCATTTATCAAGTATAACATTTTTTACAAATTTTGCTCGTCTTGCAAAACACTTGCAGAGCAAGTTACTCCCAATCCAAGTTTCCCCTGTAAATCTGAAAAGTGGGGTACAGGAGCCCTATCAAGTAGCACTCAAGGAGGGAGTGGGCTTGACTGGAAGACAAATAAGCATCAGTGTATCATGAGAACAAAGCATATTAAATCAATAGCAGCAAGGAAGGAGCATGCATAATGCCTAGTACCTGTCATACACATTGAGCAACCAGTTGAGGCACATGTCCACACAAAGTGGGATATTGATGAGTACTGACTGCTCCTCTTCCAGCTTCTCATACAGAGCTGTGAGGGTGCGTATCACCTCGACCACATCCATCATGTATTCATTATGTTGCAGGTCCTGCTCTCTGAATACCTCTGCTACGCTGGTCAGTTTCAGCAAGTCCACTAGAGAGAACCACAGACAGACAAACACACATGCCATACGTATAAAAACTACTCACATTGTAAATCTTGAAAAGGCCCAGAGTGGATATTATGTGCATGAAGTGTAAGCTAATTTAATTTTTCTTTCCTTAAACTAATTTTTCTGTTCCATTACAGTCAGGTCTATAAATTTAAGTCTGTTCAGTGATGTCATGCCTAATTTGATATGATAATGAAATGATATGGCGTGAGAGTAGCTGAAAGGCTTTCAGCCATTAAGAGATGGGAGCAGGTCTTTCAACCTTTTTCTTCCCAGCAAGATAGTACACTATATGACAGAGTTACTAAAACAGCACTCAGTTAATTAATTCTCCTAATGACAAGGACTATTACAGAGCAAGGTGTTAAAAAAGAAAGAGAACAGGAGAATGTGAGAATGGGTAAGATCATTCCTACTCAAAACATGTAGGTATAAGACAAAGAAAATAGACAACTGTCTCAGTAGCCCACTAATTCTAAGTCTGGTAGTCCTGCCAGAATAAAACAGAATGTAATCTATATAAATGCATTATTTTTATCTTAATTAAGCAGCATGAACTTTACTGGGAGACAAAGGGAAGCAAAAGTTTCACCATGCACACATACATCTTAGAGCTTTCTGCACTCGCCGTAGCTTCATGGCCGTCCGGTATGCTGAGAACTTGATGTTGTTCAGGTCCGCTTTGAGAAAAGTAAAGTCCAGGTTAAAGAGAGAAAAATTATGTGATTAGGATTATGAGAACTGACTATACCCATTGGCTAAGAATCTCTCTCCGGCTCAAATATAAAATGCTATAGATGACTTTGGGAAATGCATGTGGCACAACAGCTGACACCAACAGTGTTTTGGGGTACAAATTTCCACATACAGAGAATGCCTTTTAAGATATTTATTAATGGTAATAGATGTAGTAATATTTGGAGAGGTATCTAAGTAATGGACTTTAATGAATTCGACAAAATGAAAATTTTCTGTTCTTTGTTTCAGGAGCAGTACATAAAGATAAAAGAAATTCAGTTGTCTTACCTAGTGCTTGATACAACTCTGACATCTTTGGATGGTCCCAGCAGGTCGTTTGTGCCTGGTGGCTATAGCAGATAACACAATAATTGAGGCAAAAGCATTACAATATGTGAAGAAAACATTACAATATTACGATTTTGAGTTCTGAGATAGATATCTGTGAATTTAAGAGACCTTAGTGGCCTTGTTCTCCTGGTAGGAAGGATGGCAATCATGTCAATTAGTGTGACACTAGCCAATCTTGGCCATCTGTGAGTTAATGCATATAAAAAATGCCAGTTAGTGGTTCCTCCGACTGTGGCCTGTGACCTAGCTTGAGTAATGATTTGAAAAAGTTGTGGCTTGCTTCAAATTTGTTAGAGAAAGCATGCACTATCCTTCACTTCCCTAGTTGGTGCACATGATGTTCATTTGGTATAGCTAAACTGATGCTTCTGTTCCTCTATACCTGATAAAACGGCAACAAAGTTTATATTCCTTAAATTAATAATGAGAACAAATAAAAGCACAAGATAGACCAGAGCAGGTAGTTTGTCAGATACTCTCGGGCCATTTGCTTGTGCATAGTTACCTGAAAATAGCTTACACTGATCAGAAGGTAACAAATTCCATCTGTACTTTTGTAATGTGTGCCACATGCACAACCCACAACACGCTTAAAGGCGTCACTTGCAATGGCTATAGACTGTGATGGATTTAGTGAATAAAATACTTCAGTGGAGATGTGTTGATGGATCCCAAATGTGAATACAGAACAGAAATCATATCTTATTCACTAAGTAGCATCAATAATCCAAACAGAGCAGAGAGGTCAAGTGTCTTAAAAATATGCTACTCGTCATGAGTCACTGATGTCACGAGTGAGGCTTGATTGACTAAAATCTATGGGAACAGAAAAGAGCTGTAAAACAAAGAAGGCTATCTGACAAACATTCAATGTGGTTGAAATAGTATTTATATCAAAGCACAATAATCTTATTTAACAGAAAACAGTAATTGTGCTTTTATGGTTACACGACCTTCTCTCTCTTGCTTGACAATCTGACATCTTTCACTCCTGTTTTGTCGCATGGCTGCCACTGTATGCTGAATACAGATGGCTCCCAGCTAAACTTACTTGATGTAGTATGGCACTTTGTTTGGGGATATAGCACGCTCCCAGGGTATCTGCACTGAACCTGCAGAGACAGAGGGATAGATTGTAGAGAGTGAAAAAGGCAGAGAAATATGTATGACAAGTACGTCATTCATGAAAATATTTGTGCAAAATTTCAAATGTCACAGGTTGATTTCTTCTAGGTGCACAACTGTAATGCAAAAAGGTAACAGCTCAACATATGAACTGTTTACATAAGGATGACTAGACAATGAATAATGATGTAAAAAGAACTATACTATATGTAGCATTAAAGATCTCCTAAGACTGGAATCCAGGTTTAAAGTTCAGATGTGTTAGAAAGTTGGGGCCAACAGTTTTCATATATATACAGGCTAAAGCATTTCCATTTATAATTCTATCCAACTCTACACATTTAATGTTATTAGACATTTCCTGGGTTTGTCATACAGCAGAGACAGCTGCAGGTACAGAACAAGAAACTATTTTATACAACAATTATTTAACCTACAGTTGCTTAGCTATCCAAGATTTATTACACTTCTTTTTACTCTGTATAACTTTCTGAGATTTTTCTGTGAATGATAGTCATAAGTCATATTTGGGGTGGGAATTTTGTTGAAAATAATACTTCATCTGTTCTTCTGAATATAAATAAAAATAATACATTGGTTTCTTTATGATTAAATACAAAATTACACAAAAGATACAAAATTGTGATTTTCTTTTTCCTTTGTCTGAGGACTGTATTTTCAGAATTGCATTACAATTTTTTCTGAGAAGTTGGTAGCTAGGGCAGCTGTCTGAGGTAAGGGTGTTTAAAATACCCGAACTGAGAATTCAGTATGACAGCAACCAGAGTCCTTTACTAAAGATTGATTAATAATTTTTGTTTGTATAGCGTAGTTCCTGAAAATTAACAACACAGTGCCTTGCAAAAGTATTCACCCCTTTAGCATTTTTTTTCATGTTTTGTTACCTCACAACCTGGAAATAAAATGGATTGTTTGAAGATTTGCATCATTTCATTTACAGAACAAGCCTACAACTTTGAAGAGGTGATTCTTTTTATTGTGAAGCAAACAACAAATAGGAAAAAAATAACAGAAAACTTCAGAATGCATAACAATTCACACCCCTAAAGTCAGTCCTTTGTAGAGCCACCAGCAATTACAGCTACAAGTCTCTTTGGATAAGTCTCTATGAGCTTGCCACATTTTGCCACTGGGATTTTTGCCCATACCTCAAGGCAAAACTGCTCCAGCTCGTTCATGTTGGATGGTTTATTAAGAATATCTCTGTATTTAGCACCATCCATCTTTCCCTTAACCTGGATCAGTTTCCCAGTCCCTGCTGCTGAAAAACGATGCTGCCACCACCATGTTCCACTGAGAGGACGGTGTTCTTGTGATGGGATGTGTTGGGTTTGCGCCAGATATAACATTTCCTTGGTGGCCGAAAATTTTTGTTTCATTTGACGAGAGCACCTTATTTGGTACAGTTGGGGAGTTCCCGCATATCTTTTGGCAAATTCAAAACGTGCCTTCTTATTTTTAACACTAAGTAATAGCTTCTTTCTGGCCACACTTCCATAAAGCCCAGCTCTATGGAATGTACGGCTTATTGTGATCCCATGCACAGATACACCGGTCTCTTCTGTGGAACTCTGCAGCTCCTTTAACTTTAGTCTCTGTGCTGCCTTTTTGATTAATGCCCAACTGGGAGTTTTGGTGAGCGGCAAGTTTGTTGTGGTACCAGGTTGTTTTCATTTGAATCACCAACTTAGACTATTTTGTGCAGATCTATCACATAAAATTCAGATGTATTAATGTGACAAAACATGAAAAATGCCAAGGAGGGTGAATACTTTTAAAGGCACTGTAAATATTATTGAAATGCTATGGAAATTTTACATAGTTTATTCAGACCTTCTTAAATTTAGGACCCCTGGTATAGAAGGTTTAGGATGCATCTGTTCAAGATGAACAATGTATAGCCATAGTATACATACATGTCTTTAGCATGATTTACTTTCTCAGAAAGTCTTTCATGGCATAAGGAATTATTCAATATGCATTGTAAGCTTCTATCCCATAGATCTGAATCTCTAAAGAGGTAGAAAATATTATCCTAATCTATGTTGCTGCTTGAAGGTTTGCTATTATTTAGCCATTCCTATAAAGTACAGCTCAAATTTAAATTTACTAATTTCAAGTGCTAACTCTGGACCAATCCCACCTCCAATCCAGTGTTCTTACTAGAAAGGAAATGCTGTGATCCTGGGCCAAAGTCCCTGTGGGCGTCCTGTAACTGCTTCATACGTTCTTCTATGGCACCCTAAGGGATAAAAAGAGACAGACAGAAGACAATAGAATAAGAGAAACCTTAGGGAACAGGTGAAGGTGCTGATATAAAAGGCAAATGAAATCCACAGTTAAACATTGACAGTTTACTCCATGTCCCAACATTCTCTAACCACTTGATACTCACATGAGAATTTAGTATACTTAATCTGGCTTTATTTACTAGGAATTGAATTTGTAACATGTAAATGATCTCTTAACACAACAAAACATAAGCAGCCTCAATGGCTAGCAAATCTATTTATGCACAGACAAAAAGCCATGAACACACCTTGTCTCTCAGCTACAGTACTGTAGAACCTTGTGACCCTGTCCTGTCCTTATTCAAGTTAATTACCCAGACAGATACATACGCATCACCCATGTGAGCCTCAGATTGCCATGTCTGATAAGCATCAGCGGATCTTCTGATGTGTAGTGCTTTATTTTCTCAGCTCATAAAATGTCTCAGCTAGGTCGACTTTGGGTCAGCCTGTTTGCTGCTAGTAAGGCACTAACCAGGTGAATTGCGGAGGTGCAGGTTCATGACTAAAGGTTCAGTACTAAAGTCACAGCATTAAAAATAATTTTATGGGAATTGTTTACAGCCATCATCTACCACCAGTCACTACCATTTAGCTCAGCTTTTTTTTTTTTTTTTTTCAAACTTTTTATTGTGTAGTCATCATTACAGATATAAATTTTAAGCGATTGTCCATTTTTAACAATATAAACATGCAGAAAACAATAAAACAAGCATCAAGTACAATCAAACATGAACTAACAACCACACCCCAAAAAAATACAAATAGAAAACCCCCTAACTAAAAAATAAACAAACAAAAAACAAACAAAAAAAAAACTACACTAATCAGAAGGCAGAAAATTGAGTGATTTAAAATATGAAATAAAAGATTGCCATTTTTTAAGAAAGCTACTCCTCCTAGAGCATCTAATCTTTTCTAGTTTTAGAAAGGACATGGTATCTATAAGCCATTGAGATGCACTAGGAGGCTTGGCAGATTTCCAGTGAATCAGAATACGACGCCTCGCTATTAAAGAGGTAAATGCCAAAATGTCCAGTTGTTTGGAACTGAACTGAGACCTGACCCGTGGAACCCCAAAAATTGCAATAGCAGGGCAAACGTCAATATCAACCCTGAGCACCTGTGACATCACTGTAAAGTAGTTAACCCAGTAATTTTGCAGTTTAGAACAAGTGAAAAACATGTGACTTAAAGTACACTGAGATGATTGACATCTGTCACATCTGTCCTCTACAGCAGAATATATTGCAGATAGGCGGGCCTTAGAAAAATGAATTCTGTGTAGTACCTTAAATTGTATGAGGCTCAGACGAGCACATATTGTACTAGAACGTATTCTGTCCAAAGCAGCGGCCCACCATTCCTCTTCAAACTCCTCTCCAAGCTCCCCCTCCCAGGCTCTTCGAATTTTATCAATAACACTCCCATCTAAAGATAATAACCGACCATAAATTCTTGAAATTTGGGACTTATGGTGAGGGTTAAACTTCAAAAATTCTTCCCATTCTTGCATAGGAGGTAAAGAGGGGTAGCCAGGAAACAGAGTGGCAGCACAATGTCTAACCTGTAAAAACCTAAACAGATGGGAATCAGGCAGCCCCAGTTCTGAAGACAACTGTAGATAACTGCAAAAGGTACCTTCTTTATATAGGTCTTGAAAGCATCTAATGCCTTTTCCGTACCATTGCTTAAAAACAGGGTCAGTAATAGATGGTGGAAACATGTGATTGTCCTGTAACGGCATTAATGATGAGGCAGAGATAAATTTGAAATGTCGCCTGAATTGACCCCAGATCCGAAGGGTGGATATGACTACCGGGCTATGTGTTAAGGAAGTAACTTTACAAGATAAGGGTGAAGTAAGCAATGCCAATAATGAGGTAGATACACATGAACTTGCCTCCAATCTGCACCACAGTGCATTAGATGGATTGAGCCAAAATGTTAATTTATGAACATTTGCTGACCAGTAATAAAACATAAAATTGGGAAGAGCTAGCCCACCACTAAGCCGACATCTCTGAAGTACTGATTTACGAATTCTGGGCACTTTTCCACCCCACAGAAAGTGGGTAACAATCTGGTCGATAGATTTAAAGAAGCGCTTAGGAAGAAATAAAGGAATGCACTGAAAAACAAAAAGAAATTTAGGTAAGATATTCATTTTAACTGCATTAATTCGACCCGTCAATGATAAATATAGACTTTTCCATCTCTGAAAGTCAGACTTAGTTTGCTCTAACAAAGGAGAAAAATTAGCGGATAACAGAGAGGGCAGGGATCTGGTAATATTAATGCCAAGGTACCTAAATCCTGTTTTACTCATTTTAACTGGAATGTCTGTCTGTAGGAGTCCCAAAGCCAATGTATTAATGGGGAAGCATTCACTCTTCTGAAGATTCACCTTATACCCAGAAAATGATCCAAATTTTTCTATAATGGATAAAATATTTGGCAGACTCAATATTGGATTAGAGATATATAATAGCAAATCATCAGCATAAAGTGACAATTTTATTTCAATACCCGCACGGACCACGCCCCGAAACAGAGATGACGACCTCAAAGCAATCGACAATGGTTCAATGGCCAATGCAAACAACAGCGGGGAAAGTGGACACCCCTGCCTTGTTCCCCGTCTCAGATTAAAATAGCTGGATTTTACGTTATTGGTGTGTATGCTAGCCTGGGGAGAAGCATATAATAGGCGTATCCAAGAAATAAATTCATTCCTAAACCCAAATTTTTGAAGCACAGCAAAAAGATATTCCCACTCCACTCGGTCAAATGCTTTCTCTGCATCAAATGTAATCACAACCTCAGGTGTTACAGCAGAATGTTTGGAGTGAATTACATTTAGAAGAGTGCGAACATTAAAATATAACTGTCTCCCCCTAATGAAACCTGTTTGTTCCTCAGATATGATCTTTGGAAGTATGGTTTCCAGGCGAAAAGCCAACACTTTGGCCAAGATCTTGGCATCGACATTCTGTAACGACAGAGGTCTGTAGGAGCTACACGACTTGGGATCCTTATCCTTCTTTAAGAGCAGAATTATGGATGCTTGTGTTAGTGTCTCTGGTAGGAAACCCTTCTCTAAGGATTCCACATACACATTTAAAAGTAATGGGACCAATTTACTTTGAAATTTCTTAAAAAACTCAACTGGAAAACCATCAGGCCCAGGTGCTTTATTACACTGCATCATTTTAATTTTAATCCAAAGGAGCATCAAGATCTGCAGCAGCAGCCGTATCTATTGGGATGACATTTAAATCCTTTAAAAATGAAATCAAATCGTGGGTGTCTGATGGAGATTCAGATGAATATAAGGTAGAATAATATGATTTAAATACAGCATTGATACCTTCCGGATCAGATATCAAATTACCTGATGAGTCCTGGATCTGTGGAATCAAGCGACTACCTGCCTGCCGTCTTAACTGATGTGCCATGAGCCGACTAGCTTTATCACCGTATTCATAATAAGAACTACGAGTATGCAACAGGAGCCGTTCAGCATCAGTTGTTAAAATGATATCAAGTTCAGTCTGCAGATCCAGACGCTGTTTAAAATGGACTTGAGAGGGGAAGCTAGCCAATTGTTGGTCAAGGTGGAGAATAGCAGAAGTAAGCTCACGTACTCTTGCAGTGCGACATCTATTTAAATTTGCAGAATAAGAAATAATCTGCCCTCGGAGGTATGCCTTAAGTGTCTCCCACAGTAAGGAATAAGAAACTGTGCCGTCCTGGTTTGTAGCCATAAAGTCATCAATTGATGTTGCAATAAAATCTATAAATTTTTCATCAGACAAAAGCAGAGAATTAAACCTCCACGATGAAGAATATGGAGGTTGTACAGACAACTGCAAATCAACGCTGAGAGGAGCATGATCAGTAATAACAAGAGCGTGGTATGAAACTGATGTTACTTTAGAAAGTAATAAGCTATCTATAAAAAAATTATCAATGCGGGAATATGACTGATGCACTTGGGAGAAAAAGGAAAATGCCTTAGCTTGAGGATTATAGAATCTCCAAGGGTCAACACATCCATTGCTAGACATAAACTCTGCAACTGACCTTGACATCGATGACACAGCCCTTACTTGAGAGCTAGAGCGGTCCATAACCGGATCCATTACACAGTTCAGATCCCCAGCGAATATCAATGAGTGGCTATTCAGTGCGGGCAGAATCCCAAATAATCTATTCATGAAGCCAGGATCATCAAAGTTCGGCGCATAGACATTAACAAGAAGTACAGGTTTCCGTAACAGCAAGCCAGCAACGATCAAGTATCTTCCATTTTTGTCAGCTATTACCTTATGACAAATAAACTGAACCCTCTTGTTAATTAGTATTGCAACCCCTCTAGCTCTGGAATTGAAATTTGAGTGAAAAACTTCGCTGACCCAGGGGCATTTCAGTTTAATCTGATCCTGACTTCTTAAGTGTGTCTCCTGCAAAAATACTATATCAGCACTTAGCCTCTTCAAATGAGAAAAGATCTTTGACCTTTTAATTGGATTTCCCATGCCTTTAACATTCCATGTTAAAAATCTAATTGTCGAATAGGCTGGATTGGACAAAGAACCAGAAAAATGTGCCATCTACTCCACTAATCCACTGAAAAATAAAATCAAAGACATATTCATACCTTCTGCGAAACAAAACAAAAACCAAAGACACAAAAAACAGGCAAACAAAAAACAAGCAAAAAACCAAACACCCACCCCCTGCAAACAATCCCACCCATAAGCACAACCAATATTCACATCACTAGTTGATGTGAAACTATGTGCAGACTCCAGTTGGAGCCAACCCATACTCCTCACTCTCGCGATTAGAAACCAAACAAAAAAGATGGAACCCTGCAGACTGTCCCACTAATTACTAATAACAGAAATGCACAATATCTCAATCATTGCAACATTAAGCCCATTTTACTCCAACTTAGCCACCAACACCCTACATACACATATACTTCAATCAAGAAACTCTGACAAAGACTACGACCAGACTCTTCATAATATCTTCTGTAAAACACTGGAAAACCCTTTAAACAGAGTCTGGACCATAATAGCTTATAACTTAGTAATAATAATAATAATAATCCTACAGCACAGTAGTATGGAGAAACTACTTCACCCCACTCACATGCTCAGATACTCATGAAACATTTGGTTCTGTTCGTTGAGATAATAAACTACTGACATATTCTTTAGCCAAGTCTGGTGAGTTAAACTTTTTCTCCACTCCATCGTAAGTAACACGCAGCTTGGCTGGATGAAGAAATCCAAATTTCACCCCCGGAATCTTCCGCAGCTGCTGACGGACATCATTGAAGGCAGATCGAGCACGAACAGTTTTTACAGTGAGATCCGGAAAGATGCTAATTTTCATATCATCAACTATAAACTGCCTCACTTCCCGCGCACGCTGCAGAGCCGCAGTACAGTCTGAGTGGTAATGCAACCTCGCCACAACCGCTCGTGGACGCTCTCCTGGCTTGGGCTTGGGCTGCAGCGTGCGATGTGATCTGTCAACCATAACGTCCCTGTCAGTATTAAGGACTTTTTTGAGCAATTTCGAGACAGCTAGGGTGGTACAGGGTTTGTCTTCTGGAATTCCTATGATCCTTATATTATTGCGTCGAGATCTGGCTTCCAGGTCTTCACACTTATCTTCCAATTTAGCCACAGTGGCCATGAGGGAGTCCACCTTGTCCTCCAGCACGGTGACGTCATCAGAACAGGTAGAGAGTGACTGTTCCATATCCTTCACTGTACTTTTCAGCGCAAACATGTCCATTTGCACCGAAACAAGACTATTCGAAAACTCCGCTTTCACCGCCTGAAGTTCACTCTTAATATTCGATAAATCGTCACCGAGCATGGACCGTAACTCCGAACGAAAGATTTCTGCCAGTTCGTTACGTAACGATGACAAAATTTCAACTTTTAGTCGCTGAGTGTCGTCTGAAGTCATCTCGAGTCCGGTCCGCTCCTCGGCGATAGCTGCGTCACTCTCTGCCATGGATGGACTAACGGTAGCAGGCCGCTGTTGGGTTGTCTGTTCGTTACCGAGTTTATTGGCTCTAGTTTTCATTTTAATTTATCCAAAGTAAGGAAAAGTAACCCGAGCCTACTAAACTTTATTACAGATACTCGGTAATACAAAAACTGTGCTTTAATATCGATTCTTAGTGGAATTCTGCAGGACCCTCCGTAAACACGCTCTACTCCATCGAACGCCTAACCGGAAGTCCATTTAGCTCAGCTTTGAGGGTTTTTTTTATGGGCAGCAAAATTATTAGCCAAGGTCTCCTCCTCTCCAAAGCAAACAGAACCACAAATTTACACTCACCTAAAGGATTATTAGGAACGCCTGTTCAATTTCTCATTAATGCAATTATCTAATCAACCAATCACATGGCAGTTGCTTCAATGCATTTAGGGGTGTGGTCCTGTTCACGGCAATCTCCTGAACTCCAAACTGAATGTCAGAATGGGAAAGAAAGATGATTTAAGCAATTTTGAGCGTGGCATGGTTGTTGGTCCCAGACAGGCCGGTCTGAGTATTTCGCAATCTGCTGAGTTACTGTGATTTTCATACACAACCATTTCTAGGGTTTATAAAGAATGGTGAGAAAAACGAAAAACATCCAGTATGCGGCAGTCCAGTGGGCAAAAATGCCTTGTTGATGCTAGAGGTCAGATGAGAATGGGCCGACTGATTCAAACTGATAGAAGAGCAACTTTGACTGAAATAACCACTCGTTACAACCAAGGTATGCAGCAAAGCATTTGTGAAGCCACAACACGCACAACCTTGAGGCGGATGGGCTACAACAGCAGAAGACCCCACCGGGTACCACTCATCTCCACTACAAAGGAAAAAGAGGCTACAATTTGCACAAGCTCACCAAAATTGGACAGCTGAAGACTGGAAAAATGTTGCCTGGTCTGATGAGTCTCGATTTCTGATGAGACATTCAAATGGTACAGTCAGAATTTGGCGTAAACAGAATGAGAACATGGTTCCATCATGCCTTGTTACCACTGTGCAGGCTGGTGGTGGTGAAATGGTGTGGGGGATCTTTTCCTGGCACACTTTAGGCCCCTTAGTGCCAATTGGGCATTGTTTCTGACCATGTCCATCCCTTTATGACCACCATGTACCCATCCTCTGATGGCTACTTCCAGCAGGATAATGCACCATGTCACAAAGCTCGAATCATTTCAAATTGGTTTCTTGAACATGACAATGAGTTCACTGTACTAAAATGGTACCCACGGTCACCAGATCTCAACCCAATAGAGCATCTTTGGGATGTGGTGGAATGGGAGCTTCGTGCCCTTGATGTGCATCCCACAAATCTCCATCAACTGCAAGATGCTATCCGATCAACGTTTCTAAAGAATACTTTCAACACCTTGTTGAATCAATGCCATGTAGAATTAAGGCAGTTCTGAAGGTGAAAGGGGGTCAAACACCGTATTAGTATGGTGTTCCTAATAATCCTTTAGGTCAAAATTCAAATTCAAATTTTATTTGTCACATACACAGTGATGTGTATCACTGCAATGAAATGCTTAGGCAACTGCCCTGACCTTAAAACAAGACTATTAATAGGAATAATACAAAAAAGTTGCTTATCTAAGAAAGAATACCTATATAGTAAATAAATATTAAAACAAAAGTAAATTTGAGAAATATATATAAGTAAATTTAGCTAAGAAAGAATAAAATAAAATATAAAATATCTGTATGATACAAAATATACACTATAGGAAGATATAAGAAAAATATAAGAAAATACGAAAAACCTAACTGTACAATAGAAAATATAGACTTGTGGGAATGGAGTGAACATAAAAGAACGGAATGTCCAGGGGTGTGCAAATATGCAGTAAAGTGTCGTGTTAAAGTGGCTTGTGTGCATATTTAAAGTGTCTTATGTGCCTAATGTCCATGAGTGAGCAGTGACCACTAGTGTGGCGAATGTCCGGAAGATCCCGAGTGAGTGCAGAAACATGTGTGGATGTGCAAAATGGATCAGTATTGTGTGGTGTACTGATAAAGAGAACGTATAGCCTGCGGGAAGAAGCTCCTCCTCATTCTCTCTGTGTTGGCCTTCAGGGAGCGGAATCACTTTCCTGACCTCAACAGAGAGAACAGTCCATTGCTTCATGATCTTCCTGGCCTAGGTCCAACACCGCTTGTTGTAGAGCGAGTGCAGGTCAGGGAGCTCGGTGTGGATGATGCGCTCAGCTGATCGCACCACCCTCTGAAGAGTTCGTCTGTCCTGCATGGTGCTGTTCCTGAACCAGGTCTTTATGTTTCCCGTCAGGATGCTCTCTATGGTGCAAGAGTAGAAGTTCCTAAGCACCTTAGAGGGCTGTCTAAAGTCTCTCAGGCGTCTGAGGTGGTAGAGACGCTGTCGGGCCTTTTTCACCACGGTGTCGATGTGACAGGACCATGACAGGTCCTGCGTGATGTGTACACCGAGGTAACGGAAGCTGTCCAATCTCTTCACTGAGGTCTGGTTGATGACGGGGGTCTGGTAGTTCCTCTTCTGCTTTGCACTAAAGTCCACTATCAACTCCTTTGTCTTGCTGACGTTTAGAAGGAGGTTGTTCCTCTGGCACCAGTTTTCCAGATTTCCAATCTCCTTCAGGTAGGCCGTCTCATCGTTGTCAGTGATCAGGCCCACCACGACGGTGTCGTCAGTAAACTTGATGATGGTAGTGGAGTTGGTAAAGGCTATGCAGTCGTGCGTGTACAATGAGTACAGTAGAGGGCTCAGAACACAACCCTGGGGGGCTCCAGTGCTGAGAGTGATGGAGGCTGAGATATGTAGGCTGAGCATTTTAACATAATTCCCCCTTCTAGTGTCAAGATGAGTGAGAGCAGTATGGAGTAAATGAGAGATAGCGTCATCTGTAGAGCGGTTTGAACGGTAGGCAAACTGTAGTGGATCCAGTGTGTCTGGTAGTGAAGAAATGATGAAGTCTCTGACCAGCCGTTCAAAACACTTCATCACCACTGATGTGAGGGCTACAGGTCGATAGTCATTGAGGGGAGCAAAATGGGGTTTCTTCAAAACAGGAACAATGATGGACTCTTTGAAGCATGTAGCGATCACCGACTGAGATAAGGAGAGGTTGAATATCTCTGTGAACACAGGTGGTAGCTGGTCTGCGCAGGCTCTGAGGACTCGACCTGAGATGCCATCTGGTCCTGCTGCTTTCCTGATATTCATTCTCCTGAAGGCTCTCCTCACCTCATGCTCGGAGATGATAAACGCGTTTCTGGTGCTGGCAGTGACTTCCTGTCTGCAGCTGTTAGCACCGCTAGCTTTGGCACCGCTAGCATCTTTAGCTGCAGCCTCAAAATGAGCATAGAAGGTGTTCAGCTCGTCTGCCAGTGTCATGTCCGCGTTCATCATAACAGATGTTGGTGCGTTATAGTCCGTTATTGTTCTGAGTCCCTGCCACAGGCTCCTAGAGTCACTCTGTTGGAGCTGAGCCGCTAGTTTCCTCCCGTAGCGCTGCTTCGCCTCTTTCACCGCCTTCCGGATGTTATATGACGCAGCCTTGTACGGGTCCATGTCCCCCGACGCAAGTCCCACGTTGTAGGCAGCGGTGCGAGATCTGAGAGTGTCGCGGATGGTTTTATCCAGCCACGGCTTCTGATTTTTGAAACGTTCTGATGGTCGTTTTCTGTACGGTATCATCCGCTAGTTTCCCGACGAATCCCACAACCGCTTCCGTAAACACACTGACGTCATCGGAGCTGTTTTGGAACATGTCCCAGTCTGCGTCATCGAGTGCGTCCTGTAGCGCGGCCACCGATTGGTCCATCCAGCGCGTGACCTCCCTCTGAACCGGAACTTCCTGTTTGAGCCTTTGTTTATATTTTGGCATGAGGAAGATGGCGGCATGGTCAGATTTACCAAATGGTAGACGAGGTTGTGCCTTGTAGCCGTCCTTAACTGTTGTGTAGCAGTGGTCCAGTGACCTTTCACCCCTGGTTGGGCAGGTGATATGTTGATAGAAATTCGGCGCTGCGCGTTTGAGGTTGGCACTGTTAAAGTCCCCCGCCACAATAAGCGCAGTGTCCCGGTGTTGAGTCTGGTGCTGTACGAGTGCCTCATGCAGCTCACATAAGGCAGTGTCCGTGTCCGCTTGTGGTGGAATATAAACGGCGCTGATTATGACAAATGTAAACTCCTGAGGAAAATAAAAAGGACAACATTTGATAGTCAATAGTTCCAGGTTGGGTGTGCAGGAGCGTGTAAGAGGAACAATGCTCGCGCTGTTGCACCAGCTGCTTTTCACCATTAAGCACACGCCACCTCCCCTTGCCTTCCCCGAGTCCAGCGTCCTGTCCATGTGGTGAACCGAGAAGAACTCGACCGGCTGGATGGCGTGGTCTGGCACCGCTGGGTTCAGCCATGTCTCGGTGAAGCAGAGAAGATTGCAGTCCCGAATGGGACTGGACATTGGCGAGCAGGATGCTAGGCAGAGGTGTGCGGAGTGCACGGGCTCTTAGCCTGTTCCTGACGCCAGCTCGTTTCCCTCTGGGCCGCCGCTTCGCGTCCTTTGTTCTCCCTCAGGATCTCACTCAGCCAGCTCGGATCCGGAGTTAAAAACGTTGAATTGTGAGTACATTGTAGACCAATAAAAACAAGAGTATCTCTATCATACCTAATGCATCAATTGTGATGGATTAGCCGGTTTAAAGTTATCGAAAGTTAAGCGAAAACAAGGTAAAATATGTCAGAGCAGTTGTGACGGCAGCCGACCTCACCTCTTGGAGTGTATGTTTTTTAATGCACACAAATATTTCTTTATTTTACATTTATATACAGACTGATCAACCTGCATTTACAAACTGCTTGACATTCTTGAACATGCATCTGTGTGTGTAGATTTTTGAGACTTCTCTAAAGTGGTCAGATTCCAAAAGGGAATTAGATTTTCAAAAGGGCATTCTCTGTAGCCTATGAGATGTCTCCTACAATTAAAGGCAAATCACATGTACAGTACGTTAAATCGAGAGGATTGGATTGAATGTGATTACACTGCACAGTATGTCAGTCAGACAGAATGAACCACAAGTATACATATTTCAGTCGACGGAACAGACTTTGAAACATTAATATTGTTAAGCACTATACAGGTAAGTTATGTGAAAATCTGGTTCTCAACTCTAGTACTAAAGAACCACCTGCCCTACACATTTTTGTGTTTTCTCAGCTCCCAGCACACCTGATTTAACTAATCAGCTAATCAACAGCCTTTTCTGAGTTGAAGTGAATGTGATAGAGCAGGGAAATCATTAAAATGTACAGCGCAGGTTGTTATCCACGACTGGAGTTGACAATCGTGCATGATTACACATATTAGTTAAATATTTGAGTTTGGAAGATTTGCATAGTCACAGTGCGCAGATGTAATGTAGTGTATTCACATTCAATCATGCCCTCAAATTGACATTAATCTGGTTGAAAATGTAGGAGGCATCTGATAGACTGCAGAGAATGCCTTTATACATCAGTAAATCCAAATACGCCAGGGAAGTCTCAAAAATCCGCTGACAAATTCAGGAATATTCAGAAACGTTGAGCAGCTTGTTGAGCAGGTTCATCATCTGTCAATAAATGTAAAATAAATATATATTTCTGTGTGTGCACTAAAATATATTTTTGTAGAGAGACATTTATATGTGGATCATGAAATATATTTGTGAATATACATTCACAAAATTACATTTACATTTGTTACATTTATTTGTGAACTAAGAAACTGATCTGACTCCACATTATATACTGTAACGTACTGCTCACAAAGCAAAAACAAATCATATAGGCTTTGCATTTCTCTAAATGCAAAGAAATTTCTCTAAATGCAAAGCCTATATGATTTGTTTTTGCTTTGTAAACAGTAAGTTACATCATGTGGAGTCAGATCAGTTTCTTAGTTCACAAATAAATGTAACACGATTCACAAATATATTTTATATATATAGCATAAGTTTCAGACAGCCAAAGAAAAAAAAGCCCTTAATTTGAATGAAATAAACAGTTAAAATGATAAAGGTTTTGGTGGTGAAGTGGATTTTTTTGGAAGTAATGTGCTCATTGCTTTTTTTTTCTTCTTCTTCTGCCTCTTGCAAGCCGTGCAACTGCACATTGTCTCAGCCAAACTATGTTTTCTGTTTCTCTTTTTACTCCTACTGTTTCTGCGGTCCATCTTGTGCTGGAGTTCTTTTTGATGGCATTCAGTCTGACATTAAAGTTTAACTTAAATTGTGCCTCTTGATTATACACTTAAAATTAGTAAGTCAGTGTCTTGGAGGTCAGTGTTCTTTTTCGCACTAGACAGTAAGGCCCCCATTCTACTGTGCCGAATGTGCTCCTGAATTTAGACCAATGCAAATTCGTTATGACCACTGAAGACCTCGGTACAGGTGGTAACAGCTGTTTAAAGCCTTTTTTTGGGCTCTGTATGAATTCTAACGTGCTCACCAGCGTCGTTATTATCGAGAGGAAAATTGGAGCATGTTCAAAATTTACTGCTGTCCCCTTCCGACATTAATGCCTCGTTAGTGCCTTGGTATTGACTCATAAGTGGAATTTTCGAGTCATTATTTATTTATTTAATTTTCGGATTTTACCCGATTTCCCTAATTTCGTCATATCCAATTGCCTCCCACATTAAGGCTACTACAATCATTCAGTCGGGAGGGAAGAAGACTATAACGTGTTTCCTCTAAACCACATGACACCACCGACCGCATCCTGCTTGCTCACACACCGTAGGACCAGCAAAACACACTTGGAGGACAGCGCTATCCACTCTTTCTGCTTGCGTTTGCTCACAGACGCCCCTGAGTGGCTGTAGAGCTGTGATTAATGAGAGAGCACTAACTGCCTCCCATCCCACCCCACTGAGAGAGCCCTCAGCTACGAGAGGCTACAGCAGCACCCGGGTATCAAACCAGTGTTCTCCGGATGATAAGGCGAGCTCTTTACCACTGAGCCACTTGGGGAAATATCAAGTCATTATTGATTTTATTCCCATAAGTCCTTATCGGTTTTTATCACCTTCATACCTGTTTGGCAGCAGTCGGCAGCCAAAATCCTTGTATTAAATGTAGATGGAAGTAATGACAAAAGAAAAACAAGGAAAACATCATGATTAAACACGATTTAAAGATATATTACATGTTGCACAATAAAAATGTTTTAATCTAAAATGTCATATTAATTTCATATTACAGTCTGATGACAAATTTACCATATAATTTTTATTTGTAAAATATGCATCGCATAGCCGCTAGTGTGGAGTCAGATTTTGAAAATAAGAGCATGGTTTTGCATGTACACGCTCCCAGTGCGCACACACCATACATTTTATACGACATGGTCCCGAGTTCTCTTTATTAACCCTTTATTAGGACAGAGAAAATTACAATATCTGCATTGAGTTCAGTCATGTCAATCCAACACATAAAAGTGCATTACTATTTATATTCAAGGGATAACACACTTAATTAAGAGAAAATCCTACAAAACACATGCAATATTATGTGTGACGTATAATGACTCCAGCATACACTCAATCAAATCACAAAAAAAAACAAATAAATAGATTAAAATATATTCAAGCATTTAACTGTGCAGTCAAACAAAGTGACACTAGGGATGAAAACTAAAGCCAAAATCAAAAGTAATAATAACAATAATAAAAATAGATAGATAGATAAATAAATAAATAATAACACTGAATGGAGAAACCACAGTTAAAGAATAATAATTTTTGAAGGAGAGAAGAAAAGAAGGAGAGAAAAAAAGAGAACAAAAAAATAAATAAAGATTCCGAATATAACATGGAATTATGCTGCATGTATGATGGTGATTCTCTCACGCATGCGGAGGCTTGTGATTTTCACTTAATCATGTTTTTTAGTCTTTCAGGGTCTTATGAATATTAAAAGTACCACATGATTAAACTCATTGCAAATATGTTAGTTACTGTAAATACTGAGATGTATTTCTCTCTTTTGATAATACTGTATCACTCCTCACTCTGTTTTAAAGCAGGTGCACATCTGCATGCAGCTTTTCCATGTGGTTGATGTCTTCACACAGCTGTAAATGTGTCTTAATTACAACAGGTTTACGCAAAACATAATTTTTCTTCACATGGAGAAAACAAAGTGGAGCCAGCTTTGCCAATCCCTTTTTTTGTAAATGAAATGAGTGTGTTTTTGTAAATGAAATGACATTGAAGCAACCCAGAAGAAATATGTACATACACGGTTCTCATCTCCACACCCGTTGGAGACACCCCCCACCACACACAAACACACGAGACTCTTCAGGCTTTTTTTATTGTTCAAATAATAATCATCATGCTTTTTTGCTGTGTGTGTCCAGCATTGAATAAGTATTTGACCAAGAATGGATGGAATGTGGTTGTGACTTATTTATGACTGAAATAAAGCTGCTCACATTGCGCACACTTTCACTTTGTAAAAGGCGATATGAACAGCTTGATTTCAGTCATAAAGAGTGATTGTGATGGGGGTCGCTACCAGTGGCGGAAATTAAACAAAATGAAAATTAAACTTTTAATACTCGCCTGTAAATAGCCATTTATCAGGTGATTAAGCATCATTACTACTAGTATAAAATAAAGGCATGACTCACATCGCATCCAGTCAGACAGCTCCGCTTGCCATAAGAAGTGCTGGAAGACTCGTTGAGAATGGTCCAATGACATGAGCCCAGATATTTAAAAACAATATTGATTCGCTAAGAACAAAAGTGGGAAGGATGATTTGACAAAATCCAATCACAGCTCAGCCTCAAGTCACATGCTGTTCAAAAATTTACGTGCCTACATAGACACTCGTTTGTCTGGCGCCTCGCGTACACGAACACAAATGAACTTAATACAGTTTAGATTTTTTTCTAATTGCAAATAAATTCTATTAAGAAATACAGCGGAATATTGTGACTCAATGACGTTATTTCATTATTAAAATCAGAGGTGGAAAGTAACTGATTACATTTACTTGCGTTACTGTAATTGAGTCGTTACTTTTTGTAGTACTTTTCTGCTTTTTTTAGTTTTTAAAATCTGTAATTTTACTTAAGTTTTTTTTGTTTGAAGTATTGTAATTCGCTACATTTTAAATCATATTCGCTACTGAGTAAAACAAATGAATGATGAGAATGCAAAAATAATTTAAAAAATATTATGCTTTGTATAAATGCTGGGTTGCGCTTGCGTGTGTGTATTGTGTCCTGGTCGCGCGCCACTCCAGCATCCACTCCAGGTTTTCTCACTGTCCCCACATCGGCATCTACCTGACCTTCCACACGGTCGCTTCAGCCCTTAGAGTGACGTCATCAACCGACGCGACCATTTATAAACCGAAGAGAGACGCGGGAAAGAGGAAAGAGATTGTGATTCTGGCGTTTTGACTTTTTTGATGCGTTTCTTTGCAGGTCACCATGGTTAACAATGAAAGAACAATGATTTCAAGCATCACCCTCCTTTTAACATGTCAAGTCTGCCATTCTAACCAAATCAGCCTGACATAATGGTCTCCAGCCTTTGCTCATCAACATTCTCACCCGAGTTAACAAGACGATTACTGAAATGATCTCTGCAGGTCCTTTAATGACAGCAATGAAATGCAGTGGAAAGTTTTTGTTTCGGGATTAAGTTAATTTTCATGGCAAAGAAGGACTATGCAATTCCTCTGATCACTCTTCATAACATTCTGGACTATATGCAAATTGCTATTATAAGAACTTAAGCAGAAACTTTTCCAATTTCCAATATTTATGTAATTCTCAAAACTTTTGGCCACGACTGTATATATTTGTAGATCATTTCCCTGTATGTTTGTGCACTTACCAGTAGTAGGGGCATGGCTGCCATTTATTTTGGGAAGAGGGAATTTATTCACTGTTTTTGGTTTAGGGAGTCAGGGAAGGTACCTGTATTTGTGTTTGTGCAGGTAATCTAGCTACTAAATATAAATACCATTTTGTTTATTATTTTGGTCTGGGTCTAGGGATGGGTCGCTCGACACCCAGTTTCGACACACGACTAGAGTTTTCGACACGCTAGTGCTTCGAAACAGTGTTCCGGAGCGTTGCTTGAAACGAGGCTGTCACATGACTTGTGGAAACGAAGCTTCGCTACGTCACTGACACGTCACGCAGGGCTCAAACACAGAGCACGTCTATTGCGCTGTCCCATACCTGCTGTCCATTTATTCCAATGTTATAATTATATCCATAATTGTCATGCCTATATGTATGCCTATATGTTTTTGACGTGGTGTATTACTGTTAAAAACATTATAATAAAAACAAAGACGTTTGTATGAATGTAAATGAGAACACCTTGCGGGCTCAACCACTGTTCCCAAAAAGAATAAAACTGCTTCCTCAACTACAAACTTGTTTGCTGCTTGTAAACGCCGTCCTTGTGAACGGCGTCTTATTAAATATACAAACAAAACCTTACAATGAACAAAACATGTGAATGGCACGGCTGGTGTAGGAATTTTTTTTTTTACCACCAGATGGCGAAGTAGAGTACTGTGTCAAAAAACTTCGAAGCATCAACGCAGTTTGTTGTAAAAGCTTCACTGCTTCAGAAGCTTCGTTCGACACATCCCTACCTGGGTCCACCCTGAATCTGATCCTCCTGTTGTGTGTGTGTGTGTGTGTGTGTGTGTGTGTATTTTTTTGTAAAGCAATACAAACCTCATTATTTCATCAGTTAATGACTGGATCTAGTTCTTTCTGCCATATACCACCATTTCCATACAGTTTAAAATAAAACCCCGAACCATTCTTTTTCTGTACGGCCCAACCCTAGACTGGGACGTAACGCCATATTTACGTGACCACTTTGATTTTCAAGCACAAGAAAGACAACAGCTTTATTATGCAAAGGTGTTCTTTCAGTTAAACACAACTAGTTTGAGATTTATATTTGCTAATTTTTTTAACTACACTAGAATGCCTCATCCCACCCCTGCTGTTTAAAAAAAAAAAAAAGTATTTGGTAACTTTTACTCTGAGTAAATTTTTTATGAGCTACTTTTTACTTGAGTAGATTTTTATAATGGTAACTTTACTTGTAATTTCATTGAAGTAACAGTACTTTTACTTGAGTACAAAATTTTTGTACTCTTTCCACCTCTGATTAAAATAAACAATTATTATGTTAAATAATTACATGTTAAAGTTTCATCCTTCTCTGCCTAACTACACTTTTACATCGCTATGAAAAAATTTACCGAATTGGTAAAGATTGCAAAGGCCTTTAGAGACCATTTTATATCGGGAGACGTCGAGAGAGATCAGTGGCTAATTCAGCTCAGTGGAATGGGGGCCTAACATATTTGCAATCTTGAAGGTCCACCCTAAATAAATAAAGGTCTAAGTTTAAAAAAGGCTATCTGAAGAGTGGCTGAGCACTACAGCATTGATTCATTGTCCAGACATTATCTGGGGGGTATTTTAGATGAAATACTGACATCTCTGCAGCATATTGCAAGTGCTCTGTCTGCTACCTGTTGTCACTGTTACTTTTCAATTAAATTCAATTAAAATATATTTGTACAGTGCTTTTACAAAAGTAATTCCCGCAAAGCAGCTTTACAGAGTTAAAAATGTATGGAATAAAATTTGTACACGTATGGAAAACATTATAGACTATAAGTCTTTAATGGTCGAAAAGAAAAACTCCCTGAGATGACAACCGGAAGAAACCTTGAAAGGAACCAGACTCAAAAGAGAAATTATCTTAATTTGTGAGGTATCAGAAAGTATTTGTGTGATATCTTTCTATATAGTGTAGCCCACCCACACAATTCTCTGGGTTTCAAAATGTTATGACTTCACCAAACCAATACTAACAGAAACACACTTTCCTTTTCCTTTTACAGTTTCCTGAAGTTTTCACCACCTTGAGCGACCATGTTTCTTGACAGAGAAACAAATCCTGAGGCAGTATCCACGTGTATAACCATCCAGCAGGATTCAAAGCACCCAGAAGTTTAGAGCCGCACGTGCTCCTTACAAACAGACTCCTTCTCTTAGCACAGCAGCTAGCTCTTTCTAAAAACAAAATCCGGCTAGCACACTTAAACATGCCGAGCATACAACTAGGTTACAGTACCTTCTTAGTGTTTTAATTTTCTCTTCTCTCTTCAAAACATCGACTCAAGCACAGGGGGGATTAGTTTTTTTCTTTGTTTGTTTGTCTCTCATAATGTACAGTCCCCATTTTGGGCCCTTTTTCTCCTCTCCCCTCTGTGAAAAACTCCAGCCGCCCGCTTCCGTTTAGTCCCGCCTCCACTCTAACCCAATAGGTTACCTTAGCGGTTACCAATTGTTAGCACAACAGATTGACATTTGTTTAGACCACTCACAGCACAAGAGGAAAAAGAAAAAAATAAAGATGTACTCCAGAAGCATCTACAAACCCATTATTTTTCTGTTTTCCAGAAACATTAACTAATTTACAATGCTCAATATATCATTGCCAGAGTTTGCAGTTTGTAAACAAAATTTTTAGCTTAAGTTAAACATTTGAATAATACCTACTAAAACAGAAAACACTTTAAATAAACAATATTTAAGCCCTAAACTAGGGCACTACACTCTCCCCCCACATCAAAGGGTCATGTTCTCATGAAACAAGTAAAAAAAAAATTAACAGATTGTTTAAACATTTTCCTTATTGTCCAATCCACTTGTAAAAAAAGTGCTTCTATACATTCTAATAGGGGACAGTGATGACCCATCTCTCTTATCTCTGGCCTGTATTATGGTAGCACATTAATGTACTGACAGCTACTGTGGTTTAGTTTCCCAGTAAGTCATAGGTAAGTCTACTTGTTACTTTTCTCTGTCTCTGAGGACATGCTGTATCTTCGATAGCGGTGCTTTGATTGTCAAGTCCCTCAACTGTCTCATCACCTACATGGATGTCAGTGGTAGTCTCTGCTTCAGCAGTCCTTTCCATAGCCTCGTCAGGGTCTTTTCAGTGTCAACAGCCAGTTCTTGTATCGAAGATTCATCCATCACTGTTGTTTCTAGAGGTATGCCCTCATGTGCACCGAAACAACTAATCATCTCAGGCCAGCAATGTTCAAATTCTGGATAACCGGTATTGCTCGTTCTGTGATTTGACTCCCATGCACCTGTGACCTCCAGGGTACATAGTAATCATAACACATCCCCACATCCTCCCCCTCTGAATCAGAATACATCCTGATTTCGTCTTCAGGAGCTGGTAAGGTAGAGAGATTACAGTTCTCAGCTCTCCTTGCTCTGAGACGCTTACTTGCCCTTTTTTTAGGTTGTGAGATCTCCATGTTTTTTTCAGGTTCTAATCGTACTTCTTGACCAATCAGCAGAAGGTGGTTGCGATGGAGTACCTTTTCCGGTCCATGTCCATCCTCGGCCCTCAGTCTGAACACTGGTAAACCAGGCATTTGACTTTCAATGATGTAAGGAGTAGATTCCCACTGGTCAGCAAGCTTGTGTTTCCCTTGCAGTCTAAGGTTTCTTATCAAAACCCTATCTCCAGAGTCTAATGGGCAAAACCGAACTCTTTGATCATAGCGCTGTTTGTTTCCTTCATTTTTCTTCTGTGCTATGCTTTGAGCCAACTGATAGGCAGCCTGTAACTCACGTTTCATATTTTTGACATATCTCAGGTAGGATCTAGTTGAGGTTCCATCACTCGAAACTCTACTGGTAACCTAGCCTTAAGTCAAGTCAAGTCAAGTAGGCTTTTATTGTCATTTCAACCATATACAGTTCAGTACACAGTGAAACGAAACAACGTTCCTCCAGGACCAAGGTGCTACATACATGCAACGACATAAATTAACAACACAACATAAATTTAACAACGCAGATTTTTACATTTTTAAGTTAACCTAAAAAACTATCAATTTCTATACAAAAAAGAGACAACAAAGACAGCAGACAACAGACAACAAAGTGCACGTGCAAATGTGCAAACGAAGAGCTACATGACAACACAACAACGTAACACGTTACAGTTAAGAAATACCTTTTTAGTGATAAGGTATGGGTTGAGGTAGTGGAGAGAGCAGCAAGTAAACAATTTACATTGTGTTCAAAAATATTGTGTGCAAATCCCAAAGTGAAATAAAATATTGTGCAAATATTGCAAAGAGCAGTTCAGATAGGTAGGTATGAACAAATTAAGGTGGTTGTAAATCAGTGTGATTGTGCATATGTGTGTTTATCAGTTCAGTCCGTTTGTTATTTAGTTCGTCTGTTTTAGTGATTTGTGTGTGTGCATGTGTGTGTGTTTGCGTGTGTGTTTATCAGTCTCTTTGTGTTGAGGAGACAGATGGCTTGTGGGTAAAAACTGTTACATAGTCTGGATGTGAGTGCCCGAATGCTTCAGTACCTTTTTCCAGATGGCAGGAGAGTGAAGAGTGTGTGTGATGGATGTATCCGGTCAACCACAATGCTGGTGGCTTTGCGGATGGAGCGTGTGGTGTAGATGTCTTCGATAGAGGGGAGAGAGACCCCGATGATCTTCTCAGCTGTCCTCACTATCCGCTGTAGGGTCTTGCGGTCTGACATGCTACAATTCCCAAACCAGACAGTGATGCAGCTGCTCAGGATGCTCTCGATGGTTCCTCTATAGAAGGTGGTGAGGATTGGTGGTGGAAGCTGTGCCTTTCTCAGCCTTCTCAGGAAGAAAAGACGTTGTTGGGCTTTCTTATGCAGAGAGCTGGTGTTGAGCTCATGCCCAAACATTAGGAAATATGAAGAATAGCCAGTTGATTCATTCACTGTGCAGTTGTATGCATGTACCAGGTGGCTGATGTGTTTGCTCCATCTTCCTTTGGCCTTTGCCTCAAGGGTTCCGAGCATGTCAAGTAATGTTCTGTTAAAGCGCTCAGGCTGTGGGTCGCCCTGAGGGTGATAGGGTGTGGTCCTGGACTTTCTTATCCCCAACATGTCCAACAGTTCACGAATCAGTTGACTCTCAAAGTCTCTGCCTTGGTCAGAGTGTACTCTCTTTGGTAACCCATATTGAACAAAATATTGTTCCCAGAGCACCTTAGCGACAGTTGATGCCTTTTGATCTTTTGTAGCAAAGGCTTGAGCATAGCGTGTGCAATGGTCCGTAACCACCAGTACATTATAGATGTTCTTTGAATCAGGCTCAATCGTTAGAAAATCCATACAGATAAGATCCATTGGTCCATCACTGCTAATATGCGACAGCTCAGCTGCTCTCTTTGGCAGTGTTTTTCTTTGAATACACCTGGCACAGTTCTTACAGTAGTTTTCAACCTGCGCTTTCATACATGGCCAATAAAATCTTTCTCTGACCAGACCAAAGGTTTTATCAAATCCTAGATGACCAAACTGATCATGTAGCGAGCGGAGCACAATCCGCCTGAACTCTTGTGGGAGCAACAATTGCTGTCGACTGGATTTGTGGGGTGGTTTACTGACACTATAAAGCAAAGAATCTTTAACTTTTAGCTTTTCACATTCTTTCAGCAACAGAGACACATCAGCATGTTTTTCTTTGTTGGCCCTACGTACATTGTTCTGAGTGACTGCACGCCACACTTCTCCAATACAGGGGTCTACTTGCTGAGCATGGGAAATTTATGCTGATATCATTCTGGGAAGCTGGGATGCATGTATTACAGGCTTTTGGTAGGGCATGTTTAGATGAACCCATTAGGTCAATGGCTCGATGGTAATGAAAACTCTGTTGATTTGGTGCTGTCACATAACAGATAGCTTGGACTGTGGCTGCAGACATACTCACCCCTCCAGAATAAATATAGTGACTAACATGAAAACGTCGTGACAATGCATCTGCATCAACATTCTGTTTTCCAGGGCGGTACTTCAGAGTGAAATCAAATGTGGACAATTCAGCTAGCCAGCGGTGTCCTGCAGCATCCAACTTAGCCGTCGTCAAGACATACGTCAATGGGTTGTTATCAGTGTAGACCTCGAACTTAGCCCCATAGAGGTAGTCATGCAACCTGTTCACAGCCCACTTCAATGCCAAAAATTCCAGCTTATGTGTGGGATAATTCTTTTCTGGAGGAGTAAGGCTTCTGCTCACAATTGCAACTGGTCACACACCATCCCCTTGGTCCTGATAGAGGACACCCCCTAAACCTTCTCTGCTTGCATCGACATGCAAGATGTAAGGCAGTTTAGGATTGGCTATTGCCAACACAGGTGCCTCTGTCAAACTCTTCTTTAGAGTCTCAAAAGCCCTCTCACAGCTTTCATCCCACCTATGTCCAAAGAGTTCTTTAGCATTGTACCATTCTTTTGCTCCCGCATGTGCTGACGTATTTTGCTATAGATGTGGTGAAGATAGCCACTTTCAGCGTGAATGTGAAAACCCAGAAAATCTAAGAAAAGTAAATAAGCGCCTCCTGAAAACTAAACAGGGAGCGGGAAACTCCTAAGGGGCACAGGAGGGGAACGGCCTGATGCCCTGAGGAGAATACGTTCCACCAAGTGCAAGATGCTAAAAAAAAGAAAGGCTGGTCTTCCAGATAGTCTAGTAGGATCAAGCTCTCTTGTTTCTGTGCAAATTGAGGGAATTTATGCAAAAGCCTTACTTGATAGTGGATCTCAAGTCACTCTAGTGTATCACTCTTTTTACGACAAGTATTTAAAACACCTGCCATTGACACCTATTGAATGTCTTGAGATATGGGGTCTCAGTGCAGACCAGTATCCATACGATGGCTATGTGTGCTTGAAGCTTGAGTTTACTTGAGATGCGGTTAGTGTAGCAGAGACCGTTGAGACACTGGTGCTCATATGTCCTGATTCGGTGATGAAAGGGGAAGCTTCCCTGGTGGTTGGAACAAACGTCTATAGTGAGGAGACTGTTTCACTCCTGCAAAACAAAATGTGGAGATGATTTCCTCAGCTTTCTTTCTATTCACCCAGCAATAAAGACAGCTTATGAGAAGTTTCAGAAAAGTCCGGATGACTCAGCTGAACTAAAAAGAGGAACGGTTTGGTTCACAAGAGCCAAGCCTTTTATTCTCCCAACTGGTGGAGTTGCAACAGTCAGGGATTGTTCCAAAGTTCCCCGGAATTTGCTGTAGCCAAGCTCTTTTTATAAATCACCCAGAGGAGGGAGATTTCCCTGAAGAGCTTTTGGTGATGCTGGTGGTCGAAAAGCCTACAGCCGCTCATTGCCGATGCATCTCAGTCACTCTGAGAAACATGGCGAATCATGAGGTGACCCTGAAACAGGGAATTCCTATTACTCGTTTGTTCCCAGTGGAGGTTGTGAATGCAGTACCCATACCCAAGAGAAGTCTAAGGCCCTAAAATCAGAACTTTTGCCATCTTCATTTAACTTTGGTGGTTCCCCTGTGCCTCCTGAGTGGAAGGAGAGACATAATTTCAGAGTCCAGAAGTCCTTATGCGTCCCCAATAGTAGTGGTTCAAAAGAAAAATGGAACCATCCGAATGTGTGTGGATTATAGAACATTGAACAGGAGAACAATCCCTGACCAATACACCGTGCCTCGTGCGGAAGATGCTCTGTCCTGCCTAAGTGGTAGCCTGTGGTTCACCATGCTAGACCTTAGAAGTGGCTACTATGAGATACCCTTGCATGCTGCAGATAAAGAGAAAACAGCTTTCATTTGTTCAGTGGGATTTTACCAATTTGAGAGGATGTCACAGGGAATTTGTGGGGCCCCGGCCACATTCCAACGGGTCATGGAGACGGCGTTGGGTCATATGAATCTCCTGGAAGTACTGGTGTACCTTAATGACAGGAAGTCACGTACCTGTTTCTTTGTTTTTGGACGTGGGGAGTTCCGGACTGTCTCCACTTTTCCCTCCTGAGGTTTCAGTAAGCCGCGCCCGATGCAGTAGCCCAGGTAGCGTGCTTCCACTGCGTGATGCCGCTGCGTATGGGCGATGTATCCGGTACTGCCAGTGCCCCTGTTCTGTGCTAAAGGCTGTTTTTTCCTTTGCTTCTGGTGTTAGGGCCACCTGCCAGTAGCCTTTCGTGAGATCCAGCGTAGATACAAACCTGGCTTTTCCCAGTCGGTCTATCAGATCGCCCACTCGCGGCAGTGGGTATGCGTCGAATTCTGACACTTGGTTGAGTCTGCGGAAATCATTGCACAAACGGCTGGACCCATCGGCCTTCGGTACTGTCACAATGGGGTTGGACCAAGGGCTCGTTGACTCTTCTATAATGCCATTCCAAAGCATATTTTGTACTTCTGCCTCAATGACGTGACGGCGGGCCTCCGGGGCTCGGTACAGTCTCTGTCTTATGACCACCCCGGGTCGCATTTTTATGTTATGTTGCACTAAGTCGGTTAGACCCGGTTCGCTTAAAAAAACATCTTGGAACTGATCAATTAACTCGTTCAGCTCCTGGCGTTGCATGCTGGTCAGGTCCTCTCCGTGATTTATTAACTCTCGACTTTTTCCTGCAAACGGGAAAGCAGCGAGCGCTGAGACAGGTGGCAGTGGTTCAACCCATTTTTTAAATAAATTAATATGATAGAGTTCTGGTCGTTTTCTCTTACCCGGCTGGTGCAGGCGATAGTTTGTTGGTCCGACCTTTTCTGTGACGGTGTACGGACCCTGCCAACGGGCTAGGAATTTGCAGTTGGCACTGGGGAGTAACAGCAGCACTTTATCCCCAGGCTGGAGCTCACGGGGTTTTGCTGGCTGATCGTACGCTCTCCTCTGTTCCGCTTGTGCTCGCTCCATGTGTCCACGCACGATTGATAAGATTTTGTACATATTCCACAACTGACCGGAACGGCGACGGCTGTTCTTCCCATGCCTCCTTCGCTACATCTAATAGACCCCTCGGTCTGCGTCCAAAGAGCAGTTCAAAGGGTGTAAACCCCGTAGATACTTGTGGTGTCTCTCGTATCGCGAGGAGGACATACGGGAGCAGTTGGTCCCAATTTCGCAAAATCTACTACTCGCCGTAGCATTCTTTTTAGCATCTGGTTAAACCGCTCCACCAAGCCGTCCGTCTGTGGGTGATAGACAGAGGTGCGGCGCTGTTTTATCTGCAGCAGCCGGCAGACCTCTGACATCAATCTCGACATGAACGGTGTGCCCTGGTCCGTAAGGATTTCCTTCAGTAGGCCTACGCGACTGAACAGTAAAATCAATTCTCTTGCGATATTCTTTGTTGTCGCTTTCCTCAGCGGCACTGCTGAGGAAACAGGGACCAGTTTCCGCGGTGCCGTTCTCTGACACTCAGGGCACCACTGGCAGAAATTCCTGACTTCCGCTTCTAAACCCGGCCAGTGAAAACGGTCACGAATTTTCTCTGCCGTATTCCTCGTTCCGAGGTGTCCTCCCAGAGGATGCGCGTGAGCCAGGTGCATGACCGCTTCCATCTTCCCTCTTGGTACTGCCAGGAGATCACGTGGCTCACCTCGCCTTTCCGTGCGGTAATACAGCAGTCCGTTTTTTATCAGAAAACCGGTCGTCGTTTTGTTTCGATCGTCCGCCTCGGCTTTCCCTTCTACCTCCATTATCTGTGTCCAGCAATGTTTTAACCGGGGGTCTTCCCGCTGTAGCCATGCAAAGCTACCTCCTCTCTGCACCTGCTGCGACAAAGAGAAAGTGAGATCAACAGGGTTATTTGTCTCACCTTCTGCCTCCGCATCCTCGCCGTCGTCCGCTGTCTGAGCCAGCCACGCTGGATGGGGACAATCCGGTCTCTGGCGTTGTTTTCCTTGCGGAGTGCGTTTCTTTCCCGCATTTCCGCGAACTCAATCCCAGCCAATCTCGACCTAGAATTAGAGGCACAGGTAAATTATACATGACGCCGGCCTTTATCTCGTACTTTCCCTGCTCGTCCTCGATGGTAAACCGCACCGCCGGGATCTCCCTTCGGTCTCCATGTATGCAGGTGATTGGGAGAGGTCCGCATGGACGAGCCTCCGTCGGGACAATTGAGGGGCGAATTAGTGAGACCGCACTTCCCGTGTCGATAAGCGCTGGGAGCGGCGCCCCGCTGATTTTAACCTAGTGAGTGGGTGCCAACATTCTGCTTCCCATGTGGCTGTCGGCCCAGAGTCCCCGGGAGGAGGCGGTTCTGCTTAAGTCAGGTTCGGTCGGCATGGGCTCATCTTGTGGCGTATCTGCCCGGCGTAGCGGTGGCGGAAGTTCGCGACGATGAGATGGCATATAGCGGGGTGGCCTTCTCACTGGGAAGCTCTTTTTCTCCGGCGTTATCGAGAGTGTTGCCAGGTCACATTCTAGTGCCTCCGTCATGTCTCTTAGGGAGGCTAAACCCCGCATTCCTACGGTTTTTCTCTCTTCTCTGGGCAGTGAGCGCAGCACTTTGTCCATCACGACCCTTTCCGTGATTTCTCTCACCGACAGGATGTGCGGTTGTAGCCATCTCGCCGCTATTTTCATTAGCCGGTCCACTTGGGCGCGAAGAGGGGCCTGAGGATCGTATGTCCAGCGCTGGAACTCTAGTGCAGCTTGTCCGCTGAATAGCCTGCATCGAGCTAAGATCTCTGATTTCAGCGTGTCATAATCCTCTACCTCGTGGGCTGCTAAGGCGAAGTATGCTCATTGCGCTTCCCCCGTTAATAATGGAACGAGAATCGTGCTCCAGTCTCTACGAGCCCATCCCTCGATTTCTGCTGTCCTTTCAAACGTTTGTAGGAAAGCCTCAAGGTCATCGTGGGGTGTGAGCTTTGTTAGGAGTCGCTGGGCCTCTCTACGGGGGTCGGGAAGGGGGGTTTCCATTGTTCGCTGCTGCTGCATACGTACGAGCTCTTGCGTTGCTGTTTGGAGTCCCTGGGCGATCTGCTGCAGCATCGTCTGCTGTTGGATATTCGTCTTATACAGCTGTCCCAGGAACTCCTTGGGGGAACGAGGGTGGGGGGAGGGGGAGTTTCTGGATCTGTGTTTCCAGGCCGCATTCTCCACCAGTTTTCGCGAGACCAGGTAACACAGGAAAACACAGACGACAGCAGACACGGTTAGGTGGTATGCAGTGCTCTTCTTTATATTTATTTGTTTTACTTTCAGTTTCACTAGGCGCAATCACGTGGTCACACACACATGCACACTCACGTTCACACACACGGTGCTAGAGACTGGGCATGCTCGGGGGTGAGGAGAGCGGGGAGGTGCAGAAGATGCAGCCTCCACGGGAGGGTGAAGTGTCGGGTCCCATTGGACAAGGCGCGCTGCGTCTCAGGAAAGCCGGGGAGGCTGTCGCGGTGCGGGTTCGGTCCTTCCGCGAAAATTTCCGGTGAGTGGGTTTTCCTTCAGGGTGATCCGAGTCTGAGGGGGGAGAGAGGAAACAGGCGTTACTAATGACGTCAGTTGGATCCTACTCACCGAGGGCTCCGGCCGCGAGCCTTTTATAGACAGGCGTCTACTGCGGGAGGGTGGATGATCATGAGCGACCAGCCCCTGTGGCTTTCGGTGCGCTGCCCCTGCATAGTTGTCCATGGTGCTGAAGGTGCGCAGTCTCTCTTTCGAATGAGAAGTGATAGTGCCTTGTAGAGTGCTGGCTCTGAGCCCGCCGTCACAGTACACCATTCTTATAAGGGCCGTGAGATCATGAGACAGGGCTCCTCTCGCAACTTGTTCAATACATGCACAATTCATGTCAGCTACTTGAATTCCACCTCTATGATGGACTGCATGCAGCAGCTTATCTAGTCTGAGTAAGTATGCTGACAGTTTCTCGCCTTCTTTTTGAAATGTGTTGCGAAACTTCACCATGAGGTCAGCTCTACTGTCTGTTGTGCCAAAAAGGCTTCCAAGGCTTTTAGATAGTCATTAGCAGTGGCATTGGGATTACTGACTCTTAAGAATTGAACAATATCTGCTGCTGGTCCTTTAAGGTTTTCAGCTATTCTCTGTTTCTTAGCTGTATCAGAGCACTGCCACTCATCCAACATATGGGTGGTCTGCTCTGCCCAAGCGTCATAATCCTCCTCTCCATGGGGAGTCGGCTTCACCCCTGAGAATAAGCGAAGCTCACGGTAGCTTTGACTCTCTACGGGAATGCTCTGACACTTCTCTGCTAATGATGAGATGGCATTCACAAGCTTTGTATTTAGGTCTGGAGCTGCTGCAGGAAAAGGATTTGAGGTAAGAAGTTGTGTAATGTCAGATAAAGTCTTCCCCTCATGTGCTAGGAATGACAGTAATTTTGTTTGGAAATCTTCATTGGGAACTTTGGAACTGTGAGTGTGCCCAATACTAACTACCCAAGGCTCCAACCCATCTCCAGCTACTAACTGTTCAGGTATGTTAGACATGGTCATGTCATTGGACGTCTCAACTACCACTAGTTGGCTCCTATTAGTGTGTCCTAAACACCTCCCTCTTATTTTGCTATGACCAAATATTTTAACCCCATCTAATACTTTGTAAATCACTTCATTAATCACATCTACAGAAATCACACTCAATACAATGGCTTTTTGTACATCAATGCATTTCTCTTGACACCATTTGTGTATCTGTTCAGACTCCATGCTAACTTTAACTCATTCACACACAAAATGAAAAAAAAACATTTTTTTTTTCAGATATGCTCTTAAAGTCAGAAATATTGGGCTATTCATTCTACAGCTAACTTAATTCACACATTGTGTGAATCTTGACAGAGAAACAAATCCTGAGGCTGTATCCATGTATATAACCATCCAGCAGATTTCTGTAACAGCAGGAAGTCCTCAAGCACGTCACTGCAGCAGGATTCGAAGCACCCAGAAGTTTAGAACCGCATGTGCTCCTTACAAACAGACTCCTTCTCTTAGCACAGCAGCTAGCTCTTTCTCAAAAAAAAATCCGGCTAGCACACTTAAACATGCCGAGCATGCAACTAGGTTACAGTACCTTCTTAGTGTTTTAATTTTCTCTTCTCTGTTCAAAACATCGACTCAAGCACGGGGGGATTAGTTTTTTTCTTTGTTTGTTTGTCTCTCAGAATATACAGTCCCCGTTTAGGCCCTTTTTCTCCTCTCCCCTCCATGAAAAACTCCACCCGCTTCCGTTTAGTCCTGCCTCCACTCTAACTCGATAGGTTACCTTAGCGGTTACCAATTGCTAGCACAACAGATTGACATTTGTCTAGACCACTCACAGCACAAGAAGTATGTACAATCTTTCTAGTTAATCACAAACCCACTACTTTTCTGTTTTCCAGAAACATTAGCTAATTTACAATGCTCCATATATCATTTCCAGAGTTTGCAGTATGTAAACAGAATTTTTACCTCAAGTTAAACATTTGAATAATACCTACTAAAACATTAAACAATATTTAAGCCCTAAACTAGGGCACTACATAGGGTAGACATCAACCAGACTTATGAGTGTTGTTAGGCTATGTACATGATGAGGCAAAGACTAAACCATGAAAAAATCTGTTCATGATCAAGGGCATATGGCAGCTAGTCAAAATGTTATTTGTGTTTGAGTGTTTGTTTTTGTGCTCACTGCACCTGAATTGAGCTAATTGAGCAGATTCTCTCAAAGCCAAACTATTATTAATTTAAGGGAAAAAACACAAGCAGAGTGTTACACTTAAAATGCATTATGGGTAAGAAAAATTACATAACACTTATAACCGAGTTCTCTCTCTCTCTCAAACTAACCACCACCCTCCAAAACCCAGTTTGACCACATATTCTTCACTCATTCACTGGCTTCTCCTTGACTACCTATGCTTGTGTTTTTTAAGTGAAGTTTTAGGCAAGTATTGTCTACCTGCAGCAGCTTCCACCTGCTGTTTAGCTGCTCAAGGGCCCGAGCATTTTCCATGGACAAGTGCACATCAGAAATGGCTAGCTGGTGGGCCAAGTCATTGATGTGCTTCATGCCTTCCTTGACTTGCATCAGCTCTTCCTTAAACAACTAAAGCAGAGGAGGACAGAAAGAGAAAATTTGTGATGGTGTGGGTGACTTAGGGGCACGTGTAGGGGGTGGGGGGATTTGGGGGTTGGGGAAAGTGTTGGAGGGAGTGGAGATAAGAGAGTGGTAACCAGCACTGTCAATCTCATTGCATGTGAACATCTAGAGATCTTATGTTAATCTGGAGACCTGTTGCTCTTAGTAGCACTTTAACTCTGACAGCACAGAAAGGAAATGCCATGCAAAAAGATGATCATAACCAATAAATACAGAGTGTGAAAAGAGATTAATTGACGAGATAAAGGATGAAGGCAAAAATGAGGGCAGCATTATTCTATACTGTAGCTAATGTGTATACACAAATCCAATCAATGTCTTTTTCAGAAAAATTCCCAGAGAGAAGTAGACTTTCAGGCATAGTGGTGCGTTCCAAAAATCAGATCACCCATAATAAGAGCAAATAACTTACACGTTTTAGAGCCACCACATTCTGCATCATTACTGCAATCATTTTAGACCTATTATGGATCTTGCACTTTCTTTACCTTTGTTGCATCAATGTGGTCCTGCAGTGAATCGATGAAAAGATCTCCCACAGGCTCCCAGGCATCCCTCACACCATCAGCCTGCTCCAGAGCATGGGCCAACTCCTCCATGGCTGCCTGTACCTGCAGCAACCGCTCAAGCGTCCGCTCCATGTGCCGGTGGCGATCTACACATCGTGCTGTCAGCTTCTCCCACAGGTCACTGGCCACATTGGCCTGCTTCCAAATGGAGCGGCTCACATTCTGCATCCGGCGCCTTGGAGACAACTCTATACAGAGACAAGGGAAAAGGAAAGAAAAAAAGAGAAGAATATAGGTGAAGAGTCATTCAGCTCCAGTTTCTGACCTGCAAAATGTCTTGTCTTAAAGTTATTAAGTATCTGTACTGAACTATTTTTAAAACTAAGTGGAATTCGAGGTAGCTGTAGAGGGGTGTGGTCAAAAATGTGCAGCAGACCTTTGCCGTCTGACAGCATCTCATCGGGTTCCTGGAATGGATGTTGGGCTAGGAAGGCCTGGGCTGACTCCAGCACTGAGTAGATAAAGGGCCCCCTGGACTTCACATCCTCGATAAATGCCTACATATATAAGCCAAAGAAATTGTCACTGAGCAGTACAGATCCATACACAAACAAACCCTTCTTCCCAAAACCTCTTACAGTTTACTAGTGTGCACTACAAAGGTGAAGTTCTATATGAAAAGCCAAACCTGTGCAGTGATGAGCCAGACTTAACACCAAAAAACTTATCTCAGAGAAAAGCTTCTTTTTTTAAATTAAGTTTCAGGACACCTGATTAAGGGAGGGCTTCAATTAATTCCCAATATAATTTCCATCAATGCCACAATGCACTCCACTCTGTTAAAACAACATTGTGTTGGTCTTTTTGTAAGCAGGTGTGGCTCTTGCTAGATTAGGATAAAAAACATGTAGGAGAATGAACACTTGCATCTGAAACTGTCTTACAGTGTGTCCTACAAATAATTTACTTACTGTGCACACTGTGTAATCTTAAAAATATGTCTAATAACTAATCCTGTTTTATTTAGCTGTGAAAACCCAAACAAGCAAACCTCACTTCTATGGAGTTGTATGGAGCACAGTGCTTTATATACTCTTCACCCAAATATAGTAAACCAGACAGCAAAACAAAAGCTTACAGTTACAATTTTCTGCTGGTGGACTAAGAAACAAGATAATAAAGACTACAGACTCATTAAAATTTTGCCTACAAAATGTAAAATACAAAGGCATACAAAGGATTTTGCCTACAAAATGTATAATACAATAGAGGTAGCAAATTTAAATAAAACTAACAGATTTTTCTTTTACCATACATTAAAAAAAAGACAGAATGGTGCTTATACATTATAATACAACCGACACAGAAAGGGAGACATTAGAAAACTGTAAAAACAGAGATGTTTAGGTGTGAATGGGAGGCTGGGGGGCATGTAAACTTATATGGAATATCAAGGTCAGGCACACGCCACAAACGACAAGTGTGTGGTCTGGAATTTTATTCAAGTTGATGGCAGTAACAGAAGCAAGATTGATTGATTGATTACACTATTTATGTCTTAACCCCCTCATTGTTTCTCCACAGGCCTTTAAATTTACAGAAGCAAAACAGTGTACAAACTGACAGCATTGTAAATTGGAACAAAGGTAGAAAGATTTTCTGCAGATGTACTGGACCAATTACACTGTGTGAGTGGGTGTATCTTACTTTCCAGCTCTGGTTGTCTGTATATATTTGTGCTTATAAGTCTTGCTGATACGTTAGTGAGTATGCATTGCTACTGTTGTATTATATGGGTTGATTCATTCTGAAACCACATATAGTCATTGTATATGAGATTGGGAGTATAGATTGAGGCTTTTCACAGCCACAGGCAATAATAAGAATAAGAATAATGTATAGCAGTGCAATTGATTGATAATTAATTTCGTACTATAGTCAAACACATTTTATGGGTGGATGAGTACTCTAGTGTAATTATGTTTATGTTTGTACTATATGATGTATGTAATTATATAAAAACCAGATCCTATTGCTGTCCTTTACCCTCAAAAGTTCATCTGAACTTACTGTTTTGATAAATGGGTGGATTAACAGCATTAATCATAAGCATGTTGTACAACCTGGTGGTAATCATGCTGGTGCTGCACAGCACCCACATCGCCCCCAATTGGCAGCTGCTCAGATAGCTCCTCATCCTTAGCTGTCAGCCATTCAATGATTTCCTGTAGTGACACCTGCAGTTTCCCACTGTTATCTGAAAAAGCCTCCAGACGCACCCTGGCAAAACCACATAAACATTTACAATGCCTCAAAAGCCATGGCACAATAGATAATACAATGTTAATTTATACAGAACTATATAAATTACAAACAATTCAAATATTGTATACTAATTTATTTGTTAGTTTGATCAGATTGACAGCTGTGGTTGAATAAGCGATATGGGTAAAATGGCTTTCCCACTTTCTACTTGTGTCTTAGCATGGGGATACCACTAGCTATTCATGGACACCATGCACAATATTGTTTACAAGAGCTCACACGACACAATCAGCAAAACAGAGTGGATAATAAGTGCTGTTACACTTTTTACTGAACTTATACTTACCCAATAACTATAAAAAGTTACCACACCCATACAAATAGGGGTATATTGTCTTACTTTTCTGTAGGAAATCATTGTAAATATGTTTTGGTGGTTGCACATAAGGAATGGATTTTATACAGTGTTTGGAGTAGGAAGTACGACTGCAAGTAGGAATTAGAATCTGTAGGTTTATGGGGGATGAGTGTTTTCAAAGTAGAATTTTCAGACATTAATGATGTCTCTAAAAAAGTTATGCTCAAGCCAGGGTAAGCAATACTCTATTTATATTCCAGGGCCATGTGGAATGTGGAGAGAGGAAATAAAAAGCTGAAGTATTCAACTGTGTAGGCGGCCATGACAAAGATCGATATACCTCATAAACAGTGTGAGGAACATGACCAGTAAATCGCTAACAAAAAAATTCTTGAAAAAAAAAAAAAAACAGCAAAGCGATTTGAATAGGAATTTCCTATTTATTGCACACACGGATGCCTCTGATCTCACATGAAAACTTGAAATTGTAGCTAAAGTAGTTTAGGGTTAACAAATTCCAAAAATCGTAAGGAAATGTAATTTAGTGGGTTCTTTGCCAGTGGTATGTCATGAAAATGTTTTAGAACTGTCAAACCATTTTCATCTGGAATGACTATATACTAGTGGCAGCTGGTGTGTTTATGTAAACTATATGGGTCTGTTATAGAGGTATATACTGTATCTATAAACGTATATCTGTTATATCTGTTGATCTTGTGAATTAGCATTGACAGAATTATTCGTGTACACTACCAGTCAAAAGTTGGACACACCCGTCAGAAGTATTGACAAGTTTGGATTTATTTTCTCATTATATAATTTCTAATTAGTAAGGTTTAGAACAATACTGTATTTAACAAAAACCTTTATCTCTAGCAGTACTGCAGTACTTATTAAGTGAAGTCACTATTTTTATCTAAACCTATATAGCTACTTGTCCGAAATTCAATGCGGACATTTCATATTTTGATGTTGACAAGTAACAAATGCCTTGATCTGCAGCAGAACTGCAATACTCAGTAAGTGTCACTACCTTTACTACACCAAGTTCACTGAAATACACCCTATATCATTAAATATATACAGTATAACCAAAAACATTTGGAGCATTGATCATCATACCCCTTCATCCATCCAATTTTTATTATTGCGGTAGGACCTACGGTCAATATTCACACATGCATTCAAACACTATGGGCAATTTGAGAACGCCACTTAGCCTACCCTGCTGAAAAAAAAAACAGATCTACGCTGATGAAAGCTTACCATTGGTCTTGCATTGGTCAGCATTGGTCTTGCTAGTTAGTGCTGGTCTGGTGCTGGTTTAGCTGGTGAACCAGCATAACTGATGGAAGACCAGCATGCCTGCTGAAAAATCCAGCATAGGCCAGCATGATTTATATGCTGTTTGTTTTGGTAGTTAAAATTGGTTAACATTTTAGCTCATTATCTTGTTTTTTAATAGCTAGTACTGAAAATAATGTGTGATGTAAATACATGGATTGTGTAGTGTTATCTTTAAATGGATTTACATACAAGAAACAAAAATAATCCATTTACCAAAAACATGTAAATACATTATTTTACATTTATTAAATATCTGTGGGTTGTCTAAAAACACAACACAAACCTTTAATATAAAGGCACTTTTTTTTTTAGTAATCAATGGAAATCACTTAAAACTGAAAGAAAAAAAAACATCATAGACCATAATAGACCAGCATAGACCAGCATAGACACTGGTTACCAGCTTGACCAGCAATTATACCAGCAGGGTTACCAGTATACCAGCACCAGCAACATGGGGAGGGCTGTTTTGGCGGTGGGACCACTTGCATTTTTTTTGGTAACCATCAAAATAATTTAAAATTTTCTATCATTTTTAACCATACACATACGTGTAATGTATCGATTTATATCTTTATTTGTACACTCACATATCAATAAAACATTGTGCTTTTGTAAAATAAAGAAAATAAACAGGGTGCGCTTTCTGCCGTCTCAGTCTCCCCGAAAATCTTTTTGAAACGGGTCACTAAAATGAACTAAAATGAACACACACATATCCATATATTTACACATATATCTATAGAAATCTTAAAGTGTCTACTTTTAAATGGAGCAAGCTTAATGTCACTTACATGGTTTGGTTAGCATGTAGATAACACTGCTAAATCATGCTACCATACTGCCTTATGTAGCTTAGCACAAACAGGTTAGCTCACAGCTCACAAGTACAGTATGTAGATTACACATGGTTGTCAGTATCAGCTGTGGTGTAAATGTTTATAATATATTCACCCCGTTGTGGATAGTTTCATGTTATGGTAGCTATTTGGTTCAGTTTTTGGTTAGCTTATTACACTGCTATCACTGCTATATAATGTTATTTAGCACAAACACTTTAGCTCCTGTTGCCTAAACATTGCAAAAGTTTGTGTTGTCTTTATGCATGGTCAATAGTTATTCATGATCATTGACAGTAATTTTATTATCATCATGTTTATGTTTCTTTTTCCTTTTTTATAAACCGTTGTGACCATGAAAATGATTGGCCACATGTTTTATAGAGACCAAATGCAAACAAGCAGGCAAGATACAGACGGACCATCACTATGTCATGGGAACCTCGACCACGACTGGGGTCTGGATTCGGGATGGATCTCTTGTATTTTTTTAAGTGGTTGACCACACAATAAGCCTTCACCTGTGACTGCACACAACCAGCACATGGACTGACCTCAGATGCCAGGAATGTTACCACTTCTGGTCACAGGGACTGTGTGAATTGCAAATCAGTTTATGGTAAGCAGCCATAAACACCATGGAAATGCCAGGTATGCGATGTTCACTTGTGTCTTGAGTTAAACAAGAACTGCTTTTCGAGAAATTCCCAAAGATGTATGACTGTGTATAGGTTGTAAAAGTGGGCTTTTACAAACCTAACTCCCTTTCTTCATAGTGCACTGTTCCTGTTCTCACTTTTTACTCTGAATGTCTGTTTGCACGGCCATATTTACAGTATGCCAGAAATGTGCCTTCTGTGTATAAGATCATCTATGTCACTCGTCCCTCAATCCTGGACATTTACTTTGCACTAGGTGAAAGAGGTGGCATTTATATGTTTATAAGTAAGGTTACATTTATATGTTCATAAGTAAGAAAAATACACAAATGTCAGGACATGGGGCCTCCGAGTGGCGCAGTGGTAAAAGCGCTCGCCCTATCATCCGGAGATCGCTAGTTCGAATCCCGGGTGGTGCTGTAACCTCTCGCAGCCGGAGGTCTAGCGAGAGCTGATTGGTCAAGCGCTCTCAGACGGGAGGGATGAGAGGTACACAGTGCTCCCACATTAATCATGGCTCTACAGCCAGTCAGGGGCGTCTGTGAGCTCGCGCAACGGAGGGAGCGGATAGCACTGTCCTCCGAGTGTGTTACGCCGCCCCCAACGGTCCGCAGTTCGAAAAGATGCGGTCGGCTGGCGTCACGTGGTTCGGAGGAAACACGTGATAGTCTTCGGCCCTCCCGGCTGAGTGGTAGTAGTAGCCTTAATGTGGGAGCCCCCTAGTGACGGGGAGGAATTGGACACGACTAAAATAGGGAGAAAATCGGGGAAAAAAAATAATGTCAGGACATGTCAGAACTACTTCAGGGCCCATAAACCTGCAGACCCCTAAATAATGAGTGAGAGCTAAGCTCACTCATTTACACTCCTGTGGTGTGAAAGTAACTGTGTGAAAGTGTCCCTGAGAGGTTGGTCTCATGTGTTTTTGTTATTTTTTTTTTTTATCAAAACCTATTTGCTGTTCATTGTTAAATTATCATATTGTTACAAATGTGCATATTGTTAAATATTACACAATGTTAATATTGTTTGTGTTGGCCAATAAAGCTGATTTTATACTTATTCTGTTTTATATTTTACATATTGGATGACAATTTTCCATGTATTCTGGCTTTTATACCATACCAACATTAGATGGGGTGGTGTACAGCATAGTATCATGGCACTATAATGCAAAATATATGCTGGTATGCTGTGGACCAGCATCAGTAAAGTGACTTGACCGGCATACCAGCACCAAAGCACAATATATGCTGTTATAAGGTTAACCAGCTATGCTGGTCTATGCTGTTTTTTTCAGCAGGGGTTTCCTGTATGCAGTGGTTAGTACAGTACTCGGAGTTTCTCTGTGAATTTGCAGATTTCCTCTCAAACCTCGTTGTTTCTGCAGACAAAGCGTTAATTGCTGGAGACCTTAATATTCATTTTGAGAATCCAGAAGACCCTCTGAGAACAGCATTCTTGTCCATACTGGACTCAGTAGGAGTAAATCAGTGTATAGTAGGACCCACTCATAAAGCAGGTCACACTTTAGATTTAATATTATCCTTCGAATTAAGTATAGGAAATATAACCACAATTCCACAGTCTGAAGTTATCTCAGATCACTATCTTTTCTCGATTAAAGCGTGTCATAGTAATAATGTATGCACATCACCGCGCTACCGCCTTAAACGTACATTTACATCAAATAGTCAAGTCAAGTCAATTTTATTTATATAGCGCTTTTAACAATTGACATTGTCGCAAAGCAGCTTTACACAATAAAAAGAAGTAAGTTTTTATGTAATGTATATGAATCAAAATGACAAGATTGTCCCCGATGAGCAAGCCGAGGGCGACGGTGGCAAGGAAAAACTCCCTGAGATGGTAATAGGAAGAAACCTTGAGAGGAACCAGACTCAACAGGGAACCCATCCTCATCTGGGTGATAACGGATAGCAGGAATTGCTCAGCATAATAATGTGTAAGACTGGAAGTTCAGTATAACAGGAGATGTTTTAAAAATAAAAATGAGTCCAGTTTGTTCCCGGAGGCTCAGGTAGACTGTAGGGGATTCCGGTCCTGAGTTATCGAACAACTGAAGTCACAGGTCCCCAGAGCATCACTCGATGACAGGACAGTCTTCATGGAAACCATCCCCAGCCACCATACGAATCCAGGCAGACCACACGGGGCATCCATGCGACGAGATCTCCAACCAGAAGCAGGACTCCAGGATGGGTTAGACGGCTCCAGAGGGCAGAGGGGTCTGGATCACTGGCAACTCAGGAGCAAAACATGTATAGCTCGACAGAGAGAGGGAAAGAAGAGGGGGAGAGAGAGAGAGGAGAGAGCAGAAAAGGAGAGAACAGAAAATAAGGAGAGATGGCAGTTAGGTATGGTCACAGTCAACATGTATAGGTGAATGTATAATTAGTGCAAAGTGCAAGCAGAGACTCCGGCAGGACTAACTATAACAGCATAACTAAAAGGGAGAGCCAGAAGGAAACACAAACATGAGGGCTCCCTGAGATGTAAAGCAACCAATCACCTCACCGTCAACAAACCTGAGTGAACAATGAGAGTGGGGAGGACAGCATCTAAACATACCAGTTCACCAGAATACTCTACGTCTATGAGTCCCCCAGATCTGCTCCTTTACCTAAGGCTAATCTATTTACAAAAATGCTTGGCTAAATAAATAGGTTTTTAGCCTAGACTTAAACACTGAGACTGTGTCTGAGTCCCGAACATTAATAGGAAGACTATTCCATAACTTCGGGGCTTTGTAAGAAAAAGCTCTGCCCCCTGCTGTAGTTTTAATAATACGTGGTACTGACAGGCAGCCTGCATTCTTTGATCGAAGTAGGCGTGGCGGATCGTAAGACACTAACAGTTCACTCAAATACTGTGGCGCGAGACCATTTAGTGCTTTAAATGTCAAAAGTAGAATCTTAAAATCGATGCGAAATTTCACAGGGAGCCAATGCAGTGTAGATAAGATAGGGGTGATGTGCTCGTATTTTCTGGTTTTAGTGAGGACTCTCGCTGCTGCATTCTGTACTAACTGAAGCTTGTTTATACACCTAATTGAACAACCAGACAGTAAGGCGTTACAATAGTCCAACCTAGACGTGATAAAAGCATCAACTAGTTTTTCTGCATCATTTAGTGACAATATGTTTCTTATCTTGGCAATATTTCTAAGGTGAAAGAAAGCTATCCTGGTGATATTATCTACATGTGCTTCAAACGAAAGGCTGGAATCTATAATCACACCGAGGTCTTTTACTGTTGCACTTGATGGAACAGAAAGGCCATCTAAAGTTACAGTGTGATCAGAAAGCTTACTTCTAGCTACTTGTGGTCCTATGACCAGAACTTCTGTCTTATCAGGATTAAGCAGAAGAAAATTAATTAACATCCAATCTCGTATATCCTGCACACACTGCTCGATTTTAGCAAACTGGTTTTTCTCATCTGGTTTTGCTGAGACATATAATTGTGTGTCATCAGCATAACAATGAAAACTAATACCATGTTTACGAATTATGTTGCCCAGAGGAAGCATGTAAAGGGAAAAAAGCAGTGGGCCTAAAACTGAGCCCTGTGGAACACCAAACTCCACTTGAGAACATGAGGAATGATCACCATCTAAATCTACAAACTGATAACGATCAGTCAAATAGGATCTGAGCCACAAGAGGGCAGTTCCCTTAATTCCTACTACCTTTTCTAATCTGTGAAGGAGAATACTATGATCAATGGTGTCAAAAGCTGCACTGAGGTCCAGTAACACAAGTATAGTGACGCAACCCTGATCAGAGGCCCATAGGAGGTCGTTTACTACTTTAACAAGTGCTGTCTCTGTACTGTGATGAGGCCTAAATCCTGACTGATACAGTTCATTTATGCTATTTCTGTGTAGATGTGAACATAGCTGCTGTGATACTACCTTTTCCAAAATCTTGGAGATAAAGGGAAGGTTTGATATCGGCCTGTAATTAGAAAGCAGACAGGGGTCAAGGTCAGGTTTCTTGATTAGCGGTTTAATAACGGCTAATTTAAAGGATTTGGGGACATACCCACTACTGAGTGAACAGTTAATTACTTTCAACAGGGGTTCTATTATTGCTGGTACTATCTGTTTGAGAAAATGTGTCGGTATAGGATCTAATATACAGGTTGACGATTTTGAAGAAGAGATGAGTGAAATTAGTTCCCTCGCTTCAAGGGGAGTAAAGTGTTCTAAGTTCTGATGTGATGTGGTTAGTTCATCTGAATTATTTAAATTGTCTGTTTTCAAAGCCTGAATTTTTTGCCTAATATTTATGATTTTATTATTGAAAAAGTTCATGAAATCCTCACTACTGCATGATGTTGTTGTGGAGATTTCTGCAGTGGTCTTGTTTTTAGTTAAGTTAGCTACGGTATTAAATAAAAATCTCGGGTTGTTTTTGTTATTTTCTATAAGAGTGGAGAGATACGTTGATCTAGCATCACTGAGAGCTTTTTTATAGTTCAGGATGCTCTCCTTCCAAGCTATTTTGAATACTATCAATTTAGTTTGGCGCCATTTACGTTCGAATTTTCGAGTGGTTTGTTTTAAAGCACGAGTGTGGTCATTATACCAAGGAGCGAGTTTCTTATCTCTAATCATTTTCCTTTTAACTGGAGCTACATTATCTAAGCTATAACGAAGTGCTGACTCTAGATATTCATTCGCCTGTTCGAGTTCTGTGAAGTCAGATGGCGATCCAATCAAAGTTGATAATTCTGGAAGATTATTGATAAAGCTCTGTGCGGTATTTGATGTAAATGTACGTTTAAGGTGGAAGCGCGGTGCTGTGCTGCATACATTATTACTATAACACGCTTTAATCGAGACAAGGTAGTGATCTGAGATAACTTCAGACTGTGGAATTGTGGTTATATTTCCTATAATTAATCCGAAGGATAATATTAAATCTAAAGTGTGACCTGCTTTATGAGTGGGTCCTACTACACACTGATTTACTCCTACTGAGTCCAGTAAGGACATAAATGCTGTTCTCAGAGGGTCTTCTGGATTCTCAAAATGAATATTAAAGTCTCCAGCAATTAACGCTTTGTCTACAGAAACAACAAGGTTTGAGAGGAAATCTGCAAATTCGCAGAGAAACTCCGAGTACGGCCCTGGGGGTCTGTAAATGATGAGTACCAGGATCGACTGAGCTGACTTTATGTTACTATAGAGAACTTCAAATGCATTAGATTTAAAACTGTGTTTTTGTACGAGAGACAGATTATCGTTATAAATAACTGCGACTCCTCCTCCTCTACCAGTTAGCCGAGGCTGGTGTATGTAGCTGTATCCAGGAGGACTAGCTGCATTTAGAGCTACATATTCGTCCTGTTTAATCCAGGTTTCTGTTAAACATAAGATATCAAACTCCTGATCTGTGATAATTTCATTAACAATAACTGCTTTAGATGCGAGAGATCTAATATTTAACAGTCCTAGCTTCAGATCAGAGGTGCCGGCTGCGCATTCAGTGTGATCTGAGTTTGTGGTATCTATGTTAATTAAATTACTAAAACAGACTTTCTGAGTCTTTCTAAATTTATTTTTAGCTCGGGGAACAGACACAGTCTCAATATGATGAACCCTGAGTGACGACTCTCTGCAGCTAGCAGACGGTTGGTTTAGCCTGTCTGTCTGCTCCCTGGCCTGGGCTCTGGATTGTCACCGATTAACTAGGCCTCTTCTGAGACTATGTGCTATACTGCAAGAAATGAGAGCAGCACCTTCCCGAGTGGGATGGACACCGTCCTGCCCTAACAGGCCAGTTTTGCCCTCAAAGGTCTTCCAATTGTCTATGAAGCCCACGTTGTTTTCGGAGCACCACCTGGACATCCAGCGGTTCAGCGACCATAACCTGCTGTAAGCTATGTCGCCACGTCTCATTGGGATGGGACCAGAGCAAACTACTTCTTCGGACATCGCCTTCGCTATTTTAAACACCTCTGTAAAGTTACTCTTACTAACCTCTGACTGACGAAGGCGTATATCGTTAGCTCCAGCATGTACCACTATCTTAGAGAACCTATGCTGACCTAGAGCCCTAAGATTACCTGCTATGTCCGGTGCTCTGGCTCCCGGGATACACCTGACCACTGCCGCTGGCGCCCCTAAAGGCCTGGCTAATTTCACATGTCTCAGTATCGAGTCTCCTATAACCAGAGCTCTTTCAGGTTTCTCAGCGGGTGCATCACTGAGGAGAGCGAACCTGTTGGACACGTGAAGCGCAGAAGAGGTGTGCTCCGGTGGGCTAGCCTTAGCGTTAGCTTTGGCTGAACGAGTATGCCGCCGAGTCGTCACCCACTCGCCCCGCTGTGAGGGCTCTACTGCCGGAGTCGGGGGCTGATTATCTCCGCCTGCGGCACCCAGACTTTCCGCTACAAGATTAACGCTGCTCTTGCGCTCTCTAACCCTCTCTAAAGTCTGGATGCGCTCCTCTAATGCTACTATCTTCTCCGTCAGGGTGCTAACTAACACACACCTATGACAAATAAAATTATCACTAATGACGGAGGAAGAATGTCTAAACATCCTGCACTCCACACACTGAGCGAGCTGAATGGTAGACATGATAACGTACCTTTGTGCCGGAATTGTGATTATTTGGTGATGGATTCGCTTGTTGTTGGTCAGATGATACGCACGTTCTCCCAAAAAGCGCAAAAATCGGATAAAGTCCAGTAGTATTAAAGCGTAAAAACGGGAAAAATATATAATTATAAAAAACTAAACAAAATATAATCTAAAACGCTGTTCCAAACAGACGAGGAACTTTCGCGGGAACAATACGAAAAACAGGATACCACACGGAGCTTTATCAATAATCTTCCAAAGTTATCAACTTTGATTGGATCGCCATCTGACTTCACAGAACTCGAACAGGCGAATGAATATCTAGAGTCAGCACTTTGTTATAGCTTAGATAATGTAGCTCCAGTTAAAAGGGAAATGATTAGAGATAAGAAACTCGCTCCTTGGTATAATGACCACACACGCGCTTTAAAACAAACCGCTCGAAAATTTGAATGGCGTCAAACTAAATTATTAGTATTCCAAATAGCTTGGACGGAGAGCATCCTGAACTATGAAAAAGCTCTCAGTGATGCTAGATCAACATATCTCTCCACTCTTATAGAAAATAACAAAAACAACCTGAGATTTTTATTTAATACCGTAGCTAAATTAATTAAAAACAAGACCACTGCAGAAATCTCCACAACAACATCATGCAGTAGTGAGGATTTCATGAACTTTTTCAATAACAAAATCATAAATATTAGGCAAAAAATTCAGGCTTTGAAACCAGACAATTTAAGTAATACAGATGAACTAACCACATCACATATGGACTTAGAATACTTTACTCCCCTTGAAGCGAGGGAACTAATTTCACTCATCTCTTCTTCAAAATCGTCAACCTGTATATTAGATCCTATACCGACACATTTTCTCAAACAGATAGTACCAGCAATAATAGAACCCCTGTTGAAAGTAATTAACTGTTCACTCAGTAGTGGGTATGTCCCCAAATCCTTTAAATTAGCCGTTATTAAACCGCTAATCAAGAAACCTGACCTTGACCCCAGTCAGCTTTCTAATTACAGGCCGATATCAAACCTTCCCTTTATCTCCAAGATTCTGGAAAAGGTAATATCACAGCAGCTATGTTCACATCTACACAGAAATAGCATAAATGAACTGTATCAGTCAGGATTTAGGCCTCATCACAGCACAGAGACAGCACTTGTTAAAGTAGTAAACGACCTCCTATGGGCCTCTTATCAGGGTTGCGTCACTATACTTGTGTTACTGAACCTCAGTGCAGCTTTTGACACCATTGATCATAGTATTCTCCTTCACAGATTAGAAAAGGTAGTAGGAATTGAGGGAACTGCCCCCTTGTGGCTCAGATCCTATTTGACTGATCGTTATCAGTTTGTAGATTTAGATGGTGACCATTCCTCATGTTCTCAAGTGGAGTTTGGTGTACCACTGGGGTCAGTTTTAGGCCCACTGCTTTTTTCCCTTTACATGGTTCCTCTGGGCAACATAATTCGTAAACATGGTATTAGTTTTCATTGTTATGCTGATGACACACAATTATATGTCTCAACAAAACCAGATGAGAAAAACCAGTTTGCTAAAATTGAGCAGTGTGTGCAGGACATAAGAGGTTGGATGTTAATTAATTTTTTTCTGCTTAATCCTGATAAGACAGAAGTTCTAGTAAGAGGACCACAAGTAGCTAGAAGTAAGCTTTCTGATAACATTGTAACTTTAGATGGCCTTTCTGTTCCATCTAATGCAACAGTAAAAGACCTTGGTGTGATTATAGATTCCAGCCTTTCATTTGAACCTCATGTAGAAAATATTACCAGGATAGCTTTCTTTCATCTTAGAAATATTGCCAAGATAAGAAACATGTTGTCAATAAATGATGCAGAAAAACTAGTTCATGCTTTTATCACCTCTAGGTTGGACTATTGCCTTACTGTCTGGTTGTTCAACTAGGTGTATAAACAAGCTTCAGTTTTAGTACAGAATGCAGCAGCGAGAGTCCTCATTAAAAAATGTCTTGCTTGCAAAATGGCAGAATGCAGGCTGCCTGTCAGTACCACGTATTATTAAAACTACAGCAGGGGCAGAGCTTTTTCTTACAAAACCCCAAAGTTATGGAATAGTCTTCCTATTAATGTTCGGGACTTAGACACAGTCTCAGTGTTTAAGTCTAGGCTAAAAACCTATTTATTTAGCCAAGCATTTTTGTAAATAGATTAGCCTTAGGTAAAGGCGCAGATCTGGAGGACTCATGGACATAGAGTATTCTGGTGGACTGGTATGTTTAGATGCTGTCTTCCCCACTCTTATTGATCACTCAGGTTTGTTGACGGTGAGGTGATTGGTTGCTTTACATCACAGGGAGCCCTCATGTCTGTGTTTCCTTCTGGCTCTCCCTTTTAGTTATGCTGTTATAGTTAGTCCTGCCGGAGTCCCTGCTTGCACTCTGCACTAAATATACATTCACCTTATACATTTCCTGTGACCATACCTAACTGCCATCTCTCCTTATTTTCTGTTCTCTCCTCTCTCTCTCTCCCTCTCTCCTTTCCCTCTCCCTGTCTCTCTGTCGAGCGACATGCTCCTGAGTTGCCAGTGATCCAGACCCCTCTGCCCTCTGGACTCGTCTAACCAGTCCTGGAGTCCTGCTTCTGGTTGGAGATCTCGTCGCATGGATGCCCCGTGTGGTCTGCCTGGATTCGTGTGGTGGCTGGGGATGGTTTCCACAAAGACTGTCCTGTCCTCGATTGATGCTGACAGCTGTTCATTCTCTGGGGACCTGTGACTTCAGTTGTTCGATAGCTCAGGACTGGAATTTCCTACAGTCTACCTGAGCCTCCAGGAACAAACTGGACTCCTTTTAATTTCAATTTCAATTTTAACACATCTCCTGTTATACTGAACTTCCAGTCTTACACATTATTATGCTGATCAATCCCTGCTATCCGTTATCACCCAGATAAGGATGGGTTCCCTGTTGAGTCTGGTTCCTCTCAAGGTTTCTTCCTATTACCATCTCAGGGAGTTTTTCCTTGCCACCGTCGCCCTCAGCTTGCTCATCAGGGACAATCTTATCATTTTGATTCATACACATTGCATACAAACATACTTCTTTTGATTGTGTAAAGCTGCTTTGCGACAATGTCAATTGTTAAAAGCGCTATATAAATAAATTGACTTGACTTGACTACCAAAAGTGAACCAAAGAAGGACAATCAGTGAACTGGAGACAGGGTCAAAAGTCTGTGTGGTCCCATACCACAGAAGAGCTACTGTAGCACAACTAAGCTGAAAAGGTTAAGGCTGGTAAATACATAAATACATCAGAACACACAGTGTACCACATGCCTACTTTAGGTGCTTTTGGCAGTGGACATGATGCATATAGTATCTCATCATTGGGTCCTGTGTCCATGAAACAGTACAAAGAAATGGTCAGAAAGGATGATTGATGAACAGATCTCTCGCCAGAGCTCTTCTAAGGGCCATAGGAAACAATATTCATAGGCTAGAAAAAAACAAACCATGAACTCATGACTACTAAAACTGGGAAATAAGAAATAGAAGAGCATCAAAATAATTCCAATAATATCAATGACTTCTTCAAACATTAATTTGTGATGACGGACTGATATTTCTTTATTGCCATTTGGACAACTGTTAAATAATCCGTGCACTTATAAGTCTCTCATGGTTTGTTCGGTCTGGACAGAGTGGAAGTTGACTGTTCATCAAGACTGGCAAAAAACAACCTCCATGTGCTTAATAATTCTAGAAGTCATTGATGCCTTTGAGATGATTGACATTGAGAAGTCAATCATTAATAATACTTAAGATGATACTAAAGATGAGACTAACATCATCTCCTACAGTATGTCCAAATGGACAAATACAGTACTGTACCTCTTTAAAGTATGTGTTTTGAGTTGAGACAACTCAAAGTGGTGAAAAATGTGTATGACTTCTTGATTGACGAAATCCTTTGTGTGTGACAGCACATGACCAACTGACATGATATAGCCCATGGTTTTAGAATTATCACATAGATCAAATAGGTCAGGTGTTCCCATTCTTTTGGCCACGTACCAACTGTACCAATGTATCTATACCAACCCAATGTACAGTACCATTTTAGGAGCTACTGACTAATCACCCCTGCATAAAAGAGTCCATACTGTGTACTGGATTTTCTGCCCATAAATGCTTCATATTATGTCAACATAATCACACATTTTTGTCTTACTTGCAAACACACACACATCTGAATAAGTCATAAACTTTTAGCATTATAGCATTACTGAGGAGAAACAAGGTTTATATGGTAGCCAAAAAGTTATATTGCTCTGTGAGCACATAATGGTAACAGCCAAATGAGACAGAGGTAAATATTGTGGGTCATTTGCACCCCCTCACAGCTGTGTCATGTGGGAAGTAAGGAAGGTGTTGACAACTTCTGATAATTCTCCACTAAAATCTTCAACAACGACACTGAATTCCCAGCAAGCCACTGTCCTCCCATCTAACCCCCAGAATTCCATCCAGATCACGTTAGTACAGTGTAAGGGGATACCAACAATGTCTGCTTGTTGATTATCACAAAGAGGTTCTTTGTTTCCTCCTTCCTGCTAAAATGTTCAAGTACTCACTTCAGCACAGATTACATAAAAAACTGTGGTATTTTAAAAGTAATTGATGCTAATGGTTAAACGAGCCTAAAACTCACTGTTTTAAAGAACAATTATGTAATTATTAACTAATTATCTGGGTAATTTATTTTAGTGTTTATGCAGATATATTAAACTGTCACACAGTAATACTGGACTTCTCACTACTGCTTCTCACTTAAGTCATCACTTTGCAAAAAGAAGGACAGAATTGCAGAACTGAAACACCTGTTTTAGGCAAACTCTACCCTCACGCAATTACTGCACAGGTTTCACTGCGTCCACTGAACTCTGTATATGTACTTAAATGCATAAAGGAACCAATATGTAATTATATTAATTTAAGTGAAACCACTGTTTTTAGCCTACTCATAAAAAGTCCTGGTCATAAGATAATATGTTTAGCACAAGGCAAGGTATGCTCAGAGGGTATGTGTGTTTTAAAGTACAAGTGGAAATGGTACCTGATATTGTGGGACTTGCGCTTGATTTCAGTCCAGCAAAGGTTCATGTTTTTGTCAGAATGTTTGGTGTTGTGCTGGCTGCACTCGATGGGCACCTCCTGGCCCTCAGGATCCCCAAGTGACTTGCAGGGCACACAGTGCCATTTCAGCCACAAGGGCCGCCCTGCAGCTGAGGACACACAGAGACGAGATTATTAAGGTGTAAATATCTATTTTATTATTATCTCATTTTAAAACACAGCAATTAGAGAATATATAATATATTTAAAGATTCACAAATTAAAATGTTGTTGGGATGTGCCCTTACTATTACTATTACTATGACTGAGTACAACAGTGTTCCAGGCATATCCACAGCAAATATAGACATAGAGATAATGAGCACATGATAAGGGAACCTTCCCCAGGTCATGACTATCTTTATATCTGGGGAGTACAACTGCTGTCAAAGTGGCTATGTACTCATTATTTTTTCCTTTATGAAGTCCAGTACCCTATCAACAGGTTTATTTTACCTGAAAGCCACCATGCAATCATGACCTTTACCCCTTTACTATGTCATCCAATAACAGTGGCATATTCTCTCCTCAACTTTTGCCTGAATGAACACATCCAGCACTTGCTCTTTCTTAGCTTGCTTTCCTACTGATACTGTACTACTGTAGCAAAAAGAAATGGTGCCTCCTCAGAAAGATATTGATGCATCAATTAACCTACTGTAGTTTCAGATGTATGGAAATAGCCAGTCATGAAATATATTAGATAAAGCAAGAAGGGAACTTCGAACAAAATCTATGCTTGGGTAAAAAAATCCTTACAATGTCATATTTCCACATTCCTCTGTTTGAGAAATGCTACATAATTATGCCAGAATCATAATATGCTGTATTATCCAAGTTCATCTTAAATATAATTTTTAATGAAAGTGCAGGTCTCGGCCTCCTTTGAACAATGCCCTAAATACTGTCTCAAAAATTAATGTAGTACATAAAAGCCTTACCTTAATGTGAAGACCACCCAGGAAACTGTAACGACTTCTATTTTTGACGGATACTGGTCCTTCCTCTGAGTCAGTTATTAGGCCTGATTTAATATGTCTAAGTCTCACAGAATGTCTTCAAAAATGCCATTGTCCTTTTCATTCTGCATCATGCTATCATTGCCAGCACACACACCCTCTCTCCCAACAGGCGAGAAGTGCAAATCACACAACCCAGTAGGAAGGCGCGGGTCACCAGCCTGCCCCATACCAAACAGTAAAAAGGTCGAGCCCACATTTGACCAGAACAAACAACAACTTATTGTAAGTGGCAAATATGACCACAGGCTTCCACAGTTTCTCACAAATAATATATCTATTGACTACAGAGGTCAGGTGAGTCACAGCCTAAACATTTGTCATTTTGTCTGGCAATCATCCCTTTTTATATTTTAGTATAGATTATACTACCAAACCAAAATCTTTGCTTTATTTTTCCCCCACAGATTTTTCTGACATGATGATAGCGGTGAATGTTAAAAAATTTACCAAAGTTTATCAGGGTCCAGCTGTTCTTTATAACACTTTTGAGGACAGTGTACTGGGAGGTTTATGATCGGTGATATTTACAGTACAACTATCTCATCAAGTATGATTTAATGTTAGACTATCATTTAATAAAACTGAAACCTCCGCTTGGTTTTACCTTTTTATTCATCTTAAAAACATTCATATTTATGTAGCTATATCTAAAATGATCATTTGGTGATATAGCTACATAAAATTGTCAGGAGACAATTTTTGAAAAAATTGTAAGAACCTAAAAGAACAAATAAAAAAAAAAAACTCCCATTGAGTGTTGCTCCCAAGATTTTAAACAGGCCGATTCTCAGATCTCCACCAAGGTTTGGTGTTTGATATAGCTCTGGCCAAAGCCATAATAGTTAAACCTGATGAGTACTAACATTATTAAAGTAATGGAAGAAATATAATATATTCATATTATTGGACAATGAAACTGAAACGTATGGTTTTAGACCACAACAATTCATTAGTATAGTGTAGGGCCTCCTTTTGCGGCCAACACAGCACCAATTCGTCTTGGGAATGATACAAGTCCGGCACAGTGGCCAGAGGGATCTTGAGCCATTCTTCTTGCAGAATAGTGGCCAGGTCAGTACGTGATGCTGGTGGAGGAAAATAATACATGTTTCACATTGTACACAGACCAAGATTTTCTATGCTGGCACCATTGAAACTAACGTTTGGTATTGGCACGAGTGACCAAAGGTTTGGCTATAGCAGCCCGGCCATGTACGTTGACCCTGTGGAGCTCCCGATGAACAGTTTTGGTGAAACAGGAGAGTTGAGGTGTACATTCAATTCTGCAGTGAGTTGGGCACCTGTGGTTTTATGTTTTTCGTATACAATCCGGGGTAGCACTCAGACATCCCTTTCAGACAGCTTCCTCTTGCGTCCACAGTTACTCCTGTTGGATGTGGTTCATCCTTCTTGGCGGTATGCTGACATTACCCTGGATACCGTGGCTCTAGATACATCACAAAGACTTGCTGTCTTGGTCATAGATGTGCCACCGAGACGCACACCAACAATTTGTCCTCTTTTTAACTCTGATATGTCACACATAATGTTGTGTGCATTGCAATATTTTAAGCAAAACTGTGCTATTACTCTGCTAATTAAATTTTCCCACTCTACTCTTACTGGTGGAATGTGCAATCAATGAAGATTGGCCACCAGGCTGGTCAAATTTAGCTATGAAACCTTCACCACTAAATTGGCCAATGTTTCAGTTTCAACCCCTGTAGTTTATTTGCTCTGTGAGGAAAGGGCACTGTCACAATGCTGGAGGTTCCATACATTCTTAAACCTGATTACTTCCTATCTTGCTTTTTGTCACAGGACAACCGGAGGCGAATCAGAAGACTAGCAGTTTGCCCGTGTAGCGTGGAGGATAAACCCAAACGCGGAAGCAGCGCGAGCAGGCAGGATAACCACGCGATTTATTCTTAGAACTCTCTCACACAGAGAGCAAGAGTTTACACAATTAAACCCGCGTTCTAACAACACACACTCAATCAGGAAAATGGCACAAAATGGTGAGTACTCACGAAATTGGAGAGATAGCGTCGGAGACGGCATTGGAAAACTCAATGACTGAGTGATGTGCGGCGCCATCTTGTTTCCTTTTATACTTCCTGAATCGCGACCGTACTATTTCCGGGTCCTAGTGCCGGTCGCGTTGAGTGCGCATGACAGTACCCCCCCCGTCCAGGACCGGCTCCTGATGGTCCTGGGGTGGAGGATACCCGACGACGGTAGTCCCGTATAAGCTCGGGGTCGAGAATGAACCGGGCCGGGATCCAAGACCGTTCCTCGGGGCCATAGCCCTCCCAGTCGACCAGGTACTGCATACCTCTGCCCCGAGGCCGCGAGTTGAGGATCCGCTGTACAGTATAGGCGGGACCTCCCTCGATGATCCGGGGAGGAGGAGTTGGGTGGGTGGGTGGAACCATAGGTGAAGTTATAAAGGGTTTGAGCTGAGAGGTGTGGGTTCGGAGCGCCGCAAGCAGCTGGAGCCGGTAGGTGACAGGGTTGATCCGGAGGGTGACACGGTAAGGGCTGATGAACCTAGGTGAAAGTTTACGGGATTCTGTGTGAAGATGCAGATTCTTTGTTGATAGCCAGACCTTGTCACCTACATTGTAAAACCGTCCCGGAGGGTGTCGACGGCGATGTTGAGTGGTGTAGCGAGTGTTGGCACGATGGATGGCTGCTCTTGCTTGGTCCCACAGCCGGCAACACCTACGGACCAACCGTTGGGCCGACGGCACATCAACCTCCGGTTCTTGGTGGTTGAACATCGAAGGTTGGAAACCATGGCATACCTCAAATGGACTCAACTCGGTGGCGGACGAAACATGGAGATTGTGGGAGAGTTCAGCCCAGATGAGGTAGCGGGCCCAGGAGCGCTGAAGATCGGCGGCGAAGCATCTCAGATAGCGCTCCAGTTGTTGGTTGGCCCGTTCCGTCTGACCATTAGTCTGAGGGTGGTATCCTGATGAGAGACTACAGGTGGAGTTGATCAGACGGCAGAAGGCCTTCCAGAATCGAGCCGTGAACTGGGGCCCTCTGTCCGAGACGATGTCCTTTGGGAACCCATGCAAGCGGACTACATGCTCTAATATCCGCTCGACTGTGGTTTTAGCTGATAGGAGTCCAGCGAGGGCCACCAAGTGCACGGCTTTGGAGAATCGGTCGACGATGGTCATGATGGTATCCTTCTCTTCGGAGACCGGCAGGCCCGTGATGAAGTCAACGGCAATGTGTGTCCAGGGCCGACGGGGAACCGGGAGTGGTTGAAGTTCCCCCGGTGTTGGCTGGTTGATATCTTTAGCCGTGGCACACACTGGGCATGCCTGGACGAATTCCTCGGTGTCCTTTGCCATGGACAGCCACCAGAAGGCACGCCGGACGAATTGGAGGGTGCGTTTGGTGCCGGGGTGTCCGGAGAGGGGGGATGACTGGCCCCATTGAACGACCTCTGTTCTGACGTCACGAGGCACATAGAGTCGTCCAGGCGGCACTCCTGCCAGTTCCATCTTCGCAGCCTGTGCCTGGCGAACCCTTGTCTCCAAATCCCAGCGGAGAGGTGCAATTATCTTGGATGGTGGGAGGTCCGCCCGGGGAACGTCCTCTTCGTATTGTCGAGAGAGGGCGTCGGCTTTGGTGTTCTTGGACCCCGGCCGGTACGACAGATGGAAATTGTAGTGCTCGAAGAAAAGAGCCCACCGCGCCTGTCTTGGGTTGAGCTGTCTTAGATTCCGGATGGTGATTAGGTTTTGATGGTCGGTCCAGATGATGAACGGCTCTCTGGTGCCTTGGAGCCAGTGTCGCCATTCCTCCAGGGCCCACTTTATGGCCAGCAGCTCGCCGTTCCCTACCCCGTATCGCTGCTGAGTGGGGTTAAATTTCCTGGAGAAGAAACTACATGGATGTAGCTTCTGGTCTGGACCTCGTTGGGAGAGAACGGCTCCGGCGCCCACATCCGAAGCGTTCACCTCCACAACGAATGGCTTACTTGCATCTGGATGGAGGAGGATTGGTGCGGTGGTGAAGCGATGACACAGTTCCTGAAAGGCGGAGATGGCGGTAGAGTTGAGGATGAAGGGGTGAGATGATGGTCGTGTCAGGGCGGTTAAAGGTGCTGCAACTGTACTGTAGCCCCGGATAAAGCGACGGTAGCAAACCCGAGAAACCGTTGAAGTTGCTTGAGGGTCTTGGGTAGGGGCCAATGAGGCACAACTTCCAGTTTCTGCGGGTCCATGGCCACACCCTGGGGCGAGATGACGAAACCCAGGAATGTGGTGGAGCGCTTGTGAAAGGCGCACTTCTCCAACTTACAATACAGTTGATGGGCGAGCAATCTCTTGAGGACTGCCCTGACGTGTTGGACATGTTCATCAACGGTACGGGAGTATATGAGGATGTCGTCTAAGTAGACAAAAACCCACCGGCCTAACATATCTCGGAGGACGTCGTTAATAAACTGCTGAAAGGCGGCGGGGGCGTTACAGAGTCCGAAATGTATTACCAGGCTTTCATAGTGTCCTGTTGGGGTGATGAAAGCCGTCTTCCACTCATCGCCCTCTCTGATGCGCACCAAGTTGTAGGCGCTCCGTGGGTCCAACTTTGTAAAAATGGTGGCGCCAGAGAGGGCGTCCAGGGCAGAGTTGGTAAGAGGCAATGGGTGACAATTTTTGATGGTGATATTGTTGAGCCCCCGATAGTCGACACATGGGCGTAGCTCATTACCTTTTTTCTTAACAAAGAAGAACCCCGCAGCGGCAGGTGAGGAGGAGGGCCGGATGGTGCCATTTCGGAGGGCGTCGGTGACATACTTCTCCATGGCCTGCATCTCGGTGGCAGAGAGCGAGTAGAGGTGGCCGTAGGGAGGAACAGAACCCGGCTGAAGGTCAATCGCCAGGTCGTAGGGGCGATGAGGAGGAAGGTGAGTGGCCCGTCTCTTGCAGAACACTTCAGCCAGGTCTCGGTAGGCGACGGGGATGGCGTTGATGTCGACTTCGGGGGCCTCGGACTCCCTAGAGCATGTCCCAGCCGAGGCCCGTAGGCAAAGTTCGGTGCAGGTCGGGCCCCATTGAAGGATCCGGTTTTGTGTCCATGAGATGAGCGGGTCGTGTTGCAGTAGCCAAGGGTGCCCGAGGATGAGGGGGGGAGATGAAATGGGGGTGAGGTGAAACCGGATCTGCTCTTGGTGCTGGTCAATGATTAACGTGATTGGTTGGGTCTGGGTGATGATAGGGCTGGATGAAAGGGGCCGACCATCGACAGATGTAATCCGAACGAGCTGGGATAACACCTCGAGTTCCACTGCCAGTTCTTTGCCATAAGAAGAGTCAATGAAGTTGCCAGCGGCACCGGAGTCGATGAACGCCGTACTTCTGACCCGTTTGTGGCCAAACTGGAGGTGTACTTGCACCGTGAGATGGGAAATGTTGGTATTGGTGGCAGAGAGGTGGAGGGAACCCGGGCGAAGAGGGCAGATAGCTCTGTGATGCAACGCTGACCCACAATATGCACAGAGCCCTCCTCTGAAACGCCGTTCTCTCTCTGCAGCGGGCAAGGAGGCGCGTCCTAATTGCATGGGTTCCCCGCCTCCGGTGTCAACCACGGCGGGAGGTGGAGATCCGACAGGTCCGGTGGTGATGGCAGTGGAAAAGGGGTGTGCTTCAGGGACTAAATTGTAGGCGAGGAACGTGGAGGGTCGTGGCGTGGTCGGAGATGGTGATGAAGTGGCAGGCGGCAGGGTCCGGGGAGCTGGCCTCGGACGAGAGAGCAGTCGTTGGTCTATTCGGAGGGCGAGTTGGATCAGCCCCTCCAAAGTAGTGGGAAGCTCTCGTCCGACGAGTGCGTCCTTTATACGGGAAGCCAGTCCCTCGTAGTAGGCCGTCCGGAGGGAGGTGTCTCCCCAGGTGGTTTGGATGGCGAGGATCCTGAAATTTGCCGTGTAGCGGCTCACAGGCAATTCTCCTTGCCACAGATGGTATAAATTTGAGTCGGTCTCCACCTCGGCAGCAGGATGTTCAAAAGTGAGTTTTAGTTGACGGGTGAACTCATTTTATGAATGTGCTGTGTCCGAATCGGAGCGAAGAACCGCCGTGGCCCACGCAGCTGCCTGCCCTGACAGCAACGAGACGAGAAGGGCAATGCGCAACCGGTCTGTGGAGTATCTGGTGGAATTAAACTCAAACACAAGATCCAGTGTGGTTAAAAAAACATTACACTTCCCATCTGTGCCATCCCATTTGTCCGGTAAAGCAAAATACACATCGGAGGGGGGAGGGAGTGGCGGCGCAGCCGCCGCCGCGACGGGCGATGGCCTAGCCGGCCGAGAAGCCGCCTCACGGAGCGGCGTGTTCTCCTGCCACAGCTCCGCGACCTCGCGGCGCAAGGCTGCGATGTCTTGGACGCTAGCACGGAGAGCTGTGACCTCACCGCGCAGCTGCTCAATCAGCCTAGCATGTCCGTTCACCACATCGCAGAGGTGAGCGTAATCCGGTGGGTTTACTGCTGACTCAGTCATTCTGTCACAGGACAACCGGAGGCGAATCAGAAGACTAGCAGTTTGCCCGTGTAGCGTGGAGGATAAACCCAAATGCGGAAGCAGCGCGAGCAGGCAGGATAACCACGCGATTTATTCTTAGAACTCTCTCACACAGAGAGCAAGAGTTTACACAGTTAAACCCGCGTTCTAACAACACACACTCAATCAGGAAAATGGCACAAAATGGTGAGTACTCACGAAATTGGAGAGATAGCGTCGGAGACGGCATTGGAAAACTCAATGACTGAGTGATGTGCGGCGCCATCTTGTTTCCTTTTATACTTCCTGAATCGCGACCGTACTATTTCCGGGTCCTAGTGCCGGTCGCGTTGAGTGCGCATGACACTTTTCTTCAGAACTTAAGTTGAGCTATTCACTTAACTCTGCTGATAATCCTTCTATCCTTTGGGAGACATTTAAGGCATACTCCCAGGGCTTAATTATTTCCTTTGTGGAATTTAAAAGACATATCAAGTCCCAGAATCACTCAGGGAATTGATCGCTACATGTGCTGCATTGATTACTCTGCTAATATAGGCCTTCTAACATTTTCTTAAATTCCAAAAGAGGAGAAACTATAGCAATATGGGGACAAGCCTAACAAATATATTGCCAGTTTTCTCAAAAAGAGGGCTGACTCAAGGAATATTGTTACAGTTATAGACTCTAGAGGAGACTATTTGAAACTAGATCTATTAATAAGGAATTCTCCTTGTTTATTCTAATTTATAGAAATCTGTGCAGCCAGACAATGCCCCAACCCTTATGCATCTACTTTATTTAACTCTTTAACTCCCTAGGGCCACAGTGGCACAGAAATTACAACTAAATGCCCCTAATATGGAAGTATAATAGTGCCAAAATTCCTTAAAAGCAAAATAGCAGGTTGAATTACATGAACTGAAAAAAAAAAACTTGTTGCAATAAAAATGTTTGATTTTTTTTGCATTGCAATTTGATCTGAATTGAAAAAAAGCCTTAGCATTTACAATGTTTGAAATTTTTGCCACTGAAATTTATTTTGGTTGCATATTTCAAATGAAAATGTAATTCAAGCATTTAAAATCCAATGCAAAAATATTCAAGTTACTAAATTGCAGTTCAAAAATATTTTATTAAAAAAAAACTGTTAAAAATACAATCTACATTATTTTTCAATCTTACAAATTCAGGTCACTAAAATTCAGATCTTCACATCCGGGATATCACACGAAGAACATTGGCGTACGAATTGCGGCTGTCCATGCCGCAGTGTACTTTAAAGTGTGCTTCCTGCTCCCTGTGCAGTCTACTTCTCAGAAACTACTTACCGATCGGAACGCAGCACTCTTAACTAACAGGCTGGGTTGCCAGTTGCACAATAAACGGTTTAAATAACCCCTCTGTATTCAAAGCAAAGCCAGAGCTCTTTCATTCACACGCGAGAACGATGGCTTTCCTGTCCTGTCCTGTTTTCCGGTAATGTAAAGTCTGTGGAAAATTTCTGTACAGAAGCAGAAACAAATTTTCTGTATGAAGCAGTCAAACAGCATGGGTTCACCGAGTGAACTGCAGACTGCAGACGTCTGACTGTGCTCTGACTGGGAAAAGAAACTGATGGGGGACAATTCAAGACAAAGAATAAAGAGATAGATAGATGATAGATAGATAGATAGATAGATAGATAGATAGATAGATAGATAGATACTTTAATGATCCCGAAGGAAATTCCAGTTATCCAGCAGCGATAGAGACAGTAACAGTAAGACGGCTTATACAGTAAATTGCACACTGTACTGTACAGTCAGTATACACAGGGTAATGTGAGAACTGACCAGAGTTACTAGTGCAATGATGGACAAAAACTACAAGATATATAAAATGGTATAAATAATGACTATAAATTACAATAAAAAAAGAGAAATTGGGTTAATTGCACTGCAGCCATTGACGTACAATTTTAAGTCATAGTGCGAATATTAATTGTTCCAAGACTTATGACTTCATATTAAATATTAAACTGAAATGTTGTAGAGTAATTGAGTTGCATAAAATAATTTGTGACAAAAAATATATATATATTTTATTTTAATCAGACAGACATTAAAACGTGCTAGCCACACGTTTTTCTTAATTACAAAGTTTTTATGGTTACCTTTATTTATAAGCAATATACATTTGTAAACAGCATGTATGTTGTTGCTGCTGCTGAGAAAATCAATCCCATCGTGTGACTGAATGTGACTGTACATTACCGAGCGCAGGGACAGGAATCCCAGCTCTTTATAGTGTGAATGAAAGAGGGGTTATTTAAACCGTTTATTGTGCAACTGGCAACCCAGCCTGTTAGTTAAGAGTGCTGAAGTAGACTGCACAAGAAGCAGGAAGCACACTTTAAAGTGCACTGCGGCATGGACAGCAGCAATCAGCACACCACTGCTCTTCGTGTGATATCCCGGATGTGAAGACCTGAATTTTAGCGACTTGAATTTTATAACCTGAAATTTAGCAACCTGAATTTTGTCGACCTGAATCTGTAAGATTGAAAAATAATGTAGATTGTATTTTTAACACTTGAAAATATTTTTGAACTGCTATTTAGTAACTTGAATATTTTTGCATTGAATTTTAAAGGCTTGAATTACATTTTCATTTGAAATATGCAACCACAATAAATTGCAGTGGCAAAAAAAATTGTAAATGATCAATTGTAAATGATCAAATTGCAATGCAGAAAAATTCTAACATTTTTATTGCAACTAGTTTTTTTTTTTTTCAGTTCATGTAATTCAACCTGCTATTTTGCTTTGAGGAATTTTGGCACTATTATACTTCCATGCCCCTACCATATGAGATGATGGATTGCTCGCTTTGACATCCATGGCTTCAGGATAATCCATGGCTTTGGGGAAATGGATTAGGGGCGAGTTTTATAAAACCTTTAATGATGTTCTTTTAGACCCTTTGTTGGCTGTGTTTAACTATTCTTTTAAAATTGGGACTCTGCCTCATTTATCTAGAGAAGCCAATATGTCTCTGATTCTTAAAATGCCAGTGGCCTTATGACTGTTTCTCCTATAGACCAACATACTTACTAATCTCTGACCAAATGCTGCTTTCTTAAATACTAGCCATGCGTCTAATGTCTAGAAAAGAAGTTCCCTTACATTGTGCGGAGTGGTCCAGACCATTTTTATTAGGTTGTAACTCCTCTAATAATATGAGAAAACTATTAATGTCATTCAGGTTTCCCAGTATTTTAATGACCCTACCCTTCTGCTTTCTCTTGATGCAGAGAAGGCATTTGTCCAGGTTGAATGTTTTTTTCCCCCTATTTTACACATTAGAAAAATTCGACCTCAGCAATATGAAAAACTGGGTCAGGATCAAGTTAACTGGGTCAGCGACAACTTCAATATTTTTAAAGCGGCAGTTATCACTAATGAGATCTAGCAACTTCCCTCTTTACTATGGGAATCTCAAGCCCACTGCTACTGTAATTGCCACAAGCAACAAGGTGTTATGCTTTAATATCTGCTATTTTTGTTGGAGAAAGAGAGAGAGAATGAGAGAGAGAGCATTACTGTAAATGCGGACAATGTGGTTATTTTTGTGTCCAAACCACAATGTTTCATCCCTACTTTGACTACCATCAGCTCATTATTTGCCACTTTTTCAGGTTACAAAATTTCTTTGTCTGAGGCTATGTCGATGGGATTTCTAGTATCAATAAGAACTTTCATTGAAAAAGAGCATGGTAGAAAGGCGGAAACGAGGATCAAAAACTGGGAAGTCAGTCACCGAGGTGTCAGAACCAAATCACAAAACAAGAGCCATAGTGAAAAAGGCAAGCGCAAGATCAAAACCAAGAAGGCAAAGAGCGAGGCGACAATCCGAAATCAAGAGAAGAGAAACGAGAAAGCAAAAAACAAAGCGAACTTGGAAATGAGAAAACTATGAAACAAAATACGAGAGAACAACGCCTAGCTGGTGCTTAAGTGCTGAAGTAATCAGCCTGGAATACGAGACCGGTGTGCAGACGGGGTGGAAACGGGGGCATGGGAACCTAATGATCATGAGGCCAGACGGTGTAGCTGGAACACGTGAAACAATCGTCTTTCTGCATTGGTGGATGAGCGCTTGGGCAGACGGGACACGTTGACCTCCTCCTCCTGAGACGGAAACAAGGGTGGTTGATACCCTACTCATCACTGGAAGGAGGAAAGACCAGTAGATGACAAGACTTCCCAAGTTCCCAGGGCAGGAACTTGCTCCAAGATAAGATATCCCGGGAGGCCATGCATCTCAAGGCTACCTTGAGGGACTGATTCTTCCTCTGGGTCTGTCCTTTGGACCGAGGTGGAACCCTGAGGACAGATTGAGGGTGGCTCCAATGAAAAAAAATGCCTTCCAGAACTGCGAGGTGAACTGTGGACAACGGTCTGAGACAATGTCCTTGGGGAGGCCATGGAGCTTGAAGACGTGAAGTGTATTGAGTTCTGCGGTCTCTTTGGCAGACAGGAGTTTGGCCAGAGGAATGAAGTGGGCGGCTTTAGAGAACCGATCCACCACAGTTATGATGCAGCAAATGTTCCATGCCACCACGAATCCGGAAACGTGGCACCATCCTTTAATGTGGTTAAAACATTGCTGAACTTGAGACAGAGTTCGAGCTGAGCCAGGGCGGAAGAAAAGCTTGTGCCCATTCCAGGATCTGAGGTTGCTTGGGGGCAAGCAGGAGGAATGATGGTGTCGTTGGCTGTGAAGTCATAAGTGAGCATGAACTGTCTAGAGAGAGCGTCTGGTTTGGAGTTTTTTTTTACCCTGGGCGATAGAAGAGTATGAAATTGAATCTGGTGAAGAAGGCGAGAGATGAGCTTCTTGGAGCTCCGTAGGTATTCCAGGTTCTTGTGGTCAGTCCAGACAAGGAATGGGATGCCTGTCCCCATATACGAGAAAAGTATGGGTCATCCAATCTTTTATATCTTGAACACACTCAGTTAATCTAGACAACTTGAATATTTCATCTGGTTTTGATGAGATGTATAACTGGGTATCATCAGCATAGCAATGGAAACTAATGCCATGTCTTCTAATACCAAGGGAAGCATGTATATGGAGAACAGCAGAAGTCCTAAAACTGACCCTTGTGGGTCCCCAAATTTCAGGGCATTACACCGGACAGTTCTCCATTTAGATCTACAAAATGCTATCGATCAGACAGGTAGGATCTAAACCATTTTAATGCCTGTCCCTGAATACCTATGTGATCTATGAGAAATATTATGATCTATAATGTTGAATACAACACTAAGATCAAGTAAGACAAGTTTTGAGATGCAGCCTTGGTCCGAAGCTAAAAACAAGTCATTTGCGATTTTAACTAGTACTATGATGGGCCTGAAACCTGACTGTTACAAAACTTCAGGACTAATCACCAAAACATGTAAGCATAAAACTGTTATATAAATTTGAGACAAACAAAAATTAAAACACAACATTCTGTGAAAGTGTGTCATGTTACAATATAAACAGAATAAAAGAGAAGTATAGGGAATTGTCTTCACTGTCAACATCTAAAGCAAACTGCTTGGATGCTAGGACTCAGGAGAGTACTGAAACTGAATTTCTCTTATGCTCTCTTTTGAAACACTAGAACATTTCATATTTTGAAGAATAGACTGTTTTAAAATACACTTATAAAACAATTTTAGTCTTAGAAATCACAGTAGGCCTGAACCCTTAGATAAAGCCTGCTCCCACTCGGTGAGTATATTTTTACTTTCTTTTTATAAATCTATAGAATGTAACAAAGGGCAACAAGGGCTAGAAGTGCCATACCTTAAATTTTTTATGTAAATCAAAGATTATTTTTAAAGAATGATGCAAATTCATTTTTTGTTAATTCTTGCATGCATTCATTTATTAATTATTTATTCTTATTTATTTAAATTATATATAAAAATAAAACAGAATAAAAGACAAATTTTGCAGATGGGTGAACTGAACAACATGCTGTTTCTTGCATTCGTTACATATTTTATGAGGCATCATCCAGCATGTTCTGCCAGAGCTATACTCTGTTCTGCCCTAATCATGCCCTGCTCTGCTATGCCTTGTGATACCTCGTAGATTTGTATATTTCCTCATAATAGACTAATCCATAGAGTTTGAGATAATGTTTTTTGTTGTGGTCCATTTTTATATATGTCCTAGGGGTGCTCCGATCAGGATTTTTGGGGCCGATCACCGATCTCTGATCACCGATTACAGGGTCTACTCAAAGCCTTATCATGTTGCATTATTTATTAATTTAAATTGTTGTTAGACATAGTTTAAGTATTGAAATGACAATTATAACTGTATTTATTGGCAAGTAACATGAGCAACACATCAGCTTAAAACATAGCAGCCTGTGCAAGCACAGGCTGCTATGTTTTAAGCTGATGTGTTGCTAGCCAAGTAGTAATTGGGAACAGCTTATAGCTTGACAAATGTATGCTGGTCACCAGTATACCAGAACCAAAACACAACATATGGTGGTCAAACTGGTCACCAGCTATCTGGTCTATGCTGTTTTTTTTTTTCAGCAGGGATGTAGGATGTGAGTCGCCAGAAGTTCTGCAAGGTCTGCAAGCATCCGCGAGGACCGCCAAAAAATTAAACATGTTTAATTTTTCATGTTTAAAAACATGTTTAAAAAATTACATGTTACATGTTAAAATAAACACATGTTTAATTTTTCGCGCGGAAAGATGGAAACGTAATCACAGGGCCAAAAACCGTGGTGAATCATGATGAACCGTACTTACGGCCACCGAGCTAAACTGCGTAGGTGAGATAGGGGAATTACCGATAGCTGAGTGAGTGTCGGCGCGTGAGTTGCTGAGCTCTCCCGCTCTCTTAGCGCTAGACAACTTTGAAAACTGCTCGTGTTCCTTTACGTGACTAACCTTCAAATGTCTGACGTGGTGTTAAAATGCTTTGGGTGCTTCCCGCCTCGTGGAATTGGCTTGTTATACAGGTTGCAGATTGCTAATGTACTGTCTTTTTCACACAACACGTAGAATTGCCAGACCAGTGAAGCCATTTTAGCAGCATGCAAAAAAATGTCCCGCGAGTTTTGCGTCATCTGATTCACTTTTCTATATCGGCCATTATAGAGACTGCAGATCAATCGTCCCAAAGCAATTATCGGCCGATTATAATCGGCGACCGATCAATCGGAGCATCCCTAATATGTACTGTATATTATTTATTATTATTATTTATATACTCTCCTTTGTTTATATCCTTCCTCACCCACCTTCTTGACAATTTAAGATAAGATGAAGATAAGATATACCTTTATTCGTCCCTCAGCTGGGAAATTTCTTAAATCCAATCCATAAATAATTGTATCTCTTATTTAAACATAATCTGCCTAAATTTTCAAGGTAGATATGAATTGTTGTTACAGCCCTCTCCGTTCTACTTTCAGATGCTTTCCGTTCTACTATTGCTGAATATTGTGTAGCAAGCAATAGGCTGCTAGGTCAGGTTGTAGGTCACTGCAAGTGAGTCCCAGAAAGCTGTTTAGCCACAGAAAAGAAATCTGCATCGAGTGTTGGCAAAATACCCAGGTCTCCTCTTATATTAAATACAATTTATTGGTAAAATAAAATTTAACTTATTATTTTTTAGAATAAGCTTTGTGTCAAGTAATTTCACTGCCATTGTGGCTACATTTAATATGTTTGCATTACTGCTCAATATGATTAATGTGCTCAATATCAGCTCCAGTCAACACTCAAAGCCTAAAAACATAAGAGATAACATGTTTCTTAGCCCCTCAGTGTTCTTATGTACATAAATAGTAATATATTGTTTTGTGGATGAATTTCTTTAAATATGTAATTTACTTTGCCCTTTGTGTAAATAATTGGATTGCCTTCAGGTGTGTCATAGTTGGGTGGGGGCCAGTGCTATGCCCCTGCTGCACTACCTATGACCTATATATATATATATATATATATATATATATATATATATATATATATATATATATTTTTTTTTTTTTTTAATTCCAGTTCTTAGCTAAGTTGTCAGTTGTACCAAATGGAATAAATACAGTCACATGCATCACTTGGATGTGCTAAAATATGCAGGACCTGAGCCATGGTAAGGTATATGGTTGGTGTGCAAAATAGGGCATCATGTACATGTACACACAGAACCAATGCCCTTATCTTCAGTATCTCACTCCAAACGTGGCTGAAAAGTTGCCAGGTCTGTAGACTGGTAACACTGGAACTTATGGAACTTTAAGTTGAGAAAAGCAAAAGCATCAGATTCTCAAATAGGGAATATTCGAGTTTTGTCAGTGCCATCAGTAAGTTAATTCACAGTCTGTCTTACACCGTTACACCGTTGACAAAATGTCTAATTACTCACTAACCATCAGGTTGACACTAGCAGCATTTTGAACATAGCTTTTCATTTGAGTTTTACTTGATTGATATTTACACCCCCAGTTGTGCATAATGATAATAAAGATGCATAATAATCATAATAATAAATTGTGCATAATAATAAATTGTGTCAAGAGTGTTGACTACTAAATCAAAAATAAGTGCTTGAGTAGGAAAAGGAATAAATACTACATTTCAGCCAATCATAATAATACCTGTCTTTAAAAGGATTTTATAATGGTTACTCAGGTATTAAATATGCATTAGTGTTTGATCACTGTTCTTGTCGAATCTGGATGATGTCAGTAAACATAGTTCACTGAGGACTCAAGCATGACTGAGGCACAATTTGCAGTACCCTAATTATACTGTGAAATGAATGTAATGGAGTTCAGATGTGACGTGTGTTAGGAACCTCCACTAGAGGTCACTGTTCATGTCTGCCTGTCTGTGTAGTTCATGTTGGTTGACTCAGTTTCCCAGAAGGCACCTCAGTGAGGTGATGAGTGCTCACCTGGACTGAGGTGCCTCATTAAAGCTTCTATAAATAGCAGTTTGTTCTGGGAAACTGGGTCGAGCATTGTTTGTCTGGTATGTTTGTTTGTTTGCTTTTGTAACTACCGTCATGTGGGCATTCCTTTTTGTTTGTTTAAGTTTATATTTTAGTTATATTGTTTTACCTTTGTTTGTCTAGGGCTCTACTGTTTGGTCTCTTTATGTTCCTTGTGTTGCTGGATTCATGGAGCTATCCTGTTTCATGTTTAGCTAGGCTGTGTCTCCTCCTGTGTAAGTACTGTTCTGTCTTCTGGTCTAGTTCTTTGTCTGTTTAAGTTTTGTGTAGCCACATGAGGGTCTAGCCGCTAGCAGGGTTAGCCGCTACTAGGCCTTGATTGCTAGTAGGGTTAGCCCCTAGTTTGGAATAGCCTCATGTGTGCCTTTCCTTTTGTGTTCAGTTCCCCCTATTAGGTCAGTACTAACCCAGTTAGCCACTAACTCCATTAGATACTAACCTGGTTAGGTCAGCATCCAGTGTCCCCAGCATTCCATGTAGCTACTAACCCAACTAACCACTAACCCAGCCAGTCTAGTCTCCCGTCTCTAGTCTCCCGTCTCTAGTCTCCCGTCTCTAGTCTCCCGTCTCTAGTCTCCCGTCTCTAGTCTCCCGTCTCTAGTCTCCCGTCTCTAGTCTGTGTTCTGTCTCTCCTGTCCGGCCCTGTCTCTGTGCTCCCGGCCCTGTCTCTCCAGTCTCTAGTTCCCCTATGTGTCTTAGTTAGCTTCAGCTCCATGTTTCCTCATCCCCAGTTCTCTGTCGGTTCCCTGTGTCAGCTTCTGGTTCCCTGTGTCAGCGCGCCGTCCCTGTGTTTTTCCTGAGCCCTAGTTTTAGTTTACGTTTGTTGTTTTGGTTCCTTTGTTTGGTTGTCTGTGTGAGTTCTGTTTAAATAAAGACTTTCAAACCCCTCTGCCTTCATGCCTACCCATATGCCCATGGCAACCACACCATCAGCCCGGTCTAGCCAGCACCACCAGCTAGACCCATGACAACGTGTTTGTATTTAGGTGATTTGGAGAGTGTGTGATGCAAGCTCTCTTAGTGTGTTTGTGTGCTGAACCCATTTTACAAGTTCAAGTTTAGTGCAGATTTTGCCACAGGCTTGACACCTATGGGCAATGTGAGTGAAGTCACACACTTCACTGAGCAAACGTGAGCATCACAGTAAGTATTTTCATTCAAATCAGCTTCACTTGAAAATGGTGTTTGTAATATCACATTGCTGAAGCTCTTCTCTATAAAAGTATTGCCTAGTGATTCCCCTTTGACTTAGGGTGGTGTATTTATTACTAGTTCATAAACTCTGCAGCCATATATACAGCAGGGTAATTATTTTTGGACAATACCCATACCCAAGTGCTCTAAAGAAAAATACAGCTGAGCTTTGTGTTTTAGTAGGAATTTTTTATTTCCAGCTTTTTGTACATTGATCAATGTGTTGGCACAAAATTCAGCGTTGCTTCAAATGCTCCACGTTTCCAGGCAAATAACTACAACAGGGATAATTTGCAACGAATCGTGATAATACTAAAAACAGAAACAAGTGTGCTGATACTCAAAAAACAGTTAATTGTGTGGCAATGTGTTCAGGCAAAGTAAAAGACATGTCTCTCATTTTGGGAATCTGTAATACAGAAACCATACTGTACACAGGACATTAGAGCCCACTGTAGGTCTGTTAAAGGGAAATTTGTTCTAAAATGTTCAGACCTCATTTCCCCTCTCCTCTATTCCAATCACTCAGCATTCAGCATCATTAGTATACTAATCACTGGCCTGATCATCTGTCATTATCTGCACCTGTTTCTCACTGGTTCATGTCCAAGGGAAGAACAGACCTATTGACTCGAAAATTCATTTCATGCTGTAATTATCATATTCCAGATACAGTATCTGAGTCTCCTCTCCTCTAAATGAGACAATTAAACAAGTTAAGTCCTTTAAGGGAGTTCTCCTTCAATACCAGTAGCTGAAAACAACACTTTTAAACTGTACATATTATATTATCGAAGTACAGTAGCTGTGATGCTGCTGTGAGGCTTATATGAAAAGGTCAGGGACCTTCTAAAAGTAAGTTTGTGTTTATATCATTTAGGCCATCAGTAAGTCTAAAAAAGAAACAAGGATTGAGAATCTCTTTATACAGTATAACATCATAATTAAATCTAGATGAAGAGCCATGAAAAGTGAAGTGAAACAATCTGGGTAATAGAGGAAAGGCAAATAAATGTAACCAAACATTGAAGACAGAGAATAAGACTGGAGCAAACAACAAACCCTCACATGCTCTAATCCAACAGAAGGTGAAGCAGTGTCCTCTTGGTGGCGCTTTAAATGTGCTATGAAGGCGATTTCTGATGCAAACATTCACAATCTCTTAGTCATCTGGCTTCACACTCATAAGCACAAATACACATCATGTGTGCATCCTCAGGTAATTTTAGGATATGTTTTTCATACAAAAGCATAACTGGGCTTTTAAGCATCGGTACTGCTTTGGGTCCTAATAGCATCATATATTGTATATGCATAAACACCTAACCTTATCTGCTGTTTTTAAATTATAATTCTGAGTGATCTGGAACTTCTATTTTTTTACGCAATATAATAAATAATATATTCATCCATTTAATAGATATGCATAAAGAAGCTGACCTTAAGACCAACATTGTTAGTGTGTAGCTAAAGAAATGACAAAAGAGATTAGAAAAACGTGATTAATTAGAGTCAAATGTACAAGAAATTAAAGTCAATAACAAATGAGTGCAAGATGTTTACATTTCCGATGCATCCTGACCAACTTATGCTATGCAGCTGACTGAAACAGCAAAATGAGCACAGCACCACTATGCCTGCTCTCTCTGTTGCCACAGCATTAACGCGGAACCTGAATATTGCCCCTCCTTCTCCTATTGCCTTACACAACCCACCCACGCACTCACAGACAACCCAGCCAGCCGGCCACCCAGCATGAATATTCCAAACACAGCTCCTCTTATGTCTACCTAGGAATGTACGCGTACACACACACACACAGTTACTATAAACTATAAACTTACCCTGCTTAAATTATATTCAGTTTTTCCTCTGGTCCTGACCTTCAACACAAATTGGTCCTGGAACCCAACCAAACAAATGTTAAGTATGGGACATTTGAGGTTAGAAGACGTGTATACCTAAATATTGCAGTTTAAATCGCAATCTCTGTATGTGTCAAAATAATTGCAAAGTTATTTTTTTAATCAAGTCATGCAGCTCTCCAGAGGATTACGCTCTGTTACACATGGATTACAGCAGTATGTCACATATACAGTGCCTTGCATAATTATTCACTACCTTGAACATTTCTACAGTACCATAAAATGAAATATATTTTTATCGGCATTATGTCATGCATCATTTCAAAATAACACATTACTGAACTGGGGGAAATCTATATAGTTTAAAAACTACTTAAAAAGACAAAGGTTGTGTTTGCATAAGCATTCGTTGCTGTGAAATCTAATTTGTTCTAATGCAAACAATTTAAGTAATAAATTACAAATTTAGTTAAATGTCCTGTGTCCAATATGTGTTAAATGATGCAAACATATCTGTTCTGTCTCTCAAAGATCTGGAGAATTCTACAGCTCGAATGGAGCAAAGAAACACAGTACAACATCTCACATAACTGAGCTTTATGGAAGAGTGGTGAGGAAAAAAATAATTTTAAAAAAATCACATGAAATCCCTCTGTAATATTTGTGCTATAGTGTGTGGATCCAAGCTCTTTGCAAAATGACACCACTTACATACATTGTTCACTCAACAAGTGCAGCCAATTTGCTTTAAAGTGCACTTTCTTTAGAAATGTGAACTAGAAGTGTGACAGTTCTGGTGTAGGAAATACATACCCATCACGACAATCAATGAAATGTTATGATAAAATTGGGTTTACTTAAATTGGGTTTTAACCATACAGCATAATGCTTCATCAGCTTAAGAATAAAGGTCTCGGAATGCATTCCTTTTGTCAGAACTCTATTTCCCTGATCCCCGTGGCCTAGGATTTCTACCTGCACTGTCGCAGTCACAGTAATCAGATTGTATAATTAGACACATCTCAATATCAGTGTCACGAGCAACCGAGGGATGAACAGAAAAGCCTTAGCAGTTAGCCCGTGTAGCATGGATGGTAAACCCAAACGCGGAAGCAGCGCGAGTAGGCAGGATAACCATGCGATTAGTTTAAGAACTCTCTTACACGAAGAGCAAGGATCTAGACAAATAAACCCGCGTTCTAGCAACACACACTCAATCAAAGAAGCAACCCGAATTGGTGAGTACTCACAGAATAGTCGGCGTAGCGTCAGCAAAGGCATGGGCGAACCATTGGTGAAGTGATGAAGGGTTTGAGCTGGGAGGTGTGGAATACCGGATGGATCCAGAGTGCCGCAGGCAGCTGGAGCTGGTTGGTGACAGGATTGATATGGAGGGTGATGTGGTATGGACCGATGAACCTGGGTGATAGCTTCTTGCATTCGGTATGGAGTTGCAGGTTTCTCGTAGACAGCCATACTTTGTCACCAACATTGTACAACCGTCCCAGAGGGTGTCGACGGCGATGTTGCGTGGTGTAGCGGTGGTTGCCACAGTGAATGGCGGTGTTGGCTTGACTCCATAGCCGTCGACACCTTCGGACCGACTGTTGGGCCGACGGTACATCGACCTCCGGTTCTTGGTGTTCGAACATCTGAGGCTGGAAAACGTGGCATATCTCAAATGGGCGTAGGTTGGTGGCAGAGAAGACGTGGAGATTATGTGAAAGTTCTGCCCAAATGAGATAGAGGGCCCAGGAGCGCTGACGATCGGCGACGAAGCACCTCAGGTAGCGCTCCAGCTGTTGGTTGGTCCGTTCCGTCTGACCATTAGTCTGAGGATAGTATCCAGATGACAGACTGCAGGTGGAATTGATCAAACGGCAGAAGGCCTTCCAGAACCGTGCCGGGAACCCCTGTCCGAGACGATGTCCTTGGGGAACCCATGCAGATGGACTACGTGTTCTAAAATCAGCTCGGCTGTCCTTTTAGCTGACGGGAGTCCGGGGAGGGCCACCAGATGCACAGCTTTGAAGAACTGATCTACGATGGTCAGAATGGTGTTTTTTCCCTCGGCGACCGGCAGGCCTGTGATGAAGTCGAGGGCAATGTGCGTCCAGAGCCGACGGGGGACGGGGAGTGGTTGGAGCTCCCCGGCTGTTGGTTGGTTGGTGTTCTTCGCCCTGGCACACACTGGGCACGCCTGGATGAACTCTTTGATGTCCTTAGTCATTGTGGGCCACCAAAAGGCGCGCTGTATGAATGTTTGGGTGCGCCCCACGCCCGGGTGGCCGGAGAACGGAGTGGAGTGGCCCCATTGGAGGACCTCGCTTCTTAGGGCATGGGGTACGTAGAGTTGTCCAGGTGGCACACCTGCCGGTTCGGTCTCCGTGGCCTGTGCTTGGCGGACCCTTGTCTCCAAATCCCAACAGAGTGGTGCAATGATTTTGGATGGTGGGAGAACAGGCGCGGGGTCCGCTCGGGGGGCGTCTTCCTCATGTTGTCGGGAGAGGGCATCGGCCTTTGTGTTCTTCGACCCCGGATGGTAAGACAGATGGAAATTATACTGTTCAAAGAAGAGTGCCCACCGCGCCTGTCTTGGATTAAGCTGTTTCAAACTCCGGATAGTGATTAGATTTTGGTGATCGGTCCAGACGATGAATGGCTCTCCGGCGCCCTGGAGCCAGTGTCGCCATTCCTCCAAAGCCCACTTTATGGCCACGGTCCCCTACTCCGTATCGCTGCTGAGTGGGATCAAATTTTTTTTAAGAAGAAGCTACAAGGGTGTAGCTTCTGATCTGGACCTCGCTGGGAGAGAACCGCCCCGGCGCCCACGTCCGAAGCGTCCACCTCCACAACGAACGGTTTGGTGGCGTCGGGGTGAAGGAGAATCGGAGCAGTGGTGAATCGGTGGCAGAGTTCATGAAATGCAGAGATGGCAGCAGAGTTAAGGTGAAAGTGATGAGAAGATGGTCGGGTCAGGGCGGTTAAGGGAGCTGCAACTGTACTGTAGTCCCGGATAAAGCGACGATAGAAATGTGCAAACCCGAGAAACCTTTGAAGTTGCTTAAGTGTCTTGGGTAGGGACCAATGACGCACAACTTCTAGCTTCTGCGGGTCCATGGCCACACCCTGGGGCGAGATGACAAAACCCAGGAACATGGTGGAGCGCTTGTGAAAAGCGCACTTCTCCAACTTACAGTACAATTGATGGGCGAGCAATCTCTTAAGTACCGCTCTGACATGCTGGATGTGTTCGTTGACGGAGCGGGAGTAGATGAGAATATCGTCCAGGTAGACAAAGACCCATCTACCTAGAGATAGTCTCTTAGGACGTCGTTAATGAACTGTTGAAAAACTGCAGGTGCATTGCAAAGTCCAAATGGAATGACCAGGCTCTCATAATGTCCAGTAGGTGTGATGAAGGCCGTCTTCCACTCATCACCCTCTCTGATGCGCACCAAGTTGTAGGCACTCCGGAGGTCCAACTTTGTGAAAATGGTGGCACCAGAGAGGGCGTCCAGGGCAGAGTTGGTAAGAGGCAGTGGGTGACGATTCTTGACTGTAATGTTGTTAAGCCCCCGATCGTCGACACAGGGGCGTAAATCACCATCCCCCTTCTTCACAAAGAAGAACCCCGCGGCAGCAGGCGAAGAGGAGGGCCGGATGGTACCTTGGCGGAGGGCGTGGGAAACATATTCCTCCATTCCTCCATATTCCTGCATCTCGGTGGTGGAGAGTGAGTAGAGATGGCCGCGAGGAGGGATGGAACCAGGCTGAAAGTCGATCGCCAGGTCGTAAGGCCGATGAGGAGGCAGGTGGGTGAAATGTCGCTTACAGAATACTTCAACCAGGTCCCGATAGGTGGCCGGGATGGCGTTGGTGTCGACATCGGGGGCCTCGGACCCCCTATAACACGTCCCAGCCGGAGCCCGTAGGCAAAGTTCGGTACAAGCTGGCCCCCATTGAAGGATCCGATTCTGTGTCCAGGAGATGAGCGGGTCGTGCTGAAGGAGCCAAGGATGTCCAAGGATGATGGGAGGGGAGGAAATGGAGGTGAGGTAGAATCGGATCTGCTCCTGATGTTTGTTGATTGTGACGGTGATCGGTTGAGTCTGGGAGGTGATGGGACTGGAGGAGAGGGCCCGACCATCTACAGAGGTGATCCGGACCGGCTGGGATAACGCCTCGACTTCCACCCCCAGTTCCTTGGCGTAAGAAGAGTCAATGAAGTTACCTGCAGCACCAGAATCGATGAACGCGGTACTTCTGACCCGTGTGTGGCCAAACTGGCGGTGTACCTGAACCATAAGGCGAGAGACGCTGGGTGTGGTGGCGGAGAGATGGAGGGAGCCCGGTGAACTGTACCCAGGGTTCACCGGGCATGGCCGTTTCCCGGGCGAAGAGGGCATATGGCTCTATGATGCGCCGCCGACCCACAATAGGCGCAGAGTCCCTCCCTGAAGCGTTGTTCTCGCTCTCCAGCGTTCAAGGAGGCGCGTCCTAATTGCATGGGTTCCCCGGCTCCTGTGTCAACCACTGCGGGAGGTGGAGATCCGATGGGTGCCATGACGGTGGTGTTGAAAGCTGGTGGTCGGGGCATGGAGTGAGAGAAAGATGGCGTGATGGGCGGCAGGGTCCGGGGGGCTGGCCTCAGACGGGAGAGCAGGCGCTGGTCAATCCGGAGAGCGAGTTGGATTAGTCCCTCCAGCGTGGTTGGAAGCTCCCGTCCGGCGAGTTCATCTTTAATACGTGAAGCCAGTCCCTCGTAGTAGGCCGTCCGGAGGGCGGCGTCTCCCCAGGTGGTCTGTACGGCGAGAGTGCGGAAATCCGCTGTGTATCGGTTCACGGACGACCCTCCCTGCCGCAGATGATACAATTTCATGTCGGTCTCCACCTCTGCAGCAGGATGTTCGAATGTGAGCTTTAGTTGACGGGTGAATTCTCCATATGAATAAGCAGTATCTGAATCTGATCGGAGAACCACCGTGGCCCACTCAGCTGCCTGCCCAGATAGCAACGAGACGAGAAGCGCAATGCGCAGTCGATCTGTGGAGTATCTGGTGGAATTGATCTCAAACACAAGATCCAACGCGGTTAGAAAAACACTGCATTTCCCATCTGTGCCATCCCACTTATCCGGTAGAGCTATAAACACATCAGAAGGGGGGGGGGGGGGGGGGCTGCGCTGCGACGGGCGTGGCAACAGCCGACTGAGTAGCCACCCCACGGAGGGTCGCGTTCTCCTGCCATAGCTCCGCCACCTCGCAAGGCCGCAACGTCTTGGAGGTCCTTTTGGAGAGACGGAGCTTATTGATCAGTTCGGCATGCTGGTCAACCACATCACAGAGGCGAGCAAACTCCGCTGGGTTTACTGCTTTAGGCTCAGTCATTCTGTCACGAGCAACCAAGGGATGAACAGCCCGTGTAGCGTGGATGGTAAACCCAAACGCGGAAGCAGCGCGAGTAAGCAGGATAACCACGTGATTAGTTTAAGAACTCTCTTACACGAAGAGCAAGGATCTACACAAATAAACCCGCATTCTAGCAACACACACTCAATCAAAGAAGCAACCCGAATTGGTGAGTACTCACAGAATAGTCGGCGTAGCGTCAGCAAAGGCATGGGTGAACTCAATGACTGAGCAATGTGAAGCGCCATCTTGTTTCCTTTTATGCTTCCTGAAACACGACCGTATTACTTCCGGGTCCTAGTGCCGGTCGTGTTACGAGTGTGCATGACAATCAGCTGCTGAAAGGATATTATTACATATTAAGCATTTCTTCAGCATTATTCTACAATGTAGATGTAGAAAGAAATACAAATAAGGAAAGACCATGGAATTAGAAGGTATGTCCAAACTTTTGACTGGTAATAAACCAACAAGATAGATCTGAAAACCTAAGAAATATGAAAGGGGATAAAATAAAATATTCAAACAAATGATGCAAACTTTGCATAAAAGTTAAAAGATATATAAGTTGTAAATTGTACAAGTTTATAGATATGTGAGCTGCAGCACAATATTATGCAAAAAAAATAATCGGTTAATCATTTTTAACCAATTAATTTAATACCAGCAATTAAACGCTTAATGAATCATTAAAATCCAGAGTTTGCACTATTTGCTATGGACAGCGCTTTTACTATTCTTAAACCGCTTAGCACCTAGACCTAGGTATTGTCCTTTTTTCATGTCTTTTTTTTTTTTTTACTTTACTGTAATGTTGTGTACCATTACTCCCCAAATACACATCTTTGTAATGTTGTTTCTGTCACAGTGAACAATCACCTGCAGGATGTCCCACTGTCTGCTTTATCATCATAAAAATGCATAATAAGGTAGCAATAATCAAAACCACAAATGACTTGAAATGACAGAATCTTGAGATCTTCATTTAATTGTTTTGACTACTAAATCAATCAAAATAAAATAAATCCTTGAGTAGGAAAAAGATTAAATTTTACATTTCAGCGAATCATAATAATATCTGTCTTTAAAAGGATTTATAAACATCTGACCTCTGTAGCCCTGTGTACTGTCACTCACTAGATGTTATCTCTCTGTTTATAAACTATACTAGTAATAGTTCCTGGTCTTGTATCTTGTACTAGTATAGTATAGTATAGTATAGTATAGTATAGTATAGTCTTTATTGTCATTGCAACAAGTACAACGAAATTTTAAGTGCCAATTGTCAATGCAAAAAAAAAAAAAAAAAAAAACACACACAGCATACATTCCATTATTGCACGATCCACAGTTGTATATATTAATGCATAATAATTTAATCTTATTGCACAATAATTGAACCTTTTTTTATAGCAGCATTAAGTACATTTATTGCACCAGGATAAAAACTGTTTTTAAATCTACTGGTTCTGGTTTGTAATGCTCTATACCTTCTGCCTGATGGCAGTAGATCAAACAGTTTATGTCCAGGGTGTGAATTGTCCTTTACAATTTTATTGGCTAGTGTAAGGCAGCGGGAACTGTGTAAGTTTTCCAAGTTGATGAGAGGGCATCCGATGATCTTCTGGGCAGTTGTAATGACCCTCTGCAATGCCGTTCTCTGGGCCACAGTGCAGCTGCTGTACCACACACATATGCAGTATGTTAGTATACTTTCAATGGAGCAACGATAAAAAGACACCAGCAGTCTCTGGGAGATGTTGTTCTTCCTGAGCATTCTCAGGAAGTGGAGTCTCTGCTGGGCCTTTTTCACCATCTCGGAGGTGTTTACGCCCCAACTCAGATCCTCCTCAACATGTACTCCCAAAAAGCGGAAGTACGGAACCCTCTCTACACAGTCCCCGCTAATGAACAGTGGTGAAATGTCCATTTTTTTCCTCCTAAAATCTATGATGACCTCCTTGGTCTTAGAGGTGTTGAGGAGCAGATTATTTTCTCCACACCAGGCTGTTAGCCGTTCCACCTCATACCTGTAGGCAGACTCGTCCCCCCCAAAGATGAGCCCTACTATCGTTGTGTCATCTGCAAATTTGACAAGGGTGTTACTATGCTGGGCAGGTATACAGTCATAAGTGTACAGGGTGTAGAGCAACGGGCTCAAAACACAACCCTGTGGTGACCCGGTGCTGAGGCTGATGGCCGACGATGTATGTGGGCCCACTCGCACCCTCTGACTGCGACCACACAGAAAACTCTTAATCCATACACAGATGGAATATGGAAGTCCCAGATCCACTAGTTTGTCCATCAGTTTGTGGGGGAGGATGGTATTAAACGCAGAGCTATAATCCACAAAAAGTAGCCGCACATAGCTTCCCGGGTGCTCCAAATGGGATAGCGCAGCCTGGAGAGCTGTTAATATGGCATCCTCTGTGGATCTGTTTGCCCTGTATGCAAACTGGTGTGTGTCAAAATTTGGTGGGAGGAATGAAATGATGTAACTCCGTATCAGCTTTTCAAAACACTTCATCACCACAGGGGTGAGTGCAACTGGCCGGTAATCACTGTAACTGTTAATTTTTTGTTTTTTAGGCAGGGGGACTAAAGTCGAGGATTTTAGGCAGGGTGGAACAGTGGACTGAGCCAAGGACTGATTGAAAATCCTAGTGAGGACTCCAGCCAGCTGGTCCGAACAATCCTTCAGCACCCTTCCAGAGATGCCATCCGGTCCTGCAGCCTTCCTGCTGTTTATGGTCCGCAGGGTACGCCTCACCTCCCACTCTTCTACTGACCATGCTTTGTGAGCACCGTAAGTATGGGTGCGGCTGGTTGATCTACCTCAAAACGGGCAAAGAAGTAGTTTAGCTCCTCTGCCAGCAAGGCATCACCATCAGCAATACCAACGTTGGTCTTGTAGTTGGTAAGATGCTGAATTCCCTGCCACACCTGCCTACTGTTGTTACTGTCCAGATGGTCCTCGATTTTCCTCCTATACCTCAACTTAGCTTCCCTGATGCCTCTCTTTAGGTTGGCTCGGGCTGTGCTGTAGATAGCCGTGTTGCCAGACTTGAAGGCGATGTTTCTCTCCTTCAGAAGCTTCCGGACCTCGTTGTTCATCCAGGGCTTTTGGTTGGGATAGATCCGTATGTGTTTGTCCACTGTGACAGTATCTATGCAGTTCTTAATGTAACAGAGAACACTGTCCGTGAACACTTCCAGGTCTGGATCTTCAAAGACATCCCAATACTAGTAGAACCAATGGTGGCCTGACCAGAAGAAAATTAACCAACTCACTCTGTACATTTTGCAATTAAATTACTACTAGCAATTAAATGCTTAATGAATCATTAAAATCCCTAGTTTGCATTATTTGTTATGGATATTGCTTTTACTATTCTTACAGCTTCGCAGCTAGACATAGGTTTTGTTCTTTTTTTCATGTCTTTTTCTTTTCTTTTTTTTTTTACTTTACTATAATTTTGTGTACCATTACTCCAATAGTGCACACATCTTTGTAATGTGGTTCCTGATATACTGAACGGGCACCTGCAGGATGTCCCCTTGGCTTGTGCTTTGTGTGTGTTCTTTATTATCATCAGTGTGACAACAATGTATTTTTTCTCCGCAAGTTACTGAGCAACATGTTCGCATGCAAAATACACATGATGTGGATGATGCTGAGATACCACACTCAGTACTTCTCTCTCTCTCTCTATTAATCTATTATAATATTTGTAAGTGTATTTTACTGTAACACTACTATGTGAGTTGTGGAATACAGAGCACTGGCTAAAAAGGTGATGCTAGGCCAGTCAACATAAGCTCTACATCAGGGAAAAACTGAAGAAGGCCCTTCCTCCTGTGCTGGGGATTCTCCTTTGGCCAAGTAAAAGCCATAGATGGTCATCAAGTTCAGCCTAATATTCCGCTTTCCTGACATACATTTTTCAATGATTAGAGATCATATTCTGTACAGAGAGACATTCGCCGACATACAAAGAAGGGAGCTGTCAGTAAATGTAATTCCAGGAGGTTCATCATAATCTAATGGTGGAACACTTTTTGTTAAATAGATAAAAGCACTGAATCAGCTCATGGGTATTAGTGTTAATGTATAGTACATTCATTTGTGCACTTTGTACTCCAAAATGTGTCACCTGGAAGCACTGCCATCAGCATGGAACATTTCAGCAGATGTGTGGCAGGGGTGCTCTTCTGCATTATTTCCCTCAGTCAAAACCCTAAAAGTGATTCTGACTAATCAGAGCACTACCTTTATGATACACAGGCTATCTAAATTGTATGAATTGTAGGGCTGTAGCTATCGAATATTTTAGTAATCGAGTATTCTACTAAAAAAGTAATCGAGTAATCGGATAAAATGCACTTTTGCTTAATTAAACAGCAATGTAAAATATATAAGAGAAACAAAGATTAATTGGTTTTCTTTTTAGAAAAATCTGCTTTTATTTTTTAAATGCATACAGCATTTTATCAAAAATAAACATTGTCATTATTCACAATACAAGGAATTGCTTAAACCCCTATCTCACCTATGCGGTTTGACTCACAGTGAGATGCGGTTTTAGGCACCGTGAGCCGCCGCGACTGCCCGTCGACGTTCTGCAAAGTTCTGCAAGGTCCGCCAAAAAATGTAACATGTTTAAACATGTTTTTAAGGCGGCTTAAACATATTTTATTTTTCGCGCAGAAAGATGGAAACGTAATCGCAGCGCCAAAACTTGCGGTGAATCATGAAGAACCGTTCTTCCGGCCACCGTGCGAAACCGCATAGGTGAGATAGGGGTATTAAAGTTGACTGAAATTAATTAAGTGCATTACAGCACCATATATTCTTATTTTAAAGCCTTTTCTCGGATGCAAAAAAAAACGTATATCAAATGACTTTAAGAAACAAAAAAAACTAAGGCACATATTAAAATAAATAATTATACAAAAACACTAAGTTGTGCAACTAAACTTTCAGAACTAAAAGCTTCAAAATCTACATCTCAGACATAACATAAGCCTTGACTGACAACTTCTGTCGTTTTCTCTTGCTGATTTCTTCTTCTCTTGGCTCGCTGATAATTTTATCGCTCCCTTTCATTTTGCAGACCGCAACAGAACGCTCCCTCAATTCAATACACAGCTAACTGTTTGCGTCTCCTTCCGCTTTGTGGGTGACGTAAGCGCTTCTTCTTCGTTGGTGTTTACTGGCGGCTTGCACCCGGAAACGCGCTGTGTCAAAAGCATGCTGTCAACAAATAATTGCGCAAAGACATAACGCAAGCTTTTAAAATTAATTAAAGGAAGCTTCGAGGCAGAAGATTTTGCCTCGATCATTTTTTGTAATTGAATTACTCGATTTACTCGAGGAATCGTTTCAGCCCTAATGAATTGTTTGGATGAAATCAATTTGTACCAGCATGTACCACATATTTACTGTATATTCTGGCTAAAATATTTAATTTATGTGGAAAAACATAATTTGTAAATTCATTTTCAAAGATGCTTAGAACTAGGATAAGTGGCTAGAAATCTATGGTTTGCAGGAATGCCAGGAATATCATTCAAGTAAGTGAAAACAGATCAAAGACATTCACTACAGATCTCTGGAAAACCATTGAAAGTCTGAACTCACAGGGCACAGCATTAAGATTTCTCCTGTTGTGGTTGCACACAGCCACTCAAAGATTTCCTGAATACAAAAAAATGTTTCTGGGGATAAACTCAGGGCAAGGCTTGACACGGGGTCAACTGAAGAGTCCCGCAGTAATTGAAAGGAGCCAAGTGATCTTGTGGACAATAAAAAAATTATGCATACCCAGTGCCCCATATTGATGAACTCCTTGATTGGTTAGGCACAGAGGAGCTATATTAATGAGCCTGGCTGGTAAAAAGAACCACATGGGATCCCACAAAGAGAGACCAGAAGCACAGTGCGGGCAGGTATGACTAGGGAGGCTCTCACCTCAGCATACACCACAAGCTCAGTGAGAAAGAGGCAAAAAGTGTTTAGGGTGAGAAGGATTCCCATACTACAAACCAATCAAGGGCCGACAGCAACAAGCTCAAATATGCAGACATGCTGTTCTAGTGGTTGCAAGACCTACAATAGCAAGGCTTTACAGCTTCACCAATGTCTTGCTTGCTCCACCAGCTGGTTTCAAAAGCATTATGCCTAATTCATACCCAAAGACATCATGCTTGCTTTGACCCTCTGCTTTAATAGTGCTGAGCTGGTGCTCCCACTAAGGTTTGAAAATGTCAAGCTTGTACCACATCCTGACTTTAAAGATTTCACACTCACAACAGGCTCTAGCCTCTAAAGAGCTGTTTTCTCGCACCGCCTGGCTCTGAGAATGTCATGATTGCAACAGACTCTGTCCTCCAGAATGCCATGCTGTTTCTGCTGCCCATCTTTGAGAATATAATGTGTGCAATGCACTCCAGATTTAAAGGCATCATCCTGGCACGACCTCCTGGTTCTAAAAACCTGTCAAGCTCTCAAGTCCCAGCCCTCACAATTTTTACATTTTTTAAATCTATAAATATTTAAAAAATAAGCCATATATTTTGCACTTTTCAAAGTAGAAACAATTTCAGTTGACAGCTTTGCACACCTTTGCATACTATTGGCAGCCAACATCCACCATGCTCAACATACACAAATCAGTCATAACATTATGATCACTGGCAGATGAAGCAAAAAACACTGCTCACCAACTATACACCAATAATCTGGTAACAGGATTAAGGGCACCTAAGGCTCATCCATGCCCACAGGGGTCATTGGCCACCCCATTTGGTTAAATCCCATGGAAAAGCCAATGTAGCTTAGATCACAGAAAAAGTCTGGCCATGGTAGAAAAACACCAAAACACTCAATGCACTACAGCCTGCTGTTCATGAGGTACACCAGGCAAAGGACCCAAGGCCACCAGAAGCCGATCCACGGAGGCCCATCCTGAAACCAACAGTACCCAAAGAATCCACTGCCACCATCCTAGTGCCAAACACCACATCATACTCCCAGAGGCCCTGCGAGGCCACATGTAAAAGGGCTAGAGCTGCCTAATGGCACAACGGCTACCTAAAACCTAGGTGGTTTAAATATTAAACGATTTAATGCAATGGCTTATAGGAGTACAGTGAAACCTTGGATTGCAAGCATAATTCATTCTAGAATTAGAGTGTTATCAAAACACTTGTAAATCAAAGCAAATTTCCCCCAAAGAAATAAAGAAAAATTATTCGTTCCACAACCCAAAAAAATAAATACATAAAAATAATTAATACAAAATATTAAGTAAAAAAATTTACCTGCAGTTTACCTTTGAAAAAAGTAAAAATAAATCCCGACAGATAAGTGTTTCCGTTAGTGTTTATGTGCGCATGCGCTGTGTATGTGTATGAATGTGAAGCTAAAGTAAGAGGAGAGGAGGAATGACACCCTCTCCCTCCTCTCGTCTTACAAAATAGCCTTTCCTCCTCTCTTATTTCAAAAGGGGGAGGCCTACTTTGCAGGACGACTTTCACTCACACAAACACACACACACACACACACTAACGGAAACACTGCCTCATAAGGAAAATTAACAAGAAACATCTCTGCTGTAAAGTAAAAATAAAACAAATAAACCTGCACTTTACCTTTGAAAAGAATCGTGACAGAGCAGTGTTTCCATTAGAGTTTGCACGTGTGTGTGTGTGTGTGTGTGTGTGTGTGTGTGTGTGTGTGTGTGTGTGTGTGTGTGTGTGTGTGTGTGTGTGTGAAGGCAAAAGGAGGAGGAGTGTGTGTAGTGTGTGTGAAGGAGAGAGGAGAAGGGGTGTGTGTGAAAGCGAGAGGAGGAGGGAAGGGGCACGGTGTCCAGTGACTCGTGTGCGCATACACACACACACACACACACACACACACACACACACACACACACAGACTGAATCAGTGCAGGCTGAGAGAGAAAGGGATCTTTAACCTCGTTTGCTTTACATGTGTGTAGATCTTCTTCTATGTGCGCACACGTGTGTTATAATAAACCGTACAGGCGCGCTGTACACACATACATACAAACACAAAATAAAAGATGCTTTACATTCACACACGTGGTCACAGTGTTGATTATACCAGTGAGAGACGTGCACTAAGACTGAGCAAGGGAGACGAATTCCGCAGCGCAAGAGAGAGAGAAACCATTGGCTCAGTAGTAATTACATGACGCTCGGCGTCAAAACAAGAAGTTCCAGGTCTGGTGGACCAGCTGCATTTTGTAGTTTTTAATTCAACACAATCAATTTTATGCTAAAATACTCAACTGATGTTTACTTTGTCCTGATTATAAGCAATATACATGGGACATATGGTTAATATTTGCCCTTTACTTTTGTTAGATCACATTTATGAATTAAAGTGCTCCTCGTTTTTTCTTTTTTAATAAAATGTAATCAAAAAGATCAAATATCAGTATGATTATAAAAAAATCAACATATTTACAAATTAATAAACTATTGATTTGGATTTATATGAACTTAATTAGGAGTTTAACCCTTTCACGCCATTTTACACAACGCAAGCTGAACCATGTCAGTCTAGCCAACACATCAGCTCCACTGAACACAGTGACTTTTCATACCAATCTATACAAGGGGCAGCTAGCTGGTCTTTCTGCTGTCAAGCTGGTCTGTCATCTCGTTTATCGAAGTGGATAATCCTGGAAATGATATGGAAGTTTTCCAGGCACATTGTTGCATGGAAATGTTCTCTGCCAGTTTCTGCATCCTACTGGGATTCTGTGGATTCCCCTTTGGACCTGAAAACTCAAGCAAGAATAAGAACCACAAAGTGGGCATGTGAGTCGGTTTGGTCCATCTCTTTTCCCCCTCGTTCCAAAAAACATGCCTTCCTTCTACATTATTGCAATTCAGAAAAATTTTCTGGATTGAGTCTGGGACAAAAAGCTCAACAGAGGACTTGATGTCCTGCACATGAGTAACTACTATCCCTGTTGGCCCTGATTCTGTGTCTCATCTTCGTTTTGGAACTAGCTGATGCTCAGTCTCAACCTTTCCTTCAAAGTCATTGTCAGGCTCTGAATTTTCAAAAATGTGATCCTCTTCCTCTACCTCATCAACAAAATAATCTCTCTCTTACAAATTCAATTGCAATGTCTTCTGGACAGAGAATCTTTTGGCCATCTTGATAAGTTGTGATAAGGAACCACAAAGCTATATGTATTGCATCCGGTCCCCAATTTGAGATAAAAATGCAATAGAATAGGAGCAAATAAAGATTAGTTCCCACAAGACAATGAGTAAAGTGTATGTGAATGTGAGAGCAGACAGGTGTTGGTGCTTGAATTTTGCCACAATGTTGTATGACAATGTTTGCTACTGTCGTGGCAAATTTTTGTAAACTGCACCAATTTTCCTAACAAAAATTCAACACCAGCTCAAGCTTTGAAAAAGCAAAGAAGTTTATTGCAACCAAAAATAAATGGACAGTTAGCCAGACAGACAATAGATACTCAAAGAAAAATTCTCCGCGATCTCCTCACTTCCCCAATTTCACATGATTTATGATTTATATACCCTTACCTACGGATTACCTCATAATTACTGTACCTCCTCCTTAAGTCAAGTAGATACTTAATATTCATTACATATGTGTTAAATTTGTTAGGTCCGATTGACTGGCACCTCCCAATTACATAATTTTCCCCCTCTCATCTCATATTTATTCATGTCTGGGTAGACCTTAACATCATAGTTTCTTTTATTCCTTTTTTGGAGAAAGTTTGGTTTGTTCCTTTTTCCTAACCAGACTATTGACCACTGCTGGTTAATATTTAATCGGCAAAAGTTTTGATCTTTTCCTAAGCTGTGTAATAATCCTATTCTTATTTTCCTATTCCTTCCCCAACAGTCAAGCTTTAGTATGCTTAAAACTATTGAAATAATTGATTTGTTAATAAAAATATAAACAAATATATTATATGTTGTTTTTATTACTTTATTCACTCTTAAAAACAGAAGTCTAGCTCTTTGCGTCATGTCCCAATCAAAGCAGAACCTAAATTTTATTTTTATTTTTGGATCTCTACCTGCATTTTCTGTGTTTTTCCCCTTCATTAAAGTTCCTCAATTTCTTACACTCTGTGTGTACAGATCATTCTTAGGTCACAGCTTGCATACTTTTTCCTTGATTATCGTTAGTTATAAGTATCTAAGTATAAAATATAATAAAAGGAGTAAATATTATTAGTATATTGCTCTGCTAGCTATTATTTTTTCTTAGTATCATTATTTTACTGATTGCTTTGTTTCCTATACCTGCCTTCTGCCTGTCTGTTCCTCACTTCCCCTATTTACTGTGCAGGCGCCTTTTCTTTTGCAATGAGTGAATCGAGGCCTCTCGAACAGAGGCCTTCAGGGTATTTGGTGCCTTGCTCTTGAACACAATTATAAATCAATAAAATTTTTCCACACTACCTTGTGCAGGATGACAGGCCCAAAACACAAAACTCACACTCTCTCACACACATCTACACACACACAAGCACAAACACACATACTTACAGTAGTCCCAGACAGAGTGAAGGTACACAGGACCTACAATTTCACACTTTTATTAGCCCCGGGTCAAGTGGACCCGAACATCCTCTATGTAATATAAATGTGAAGGGGGGGTGTATGTACAGGGTGTGGTCATGGAAAATGTTTTCTGATATATGCTCTTCACAGAAAATGAGCCAATGCAAATGAGTCTGAGTTCGAAAAAAAAAATATATATATTTATTTATTTATTTTTTGATAAAACATGAACACCAAACAAGGGTCACATTAATAGATGTGTCCAAACCATTAATTGGTATTGTCTACAACAAGAGATGTAGCAGAGATGGAAATTTTGGTGACACTTGTTAAAGCTTATTTTCAGTTCTTTTGTTCTAAGGTGTAACCACAGATAAGTTCCAGTCACTGCAAAGTGTCTTATTCAATTAAAAATGGAAATCTAATGCACATATTTAGTTAATGCTTATTTTTATCCAGGACATCACTGCATCATATCCAGTATTGTGTCTTGTTACAATGCTATATGAAGTATATCATGTTTATGTTTTCATGGCCTCTGCATTGCCTTTTACAGTAGCTGCAAAATTATAGGCTTGTATTAAATTTCTTCTTGGAAGTCTGTTTGCTGTGATTTACAGTGATTGTATAATAATAATTAGCATATTAGCCTAAAATACATTTCACTACTATTACATGTTTAAAGTGTATTTAAATGTTTGCCTCCTTCTCTTTTATGTATAATTGTATTACTACACATTTTTGAATTTATTAAATTGTTTCTTGCTTTTGTGACACTCGCCAATAGTTTTTAACAATTATTGTGTTAAGATTTACTTTGTGCTTTTTGTGTGTAAAGAAAGACCAATTTTGAAAATATTTTATACATAAAAATATATATACTCTATACTGTAATTGCCAAATTCTATTGCCACCAAATATGCACCAAAGTGAGCACTAGTTGCAAATGTAGCTGTCATGCCTTTCAGTTTCTCAGACAGAGAACAGACTGATTGAATGCAAACAACGAAGCTCTCCTATCTCTACTTTCTCCTGACCGAAACAGGTTAGTAACATGTTTAATTTTAATCACTATGTACTCCACATAAGGCCTCCATATAAACTCCATATATTAGTTTATAGGTCTAAAACGGTTTATAGGTCCAAGTTATGTTTAGAAAGATACAAACAGAGTTGAGCAGTTTAAAGCAGTTTAAACTAAAATTGCCTTTTGAAGTGAAGTTTTGCTAGCTCCCGTGAGTAAACACAAGGTAATGGTGGCCTTATTTTAAGTATTTATTTATGAATTCATGGTTTCTGGACATTTGTAAAAAATATGTTTAGTATGTTTTACAGTATATAAATAGATATCCCTGTTTAGTTAAGTCGGACAGAGAGTAGCAATATATAATATTGTTGGTGCAACTGTTCTTCCCTGTTTGGTGGAGGAATTTCAATGTTAGAGGTCAAACTTAGATTGACAGATTTGTAAATTGTTAGAGTCTCAAGTGTATTATTTTGTACAGTATGTTGTGGATACATAATGTGTATAAAGCATAAAAAAAACATCAATGGGCTGAATTTGACCAGTAACCAGATTACTGATGCAGTAATTAGTGAAAGCTAATATAATAGACAATGAAAGTGAGTCGTATCGCTATTGTACACTTGGCAACATACTTTGGTTAAGAATTGTTATTGAACAGAATTAAACTGTATCCCCAAAATCTGTATTTGTTATTTATAGTATATTCATCTGTGAGAATGAAATCACAATGTATGTTAAAAGAAAAATGTTAAATCGAGTTATAAAAGAGAAAAATGTGAATTCAAAAACAAAACAAATGAAAAAAATATGCCTGTTTAATAAAGACAGAGAACAGCCTGATTGAATGCAAACAACTAATGTCTTCCGTCTCTACTTTCTCCTGTCTGAAATAGTCCAAAACAGGACACATAATCTGTTAGCAAGTCACTGCTGCTTGAGGCCTGTAACCCTTTAATGCTACATCATATCCTTACATATAAACAACGTAAAACATGATCTGCTTTATTAGTATACAATTTCTATTAACTGATTTTTTTAGGCTTAAAAGCTAGTAAGATTTAAAATTGCTAATAGTTTTTTTTTTTTAAAGGTGGTAAACAAGAAAAAGATTGTAACCCTGGTGATCTAAACTATACTGTAAGTAGGTGATTTCAATCAAAAAGTGGATGTACAGTACCAAAGGTCTGAATCTTTGTAGCTGTACCTGTGAAAATATTTAATCATCTTTCATCCTGTTGTTAGTAACTTTAGGTGGCAACTCAAACTCAAAAAGACATATCACTATCCACTATGGCCCTAAAAAATGCAAGCAGGGTGGATGTAATATTCCAGGAAATAATTGCCACAAATAAGATCATATTTACATTTGTTTACCATAATCTTCTGCGCATCCTCTCTGCACACTGCATACAGACATGCCAATGACTCTTGAAAAAAAAATAACATGTTGGAGACATAGAGAGGCTTATCTTACCACATGGAAAAACGTACAAAAACAACAAAAGATTTAAAATTTAGTTACATTTTCAATTAAAATGCTTATATACAATCATATTATAGTCAGATGCTTAAAACCCTTATCCAAATGTTATCCAACAGCTGTTTTCATGTAATGTTAGTAATTTGATTGTAATCTCAGCAATGGTCCATCAGGTACAGGGGTGATCAAGTCAAAACATGACTTCAAGCATAGTGTTGCGATGAGATGCTTAGCTGTAGTAAACATTTGAACAGGGCCTATTTTTTTAAAGAAGGCTGTATGTCCATGAATAACATTTCTGACTGAGGTGACTCTGAGCCCAATGCAGTCATTCCCATGAACCTTCAACCAGTGAAAGTCCTGATCGCTGAAAATCAATAAACTTGTCACCAAGTTGTAGAAGATTGCGCGAAGTGTACAATAATTCACAAACACCACTTGCACACAACTCGACGAGAAGTTATTGCCACATCCCCCATGCAGTGTTTGGGCCATTAAAACAGGTCCTGGGAGGCCAGAGTTTCAGTACGCCAAAGCAGTCCGATCATTACTTTGGCATAAAACTTTCTACCTTGATGAAGCACTAGTGAAAAGTGCATTAGTGTAGCAGGGGAATACACACGTGGACAAAATTGTTGGTACCCTTCGGTCAATGAAAGAAAAACTCACAATGGTCACGTAAATAACTTTAATCTGACAAAAGTAATAATTAAAAAAAATTATATGAATGTTAACCAATGAAAGTCAGACATTGCTTTTCAACCATGTTTCAACAGAATTATTTAAAAAAAATAAACTCATGGAACAGGCCTGGACAAAAATGATGGTACCCCTAGAAAATACTGAAAATAATGTGACCAAAGGGACATGTTAATTCAAGGTGTGTCCACTAATTAGCATCACAGGTGTCTACAATCTTGTAATCAGTCAGTGGGCCTATATATAGGGCTCCAGGTAGTCACTGTGTTGTTTGGTGACATGGTATGCACCACACTCAACATGGACCAGAGAAAGCGAAGGAAAGAGTTGTCTCAGGAGATTCGAAAGAAAATTATAGACAAGCATGTTAAAGGTAAAGGCTATAAGACCATCTCCAAGCAGGTAAATGCTCCTGTGACTACAGTTGCACATATTATTCAGAAATTTAAGATCCATGGGACTGTAGCCAACCTCCCTGGACGTGGCCGCAGGAGGAAAATTGATGACAAATCAAACAGACGGATAATCCGAATGGTAACAAAAGAGCCCAGAAAGACTTCTAAAGAGATCCAAGGTGAACTTCATGCTCAGGGAACATCAGTGTCGGATCGCACCATCCGTCGTTGTTTGAGCCATGGGAGACGACCAAGGAGGACACCATTGTTGAAAACAAATCATAAAAAAGCCAGACTGGAATATGCCAAACTACATGTTGACAAGCCACAAAGCTTCTGGGAGTATGTCCTATGGACAGATGAGACAAAAATGGAACTTTTTGCCAAGGCAAATCAGCTCTATGTTCACAGATGGAAAAATGAAGCATATGAAGAAAAGTACACTGTCCCTACTGTGAAACTTGGAGGAGGCTCTGTTATGTTCTAGGGCTGCTTTGCTGCATCTGGCACAGGGTGTCTTGAATCTGTGCAGGGTACAATGAAATCTCAAGACTATCAAGGGATTCTAGAGAGAGATGTGCTGGCCAGTGTCAGAAAGTTGGGTCTCAGTCGCAGGTCATGGGTCTTGCAACAGGACAATGACCCAAAACACAGCTAAAAACACCCAAGAATGGCTAAGAGGAAAACATTGGACTATTCTAAAGTGGCCTTCTATGAGCCCTGACCTCAATGCTATTGAGCATCTTTGGAAGGAGCTGAAACATGCTGTCTGGAAAAGGCGCCCTTCAAACCGGAAACAACTGGAGCAGCTTGCTCATGAGGAGTGGGCCAAAATACCCACTGAGAGGTGCAGAAGTCTCATTGACAGTTACAGGAATCGTTTGATTGCAGTGATTGCCTCAAAAGGTTGTGCAACAAACTATTAAGTTACGGGTACCATCATTTTTGTCCAGGCCTGTTCCATGAGTTTTTGAGTTTTCATTTTTTTTTATAATTCCGTTGAAGCATGGTTGAAAAGCAATGTCTGACTTTCATTGGTTAACATTCATTGAATTCTTATTTATTATTACTTTTGTCAGATTAAAGTTATTTCTGTGACCATTGTGAGTTTTTCTTTCATTGACCGAAGGGTACCAACAATTTTGTCCACGTGTGTATATAGAAAAGTAAAGGAACTTTTTACGCTCATACCGGTTTTCTATTATTCTGTGTAATCAAAGTCCCAGTTTGACTACAACACCCCTCGTAGTTTGAAAAACATTTTCTCTTGCAATCAAAATGTGCATGTGATGACTCATTATTCAGTTCTATACCAGACTGTATGTTACAGTCATCCTCATCAAAGATTTATGAATGCTATTGTAATATTTGTCAATATAAAACATAAAATTTAGAATCATTAGATTCATTATTATTCTTGTTAAACACATGGAGGAAACTGGCATAAAATAGCAGCACACTCCCCAGAAAGATATTTTAAAGTAACATAAAATTTTCAATATGTAGCTTTTTCAATTTGTGCTATAACAGAGATGATGGCAGCGGGGAAAAACTCCCAGAAATAACATGTGGAAGGCAACAATTCCTCACTTGTGTCATACCAAATAGTGTTACCATAAGTAACGCATTCTGTAACTATGTGCTGTATATGGTGCAAAATGTGCAGCTGTTTAACAGGTAATGTGTTTCAGTTAACACAGTGTCCACCTTGTTGAGGTCACCAACTGTTCACTAATGGAGACTTGGGTAAAAATCTGTTTTTGACAATATCAGTCCTAAAATAGATTATGTTTATTAATTATTATTCTTGTCGAAGACAATCTCAGCGATGTTTTCCTACCAAGACAGCAGACTCTAACAGGAAATAAGTTATCAAAGTTGTGTGAACTCTTCTGGTCAGTTTCTGTTTAAGGACTCTCTTATAGTATGTTAACTATACATACATTAATATCATATAATCCCGCAACACAGACAGTAGTTTTCTTGAAAGGTGTCACACTAATAGAAGAATTATATCTAGTAGTTATCAAAATTCTCTGAATTCTCTGTGATGGACGCATTAAGGATGCTGTATTAAGGATGTAGTATGAACTTAATGTGTTCTTCTGCATTTTGGTTTTGACCTACCATTGTCATAGCAAAAGCCTGAAGAAGTCATTGTCAGAACTTCCTGACATACGGTGACAACTCAGATGTGTTGGATAATTAATCAACATTGTTAATTAATCAACACATATGCACTTGACCACAGAAGACAATATGCCCTAACTGTTTTCTAATGCCTTCCTGACAGGCTGTACACATTCTTACTGCATTCAACCAGATTTTTGAGCACATAGTGGGAATGTGGCTCAGTGTGACAGGAGGTTTAGCTATTTGCTTATTCATCGGGTCTGCTCTTGTCCTCTAAATTGCAAAAAAATATTAAACATAAAAAATACATATTACCTACCCATGAAATTCAGAGTCAGTTTTATGTTTTAAGAAGGAATATCTCTCAGCAGTAAACAAGCTGTCTTATGTGAGTATGAGGACATTAATTACCCAGCTCTGAAGAAGTGACCGACATGGCGGCAGGTTTCTTGTGTCCGAAAAAATGTTGCAGCAAAACCTCTTATCCTTGGCAGGGTGACCTGAGGGGAATCGAGGTCAAAGAGGTTCTCTGAGAGTCATAAGCATCTATAGTACAAATAGCTTCCAACAACAATAGATATTATTCAATAAATCCTCACTGGCTCCTGGTATAAAAAGCAAAATTAGACTGATAAACAAATGGCACTTCAGCCCCCTTCTCTCAGGAGACAGCATGCTCCATCATTTACTCTCCATAACCAAGACAGACACAAAGATATATAGTTGACAGTAAGAGAGCTGGAGTGGGAGAAGGCCAGTGCTGGCAGCAAAGGCAAGGCCAAGACTTCATTAATCCTTGGATGTTAATTTCTGCTACTGCAGAAATGTATTCCTGGACCCTGCTTTCAACATCCCACTTAAATCCCTTCTTAACACCAATGATTCATTGTCTTCTGAAATTTTAAAGTGCAATAGAAGTAAATCACATTTTAGACTACCTTGGCTCTGTATTAGCAACGCCTTAGGTGACAGGCGTGGCCCTTGGGGGCCATTCAACTGGCCCACGACAACCAATCCACTTTTCAGGAAACTGTTCATCTAGGAATGCTTGGACCTGACACCCATAATGTGGTGGTGCACCATCTTGCTGGAAAAGCTCATGGAACGTGCCAGCTTCAGTGCATAAAGAGGGAAACACATCATCATGTAGCAATTTCAAATATCCAGTGGCCTTGAGGTTTCCATTGATGAAGAATGGCCCCACTATCTTTGTACCCCATATACCACACCATACCATCACTTTTTTTATTCCAACAGTCTTGGAGGGATCTATCCAATGTGGGTTAGTGTCAGACCAGTTGAATGGCCCCCAAGGTCTCCCGATCTGACCCCCTTAGACTTTTAACTTTGGGGTCATCTGAAGGCAATTGTCTATGGTGTGAAGATACGAGATGTGCAGCACCTGAAACTACGGATACTGGAAGCCTGTGCTGGCATTTCTCCTGCGGTGTTGCTTTCATTGTGTGAAGAGTGGGAGAAGAGGGTTGCATTGACAATCCATCACAATGGGCAGCACATTGAACACATTTTATAAGTGGTCAGAAACTTTTAAATAACTCATGAAAGAATAAAGTTACGTTAAAACCAAGCACACCATTGTTTTTCTTGTGAAATTCCCAATAGGTTTGATGTGTCACATGACCCTCTTCCTATTGAAAAAACAAAAGTTGGATCCAAGATGGCCGACTTCCAAATGGCCACCATGGTCACCACCCATCTTGAAAAGTTTGCCCCCTCACATATACTAATGTGCCACAAAGAGGACGTTAATATCACCAACCATTCCTATTTTATTAAGGTGTATCCATATAAATGGCCCACCCTGTAGAGTGCTAACAAAGTGATAAACTGTCATAAAAGTTTAATGAGCTGCTTGCAAAGAAACAATGAGATAAGCTAGTACAAAGCTGTAGCTGGCATTTATAATTCAGAATATATTTTAGTTTAGGAGAAAGCTCTTTCTCCCACTAATTGTCTTTCTTGGGGCATCACCAACCCCATTTTTTTTTCTATATAGGACAAATAGTGATGAGACTTAGGAAACTAGGGTATCTCCTTTTTCTAGACATGAACTTGAAAGCAATTATTTAAGTGCTTTATATGTGCATGTAATGTACTATATATACAATTTTGCCTGTACTATATAAACAAAATTGACTTTATCCTACCTTAAAGAGGAGTAATTACAAATATCTCATCCTTGCCCAGTTACAGTGACAATAAACTCTTAATAAAAAAAGAGAAGAAATAAGACAAATTTATTTGTCACATGTAGATTACAGTACAGTGAAAAAAAGTTTTTCTTTCATCATATGATCACCCAGATAGCATACTGCTGAAGGGCCAACATACATATGTTAGGCCAATCAGTGGTTGGCCCAATGTTAATTTGTCCGTTGGCCCAATAGTGGGGCCAAATATAGGTTGGCCCAACATTGGTACAACACTGGTTCATTAGATAATCACATAAGTGGCCCAATATTGGTGAAGTAGATAATGGCAAAATTTAAATTGGAAATTAAATTAGACTCTTTTCATCATCGCCAATAATAAGAAAACATTTATAGCTCCAGAAATGTATTTATTAATTTTATTTGTGATAAAATTATTAAAACTAAAAAAATATATGTAATCATTATGATGGTAAACTACAAAATAAATACCTAGTATTTTCCACACTTTTTCTCTCAGCAAGGTGGATGAAAATAAATGCATACAAACAAAGTACCCATTGCCTCAGACTGTCTTTATATCAGGTAGCTCTGCATCTTCCTCATCATCATTCCCCTCGATACATTCACCATCATCATCTATACCTAAGCTGTTCTTTATCATCATCATCATCATCATTGTCTTCATCATCAACATTACAGCATCTTTGGAGAACTGTGACTCTAGTCTGTGTAAGTACATCAATAATTTGAGCACTGTGTCAGCCCTTTTGCTCCTCCTGTAGTTTGCCCCCTGGCCTCTAGACGTCATTTGTGTTCCCCTTAGCCTAAGTTCTTCGTTGTGTTTTCTCATTAGTTATTCAGATCACCTGTGTCTTGTTTCCCCCAGTGTATTTAAGCTGTTAATTTTCTCCCCTCTTATTCACTCGGTTTTTGAGTCCCTCCTCTGTGTCTCCTGCTGAACTCTGGCTATAACTCAGTGTTTCTTGTTGTAAGTTCCTCAGTCTTTTTATGCTTTGATTGTTCATTACCTGGTTGTTTTCTCCCCTTGTGGAGGCTTTCATTTAAGAGTTTATTATTTTTTCAGTTCTTTTTATTAATTCCTCTAAGTGAGAAGAACTTTTGTTGATGACAAGCTGCCTGTGAACTTTTTCATATATTTAAAAATAAATCTACCTTGCCTGAGACTTTCTGCCTTGAGTGTGTTTCAGTTGGGTCCAACCCTATCCCCTCCGTGGCTCAGTGGTAAAATCCTCAACCCTCACCCCGGAGACCCGGGTTCAAGACCCGAGCTTGACACACTGTACTTTAAAATGAGAAGCGATGAGAAAAACAAACAAGCGATGAGAAACATTTTCCATATTTGGCTCAACTCAGTTCAACAAGAGTTCCAGTATTATAGCGCACATATTTATCTTTAGATCAGGAGTGTCTCCGTTCCTGAAGGGCCGCAGACCCGCAGGGTTTTGTTCCAACCCTCGAGGACCTTCAGAGTTTAGCTTCAACCATAATTAAAAACACCTGATCCACCTAATCAAATCATTAAGGCTTATTTGAAAAGTACATGGCATATATGTTGGAGCAGGGTTGGAACAAAACCCTGCGGGTCTGCGGCCCTTCAGGAACGGAGTTTGACACCCCTGTTCTAGATGGAACAAAGTAAACCACGGCTATTCAAACTGTAAATAACTGAAAAAATTACATTGGGCCAACCACTGATGCCAACATTGGCCCAATGTATGCAGTGCTACTGGCCTGACATCAGAGCACTGACAAAAGGTTTTTGTCAATAAAATTTGGGGAAAATTTGGCAGACGTTGCTCTCTTGGCTGTAACCCAGAGCCTTAACCTTTTGAGCCACCACTACCTGTCAGGATAGAATATCAAGCTGCCCTTGTCTAAAATTTTCAGATCATCTCTATGTAAGATAAAACTGAGTTACTCCTCACACTCAACCACTTCAACAACTTTCAAGGTTCAGCCTAAAACATAAACAGCTATCTTTAACCTTTCAACATGAGTTGGAGGGTTAAAAAGGATTCCTCAGATCTAGAAAACAACATAGAGAGAGCAAGAACCATCCAATTTGGCAGACCAATGCAGTATAGTAATGAATCACACAAACATAGCACCTGTTAATCAATTAATCCTCAGAGCCAAATCAGGAGCATCATACAGGTATGTATGACATTAAAACATTTTTTTGATAAAATATTGGTTGATGCGCATGCACAGTGGGCTTATTGCAATATATTATTAGTACTACATGCATGCAAAGGAATGTACATTTCATTTTACATTTTGTTTAAAAGGTTAATGGTTTTTCCTAACATTCAGAATATTTTGATGAATTACTGAATATTTCACCTGAATAATAGACCTCTAATCTGATCAATGCCCATTTCTCTTGTTTAGCTATTTCACCCATAAAATAGTTTTTTTTTTTTACAGTTATATTTAGGTACTCTAAAACCCAAAAGTACTGTAAGCAAACAGCATTTTATAGAAGCTTTAGCACTTTTAAAAAATTACACAGAAAAATGTAAGTGTACTTTTGCCAGTACTTGTACTTTTAATGACATTTAATTAAGAAAAGTATAATTATGTATTCTTGTCTTAAACTTAAAATTCAAGTATATTTGTGATTAAAACAGTTTAGATAAAATAGGACATGGGTTGAACTGACACCGATCTTTAATGTCCACAGTGTTATTAACCCACAGAGAAACAGATTAACATTTGGCTAATTTTACTGACAGTTCTTACAAGATGTGAGAGTATTGTAACAGTCTTCCTTTATACTGGATGATATAATGAGCTATTAACTATTAGTAGTTAATGGTGGTCAGAAGCTGAGTACAGAGGCCTAACAGTCTTGTGGATTGGTGCAAATGAAACCACATTGTCCTGAAAGTGGCTAAGACCAAGGAGATGCTTGTGGACCTCAGGAGCACCAAACATAATTTATATTCTAGGTGAGGAGGTGGAGGTGGTGAAGAGCTACAGATACAGTACCTTTGATACAGATATAGTTCACATTGACAATAGATTGGACAGGAAATGCTAAACAGAACAGTGTTCAATGTCTTGACTAACACCATATTAGAAATAACAGTAACATAAACATAAACTCCTGTTTTCACTTTAGTGTCTTTTATAATTGATAGCTTATACACAGTGGCAAACATTACATTTTTAACAATTTATCAAACATCCTTATTATTATACATTCTCTTATACATTAACATGTCTATTGTCATATAAATGAACTTACTCTATGAAGCTTATAGTGGATGCAATAAATTATTAGAGAGAGAGAGAGAGGTTTTGAGGTTTTAAACTCACTTTATTGTAACAAATTTATGTATTTTATATACAAAAATATACATAGTGTGTGCATACACATACACACATACACATACACACACATTATATATATATATATATATATATATATATATATATATATATATATATATTATATATAGAGAGAGAGATTTTTTTAAATAAACTCACTACATATACACATGCACACATACATACACACATACTATATATACACACTAGCACACACTTACACACAAACACGCTCACTTACATACACACTCATACATATACACACACACCGCGGTGTGTGTCTCTGTGGTGGTGCTGTGTTCAGGGCTGACCTGTTCGAGTCGCGGCTGCGGTGTGTCGCTGCGGTGCTCTGTTGGCTCCGCCTTCCTGCTCTTCTCCGGCTGGCTGTCCTCACGTCGCTGCCGCTGTATCTCGGCCGTATCGCCGCGCGAGCTCCCCGGCTGGCTGTCCTCACGCCGCTGCCGCTGTATCTCGGCCGTATCGCCGCGCGAGCTCCCCGGCTGGCTGTCCTCGTGCCGCTGCCGCTGTTTCCCCGTCGTATCACCACGCAAGCTCCCCGGCTGCACGGCTCCGTGCGGACAGCTCAGCCTCTTGTGTCCAACGTCCCTGCACTCAAAGCACCTGAGCGGCTCCGTGGTGGCGAAGACGGTGTAGCCGCTGTCCCCCTCTTTACATTTAAAATTAACATTTAAAGTCTGATCTTCATTGTTTAAGATCATGAGCACTTGCCTGCGGAAGGACAGGATGTGCCGCATGTTGGAGCTCTTACACCCGAGCGGGATCGCTCTCATGGGGCCGACGAACTTCCCGAAACGGGCCAGCTCCTTCAATATCGCCTCGTCCTTTATGAACGGAGGCACGTTAGATATGACCACCCGCGCCGCGGGGGCAGACAGAGGGGTGACTTTAACCGCGGCTCCTCTCACACAGATTCCGCTCCGCGTCAGTGCGCTCGCAAGGTCGACCCTGCTCACGAGCACCACCACGGCCTTGTTAATCCGGGAGGCAGAGTAGATGTTCTCACACCCGATCCTCTCCCCCACGGCAAACAGAACGTCCTCAATCGGCACGCCGTCTTCGGGGACAAACCTGACGCCATGCCGGAGAGACAAAGTCTCTATACCGGCCTCAGAGGGCATGGTGCCCCGCTCGCTCTCTCTCTCACTGTAAACTTTATATTTTTAAAGTGAAAACCATTCACTGACTACAGAAATATAAATAAATAGATAAATAAATAAACAGTCTTCCGAAAAACTTGGCAAGACGCCAAACAGTCTTTCACGCGCTCCCTCACACCCAGCGCATGCGCAGAGAGAGAGAGAGAGAGAAAGAGAGAGAGAGAGAGAGAGAGAGAGAGAATATGTACCAAATATTTAAACTAGATATTTAAAAGTTAAATTTCTTAATTAGACACAGACACTGTCTACAAGAAAGGAAACTCGAGAAAACCTGAGGAAACTCAGATCCTTCACAATGTTTGCAGCAAAATGTTGCAGATCTTTTATCAGTCTGTTGTGACAAGTGCAGTATTCTTTGCTGCTATCTGCTGGGGCAGCAGCATCACAAGCAGTGACATTAGGAAACTCAACAAGCAAAGCAGGAAGGCTAGCTCAATGTTGGGCGCTCCCCTGGAGTGCTTAGAGTTGGTGGTGAAGAGAAGAATTTTTCACAAACTGTTAACCATCATGGAGAATACCTCACATCCCCATCTCAACCAATGGCTAAACAGAGGAGCACTTCCAGGAAGAGATTACTTCAATTCTGCTGTGACAAAGAACGCTACAGGAAGTCTATCTACTAGAGAGTCTATACACTAGAGGTGGAAAGAGTAATAAAATTTTGTACTCTTTCAGTGACATTTTACTGAAGTACAAGTAAAGTTACCAGTACAAAAACCTACTCAACTAAAAGTAAAAAGTAGCTCATTAAAAATGTACTTACAGAGTTACTTTTTTAACAGGGGTAGGATGGGGGATTCTATTGTAATTCAAAAAAGACATGGTGTCACAGTCGGGCCAGGCTCTGAATCAAGTCTTAATTAATGCAATACAGTCAAGTCAAGTCAAGTAGTCAAGTAGGCTTTTATTGTCATTTCAACCATATACAGTTTAGTACACGATGAAACGAAACTTTTCTCCAGGACCAAGGTGCTACATACAACAAAGATTTTCAACATAAATTAACAAAAACTAACTAGCTAACTGACTAAGAAACCTAATTTGCTGTCTAGCTGAGAGAGACAGTAACATGCTCCTAGCCAGAACACCTAAGAAATTTGTGTAGTTGTGCAGCTGACAAAGCATTATAATGCACACATGTTAGAGGCAAAATGTACTTTATGTAGGCCAAATGTAATTTAATATAGACAGTCTACAGGTAGTATGTGAATGCATACAACAGATCTGAATTTAGTACCTCCTGAAGTAGTACCCTTCTCTGGTGGTAATAACTGGAAGGTGGTGGTAGTGAAATAATGAGGCTGAATGTACTAGGAATGCATACTTATACTTAGGCTGAAAGTACTGGGAACAAATACTTAGAGATGAACCTAAATCACTGGAAATATCCAAGCTTTGGTGCTCGAAGCATTCGTAAGTTTCTGAGTCTATAATCCAAGATACTGGAGAGCCTATAAAACCTACAAGCAATTACATTTATATAGACACTTAAGGACCGTTTCTGGAATATGTCCTACTCCTGTGGGAGAAGAAAACTTAGATAGTTGGTTAGAGAAAGCCACAGTCTTGGCAGAAGAAAGTGAATGTTCCGACAAGGAAAAGAAAAAAAGAGAATGGTTGAAGTTTCTTAGTCTCCAGTGTTCATCAGAGCTGTGGAGGCAAACAACCTAGAGGCAGACCCAAAAGAGTACACTGAAGTTTTAGAGAATTTTTTTCGGATTTTTATTTTTATTTCAAATCTAGCTTGGGGAGTGATTGTATGAATTTCTGAGAAGAATTGAAAGGTGCACGACCAAATTGGTTAAGAGGGGAGGTCTTTCCCCAAGCTCCACTGACAAGGCCAGAGTAAAAGAGCTAATCAGAGGCTTGACTAAATCTGACCTCATATATATATATATATATACGTTTAAGAGAAAGAACAAGAAATCCAAGTCAAGTTTTTTTAACTTGTCAGTGAGATACGAGAAGAAGGAGGAAATCAACTCAGCAGAAACTGAATTCTTCCCGCGTGGATAAAATGGGAGGGTCGTGTCCGGAAAGTGGAAAAGTGAGAATGTTCCACTGTGGCAACACCTTGATGGGGAGCAGCCGAAAGACTAACGACAACAACCATTGAACTCAGTTTTATAAACCTTTCGTCTACGGTTGTCTACCCGCTATGATCAGATGATTTACATTATGTTTTTGCATAAAAACATCTAAAATTAAAAGATGTTTAAAGAAGACTACAAGCACAATACTTTCATTGTTTATGAGACTCTTAGCCGCATTTAAAATAATCTGAATGGTGCAAACATTTTAAAAAAAGGCCGTATGTCCAAGAATAGAGAAAAGACGCATCTGTCTGTGGGAACTGTATAGACAATTATTCACAAACATCACATTACAGGAACTTGGGTGACAATTACTGCCACATACCCCATGTATTGCTGACTTTGCTCCAAACAATTTCCATGTTTGAGCCATTCAAGAAGTTCCTTGGAGCCCAGCATTTAAGACACCAAGTGGCCAGTCTAATTATGGCTCCGGCATACTAAGAAAACTTTTTACCTTTATGTTATCCAAGCACTAGTGAAACGCTGGGAAAAGTGATATAGAGTAGCAGGGGATTATATAGAGAAATAAAGTCCTGGTTTTACTTAAATGACCATCGAGTGTGTGTACATAGATGACCAAAATGATTTTTGTGGTATTTTTTTAAGGTTTTCTTTTATTATTAACAGGTTTGTGGTTAGGTTTGTGTAATGGTGGTGTATTGGTTAGCACTGTCGCCTTGCACCTCCAGGGTCACGACCAGACTTGATTCCCGTCTCTGTGTGAGCTCTGTATGTCCTCCCCGTGCTTGGTGGGTTTCCTCCGGGTACTCCGGTTTCCATTCAATGACCTGCAGACTGGTTAATTGGAGTTCCCAAATTGCCCGCAGTACAAGTGTGTGTATCCCTTGCGATGGATTGGCCTCCTGTACAGGGTGTACCCCGCTTCCTGCTCCAAGTCTACTGGGATATTATAGTTATAGTTATATAGTTATACCTGTAGTTATTTCTTATGCATTTAGGTCATGAATAGTTTTGAAGGTGAGCATGTAAGAATTGTATTTATTCATGGCCTAAGAAAATGTCCCAAAACTGACATTATAACAAATACTAAGACACACTGTGGTGAAACTCTTTTACTGCAAGTCTTAAAGGGGTTAAAAAAAAAAACCCTACAAGTTTCCTGAGATTATTCGTCAAAGTAAACTTTACACTTAAAAAGTGGGCTAAAAATAGAATAGAACCTGTAGGTTCACATTCTGTATAGTATATTTCAGTGTGTAGTTGCAGTATGAAACAAAACTTAAATCCGACCTTAATCTTGAAATCTCGTTTCTCACTGGTATAATCAACATCCGCGTGTGCGTGTACTGTTTACTATAATACTGTGACCATGGGTGTGCGTAAAACGTCTTTTATTTGGTGTTTGTATGCGTGTGTACAGCATGCATTTATTATAACACGTGTGTGCGCAAGTGTAAGGCAAAAGCAAGTGTCATTAGAGAGGTTAAAGATTAATTTTTTCTCTCTCTCTCTCAGTCAACCTGCACTGCACTTTGTGTACGTGTGCGTCATTGGATAGCATGGCCCTCCGTCCTCCTCTCGCCTTCAGACACACACACACACACACACACACACACACTCTCTCTAACGGAAACACTGCGGTGTCGCGATTCTTTCCAAAGGTAAAGTGCAGGTTAATTTTTTTTATTTTTACTTTACGTTAGTGTGCGCTCACACAAGCTCCTTGTTAATTTTTCCACTAAGACAGTGTTTTTGTGTGTGTGTGTGTGTGTGTGTGTGTGTGTTGTGTGAAACTCAAATAAGAGAGGAGGAAGGGTTACTGAGTAAGACGAGAAGAGGGAGAGGGGAGGGTCTCACTCCTGCTCTCCTCTTACTTTAGCTTTACACACATACACAAACACGCACACACACACACAGTGCATATGCGCGCGCACACACACACATACACACACACACACATACACACACACACAGTGACAAACATTAACAGAAACACTTATCTGTCAAGATTTATTTTTACTTTTTTATGTTTATATTTATTTTTGTCAAAGGTAAAGTGCAGGTTAATTTGTTTAATTTTTACTTTATATTTTATATTAATTATTTTTATGTATTTTTTTTTGGACTGTGGAACGAATAATTTGTGGGAAAATCCAAGTGTTTTGGTATATGAGCCTGCTTCCAAATTATGCCCACGCTCCAAGGTTACTTACACTGTACTTACAATAATGTATTTGTGTAGGTTATGAAGAGGTGTCCAATGGAAGGAGCTGCAGGCCGGACAAACATCAACATTTTCTGACACGTTTGTGTGTTTGAGCATTTTTGAGATAAGTTACAGTAGTTAACTTTTTTATTATTATTTATTAAGTTTATCATCTACACATAAAACAAGAAGGTTTTTAATATTGTTACTTAGAATATTAATAGTTAATCTATAATCACTACAGCAAGGCATGCATTTAAAGGCTTAAAACTATTACATGTGTGTGAATAATCCAGTTAATTGATTAGCTATTTTTATTTTACTGCCATGTGCAGCATTAAATACTATGGTCATGGCAGGAGACAAGTAATTAACAGATGAAATCGTGTGAATGAATAAAAAACAGTTGGCTTAAATTTAAAGGGTAACATTAATCCTTGAGAGCTTTGATAAGAAAAAAAAAAAGAAAGAAATCTGACAATGGCAAAGCATCATTGATTGTCTTATGTTGCAGTGGCATTAAATCAGCCACTGTTAGCATGTCACGTTATGTGTTTTGAGACCATCAATCTTAACTCAACAAACATTATCCTTTATGTCACGCAAATGTGCCTGTCATAACAAAATCAACATTTTATTTTGGTATTTCTGCTTTTTAATACTTTTGTGACTTCAAGAAAAAAGTAAAAATGTTATTTGAGAAAACGTCTCAAAAATGGAGAAGATGGGGCAAAAAGAAGAGAAGATGGGGCATTTTGCTGTAAAAACTGGTCATACACACTGTAAATAAATGTGATTGCCCTACTTGTAATTGCTGGATAACTAACAGATTGTATAACAATATCATGAAGTTGAGATTTGCAGAGTGTGGGAGAGTTAGCATGTTACTATCAGATACAGGACGAGAGTCAAGTTAATACAATTTATATCAAAAACACTGTCATTTCTTCATTCATATGTTAACAATGTACTTATTTCAGCTTTATTGCAAGTTGCATTTTGAGAATTTTTTATGAGATCAAGGTCTTTATCGAGGAGAAAAGGGAACTGATTATATACGAATGACCAATCTTGGCTGTGGGAATGAACTTATTATCCCTGCACCATGCATATTACCCCTACATGCATATTATCCCTGCACCATGCATATTACCCCTACATGCATATTATCCCTGCACCATGGTCTAAATTTAATTTAAGCTGCTCACATAAATAACAAACGAGTGCTTAATATTCACAGAACTGATGTGTTTTTACTATTTCATTGCAAACTCACATAAACCTTCCTGTGTACACAATTCACCACATTTTGCACCTATTTTTATAACCTCACTTGTGGATATTGCTGGATGCAGTCAGCCATTCATAGTAAAGACACTGTTAAAGGCCACAAATATGTTGCCATACAGACTGGCCTGCCCAAATCCTATGTTACACTAATACTCTACAATTAGACTAAAAGTAAACAAACGGCTCCAACAGCATCCATCAAGCAGGCAGGGAAATAGTACCCAACCCATTAACTGCACTATTCCAGATGGGCACTTAATTCTTAATTCACAGTAATTCTTCTTTATGATAATGCAGGAAAAAAGACAGGGGCCAAAGACTAAAGTGCAGGTTTGAATGATGGGATAAATATGAGTTAGAATGCCAGACTCAGAAGCACAGAAATCAGAAGTAGAGCTTTGGGATTGCTTCCTGCCATTATGACTAACTCAAAAATATTCCAATATTCCCATGGTAACCACCTGCAGTGCAGCTTAAGCGTGCTTAAGTTACTGTTCGTTTCTTTACAATGTAGCCCCTATACACACTTAAGCCTTGTTTTGCTCGCTCTTCCTTGTTTTCACTAGACACTTGCATGTCAGATGTGGTTGCTACAGCCTGCCATTTCACAATTTAAAGTTCAACTTATTGTCACAGGACAACCGGAGGCGAATCAGAGGACTAGCAGTTTGCCCGTGTAGCATGGAGGATAAACCCAAACGCGGAAGCAGCGCGAGCAGGCAGGATAACCACGCGATTTATTCTTAGAACTCTCTCACACAGAGAGCAAGAGTTTACACAATTAAACCCACGTTCTAACAACACACACTCAATCAGGAAAATGGCACAAAATGGTGAGTACTCACGAAATTGGAGAGATAGCGTCGGAGACTGCATTGGAAAACTCAATGACTGAGTGATGTGCGGCGCCATCTTGTTTCCTTTTATACTTCCTGAATCGCGACCGTACTACTTCCGGGTCCTAGTGCCGGTCGCATTGAATGCGCATGACAGTACCCCCCCCCCCGTCCAGGACCGGCTCCTGATGGTCCTGGGGTGGAGGATACCCGACGACGGTAGTCCCGTATAAGCTCGGGGTCGAGAATGAACCGGGCCGGGATCCAAGACCGTTCCTCGGGGCCATAGCCCTCCCAGTCGACCAGTAAACCTTCATACCTCTGCCCCGAGGCCGGGAGTTGAGGATCCGCCGTACAGTATAGGCGGGACCGCCCTCAATGATCCGGGGAGGAGGAGTTGGGTGGGTGGGTGGAACCATAGGTGAAGTGATAAAGGGTTTGAGCTGAGAGGTGTGGAATACCGGGTGGGTTCGGAGCGCCGCAGGCAGCTGGAGCCGGTAGGTGACAGGGTTGATCCGGAGGGTGACACGGTAAGGGCCGATGAACCTGGGTGAAAGTTTACGGGATTCTGTGTGAAGATGCAGATTCTTTGTTGATAGCCAAACCTTGTCACCTACATTGTACAACCGTCCCGGAGGGTGTCGACGGCGATGTTGAGTGGTGTAGCGAGTGTTGGCACGATGGATGGCTGCTCTTGCTTGGTCCCACAGCCGCCGACACCTACGGACCAACCGTTGGGCCGACGGCACATCAACCTCCGGTTCTTGGTGGTTGAACATCGAAGGTTGGAAACCGTGGCATACCTCAAATGGACTCAACTCCGTGGCGGACGAAACATGGAGATTGTGGGAGAGTTCAGCCCAGATGAGGTAGCGGGCCCAGAAGCGCTGACAATAGGCGGCGAAGCATCTCAGATAGCGCTCCAGTTGTTGGTTGGCCTGTTCCGTCTGAACATTAGTCTGAGGGTGGTATCCTGATGAGAGACTACAGGTGGAGTTGATCAGACGGCAGAAGGCCTTCCAGAATCGAGCAGTGAACTGGGGCCCTCTGTCCGAGACAATGTCCTTTGCCATGGACGGCCACCAGAAGGCACGCCGGACGAATTGGAGGGTGCGTTTGGTGCCGGGGTGTCCGGAGAGGGGGGATGACTGGCCCCATTGAACGACCTCCGTTCTGACGTCACGAGGCACATAGAGTCGTCCAGGCGGCACTCCTGCCGGTTCCATCTCCGCAGCCTGTGCCTGGCGAACTCTTGTCTCCAAATCCCATCGGAGAGGTGCAATTATCTTGGATGGTGGAAGGACAGGCGCGGGGTCCGCCCGGGGAACGTCCTCTTCGTATTGTCAAGAGAGGGCGTCGGCTTTGGTGTTCTTGGACCCCGGGCGGTACGACAGATGGAAATTGTAGTGCTTGAAGAAAAGAGCCCACCGCGCCTGTCTTGGGTTGAGCTGTCTTAGATTCCGGATGGTGATTAGGTTTTGATGGTCGGTCCAGATGATGAACGGCTCTCTGGTGCCCTGGAGCCAGTGTCTCCATTCCTCCAGGGCCCACTTTATGGCCAGCAGCTCACGGTCCCCTACCCCGTATCGCTGCTGAGTGTGGTTAAATTTCCTGGAGAAGAAACTACAGGAATGTAGCTTCTGGTCTGGACCTCGTTGGGAGAGAACGGCTCCGGCGCCCACATCCGAAGCATCCACCTCCACAACGAATGGCTTACTTGCATCTGGATGGAGGAGGATTGGTGCGGTGGTGAAGCGATGACACAGTTCCTGAAAGGAACTGTGGCGGTAGAGTTGAGGATGAAGGGGTGGGATGATGGTCGTGTCAGGGCGGTTAAAGGTGCTGCAACTGTACTGTAGCCCCAGATAAAGCGACGGTAGAAGTTCGCAAACCCGAGAAACCGTTGAAGTTGCTTGAGGGTCTTGGGTAGGGGCCAATGACGCACAACTTCCAGTTTCTGCGGGTCCATGGCCACACCCTGGGGCGAGATGACGAAACCCAGGAACGTGGTGGAGTGCTTGTGAAAGGCGCACTTCTCCAACTTACAATACAGTTGATGGGCGAGCAATCTCTTGAGGACTGCCCTGACGTGTTGGACATGTTCATCAACGGTACGGGAGTATATGAGGATGTCGTCTAAGTAGACAAAAACCCACCGGCCTAACATATCTCGGAGGACATCGTTAATAAACTGCTGAAAGGCAGCGGGGGCGTTACAGAGTCCGAAAGGTATTACTAGGCTTTCATAGTGTCCTGTTGGGGTGATGAAAGCCGTCTTCCACTCATCGCCCTCTCTGATGCGCACCAAGTTGTAGGCGCTCCGTAGGTCCAACTTTGTGAAAATGGTTGCGTCAGAGAGGGTGTCCAGGGCAGAGTTGGTAAGAGGCAATGGGTGACAATTTTTGATGGTGATATTGTTGAGCCCCTGATAGTCGACACATGGGCGTAGGTTGTTACCTTTTTTCTTAACAAAGAAGAACCCCGCGACGGCAGGGGAGGAGGAGGGCCGGATGGTCCCGTTGCGGAGGGCGTCGGTGACATACTTCTCCATGGCCTGCGTCTCGGTGGGAGAGAGCGAGTAGAGGTGGCCGCGGGGAGGAACAGAACCCGGCTGAAGGTCAATCGCCAGGTCGTAGGGGCGATGAGGAGGAAGGTGAGTGGGCCGTCTCTTGCAGAACACTTCAGCCAGGTCTCGGTAGGCGATGGGGATGGCGTTGATGTTGACTTCGGGGGCCTCGGACTCCCTAGAGCATGTCCCAGCCGAGGCCCGTAGGCAAAGTTCGGTGTAGGTCGGGCCCCATTGAAGGATCCGGTTTTGTGTCCATGAGATGAGCGGGTCGTGTTGCAGTAGCCAAGGGTGCCCGAGGATGAGGGGGGGAGATGAAATGGGGGTGAGGTGAAACCGGATCTGCTCTTGGTGCTGGTCGATGATTAACGTGATTGGTTGGGTCTGCGTGATGATAGGGCTGGATGAAAGGGGCCGACCATCGACAGATGTAATCCGAACGGGCTGGGATAACACCTCGAGTTCCACTCCCAGTTCTTTGGCATAAGAAGAGTCAATGAAGTTGCCAGCGGCACCGGAGTCGATGAACGCCGTACTTCTGACCTGTTGGTGGCCAAACTGGAGGTGTACTTACTAGAGAGGTGGAGGGAACCCGGCGAGTCGCCCTCCTTACTCACCGGGCCTGAGCGTCTTCCCGGGCGAAGAGGGCAGATAGCTCTGTGATGCAACGCTGACCCACAATATGCACAGAGCCCTCCTCTGAAACGTCGTTCTCTTTCTGCCGCGGGCAAGGAGGCGCATCTTAATTGCATGGGTTCCCCGGCTCCGGTGTCAACCACGGCGGGAGGTGGAGATCCGGTGGTGATGGCAGTGGAAAAGGGGCGTGCTTCAGGAACTGGATTATAGGCGAGGAACGTGGAGGGTCGTGGCGTGGTCGGAGATGGTGATGAAGTGGCAGGCGGCAGGGTCCGGGGAGCTGGCCTCGGACGAGAGAGCAGTCGTTGATCTATTCGGAGGGCGAGTTGGATCAGCCCCTCCAAAGTAGTGGGAAGCTCTCGTCCGGCGAGTGCGTCCTTTATACGGGAAGCCAGTCCCTCGTAGTAGGCCGTCCGGAGGGCGGTGTCTCCCCAGGTGGTTTGGATGGCGAGGATCCTGAAATCTGCCGTGTAACGGCTCACAGACAATTCTCCCTGCCGCAGATGGTATAACTTTGAGTCGGTCTCCACCTCGGCAGCAGGATGTTCAAAAGTGAGTTTTAGTTGACGGGTGAACTCATTATATGAATGTGCTGTGTCCGAATCGGAGCGAAGAACCGCCGTGGCCCACTCAGCTGCCTGCCCTGACAGCAACGAGACAAGAAGGGCAATGCGCAACCGGTCTGTGGAGTATCTGGTGGAATTAAACTCAAACACAAGATCCAGTGTGGTTAAAAAAACATGCCAAATACACTTGCCATCTGTGCCGTCCCATTTGTCCGGTAAAGCTAAATACACATCGGAGGGGGGAGGGAGTGACGGCACAGCAGCCACCGCGACGGGCGACGGCCTAGCCGGCCGAGAAGCCGCCTCACGGAGCGGCGCGCTCTCCTGCCGCAGCTCCGCGACCTCGCGGCGCAAGGCTGCGATGTCTTGGACGCTAGCACGGAGAGCTGCGACCTCCCTGCTCAGCTGCTCAATCAGCCTAGCGTGTCCGTTCACCACATCGCAGAGGTGAGCGTAATCCGCTGGGTTTACTGCAGACTCAGTCATTCTGTCACAGGACAACCGGAGGCGAATCAGAAGACTAGCAGTTTGCCCGTGTAACGTGGAGGATAAACCCAAACGCGGAAGCAGCGTGAGCAGGCAGGATAACCACGTGATTTATTCTTAGAACTCTCTCACACAGAGAGCAAGAGTTTACACAATTAAACCCACGTTCTAACAACACACACTCAATCAGGAAAATGGCACAAAATGGTGAGTACTCACGAAATTGGAGAGATAGCGTCGGAGACTGCATTGGAAAAATCAATGACTGAGTGATGTGCGGCGCCATCTTGTTTCCTTTTATACTTCCTGAATCGCGACCGTACTACATCCGGGTCCTAGTGCCGGTCGCGTTGAGTGCGCATGACACTTATATTAACTGATAATACAGTATAATTAATTATAGAGAAGTATAGTGGAATATTCTAAAGCCAGAGCCTTACTGGTAGGTAGCACTATAACATTTTACATTAGGAACGCTACTAGTATGCTAGTATTCTACTTCCTTCTTCATTAACAATAATAATTTTAAAAAACATGATAACTCCCACAGGACTTGCTTAATAAAGTTCATGTTACTTGCATTCAAACAAAGATACCCAAATGTGATGGAGCCTATATGAAAACTCACAATATACTTTATGAAAAAATCATTAACATTAACACTTTCAAACTACATTCTAAGAGAAGGGATCTACCACATACATTTTTTGTCTTTTCTTATTCAAAGCTAAATATTCCTGATATACATTTCCACATGAAAAAAGTGGCAACTGTAGCCAGAGGTAGTTAATTGAGGAGGCTTGGAATGAATGATATTAGAGCCACACTGTTTTCTTATAGGCTGTCTTCAGGTTTACATGAAAAGATAAAGCTTTACATAAGATCGACCTTCATCTAATAGATTTGATATACAAAGATTATACATTTTCCCTAGATGATAATTTACCAAAAAAAATTGATACTGCACATCAGACGTACCTATTCTATGTTAATCTGTGTTTCATTCAACAATCACACAAATGTATTATTTAATAGATTTTTTACTTCAATTATAGTTAGCAAAGAGCAAGCCTCACTTGTCAGTGTTCAAGTAAAGTTGTGTGTAAACATTTTTAGGACAAACCTAAAAAAAATTGTTTCAGTAATAATGTTTATTTTTTTTCATACTCATATTCAAATAATATGTCAATAAGTATGTTAGGTTCTAAATATGTTCACAGTACAACAAAAGAACAAAGTCAAAGAGAGTGGAAGATATAACATCCACAACTGAATGGCAAAATCTCCTAAAAACAGCATGCACTAAACATACCAGAAATGCATCTCAGCCACATACAGCATGTCAGCAGCCATAGACACACACCCAAAATTTTCCTCTTCTTATACAATGGAATTATTGAATCCTTTTTAATTGTCCAGTCCTATGTGATTAATTTAGGACCAACAAATTCTCACGAAATTGTAATGAAATTTGTGAATGGAATTGAAATAAATAAGCTCTTTGAATTTGATAACAAGGAACCTTTCTAATGACACTTGCTTTTGCCTTATCGTGAAGATTCCGTGGGAATGTGATATTACATTGTCATAAGCACATCAGTCACTTTACCCAAAATAAAAGGTCTTTCTTTGTGTTATAATTTAGTTGTTTTGCTATGGCCACACACCCAAGACTTTCATGAACTCAGTTCTGTGTTCAAAAGGTTTGTTTATTCTCCATTCTCACTGATTTTCTGTCAGAATTTGAAATTGTATTTTTTTGTATGTGTACTTTGACATAAGTTTAAAATTCACACATGACTCTAACATATTTATATCAGGCACATTACGAAAGTCCCATTTGTGATGTACATGAGTAAGGCTACTATATTCGTAAAGATTCGAAATTTACACAAATTTAAGATGAGCGCTGAATCACTGAGGTCTTCAGAAAGGCCTCAGACCCCTAAGGGTTTTAAACACAGATCTCCTAGCACAGGGGTGTCAAACTCCGTTCCTGAAGGGCCGCAGACCCGCAGGGTTTTGTTCCAACCCTCAAGGAACTGCAGAGTTTAGCTTCAACCATAATTAAAAACACCTGATCCACCTAATCAAATCATTAAGGCTTATTTGAAAACTACATGGCATATATGTTGGAGCAGGGTTGGAACAAAACCCTGCGGGTCTGCGGCCCTTCAGGAACGGAGTTTGACACCCCTGTCCTAGCAGGTATCTAATTAAGCCATGTGTTATTTTTCTGATTTGGAACAATTGTTCTTGTTTCCTGATGGCACAGAATAATCAACACTCCTAATCTGAGACACAGGAAGTTGGCACACACTGACATAATAAATGGAAAACTCTGAGAAAATTAAATGAAACAAATAAATAAATAATTAAATATGTATATGTATTTGATATACAATGAAACCTCGGTTCACAAACGTTCCAGAGTGTGAACAAATTGCTTTATGACAAAAGAATTTGCCTAAAATTTGTTCACAAACTCGTCTCCGGGGCACAACCCAAAAACCACCAGCCCAAGCTACCACTATCATCTGAACTAAGACATGAGTGCCTCGCCCAGCATCAGTTTTGCTCAGTCTGTGGTCGTGGATTGCATACATGCTAAAATAATTTTGTGCAAATTGGAGTGACATCCAAGCCTTTGCCAAGAAGTAGCATCCGAACAAAACTGTGGCAAATATGTTGTTACAGCTTATAAATGATAACGCTTCCCCACTCCCATCCTCATCCCTGAGAAAGGTGCGCCAACAGTACATATAAAAATTAAGCGCTTTCTCCTATACACAATATTTTGTTTGTATTTATTTAGATTTATTTATTTAGTTCTGTATTATTTTTGTAAAATGAAGGATTTTTCATACTTTATTTTATATGTTGTGATATAGACAAAATACCTCCAATTAATAGAATTAAAACAGATTAATTCTATTAATGGGAAAATTATATTTATGGGAAAAAACGAAATCGTTCTATGACCAAATCTGTTTATGACCAGAACGTAGGAACGAATTATGTTTGTGGACCGATGTTTCACTGTATATATAAAATACTTAACATTATAGGTAAGCTATGCAGCAAGACTCCTGAGAACATATGCTGAACATATATAGTTAAACCTTGGGTTGTAAGCTTAATTTGTTCCAGAAGCATGCTTGTACAGTATATCAAAGCACTTGTATATCAAAGTGAATTTTGAAAAGAAACAGAATTTTAAAAAAAGAATAGTAAACAGTACATGCATGCACGGATGATGACTATACGAGTGATGCGCGCGCACTGAGACTGAGCATGGTTACCCACAATCCCACAGTGCAAGAAAGAAAAGAACCATTAGTTCAGTTGTGATCATGTGATGCTGGGCAGACATATGCATACAGTATATCAAGACCTTGCTCGTTTAACAAGTCAAAATTTATTTTTAAAAATTGCTTGTCTTGCAAAACGACCAAGTTCCTCGCAATCCAAGGTTCCACTATAACACAATGTTTTTGCAGAAAATGGAAGCAATGTGGCAACAGTGACAACTGAGTGTGGAAAGAGTTAACAGAGCAGTATGAACTTCACCAAACTTCATTCTCTCTGCATTCTTAGTCTATCTACTCATGGAGAAGGCTTTAGATAGCAAATCAGATCCCTGTCTTGTCCTATTCATTTATAGAGCATCACCTGTGAAGTCTTGCCTGTCTCCTGCTTAGCTCCAGCTGCTCCAATAATTATGAAAGAATATAATAATTCAACAGATATTAAAGCAACAGAAAATGTGTCAGAAGGTATTTCATAACATCTGTAAAACATCTCACACAACTGTCAAGGAATGTTTCCATCACAATCATACAATAGGAAAAGCAGAGGTAGAAAGAATGAATGCAATAAAGCACTACCCTTTGCATTTTCATTAGGATCTGAATTGCCTACTGACTTTTGAAAATTCTTACTTGAGTAAGAATTTTAGGTCTTTGTCCTCCAGAAAAACATTTAAGCGGAATGTTAATTGGTCTCCAATTTCGTTCAAACATAAAATATGCTGAACTGAACTGTATATTTTCACACTGTATGAATGTATGACTATTATTATTATTACATGCAAAAGTTTATGCACTCCTTGATAAATAACAGATTTTTGTGATTTTTTAATTAAAAAGATGTTAACACAGTCTCTCTTGGAAATGGAAAAAAATGCGCAATATTTTCAGCAAACATTGATGCATAGGTACTTCTTATGCCATAAATTGAACAATAAATAAAAAAATAAATAACATTATTGGTGCTGTGCAAAAGTTTTGGCACCCTAAGATTTCCAAAGTCTTAGATTCCTTTTACAACCTTTCAGGCCTTAATCAGCTTGTTAGATCTGATGCATGGCAACAGCTGTCATTAGTAAATGCCAATTTCAAAGCTTTACAAATACTTTGACTCTTGACAAAAACTCAACAACCATGGGTTCCTCTAAGCAGCTGTATAAGACTCTGAAAATGAAAGTTATTGATGCCTACAATGCAGAAGAAGGCTACAAGAAGATAGAAAAGCATTGTCAGCTTGCAGTTTCCACAGTGAGAAATGTAAATAAGAGATGTCAGTTCACGGGAACTGTGGAGGTCAAGATGAGATCTGGAAGACCATGTCACGCTCTCAGCGCTTTTGCGCTGAGCAAAGACCGCTTCCGCCCTCTGACACTTCCGTTCCCGCCCTGTCTGCACACCGATTTTCCATCCAGCACTGATTTATCTCTGGTTAAAAGGAAACACTGCACTCTGCTTCTTCGCCAGATTATTGTGCGTTTCTTTACCTCAATATTCTCGCGTTTTGTTTCATGGTTTTCACGTTATCAACCTCGCTTTGTTTTCTCGTTTCCCATTTTCTCGTCTCACGAAGTTATTGCTTCGCTCCGATTTCACGGTTTTTGAACTCTCGCTCTCTCTTCCTCTACTACGACTCTGCTTAACGTTTTAACGCCACGCCCCCACTGACGGACCTCACGGCTTTTGAACTCTCGCTTTCATTTCCTCAATTACGGCACAGCTTCACGTTTTGGCACTATTACTTCGCGGACGGATTACACGGCGCTGATCTAACGCTTCCGCTTTCAATGCTACGGCTCTCCCAGCGTGGCTCCTACTCCTACGATCTCACTACTGCGGCAGAACATGAGATCTATGGAGACTCACAGCCTGCTCCATCACCTGCACCTGGATTTATCTCCACAGCCCACGATCTTCGCTACTGACAGAATAATCTGGCCAATACTATGGATCCAGCAGGATTGGACAGGATGAGACAAGCACTGGAGAATCAAGGCGCGCTCCTTGGTAAGCATTAGGAGGAGCTCGTCACCACCAGATGGACACTCGCGGATGCCCAGATGCAGCACCTTCAGGCGCCTACAGCTCGGACCACAATCACGGATCCCCCGCGAGAGCCGCGCTTGCCAGCTCCCCCCATTTACAGAGGAGAGCCGGGAACATGTAGATCCTTCCTATCCCAGTGTTCCCTGATATTTGAGCTTCAAGCCTCCACCTTCTCTTCAGAAAGATCCCGGGTGGCCTACGTTATCACCCTCCTCACCGGTAGGGCCCGGGAGTGGAGCACGGCTCTCTGGGACGCTCATGAACCATGTTGTGATAGTTTTGAGGCCTTTTCTAGAGAGATGAGGAGGGTTTTCGACTGATCTTACGTCGGCAATGAGGCTGGAACTAGACTATTACGCCTGCACCACGGATCACGCTCCGCCTATAACTACGCTATCGAGTTTTGGACCTTAGCTGCCTTGAGTGGATGGAACGACAGAGTTCTAGCGGACGTCTTCCTGGAAGGATTGTCGGAGGCTCTGAAGGATGAGCTAATCTCCCGGGAACTTCCCTCTGATCTCCACGAACTCATGGACCTCGCCGAGAGGATCGACTCACGTCTTCACTCCAGACGACCGACCCGCAGGTCACCTCCCCCTAGGAGATCAACTTCCCCCAGGATGTCCCGCCCATCCTCTCCTCCAACACAGACCAATCAGGAGGAGCCCATGCAGCTTTGCAGAACCCGCATCTCCGATGAGGAGAGACGCCGACGCCTGGAGAGGGCCTGCTTCTACTGCGGAGTTTCAGGTCACATGCTCAAGGACTGCCCGTTAAAAGGAGGGGCCCTCTAGTCAGACTGGGAGCTCCAGACTGGGCTTTCTGTTTGTGACGTAGCTTCCTGTTTTTCGTATAGTTCCCGCAAAAGTTCCTCGTTTGTTTGTAACAGCGTTTAAATTATATTTTGTTTTTATAAATATATTTTTTCCCGTTTTTACTATACAACAAACTAGTTTTACGCTTTAATACTACTGGACTTTATGCATTTTTTTGCACTTTTTGGGAGAACACGCGTATCATCTGACAAATAACAAGCGGAATCCATCACCAAATAATTACAACTCCGGCACAAAGGTACGTTATCATGTCTACCATTCAGCTTGTTCAGTGTGTAGAGTGCAGGATGTTTAGACATTCTTCCTCCGTCGTTAGTGATAATTTTATTTGTGATAGGTCTGTGATAGGTTTGCTCTCCTCAGTGATGCACCCGCTGAGAAACCTGAAATAGCTCTGGTTATAGCCAGCGGCAGTGGTCAGGTGTATCCCGGGAGCCAGAGCACCGGACATAGCAGGTAATCTTAGGGCTCTAGGTCAGCATAGGTTTTCTCTCTCAGAGGTTAGCAAGGGTAATTTTACAGAGGTGTTTAAAATATGTCCAATGAAGTAGTTTGCTCTGGTCCCATCCCAATGAGATGTGGCAACATAGCTTACAGCAGGTTATGGTCGCTGAACCGCTGGATGTTGGTTCTCCGAAAACAACATGGGCTTCATAGATAACTGGAAGACCTTTGAGGGCAAAGCTGGCCTGTTAGGGCAGGAGGGTGTCCATCCCTCTCGGGAAGGTGCTGCTCTCATTTCTTGCAGTATAGCACATACTCTCAGAAGAGGCCTAGTTAATCGGTGACAATCCAGAGCCCAGGACAGGGAGCAGACTGACAGGCTAAACCAACCATGTGGTTTAGCCTGAGTCGTCACTCAGGGTTCATCATATTATCTCTGTTCCCCAAGATAAAAAAAAATTAGAAAGACTCAGAAAGTCTGCTTTAGTAATTTAATTAATTTACTTAAATTAACATTTAATTAGCTCCAATCACACTGAATGCGCAGCCGGCACCTCTGATCTGAAGCTAGGACTGTAAAATATTAGATCTCTCACATCTAAAGCAGTTATTGTTAATGAAACTATCACAGATCAGGAGTTTGATATATTATGTTTAACAGAAACCTGGATTAAACAGGACGAGTATGTAGCTTTAAATGAAGCTAGTCCTCCTGGATACAGCTACATACACCAGCCTCGGCTAACTGGTAGAGGAGGAGGCGTCACAGTTATTTACAATGATAATCTGACTATCGTACAAAAACACAGATTTAAATGTAATGCATTTGAAGCTCTCTATAGTAACATAAAGTCAGCTCAGTCAATCCCGCTAATCATCATTTACAGACCCCCAGGGCCGTAATCTGAGTTTCTCTGTAAATTTGCAGATTTCCTCTCAAACCTTGTTGTTTCTGTAGACAAAGCGTTAATTGCTGGAGACTTTAATATTCATTTTGAGAATCCAGAAGACCCTCTGAGAACAGCATTTATGTCCATACTGGACTCAGTAGGAGTAAATCAATGTGTAGTAGGACCCACTCATAAAGTAGGTCACACTTTGGATTTAATATTATCCTTTGGATTATGTATAGGAAATATAACCACAATTCTACAGTCTGAAGTTATCTCAGATCACTATCTTGTCTCTAGTAAAGCGTGTCATAGTAATAATGTACGCACAACACCGCGCTACCGCCTTAAACGTACCACACAGAGCTTTATCAATAATCTCCCAGAGTTGTCAACTTTGAACTCAAAGAACTCGAACAGGCGACTGAATATCTAGAGTCAACACTTCGTTATAGCTTAGATAATGTAGCTCCAGTTAAAAGGAAAAGATTAGAGATAAGAAACTCGCTCCTTGGTATAATGACCACTCACGCACTTTAAAACAAACCGCTCGAAAATTTGAACGTAAATGGCGCCAAACTAAATTGTTAGTATTCCAAATAGCTTGGAAGAAGAGCATCCTGAACTATAAAAAAAAGCTCTCAGTAATGCTAGATCAACATATTTCTCCATTCTTATAGAAAATAACAAAAATAACCTGTAGAAAAGGCCTAACTTTATGACAACAGTGCCACCCTTTGGACACTCTAAGTTACTACGCTTAGAACTGCTGTAATCCAATTGGTTAAAAGTAGGACATGCCCAGACACATACCAAAGCAGCTAACTTCCTAGATGGTTCTGTAGCAATCTGTGTGCTGTCCTGTTCCCATTTTCAGTCTACTTTATTATACTGTGTGCGTAAATTCTGAAGTAAGTAACTTAATATTGTTTCATATGTTCGTTGCTTAATTTCTGTAAGGTTATTTTTAGGTTAAGGTTAAACCATTATAAGGTTATACTACAGTGCTTGTTATTGGATGTTGTTTATTGCTGTGATGTAATTAGTAAGTATGTCACAAATACAAGTGATACAGGACAGTTTAGATACAACAGTTAAAGGAATATAAGGCAATGTTCAGTTTGTTTGCCTAACAGTTAATCTAAAGCGGATATATTAATACATAGAAATTTGAAGTGATCTATATCTGCCTGATTCATAAATCTGACCTTATCCATACTATTTAAACATTACTGTTACTGCTCTGAAGTGCACAGTTTGTAATCTCCGTATATTCATTCTTTGATGTTATTGTTCATTGTAGAAACCACACACACCTGAACGTATGATTACAGTAAAGCTTCTTAATGGACATGGACCGTGTGATTTATTCAATACAATCTGTAGCGGGTGCCACCGAGATTGATAATTGAACCACGACATTCATACATAACCCGAGATTTTTTAAAATACCGTAGCTAATTTAACTAAAAACAAGACCACTGCAGAAATCTCCACAACAACATCATGCAGTAGTGAGGATTTCATGAACTTTTTCAATAACAAAATCATAAATATTAGGCAAAAAATTCAGGCTTTGAAACCAGACAATTTAAGTAATACAGATAAACTAACCACATCACATCAGAACTTAGAATACTTTACTCCCCTTGAAGCGAGAGAACTAAATTCACTCATCTCTTCTTCAAAATCGTCAACCTGTATATTAGATCCTATACCGATACATTTTCTCAAGCAGATAGTACCAGCGATAATAGAACTCCTGTTGAAAGTAATTAACTGTTCACTCAGCAGTGAGTATGTTCCCAAATCCTTTAAATTAGCAGTTATTAAACCGCTAATCAAGAAACCTGACCTTGACCCCTGTCAGCTTTCTAATTACAGGCCGATATCAAACCTTCCCTTTATCTCCAAGATTCTGGAAAAGGTAGTATCACAGCAGCTATGTTCACATCTACACAGAAATAGCATGAATGAACTGTATCAGTCAGGATTTAGGCCTCATCACAGCACAGAGACAGCGCTTGTTAACGTAGTAAATGACCTCCTATTGGCCTCTGATCAGGGTTGCGTCACTATACTTTTGTTACTGGACCTCAGTGCAGCTTTTGACACCACTGATCATAGTATTCTCCTTCACAGATTAAAAAATGTAGTAGGAATTAAGGGAACTGCCCTCTTGTGGCTCAGATCCTATTTGACTGATCGTTATTAGTTTGTAGATTTAGATGGTGACCATTCCTCATGTTCTCAAGTGGAGTTTGGTGTTCTACAGGGTTCAGTTTTAGGCCCGCTGCTTTTTTACCTTTACATGCTTCCTCCGGGCAACATAATTCGTAAACATGGTATTAGTTTTCATTGTTATGCTGATGACACACAATTATACTTCTCAGCAAAACCAGATGAGAGAAACCAGTTTGCTAAAATTGAGCAATGTTAATTAATTTTCTTCTGCTTAATCCCGTTAAGACAGAAATTCTAGTCATAGGACCACAAGCAGCTAGAAGTAAGCTTTCTGATCACACTGTAACTTTAGATGGCCTTTCTGTTCCATCAAGTGCAACAGTAAAAGACCTTGGTGTGATTATAGATTCCAGCCTTTCATTTGAAGCACATGTATATAATATTACCAGTATAGCTTTCACCTTAGAAATATTGCCAAGATAAGAAATATATTGTCACTAAATGATGCAGAACAACTAGTTCATGCTTTAATCACCTATATGTTGGACATTTGTAACGCCTTACTGTCTGGTTGTTCAACTAGGTGTATGAACTAGCTTCAGTTAGTACAGAATGCAGCTGCGAGAGTCCTCACTAAAACCAGAGGATACGAGCACATCTTATCTACATTGCATTGGCTCCCTGTGAAATTTCGCATCGATTTTAAGATACTACTTTTGATGTATAAAGCATTAAATGGTCTCGTGCCGCAGTATCTGAGTGAACTGCTAGTATCTTACGATCCGCCACGCCTACTTCGATCAAAGAATGTAGGCTGCTTATCAGTACCAAGTATTATTAAAATTACAGAAGGGGGCAGAACTTTTTCTTACAAAGCCCCAAAGTTATGGAATAGTCTTCCTATTAATGTTCAGGACTCAGACACAGTCTCAGTGTTTAAGTCTAGGCTAAAAACCTATTTATTTAGCCAAGCATTTTTGTAATTAGATTAGCCTTAGGTAAAGGAGCAGATCTGGGGGACTCATGGATGTAGAGTATTCTGGTGAACTGGTATGTGTAGATGCTGTCTTCTCCACTCTCATTGATTACTCAGGTTTGTTGATGGTGAGGTGATTGGTTGCTTTACATCTCAGGGAGCCCTCATGACTGTTTCCTTCTGGCTCTCCCTTTTAGTTATGCTGTTATAGTTAGTCCTGCCGGACTCCCTGCTTGCACTTTGCACTAAATATACATTCACCTTATACATGTTTGACTGTGACCATACCTAACTGCCATCTTTCCTTATCTTCTGCTCTCTCCTCTTCTGCTCTCTTCTCTCTCTCTCTCTCTCTCTCCCTCTCTCCTTTTCCCTCTCCCTGTCTCTCTGTCGAGCTATACATGTCGCTCCTGAGTTGCCAGTGATCAAGACTCCTCTGCCCTCTGGACCTGTCTAACCCGTCCTGCTTCTGGTTGGAGATCTCGTTGCATGGATGCCCCGTGTGGTCTGCCTGGGGTGCGTGTGCTAGCTGGGGATGGTTTCCACGAAGACTGGAAACAGTCTACCTGAGCCTCCAGGAACAAACTGGACATTTAATTTAAACACATCTCCTGTTATACTGAACCTCCAGTCTTACACAGTATGAATGCTGATCAATCCCTGCTGTCCGTTATCACCCAGATGAGGATGGGTTCCCTGTTGAGTCTGGTTCCTCTCAAGGTTTCTTCCTATTACCATCACAGGGAATTTTTCCTTGCCACCGCCACCCTCGGCTTGCTCATCAGGGACAATCTTATCATTTTGATTCATACACATTCACATATCATGCAAACGTACGTCTTTTGATTGTGTAAAGCTGCTTTGCGACAAATAAAATTGAATTGAATTTAATAGAGGGCGCTCCTCCCAAAAAACTCCCAGAACCTCGCCCCCTGCTCTCCGTTACACTAATTATTGACGGCCAAGCCCATTCCATCCAGGCACTCGTTGACTCCGGCTCTGACCGGAAACTGATCAGTTCAGCTACTGTCAAGGCATTGCAGATCCCTTGCACTTAACTGGATTTTCCACTGGCAGTCCAAGCCCTAGATGGGAGCCCCCTGCCAGCCATCACTCACAGAACCCTTCCACTCACTCTAAGAACGTCGAGGAATCATTCTAAGGAGATTTTTTTTTTGTTATCAATAAGTCACACGCCGCTCTTGGTCCTTGGTCTCCCATGGTTAGCCCTCCATGGTCCCCAGATTGACTGGATAAAGCACGTTATCACGGGTTGGAGCCCTTCTTGTGCCACGTCGTGCCTTCGCGCTGCGCTTCCTACCCTCCACACTACAGCTAAAACCGAAGACACCCCGGATATCTCTAATGTTCCCTCTCACTATCATGATCTCAAGCAGGTTTTCAGCAAAACCAGAGCCACGTCACTTCCACTGCATCGACATTGTATCGCCAAGAAAGAGAAGCCATGAACACGTATATCACTGAAGCCCTGGCTGCTGGTATCATCCGCCCACCCTCTTCACCTGCGGGGGCAGGATTTTTCTTCGTGAAAACAAAAGACGGGACCCTTCGTCCATGTACTGATTACAGGGGACTCAACAAAATCACTGTCAGGAATCGCTACCCACTCCCACTCATGGCCACGGCTACTCCAGGGGCCAACATCTTCACTAAACTGGATTTGCGAAATACTTATCATCTGGTTCGCATCCGTGAGGGTGATGAGTGGAAAACGGCCTTTAACACCCCGACGGGACATTACAAATATTTGGTGGTTCCCTTTGATTTGACCAGCGCCCCCGCTGTCTTCCAATCCCTCATTAATGATGTTCTCCGTGACTTCCTTAATGCCTTTGTGTTCGTATACTTAGACGACATCTTAATTTTTTCTCAAAGCCTGGAGGAACACCGGCACCATGTTCGTCAGGTCCTTCAGAGGCTCTTGGAGAACAACCTCTACGTCAAGGCAGAGAAGTGTGAGTTCCACACATCCTCCACCACCTTCCTGGGCTTCATCCAAGGTTACATCTCTGTCGCCGCCCCTCTGACCTCGCTAACCTCAGCTAAAACCCGTTTCTGCTGGAATAAGGAGGCGGATCAAGCCTTTGCTGACCTTAAGAAAAAATTCACCTCTGCTTCTATCTTAACACTACCAGTTTGTGGTTGAGGTCGACACCTCCAATACTGGCGTTGGGGGTGTTCTTTCCCAAAGGTCCACTCATGACAACAATATGCATCCTTGTGCATTCTACTCCCGCCTATCCCCAGCTGAGAGAAACTATGACGTAGGGGACAGAGAACTATTGGCTATCAAGCTAGCTCTGGAGGAATGGCGACATTGCCTGGAGGGGACTGATCTCCCGTTTCTTGTGTGGACCATAGGAACCTGGAGTACCTGTGCACCGCCAAGAGACTCAATGCTTGTCAAGCTCGATGGTCATTATTCTTCTCCCGATTTCATTTTATCCTGTCCTACCAACCGGGCTCCAAGAATTCTAAACCGGATGCTCTCTCACGCCAGTTTTCTCCCTCCCAGGACTCCACGCCATGCGACACCATCCTCCCGTCCCATTGTCTCATCGCAGCTTTGAAATTAGACATCAAGACCAAAGTTCAGCAGGCCCTAATCCAAGAGCCCGGACCAAGTAATGTTCCCCCAAATCATTCCTTCGTTCCCTCTCACCTACGCTCACAGGTCTTGGAATGGGCCCACGAATCCAGGCTATCTTGCCACCCAGGCGCCGCCCAGACCCGCTTCGTCATACAACGATTCTGGTGGCCCACGTTAGGGAGAGACATTTCCCGATTTGTGGCAGCCTGCGACATCTGCACCCGTTGTAAGGTTGACAATCGACCATCGGCTGGCCTTCTCACTACCAGTCCCCTGCCGTCCATGGTCCCAATCTCTATTGACTTCGTCACTGGCCTACCTCCATCTGATGGTAACACCTGCATTATGACCGTCGTCGACCGTGCACCTCGTCCCCCTTCTTAAGCTGCCCTCCGCCAAAGAGACTGCGGAGCTACTAATTCTCCATGTATTTCGGCTTCATGGTCTTCCAACAGACGTCGTCTCGGATCGAGGTCCTCAATTCACCTCTCGTTTTTGGGGCGCATTCTGCAAGCTCATCGGGGCTACTCCCAGCCTATCGTCTGGTTTTCATCCTCAGTCCAACGGACAAACCGAACGAATGAATCAAGCACTAGAGGGTTTCCCTCTGCTGTATCAAGACTCGACCACCTAGAGCAGATTCCTCCCTTGAGTCGAATACGTCCACAACTCCCTACCCTCCGCCTCAATGGGACTGTCCTCATTTCAGTGTTGCTTAGGCTACCAACCTCCACTGTTCCCGGCCCAAGAACTAGAAACGGAGGTTCCTTCAGCTCAACAATTTGTCAGTCGTTGTAAATGGATGTGGCTATGATCAAGACGAACCCTGTTACGAGCCGTTGCCTCATACAAGAAACAAGCATACCGCCATTGTTCCAAGACTCCCAGGTATCACGTAGTGGACAGAGTCATGCTCGCCACCAGGGACATCCCCCTAAAGACACTCACGCAAGCTTTCCCCTCATTGCATCTGCCCCTTTACAGTAACCAAGGTAATCAACCCGTGCACTGTCCCACTCCTACTTCCCTCTTCCATGCGACGCATTCACCCAACCTTCCACGTGTTTCAGCTGCAACGCATCGTAAATTGCCCTCTAAGACCCTGACAACTATTAAGCATGGGGGTGGATCTATCATGTTTTGGGGTTGTGTTGCAGCCAGTGGCACAGGAAACACTGCACGGGTAGAGGGAAGAATGGATTCCACTAAATACCAGCAAATTCTGGAAGCAAACATCACACCATCTGTAAAAAAGCTGAAGCTGAAAAGAGGATGGCTTCTACAACAGGACAATGATCCTAAACATACCTAGAAATCCACTTTGGAATACTTCTAGAGACACAGACTGACGGTTTTAGAGCGGCCATCACAGTCCTCTGATTTAAACATCATTGAAAATTTGTGGGTAGATCTTAAAAGAACTGTGCATGCAAGACGACCAAAGAATATTACAGAACTAGAAGCCTTTTGCAAGGAAGAATGGGAGAAAATCCCAAGTACAAGAATTGAAAGACTTTTAGCTGGCTATAAAAAGCGTTTGCAAGCTGTGATATCTGCCAGAGGAGGTGGTACTGATTACGTATTGATCATGTACGGTGCCCAAACTTTTGCATAGTGCCACAATAATATTTTAATTTTTTATCTTTGTTCAATTTATGACATAAAAAATAACTATGCACCAATATTTGCTGAAAATATTGTGCATTTTTTTTATTTCCAAGAGAGACATCTTTTCAATTAAAAAATCACCCAAATTTATTATTTATCAAGGGGTGCCTAAACATTTGCACAAGACTGTACATTGATTGCTTTATTATGCTGATCTTTTATACTTTTTTATGGGGAACACTGCCACTACAATCCTTGTATCCCGTTTTTCAGAATATGTTTAGGCAGGTGTGGCACTTGTTTGTTTAATAGTACCTTTGATTTTGATCTATGAATTACATAGATATAGTAAATGTGCAGATGGGCTATTTGCTTTATTGGGTTTCCATAATTATGGTCCATAAGTGCTACCTATATGCAACAATTCTTGGCCTCTGTGAGTCTAGTACCTTCCCGTACTTGTGAACCAAATAGCGCTTTTTAGAAACACACACATATACACACACACACAAACTCACTCACTCTCTGCTCAATTCACTGGTACTCTCAGCCAGAGGTCTCTCTCTCTCTCTCTCTCTCTCTCTCTTTCTCATACTCCTCTGCCAACACAGAATCACACACATAAATAAAAGCAGTTTAATGAGCCAGAGGTAGAAAGCAGTATGTGCGACCTGTTCTCTTCACCCGCTTTGTTCTGTTTACAAACGACACTCAACCACATCCCCACTGCTACACTATTATGTGTCTTGTTGTGTAGTTAGCCAATCTTGGGAATTTGAGTGTAATTTTACCCTGAAAAAAATCAGAAGAAGACGGAAGACGGATTCTTGAAGACGGAACATGACAATTCTATTTCCTAGCACCACTAAGCCTGGGGTTCAAATATTGCCTACCTTCTAGGTATTCTCCACATGTTCTCCACATGCTTTGTGAGTTTCCTCTGTGTACTCTGGTTTCCCCAACAATCCAAAGAAGGACACAGATGCACACTAACTAATAAAGCTACACATAATTTGATATTACATTAGCAAAAGAGCGCAGATTTTTACATGTGAGCTGGACATGTTTTTAGTAGCTAGTGGCACTGCAAATCCCTATTTGTTAGCATTATGATAAAGCATGGCTATACAGTGGAACTTCGGATTGCGAGTAACATGGTTTACGAGTGTTCCGCAAACCGAGCAAAGATTTTTAATACATATTTTTTAGTTTTTTTTTTTTTAGCAAGTATTAGTTTACGAGCGCCGAGTATCATGTATCACTCATCTCCCCTGCTAGGTCTTAGTGCTTGTCTCTTACTTGCATAATCAACATCTCCCTTCCCTTTTTATGTGTCTGCGTGCGCGTAATTTGACACCGACACACACTCTCTCACCTTTTCAGCCCCCCCACCCCTCCACTGCTTCGCAAACACACAGAAACTCTGCTCGTCTCTTACTTGTATAATCAACATCTCCCTCTCTCTTTTAGCGTCACTTATCCCTGTGCGCACATAATTTGACACCGACACAACCACACACACACAAACACCCTGACATACGCACAGACGCTCTCTCGCCTTTTCACCCCCTCCACGGCTTCACAAACACACAGAAATTCTGCTCTGTCGTGATTCTTTTCCAAAGTAAGGTGCTGGTTCATTTGTTTGTTTGTTTTTTTGTTTTTTGTTTTTTACTTTACAGCAGTGATTCCCTTAGTATGCTCACGCCAGTGTCAGAGAGATTTCTTATTTTCCCTGTTAAAATGGTTTTTCCGCTGTGTTTGTGTGTGTCCGTTTGTTGTAAAACTTAAAAAGTGATTCTGTTAGTATGCGCTGATGCCAGTCTCAGAGAGATTTCTTATTTTCCTGTTAAAACAGTGTTTCCGTTGTGTGTGTGTGTGTGTGTGTGTGTGTGTGTGTGTGTGTGTGTGTGTGTGTGTGTGTGTGTGTTTGTTGTGAAACTTAAAAAGGGAGAGGGAGGAGGAGTGTTACTGTGTAAAACGAGGCGAGGGAAGGGGCTAATTCCACACAAACACACACACACACACGGCGCCTGCGTGCACCAACAGATTTATTTGTACTTTTTTTAAAGGTAAAGAGCAGATTAATTTGTTTTATTTTCATTTTATAAATTGTATTAATTATTTTTATGTATTTATTTTTTGGGGCTGTGGAACAAATAATTTGAGTTTATTATTTCTTATAGGAAATTATGATTTTGTTTACGAGTGTTTTGGAACACGAGCCCACTTCCGGAACGAATTATGCTCGTAATCCAAGGTTCCACTGTATATAATGCCTAGCCATTCCACTGTTACTTTAAAAGGCAAAAATATGTGAACATCCCCTAATAGCACGCATATGTCTGGCTGATGTAATCTCTATATATCAAGTCACAATGGCAAGCTGTTTACCAATGCCCACCAGATGAATCTAAGCAAATACTCACTTACTCACCTACTAAAACACTTTATCCTGTATACAGGGTTCCTGGAGCCTATCCCAGGAAACTTAGGGCATGAGGCAGGGCACACCATGGACGGAGTGCCAATCCATTAAGGATACACACTCGCAAGCTCATTAACACACAACGAGCACGTTGGGGAAACGTAATCTGCATGGCTTTGGACTGTAGGAGAAAACTGGAGCACCCAGAGGAAACCCACCAAGCATGGGGAAAACATGCAAACTCCATTCACACAGATACAGTCTATACAGTCAATGCCAATCATTCTGTACAGCAGTCAATCACACTTCCTTGTTCAGCAGCAACCCAGCAGGCTTAACCACATTAGCCGCTACTGCCTGTTTCTCAAGCTCGTGTGTATAATAAAGAGATATGATTCAAATCAAGAAACCGACTAATGCCATTAAAAAGAACTCCAGCAGAAGAAGAAGCACAAACAGTAACATTAAACAGACAATACAGCAGGTAATTTAAAATTAAATTTAAAAGTCACTTAATTGTCATAACATTTATCATTCTATCATTTAAACTGCTTTTGTTAGTAGTATGTATAGGACTGCTTACGCTGGTCATCCATTGTGGCGAAATATCCCATTATAGTCGATGATCAGTTGATTTCCTGTGCACTTCAAGCAATTAATTATGCAAAATGCCTAGAACACACCTTGTTGCATGTTTTCCTGCACATCCAGGCAACTGCTGTGTTGCACGTGTATTATGCTGATAACTGCACATGCTCTCAACATTCCTGCATGACTGAGTTGGTGTTTTTTTAAACATTGGGACTTTAAAGATATCAACTCTATTTTGCTCACTGGGATTGCAAAAGCTTCAAGTGAATAAATTTTTGCATGGAATGAGGTTTGTGGAATTTAGTCCTGATTACATACATTGAGTACTCGCATTCCGAGTGGCAAAATTCACAATCAGCACGCAAAGCAGGAAAACATGTAATAAATGAGCCTTATGGTATTGTATGGGTTTCGATTGAAGAAAAAATTGTGCAGTGAATCCAATTATTAATCGTTCTTTGATTGGTTTACTCATGACAACCAATTATTTATCAGTAATTGTTACCATCACCAGAAGTGCATGACTAACAAAGATCACTCAAAGAGCGAGCTGTGTGAATGTTACCTAGCTAATGTTCAGAAGTCCACTTTCACGAGAACACTGAACACCAATGGTGTGTATGGCAGGGTTGCAAGCAGAAAGCCACTGCTCTCCAAAAGAGCATCATCTACAGTTTGATAAATATCACACTGATGAGAAGTAGTCTTGCCATGGCAATACTGATGGTGGTGCCAAGCTCTTATCAATCACCTGCAGTTCTCCTTCCTCCTTATTTGTAGTTAAACTAAAAGTAAAATCTTTAATCATTCTATTCTTCTAAATCACCTTATTAAAACTGAAGGATTGCATATTAGATATCCTGCATCTTCTACAGTCTACCAGCTACAGTGTGGGAATACAGCAGAATTAAATTCTACTCCAGTATTATTATAAATCATTCTCCACATAAATTCTTTGTCTGTCCTGAAATCTGAGTTATTTTCTTGTGAGATGTCAAGTCATAATCTCCTTAAACCATAAACCCTGGGTTCATTACCGAATAGTGAGGGAGGGAGGAAAAGTCATTTACTGTGTTCCAATTGGCTTGTAACTCCCTGTAAAGTGAACTACACAGGGTATTCAGTAGGGATGGGAATCACTAATCACCTCACGATAAAATATTATCACAATTCTTGGGTGTTGATTCAGTTAAATTCCATGTTAGCCTCTCGGGACAACACTTGATTTTTCCACTCTCTAGCGACGAGCGAACAAGAAGCTGGAAGCAGAGGGACCCTACCTACAGCTGGCTCAAAATTTGTCAAGGTTCTCTGAAATTTTTCTCCCTTCTGAACCGACAAAAGTTAAAAACTGCTTGTCCACGTTTCCCGACTTTATCGGTGAGCTAACGTCGTCATGGAGCAAGCCACGTAACAGTGCCCAGTTATGGACAGTATTTAGATTTGGACAGAGCTAAGAAAGCAGGACTGATTGGCTGCTTATTTGACACCCCTCGCATAACCATGGAGTGTCTGGTCTTACTGTCTCTCCTGCAGTCAACTCCGTGGTTTTGGACAACGCTGCAGCAGTGATCCAGGAGGAGATAATGACTCCTCTGAGCAAAGGGCCAATTCAGGTGGTTTCTCCTTAGGAACCAAACTAAGATGGCTACGGCCGTTATTTTGTCATTCCGAAGAGAGGGGGAGGGCTTCATCCTATTTTGGACCTATGGGCACTGAACACATTTTTAAGAGCTTACAAGTTCAAAATGCTTACACTAAGGCAACTGTTGAATTCAGCTTTTGAGCAATAGTGTTAAGAAAGTAATGTTCTTTCATTTCAGTGGAGGTTTCTTTTCTACAGGAACTGTTAGAACTGTTACAGGTAGTATTAGAAAAAGGCCTTATCTTGTCTACTACTAAAGTATACTTAGCGGCTGTATCAGCCTGTCACACTGGTTTTGACAGAGACCAGAGTTCCGTCTTGGGATTTATTTTTAGTCCCTCTGTGGTCCTCCATATAAGGCAATTGAGTCTGTAGATATGAAAATTCTTTTATATAAAACAGCACTTCTTGCTTTAGCATCTGCTTTGTCCATGCATCCATCTTTTACACAGTTTGCTGCTAATGGTTTGAAGGTTACTGTAACTGACATAGAAGTCAGTTTAAGTTTATGTTTATTTTATTATTTTCAAATAGGTTGTTGGAGATTTGTAAGTTGAACATGCTTAGGAAAGAGACTTGTATTATGACAAGCAGACCGAATGACTCGGCAAGGAAGACGTTTGCACCGCATGTTGAGCGTGTCTATATTTTCTACTGTTTACTTTAATGTTAAAAGATTAAGTAAAGTTATAAAGTTAAGGATATTTTTTTAGAGTGAAAGCTCAAGTTCTCCATCAGTAATAAGCAGCCAATAAAGTAAGTTTTGCTTTTATTTAACTTGTGATTAATGTGGATTGTATTGTTGTGCATAAAGAAGATGCTGTATTTATTCTGTTTGTTTTTTGTATTTGTATTTATGTTATGCCTTTAGTTCTCACGGCATGTTAAGATTGGATGGTTATCTTGCTGGTTAACCTTTCAATAAATTGCCAGTCTTCAGAGAATCTTCGTGCTCGTGAAATTACTGGGGGGAGCTACAGTGAGAATTTATCTGCTCTTCGCGGGTAGGAGAAGGGAAGGCCAGGCGTATGCAGGACTTCTAGTTCATCACACCCTGGATTCTGCAAAATGAAGTACTGCTTGCACCAGTAACAAGAAGCTGAGGCACATGCAGAGTCAAAATACTGTCAAGTTAAGACCAGCAAAAAGCTAAGCACACATAAGTTAAAGTTTTAATTAAGGTGCTCAAAGTGGACTTATGCTTGATCTGTTTAAAAAACAAAGTATTCAGTATAATATTTACAGAAGTGCTGGTGTTATGCTATTACTCATGTGAACTTTGTCATGTTGGTGCTATGATTAAGTTTCCATAAGAAAATTGTGTTAATTAAGCTGTTACTTAAATTTTGTTGAGTGCATTTATATTTTGTACACATTAAATAGAGTTTAGCCAAGTAACATAGACAATGGCAGAAGGTGGTTGGTCTGCTAAGGGTAGCAGAGAAGATATAACAGACACTCTGCAATCACAGCAGCAACAGACATCTAAAGACTTTGTAGAGAAATATGAATCAGTGGCTATTGATGATAAAATAGATCCAGAGCCACGGCGAAGTCATAGAACACGTAAGTTAACTCAGAAGGGCCAAGAATTACATGATGAAAAGGTGGCTAAACTTAAAAATTGTTTTCAAGTCTCTTATGACAAGTGGAAAGCTCTGGCTAAAGACATTAGACAAAATCTAATGGGACGTGTCTCTGATGACATGCTGCAAGTTCTTATAGACACAATAAGCTCATCTTCTAAGAAGGTAAATGTTACTTATGAAGAGTTGCGACAGTATGTGAGTCCAGATAGCGATACTCGTCGGCGAATAGATACGTGTAGTGCAGTCACAAAGAAGACAGTTGAGTCTGCATGGAGTCGTTTAGGTGAGACAGTTGAGGGTCAAGATTTTCTTATTAAAGAGGGATGCTATACTGATACAGGCTCAGTGTTTTCATCTTTAGCCTCTAAATCACGTCATGAACAGTCTACATCTTCCTCTCAGTCTCTAAGCATCTCAAGTGTTAGCTCCAGAAGTTCAAGTTTATCCTCTGCTAAAAAACAAGAAGCTGCTGCAGAAATTGCTGCAACTGAAGCAACTTTAGAAATATTACAACAGCAAGAACATAAACTGGAGGAACTCCAAAGGCTTGAGGCTGAGGAGAAAAGGAGAGTAGCAGAACAAGAAGCGGAATCTTATAAGAGACTACTAGAAAGGGAAGAAGAAGAAGCTAGACTTCGTGTGAAGTTTGAAGCTGAAAATGCGGCCAGGCGAAAAGCACTGGAAGATAAGCGCAGAGAGGTAGAGCGCTTGGAGACACTCAAGAGATTAAATGCTGCGAAGGCACAGATGCAGGTCTATGAGCAGACAGAAGACACAAAGGATGAAATCAGAGAGTTACTCCATAACTGTGTGCCTGTGCAGAAGAAGCACATGCATAAGGCTAGCACCTCTTTGTCCCAGGACACACCTCCACAGAAAATTGTGACACAATCACATCAAGAAGACAGCACTGCAGATCTTGTTAGGATGCTGTCAGAATCCATCAGTTCAAGTCGTCTTCCTATACCAGAACCTGCAACATTCTTTGGAGATCCACTCAGATTTAGTGACTGGAAAATCTCTTTTCGAACTTTGATTGATAGAAAGAACATACCAGTTAGTGAGAAGATTTACTACTTACGGAAGTATGTTGAAGGACCAGCTAAGAAGGCCATTGAAAGCTACTTCCTGTTGGGAACAGAGTCAGCTTATCATGCAGCATGGGCTATTCTAGAGGACAGGTATGGAAATCCATTTGTTGTTGCCAAAGCTTTCAGGGACAAGCTTAATTCATGGCCGAAGATAGGTCCTAAGGATAGCATTGAGCTGAGGGAATTTACCGACTTTCTCAGAGGCTGTGAAGCAGCTATGGCACAAATTAAAGGTCTTGAAGTGCTCAATGACTGTAATGAAAACCAAAAGATACTTTCAAAACTTCCTGATTGGTTAGCTTCAAGGTGGAATCGTCAGGTAATAGAAATAGAAGAGGAAACTAAGACATTTCCTTCCTTCAGTCAGTTTGTGAAGTTTCTTATAAGAGAAGCTAAAATTGCTTGCAACCCAGTTACCTCTCTTCATTCTCTGAAGTTAACTGAGGTTGAAAAAGGAAAGGTAGTGAGAAACCAAGGCACCAGAGCAAAAGTGTTAACAGTTCAATGCAAGGAGAAAGTAGATGCTGCAAAATGTGCATTCTGTGAGAAACAAGGACATTCCATTCACAAATGTCGAATATTTACGGAGAAAAATACAGCTGAACGGGTCAAGTTTGTACAAATAAACAAATTGTGCTTTGGCTGTTTGAAGCCTGGGCATCGCTCAAAGGACTGTGAAGATAGAAGTGTATGTGAGACATGTCAGAGGAAGCACCCAACATGTCTACATGAAGATCGCATCAAAGAAGTGAAGAAGCTTCCAAAGTCAGAACAGGTAAAAGAGAAATTGAGAGAAAGTAAGCAAGAGCGAGGACAGAGTAAAGGGTCCACAAATGATGCAACATCCAACCGAGTTGTACAGGAGATGAATAGTACTTGTACGTCTACAGTTGTACCAGTATGGGTCTCAACTTCTAATGAACCAAGGCACGAAGTTCTTGTTTATGCACTGCTTGACACACAGAGCGATACTACCTTCATCCTTGAAGAAATAGCACAAGCTCTTGATACAGCAAAGGAATCTGTACAACTGAAACTTTCAACAATGGTTTCGAAAAGCACAGTTGTTCCATGTCAGAAGTTGACTGGTTTACAAGTGAGAGGATTTTATTCTGATAAGAAAATATCCTTGCCAGTAACTTATTCAAGAGAGTTCATCCCTGCGAATAGAACTCACATTCCTACACCCAAAACTGCAAAAGCATGGCCACATCTAATGCACATAGCAGAGGAAATTGCTCCTCAACAAGTTTGCGATATTGGTCTTCTAATTGGCTATAATTGTCCACAAGCTCTCCTTCCCAGAGAAATTGTTTCTGGAAAAGAAAATCAGCCTTTTGCTCAAAGGACAGATCTAGGCTGGAGTATTGTTGGCGGTACTAAGTCCTGTGTAGACTATGGTGATGCCATTGGTGTTAGTCATCACATCATAGTGAAACAAGTGATGCCAAGTCTGCCAACTTCCTTCAATCTTAGGAATGAAGTTCAATACATCTGCAGAACACAGACCAGGGAAATAATCACTCCACCTAACATCATCAAAGCGCTCGAGTCTGACTTCAATGAGAAAGCATCAGAGCATAGTCATGTTTCTCAAGAAGACCTGCGTTTTCTGCTAAAGTTGAAAACGGACATAAGACTCAAGGAAAGTGGTCATTATGAAATGCCTTTACCTTTTAAGGTAAATAGACCAAATCTACCCAACAATAAAGAATGTGCCATGCACCGTCTCAGATGTTTAGAAAAAAGGCTTAAAAGAGATGATAAATATCGTAAAGACTATGTAGCTTTCATGGATGAGACAATCGCTCGAGGCGATGCTGAAAAGGTTCCAGTTGAAGAAATCGGCAAGCACTCAGTGTGGTATATTCCCCACCATGGGGTGTATCATCCTCAAAAACCTGGGAAAATCCGTGTAGTCTTTGACTGCTCAGCAAAGTTCCATGGTACGTCTCTCAATGAGCATTTGTTAGTTGGTCCAGAGTTGACAAACACTCTTGTAGGTGTTCTTTGTCGTTTCCGCAAGGGTCCAATAGCAATCATGTGCGACATTGAGCGCATGTTTCATCAATTTCATGTAAATCCAAAAGACCAAGATTATTTAAGGTTCCTGTGGTGGGAAAGGGGAGATCTAGAATCCCAACCCCAGATCTATAGAATGAAGGTACATCTGTTTGGTGCAGCCTCATCACCCGGATGTGCCAACTATGGACTTAAACACATTGCTGCTCAAGGTCGAGGTAACTTCAGTGAAGCCTCTATTCAATTCATAGAACGGAATTTCTATGTAGACGATGGGCTGACAAGTGTTTCATCAGTGAATGAAGCTATCCAGCTAATTAAGGAAGCAAGAGAACTCTGCAGCACAGGGAAACTTCGTTTGCACAAGTTCGTATCGAACAGCCAAGAAGTGAAAGCATCAATTCCCCAAGAAGAGTATGCTGAGGGTGCTATAGTTCATGACTTAGCTTTGGGTGAGCTTCACATGGAAAGAGCTCTCGGTGTGAATTGGTGTGTCACATCTGACAGTTTTCAGTTTCGAGTATCTGTTAAGGAGCAACCACAAACCAGAAGAGGAGTCCTGTCCACCGTGGCTTCTGTATATGACCCACTTGGCTTTGCGGCACCATTCATCCTTGTTGGTAAGCAAATATTGCAGAAGATGTGCCAAGATAAAGTTGGTTGGGATGAACCACTTAAGGATGACTTGCGACCAGAGTGGGAACGTTGGATTTTAGGTTTACGAAGCTTGGCTGATGTAAAGATTCAGCGATGTTATCTACCATCAACTTTCACAGATGTTCAGCGTTATGAACTTCATAATTTCTCTGATGCTAGTGCTTTAGGTTACGGAGAATGCACATATCTCAGAGCCATTGACACATCAGGAAAGGTTCACTGTTCCTTAGTTATGGGCAAAGCCAGAGTCGCTCCAACTAAGATTACTACCATACCAAGGCTTGAACTGTCAGCAGCTGTAGTAGCTGTACAAACGAGTGACTTGCTCAGAAAAGAATTAGAATTAAGCAACGTAGAGGAGTGCTTCTGGACAGATTCAAAGGTTGTCCTTGGGTACATTAATAACGAAGCCAAGAGATTTCATGTTTTTGTGGCAAATCGCATTGAACGGATAAAACAAAGTACTGACGCTAAGCAATGGAGATATGTGACCTCTGAAGAGAATCCAGCTGATTATGCATCAAGGGGATTTACAGCAGAAGAGCTTATATCCTCCAACTGGTTCAGAGGACCAGAATTTCTTTGGAAAAATTAGCTACCCAAAGATGTTAAAGTGGAAGAGATCCAAGCTGATGATCCAGAGCTTCGAAAAGTACAAGTTCATACTACCCAAACAAAGGAGGAAAGCCCATTACTTGATCGGCTCAACAAGTTTTCTGATTGGACAAGAGTGGTAAAAGCTATTGCTAGACTTCAACGACGTGTTAAGGAAGTCAAAGGTTTAAATCCAAAGGTCAACGATTCCTCAAGCATTGAGGAGAGAAAGGAGGTAGAATTTGCAATTATCAAAATGGTTCAACAATCAGTATTTTGTGATGTAATACACAACCTCAAACATCAGAAGGAGATAAAATCCAACAGCAAATTACATCAACTAAATCCCTTTTTAGATGAGCATGATATCCTCAGGGTGGGAGGTCGCCTAACACATGCTGCATTACATCCACATGTGAGACATCCAGCAATTCTCCCAAAGGATAGTCAAATATCGACTTTACTCATTAAGCATTATCATGAACAAGTGCATCACCAAGGGAGAGGGATAACTATGAACGAATTGCGTTCAAATGGTATCTGGATCTTGGGATGTAGCAAGGCAGTTTCTTCACATATCTACAAGTGCACTAAGTGTAGGAAATTTAGAAGACCCACTGAAGAGCAGAGGATGGCAGCTCTCCCTCAGGAACGTATGGAGACAGCTCCTCCTTTCACATACTGCGGAATGGATTGTTTTGGTCCTTTCTACATAAAAGAAGGAAGAAAGGAGCAAAAGCGTTATGGACTTCTATTTACTTGTATGTGTTCAAGAGCTGTGCATATAGAAATGTTGGATGATTTATCTACTGACGCATTTATCAATGCTTTGCGTGCTTTCATCGCCATACGTGGACCTGTTCGCCAGCTTAGATCAGACCAAGGCACTAATTTCATTGGTGCAAGACGAGAATTTGCAGATGCGCTAAAAGAAATGAATCAAGAGCGTCTAAAGGATCTTGGCTGCGAGTTCGTCATGAATACCCCGTCTGCCAGTCATAGGGGTGGCATTTGGGAACGGCAGATTCGAACTGTAAGAAATGTCTTGACATCCATTTTGGATAAGTCGGCTTCAAGACTTGATAGCGCTTCTCTAAGAACATTTCTTTATGAGGTCATGGCCATCATAAATAGCAGACCATTAACAACAGAACATCTAAATGATCCATCTGGTCCGCAATCGCTTACACCTAACCACATATTGACTATGAAGTCTTCAGTAATTTTACCACCACCTGGTGAATTCATCAAGGAAGATGTTTATCTTCGTAAGAGGTGGCGCAAAGTGCAATTTCTAGCCAACGTGTTCTGGTCACGATGGAGAAAGGAATATCTTCTAAACCTGCAGCAAAGGCAGAAATGGCATAAGATTCGTAGAAATGCAAAGATCAATGACATTGTCATTCTTAAAGATGACACGGTCCCACGCAATGAGTGGAAGTTAGCAAAGGTAACTGAAGTGTACCCTGATACAGATGGCTGTGTGAGGTCATTGAGGTTGTTGATCAGTGATTCTGAATTGGATGATAAAGGCAGACGTGTAACTAAACCGTCCTACCTCGAAAGGCCCATCCAGAAAACAGTTACCCTAATCGAAGCAGATTAGATACCTTGTGTTTACCATTCTTTGGTTTAGTTCATAATAGCTTCAAATAAGTGTTATAACAAGTTTAAAAGCACAAGAAAGTGCTTTGGTGGGAGTGTAACTGACATAGAAGTCAGTTTAAGTTTATGTTTATTTTATTATTTTCAAATAGGTTGTTGGAGACTTGTAAGTTGAACATGCTTAGGAAAGAGACTTGTATTATGACAAGCAGACCGAATGACTCGGCAAGGAAGACGTTTGCACCGCATGTTGAGCGTGTCTATATTTTCTACTGTTTACTTTAATGTTAAAAGATTAAGTAAAGTTATAAAGTTAAGGATATTTTTTTAGAGTGAAAGCTCAAGTTCTCCATCAGTAATAAGCAGCCAATAAAGTAAGTTTTGCATTTATTTAACTTGTGATTAATGTGGATTGTATTGTTGTGTATAAAGAAGATGCTGTATTTATTCTGTTTGTTTTTTGTATTTGTATTTATGTTATGCCTTTAGTTCTCACGGCATGTTAAGATTGGATGGTTATCTTGCTGGTTAACCTTTCAATAAATTGCCAGTCTTCAGAGAATCTTCGTGCTCGTGAAATTACTGGGGGGAGCTACAGTTACTCTACAGCCAAACGTGGCAAGGTTGTCTTCACCGATTATAGCCCTTTGGTCTTCAACCTCTATAGTTTCTGCTCTCCTCCTTTTGCTTCTGAGGAGCAGGGAAAATTGCATAATTTGAGGCCTGTACATGCACTACGGGTCTATGTGGATCATACAATGAATATGCGCTTATATAATCAATAATCAACTGTTTGTCTGCTTTGCCAATCCAGTAAAGGGTAAGGGGCTGCCTACAACAAGAACCATGGTGATATTTGCCTGGCAGCCAGTTGGTCTTCACCACACACTTTTGTCCGGCTCTATCGTCTTGATATAACAGCCCCTTTGGTGGCTAATTGTGTCCTCTCTGTGGGGTCCATGATGCAGTAGAGTAGCTATCAGGGTTCTTGTTTCAACCTTTGGTAGATGCTCGGTGGGAAGTGAATATATGCCCCATACAATATGTGTTGTACCGAGTGAATCGACTGAAAGGGAACGAATAGTTATGATTATAACCTCTGTTCCCTGAAGAAGAGGAACGGGGTCCAACACATTGCTGCCCCGCCTCACAGCTAAGCTCGACGAAGAGTGGCTGTTGAGCTGATAGTCAACCATGGTGACGATGGCTTATAGGTATAGGCGGGGCTACACCTACTTCACCACAGGTTTGCCTGCTTTTACAGCGTAAATATACGTGGCTTCAGCCAGGACACGAGAGGGCATGATATCCCATAAGATATTATTCGCGCTCGCTGTGTTTTGAGACTGGTTTATGCACGTGTAATGAGTGCGTTTGAGACTAATTCACTCACAGAGTTTGGAGAAAAAGGCAGATTAGAGACTTTCAATGTGAGTAACTTTTGATAATATAACACCATTAAAATGCATTTCTTTTGCAACACTCGGAAGCTTCTGCACTCAGTACAGAGTCGTTTATATCTAAGGCTGCTCGGCCAATCCCTGGTCACGGTCAATCAAACTAAAACCCAGCCAATTCTGGTCACTGGCCAATCGACTGGTTCACCGTTATTATAAATGTAATAGGTTTTTTTTTTTTTTAATCGGAATCAGTGTGGTATGTGAATCACCACACAAAAGAATCGCGATTCATAACCGAATAGATTATTTTTCCCCATCTTTAGTATTCTGCCATCTTAAGTAGGATTCCAAACAATGAGGAGTGAAACTACTCAGTTCAAAAGGAACTGGGAGTAGTAAAGTTTTCACTGTTGTTTTGCAATTAATTTCAACAACTGCTTGTCAGTGTGTACATGCAGGTACTTTCACTGTGTACAGGAGCGCATTACAGCAGGGCTACGTCAATAACAAGAGCACATGTGAATTGTTCATGAACATATGACAGTTGAACTCCCTTTAATGTTTGCAGTCACTCTTGTTATTGAACACAACCCTGCTGTACTATCATGCATGCTCGTGTATCAAGCAGGCAATCTCAGGAGAGGAGAATGTCTATCACAGGATTAAAGGTGCTATGGGGCTGAATTGTTTTTTTATGTGAAGGTTGGTTGCCACTGGTGATTGTCAGGATAAAACTAGTTGCAAAATAAAAAAAATGGTGACCATTTCAGTTGCTGCCTGGAGATATGTAATTAATTAATAATTGTTAATGATGATTGCATAATTACTAATTATGAAAGTATAATTGTTAATTATTATTAATGGTCTTAAAACACTGTGTTTAAGTCACTTTGGCTAATTCCCTTCTATCAAAAACTCCCCATATAATCAGTATAATCAGAGTTTAGCACAGATACTGTAGCATCAAAGTAGTCAGGGGTCTAACATCACATCTGAAAGCTGGCTACCTAAGAACTCATTTAATGGCTCAAATGGCTTGGAGGCAGATCAGGACTGTACAGGAGACGTTGCACCCTGCCGAGTTTCTATAATGTGTAAGTGGTGTTTCGTCAATGGGATACGTGATAAGGTATCTCACGATGTTCAGGGGTCAGGTGTTCCACTCACTGAATTTGCGCAGGAACAACTGCAGAGCGCTTCAAGCCACCTCAACCAAGATCATCATTGACGGACATATGTCCTTCTTTAAAGGAATTGCAACTTTTAGATATTTCTCTGGGACCAAGAGTCTCATCACCATATTGTGCATGAAGCCCTCCTATATTGTCAAAAATGTATAACCAGTTGATGATATCTCTCTTCCTATGAGATATGGGTAATGTATATTTGCATCCAAACAAAGCTGACGATAATGGGGTTCCCTGTCATAAGCTACACTTGATGCTGCATGAAAACGCTATGGGAACATCTCTTTGTTCTCCGGTTGTGAAAACTGTGTATGTCAAAACCGCTGAATACTTCGGCTTATAACCTCAGTCAGGTGACGTCACCGAATAAGGTGCACCTGCAGGTTATAAATAGGAGTGAACAGGAAACATCCTCAGATCTTTTTGTCTTCAGGACCGCTTTGTGTTTGCGTGTGTGTGTGCAAGCAATAACGAAAGCAAATGAAAAATAACAGCATTAACTCACCGATATGGCGGAGTTGGTTAAGAGATGCGTGCCTCTGTGTGCTAGAGCTCTTTCGGAGGGCGATCTCCACGAATTTTGTTTTGAGTGCTGGGGGGAAGAACACGTTCGCCTCGGGCTTCAGGGAGACTGTGAGTATTGCGATGTTCTCCCTATTAAGGTGCTTAGCGGTGATTCCTGGGGCTCGCGTGCTGATCTGGCAGACGCGCACGAGACGGAATTCCCCCTTTCTCTCACACTCTCTCCGGATCAGGAAGTTTTAACTTCCGCTTCTCAAGCGCGCTCTGGTGCTTCTTGTGAAGGAGCGGAAGAATCTTCCTCTCTCGCTTCTATGGAAGTAGCCTCCTCACAACACTCCTCCAGTGTTGACAGAGCGTTTGAGGAATTCGAGCGGTTGCATATCGACTGGCCACAGAAGCGAGATTCCCCCAAGCGCTCGAAATTAGACGACAGGTTTCTGGCTATTACTTTTTTGAAGAGGATTGGTAATCTGCAGGCTCTGTCATTCTCCCCATCCTGCCTAGACTTTGGCCTTTGGCTAGTCAAAGCTATTCTGCATCCTCACCCGAACTATCTTCCGAAGGTTCCATTCTCGACCATGCACCCAGTCGTTCTCGAAGCCTTCTGTCCTCTGCCTTTCACAGCTACGGAGCAGGAAAGACTTCACTTACTGTGTCCAGTACGTGCTCTTCAGATTTATGTCCACCGCACTAGCCAGTGGCGTAAGTCAGAGCAGCTCTTTATTTGCCATGGGGGTCGCAGCCGGGGGGCGGCCGCCACTAGACAGACGCTGTCACACTGGGTGAGAGATGCTATTGCCCTAGCCTATGAGGCGCGTGGTCACACTTCGCCTCTGGGAATCAGAGCTCATTCGACCAGAGGGATTGCCTCATCAATTGCTCTGGCAAGAGCCGTCCCCCTGCAGCAGGTGTGTGATGTGGCAGGCTGGTCCTCTCCACCCACTTTTGTTAGATTTTATAGTCTGGATGTCAATGCTACTCCGGGCTCGCGGATCCTTGAGTCAGCATCCCAGAGCTAGGTCTGAGACCTCCTTGGCTATTGTGCGCACACGCTACACAACCTGGGGGTCCAAACACTTGCAGTCGCCTGCGTTGGTATTCTCGTTCCCATAGCGTTTTCATGCAGCATCGAGTGTAGCTTTTGAAAGGGAACATCTCAGGTTACTTAGCTGTAACCTTGTTCCCTGATAATGCGGGAACGAGATGCTGCGTTTCAATGCCGCACTGCTGGCGTGCCTGGACGTCCTTCAGACAAAATTGACCTAAGGATGTTTCCGGTTCACTCCCATTTATAACCTGCAGGTGCACCTCATTTGGTGACGTCACCTGACTGAGGTTATAAGCCAAAGTATTCGGCGGTTTTGACATACACAGGCTTCACAACCGGAGAACAAAGAGATGTTCCCATAGCGGTTTCACGCAGCATCTCGTTATCTCTTTATCAGGGAACAGGGTTACAGCCAAGTAACCCGAGACGTATCTGAAAATTCAATGGTGGGTTAGAAATTACCTCTATTTAATAATAATTTCAATTGCTGCACTTTGTTTACAGTTTGAAGCAAAACACTCATTTACAAAGTTCAGTATAAATACAGTATGGCATTCATTACAAATATGTTGAATGTAAAAGCCAGTTTTAAATAAAGAACCGTTTGGAAGTTTAAAAGCATTCTCATTTTTACTGATCAAAGCAGAATCATAGCAAAATTCTTCTTCTGAACACTCATACAGTTGTAGTGTGTCCCAACAAAAAGGAATTATTTGATATTACTATGTAGCCACATTACTAAACTTCTGACGGTATTTTGACCTTTATTTGATTAAAAAAATAAATAAAAAATATGTAGGCAAAGCCAGGGGTCTGGTCGGCATTGCAGACCATCACCGGTACTATTATAGGGAAAACGCTGAATAGGCTACCTCAAGGGCTGGTTTGTTCCACCTAAAGCCCATGGAAGGTCTTCTGAACTCCAGAAAAAACTTGCTGGTACTGCAATTCTGTGGACAATAGACAGGAATTGCAGATCAAAAATCAGAACGCAGGATAAGTGATTGGTTACCTCACAAGGGGCGAATGTTCCAATCCCAAGGCTCTATATAGAGGGTACTGTACTGTCTGTTGATTATTTAAACCAAATCTAGTAAGCCAAAAGTGAATGGTTCCATGTGTGTTGCAGCTAGGCAACGGTATGCCCTGGGAAATTAAGTCTAATGGCACCATGCCATAAAAGACTATGGTTGCTAAAACACTGCTCTAAACAAAACAAATTTCCTCAAACAGTAAATTAATTAATTGATTCATTCATAATTAAAAATAGTTAAATAATAGAATGCATACTGCAGATTATGGATGTTGGTACCAAGGAATGGAAATCAAATTGATTGAAAAGTTTTCACTATAAAGTAGGTTTCTCTCTATCCATCTCTTCGGGTATCTAATGTGCACTCCTTAAACAATGACTAAAAGAACATGGCTGTGAGTATGTTCTAAATTTTATATGACTTATAATTAAATTATAAAATAAGATTAGTGTAAATCATGTTAACCATCCATCTTATTGACCATGTTAATCTCAGGAGTAAAAAGGCCAGATGCTAATGATGAAAGCTCAAAATGTCATATTTGCAGCTCAGGCAGTCTCTGCAACTTATGCATAATGAAGCACAGTCCCAAAACCATTCAGGGAACTGTAATGAAGGTCATTTAATTATACCACGGATCTCTCTCCAGGGCAGGTGGCAACACCATAACCATTCTCCATCTCACTAGCTTGCTGGCATTTTTATATTCTGGTGCCATGAACACCATGCAAACTGAAGAAAATGAGAATGAGAGAATGTTTCCTTCAAATGCTTTAAATGTTTGCTGGTCAAATCTATTATAGACAGCCTGGTACCATATCATGTATTATAACTTTAATGTCAGACATTGCATAATCTAAAATCACATCAATCAGCATGTAATTTATAATGTAATGCAATTTCTTTAGTTCTGTATAATTGATTTGAGGTTAGAATCTCATTCACATGTGATTAACCCCAAACTATCTGACCCCAATCCTATTCCAACTTCCAGGCGAAAAAAACAGTTGTCATCCAAGACCCCAAAGCCCTTCTGCTTTTGTGAAAATGGTGAAGTGGAATCACTTGGCCAGCCACATTATCGCTGATGGTGACTTAAAGTGAGAGTGCATTCAGCGAGAAAACTCATTAAAAATATAAGCTCGCTACAATGAGCCAAAAGCTCAATGGACTCATCTTCCTCTCTACTGAGAGAAAAAAAATTCAAATACTGAATCTTATGGACATTATCAGAGATTTTGCTGCAAAAAAAGTTAGACAACTTGAATTTGGGCCTAACCACAAGCCAGCAAAACATCACGAGTCATACAGCTGCAAAGACAGTTATAGTAAAATAAGGGGAAATGTAGGAAAGCCTCTGTTTCTATTTTTATGATTCCAGTGGAAAGTCATATAATATAATAATCTACTACAAAAATGCACTGCCTCAAAATACTGGCCTTTCTTATACGTTTAGAAGATCAGGCAATTAAAAGGAGAACGTGGGTAAATGGCATATAAACTACATACACTGAGCCAAACACAATTAAAAACTCCCTCAAGTCACTCGAGTGATACTCGAGTTACTATCGCATCAAGCCATGGTGTGAATTACTCATGTTGATTTGATGTGTTTAGCTAGGGCAGGGGTCGACAACCCGCAGCTCCAGAGCCGCATGTGGCTCTTTCATCTGCTGCAGCTCCCTGTGGCATTGGAAAATAAACAACAAGCATTTAATTTTATTTTAGTTCATTAGTTTTTTTTTTTTTTACATGTAATGCTAAATTTGAATATTATGGTGATCTCATAACAAAACAAAAACTGTAAATCAAAATATGTGTCGCAACCGCTGATATGCATCACCCACTTCTATTCAGGTTGACAGCTGACTGCATTCTACAGTGCATGTGATAAAAGGATGACGGCACACACAAGTACACTGCATTTTTGGTGGATTATTTAAGTTCTACTTTTTATTTAATAAATACGAGAACTTTACTTTTCTCTGTAACGGTTCATTGATTTCATAAATGCAACACACTATAGTTTAATACTGTATTTTTCTTTGTAGCAGTTCATTTATTTAATAAATTCAACACACCATAGTTTTTTTAAACTAAATAAGTTTTCTTTTAAAGTGGTGTGTACAGTACATCTGTAGCAATGTACAGATTTACTGTCCTCCAAAATTAACTTACAGTTTTTTACAATCGCTATGACAGTTTTTTCAATACATTTAACAAGTTTCCTAAACTATTAACACAGTTAGCACAACATCCGTCTTTGTAGGCTATACAATTAACACATTTTTTGTTGCTTTGATACAAAATGCATACAGTTAACACCAATTTAAAATGCTTGAACTTCTTTTACACACAAGGTCAACCAAGACCAAAACAATGTGATTTTACAGTCAAATTTACAAATGCTTTCACACTGGTTGTCAGAACAGATAACATCATGTTCTAAACATAACTTATATAGGCTAAAGTCAAAGTGAACAGCTGTTCATATTGTGAATTGAAACACAAATATATTCCCTGTATTTTATTCCATTGCCAATGAGAAACAGCTTAGTGCAGGTATGCAAATACAGTATATAAATCACAGCTGATTCCCATCTAGAAAGATCAGAAAGAACAGAAAGAAAGAAAGAAAGAAAGAAGGAAGAAAGAAAGGTAGAAAGGGGACAGGTGGAAGATTACTTGTTATCACATGGGACAATGTGGCATTCCACCATTCCCGTGCAGGCACAGCCTGGTTTGACACCCATCCAAGGATGATGTCCCATTTCCTTGCCCCTTACTCCCCTTTCCTCAACCCTATTGAGGAGTTTTTCTCAGCCTGGAGATGGAAGGTTTTTGACCATCGTCCCCATGACCAAATGTCCCTCCTGGATACAATGGATGCTGCATGTCAAGACATCACAGCTGAACACTGCCAGGGGTGGATAAGGCATGCCAAAAGATTCTTCCCACGATGCCCTGCCAGAGAAGATATCAGGTGTGATGTGGATGAGAACATGTGGCCAAATGCAGAAGACCGGCAGAATAGAAGATTACTTAGTTTTCGTTTTTTTATTATAATTCCGGTGCTTTCTGTGTTTGGATATCTTGCAGTAATGTCCTTTTGCAAATAAAGTCTGTACTGCAGCAATCCTGTGTCTGTATTTTTTTTTACCTAAACTGTACAATTTATAAAGCTATTCTGAGATGGTCATACATTTTTTGTATTGAATTTCTGCAGCAAAAGAAACAAAATGTCATAGCGATTGTAAAAAATTGTAAATGCATGTATCTCATGTCTCTTGTAAAAATGCTTGCATATCTTTATAGTGTTGTATCTTAATCTTGCATTATGGCTCTCTACTTAAAAAAAACGGCTAGTAAAAGCAAGGGAAAGAGGTGAAAAGTACTGATTTGGAAATTAAACTGAAGATTCCACTACAGTGTTGCACAGCTGGTAGTTTACAGTTTTTTACAATCGCTATGACAGTTTTTTCAATACATTTAACAATACATTTACTGCAAGATATACAAACACAAAAAGCACCGGAATTATAATAAAAAAAACAAAAACAAAATAATCTTCTATTCTGCCCGGTCTTCTGCATTTGGCCACATGTTCTCATCCACATCACACCTGATATCTTCTCTGGCAGGGCATCGTGGGAAGAATCTTTTGGCATGCCTTATCCAGCCCTGGCAGTGTTCAGCTGTGATGTCTTGGCATGCAGCATCCATTGCATCCAGGAGGGACATTTGGTGGACATGTGGACAAGTGGACTATGGTCAAAAACCTTCCATCTCCAGGCTGAGAAAAACTCCTCAATAGGGTTGAGGAAAGGGGAGTAAGGGGCAAGGAAATGGGACATCATCCTTGGATGGGTGTCAAACCATTCTGTGACTGCACGGGAATGGTGGAATGCCACATTGTCCCATGTGATAACATATATTGGCAAGTGGTCTCCCACCTGTCCCCTTTCTACCTCTGGCACCAGTCTTTCATGCAGGTCTCATGAAAACAGGAGAAGGTAGTCTGTGTTCTAGGGGCCAATCTGACATTTATGCAGGAGTGCACCGTTGTTGGAGATTGTGGCGCACATGGTGATGTTGGCTCCTCTCTGGCCCGGCACGGTAACTGTGGCCCTTTGGCCTATTATGTTTCTCCCACAGCGACGCCTTTTCACCAAGTTGAAGCCAGCCTCGTCAACATAGATAATTTCATGTGGCACTTGATTGGCTTCCAACTCTGTACTAATGTACTCCAGGTTTATGAAGTAGTTTACTGCAAAACACACTATGTATAGTACAGTAATGACTGTATTGCAGGCATTTCTTTCTTTCTTTCTTTCTTTATTTATTTCTTTCAAAGAGTCCTCTTTTAGAACATATGATCATATCATTGGAAAAACCTCAACACCTAAGTGTCAGGGATAACCCCTAGAGGGCGCCAAAGCGCCCTGTGATTTTTGTTTGTAGTTCTTTTCGTTTTACTTCATTTCCCGTCATGCACTTCGGTCAGGTGACGTGAGGGCGCTCACCTGAACCGACTTGCTCATTAGTTTTATTATAAATGGTTTGTTTTAGTTCAGGTTAGCGTCTTGCATTTGTTACAATAAGTTGAAAAGTATATGTCTCGTCTATTTAATCGTGTTTTGGTTTATTTTACAGTAAAGTGTTTTGTTTGTAGTTTTTCCCTGTTTTTCTTTATAAAATAAACATCGTTTCCTTTTAAAAACCTGGATCCTTCTGCAATTATGCCTCGCTCCCCGATTCATGACAGAATGCAAGACCACAAAAGAGGCATAGCAGAGGAGCCCTTCCCCGGGGAGATTCTTTTGGGGAGGGCAACGATGTTTGGAGTTTGGGGAGCCGGCGTGGAAGGTAGCCGGAGAACCAAACGGCGTAGCGGCAGAAGAGCGGAGTGTCAAGTCAAGTCAATTTTATTTATATAGCGCTTTTAACAATTGACATTGTCGCAAAGCAGCTTTACACAATAAAAAGAAGTAAGTTTTTATGCAATGTATATGAATCAAAATGACAAGATTGTCCCCGATGAGCAAGCCGAGGGCGACGGTGGCAAGGAAAAACTCCCTGAGATGGTAATAGGAAGAAACCTTGAGAGGAACCAGACTCAACAGGGAACCCATCCTCATCTGGGTGATAACGGATAGCAGGAATTGCTCAGCATAATAATGTGCAAGACTGGAAGTTCAGTGTAACAAGAGATGTTTTAAAATTAAAAGGAGTCCAGTTTGTTCCCGGAGGCTCAGGTAGACTGTAGGGGATTCCGGTCCTGAGTATCGAACAACTGAAGTCACAGGTCCCCAGAGCATCACTCGATGACAGGAGAGTCTTCATGGAAACCATCCCCAGCCACCATACGAATCCAGGCAGACCACACGGGGCATCCATGCGACGAGATCTCCAACCAGAAGCAGGACTCCAGGATGGGTTAGACGGCTCCAGAGGGCAGAGGGGTCTGGATCACTGGCAACTCAGGAGCGAAACATGTATAGCTCGACAGAGAGACAGAGAGAGGGAAAGAAGAGGGGGAGAGAGAGAGAGAAGAGAGCAGAAAAGGAGAGAACAGAAAATAAGGTGAGCGGGACGTGCAGCTGGGAGCAGCCTCCCAGAGTTATTGGAGCAGCTTTCGGCGGTGCGCTCTGAGAAACGAAGAGCGCATTCGTGACCTGCGGGAGCAGGTGGCCAGGCTCCAAGGGCTGCTAGCACAGCTGCACCGCGCCGCTGAGCACAGCGAGCTGCTGCCGCTGCACTGCGGCGAAGAGGAGGGCGAGCTTCAGTCGCTGCACTGCGGCGAAGAGGAGGGCGAGCTTCCGACGCTGCACTGTGCCTTCGTGGACGGCGAGCTTCCGTCGCTGCACTGTGCCTTTGAGAACGGCGAGCTTCCGTCGCTGCACAGTGCCTTCGAGGACGGCGAGCTTCCGTCGCTGCACAGTGCCTTCGAGGACGGCGAGCTTCCGTCGCTGCACTGTGCCTTCGAGGACGGCGAGCTTCCGTCGCTGCACTGTGCCTTCGAGGACGGCGAGCTTCCGTCGCTGCACAGTGCCTTCGAGGACGGAGAGCTTCCGTCGCTGCACAGTGCTGCCGAGGACGACGAGCCGCCTCTTCCTCCGCCGCCGCCGTCATGCGCCGTTGAGGACAGCGAGCTTCATCTTCCTCCGCCGCCGCCTTCATGCGCCGCTGAGGACAGCGAGCTTCATCTTCCTCCGCCGCCGCCTTCATGCGCCGCTGAGGATCGCGAGCTTCCTCTTCCTCCGCCGCCGCCTTCATGCGCCGCTGAGGATCGCGAGCTTTCTCTTCCTCCGCCGCCGCCTTCAAGCGCCGTTGAGGACAGCGAGCTTCCTCTTCCTCCGCCGCCGCCTTCATGCGCCGCTGAGGATCGCGAGCTTCCTCTTCCTCCGCCGCCGCCTTCATGGGCCGTTGAGGACAGCGAGCTGCCTCTTCCTCCGCCGTCGCCTTCATGCGCCGCCGAGGACGTCGAGCTTCCTCTTCCTCCGCCGCCGCCTTCGTGCGCCGTTGAGGACAGCGAGCTGCTTCCTCTTCCGCTGCTGCCAATGCCACCTGGCATCATAGAGGACGGCGAACGTCTTCTACATCCGCCGCCCTGCATCACGGAGGACGGCGAGCTCCCTCTACCACCGCCGCCTTGCATCAGTGAGGACGGCGAAAGTCTTCTGCCTCCGCCGCCCTGCTTCAACAGGGGCATCAGGCCACCGAAACCACTGGCCATAGGTGGCAGCCTCTGGGTGAGAGGGACGGACATTGGACCCTGGGGGGGATGCCCTGGACCTCCTGTGGCGCCCCGGAGTTGCGCCCTTTGAGGGGGGGGGTTATGTCACGGATAACCCCTAGAGGGCGCCAAAGCGCCCTGTGATTTTTGTTTGTAGTTCTTTTCGTTTTACTTCATTTCCCGTCATGCACTTCGGTCAGGTGACGTGAGGGCGCTCATCTGAACCGACTTGCTCATTAGTTTTATTATAAATGGTTTGTTTTAGTTCAGTTTAGCGTCTTGCATTTGTTACAATAAGTTGAAAAGTATATCTCTCGTCTATTTAATCGTGTTTTGGTTTATTTTACAGTAAAGTGTTTTGTTTGTAGTTTTTCCCTGTTTTTCTTTATAAAATAAACATCGTTTCCTTTTAAAAACCTGGATCCTTCTGCAATTATGCCTCGCTCCCCGATTCGTGACACTAAGTATGGTTCCTAAATGGGAATCAGCTGTGATTTATATACTGTATTTGCATAACTGCAATAAGCTATTTCTCATTGGCAATGGAATAAAATACAGGCAATATATTTGTGTTTCAATTCACAATATGAACAGCTGTTCACTTTGACTTTAGCCTATAAGAGAGAGTAATGGATGGTGTAAAGTGTCAAAATGTCAAAATTTTGATTGATTGCTGATTGATTGCTTATAGGTCAAAGGTCACCATAAGATCATAATTATATTGACCTCTCAAGGTCAAAGGTGCCATATGGAAGGGTCATTAAGGTGTTTAATGTCTTCTAAAAGTCTTTTTGACCAATCAGATTAAAGTAACTGATATCACGTAACACCCAATTTCCTTTCCCGTGAAAGTAAAAGTTTACAAATGTTTAAGTCATTAAGGAAGTTTGGTGTCTCCTTTCCCACGAGAGTAAATGTTTTTTAGTTCTTTCCTCCGGGATATACAAAATGTCAAATCTTGTTTGATTGCTGATAGGTCAAAGGTGGGTGTTGAGGCTAGGTGTCTCTTAATAGTTTTCACAAGTTTAAGTCATTAAGGAAGTTTGGTGTCTCCTTTCCCACGAGAGTAAATGATTTTATTTCCTCCGGGATATACAAAACGTCAACCTAATTTTGACGGCTCAAGTCAACATATGGAAGGGTCATTAAGGTGTTTACAACTATCCCTGCCTTCTAAAAGTCTTTTTGACCAATCAGATTAAAGTAACTGATATCACGTAACACCCAGTTTCCTTTCCCGTGAAAGTAAAAGTTTTACAAATGTTTAAGTCGTTAAGAAAGTTGATGTTTCCTTCCCCGTGAAAGTAAATGTTTAAGTCATTAAACACATTAACACAATAACACACAATTAAATGTTTCCTAAACTTTCTATAAAAGCATAACAGAAAATTTAATTTATGTTAGAATAAACTACATTAATAAATTAATGATTGTAGGGGAATGAGAATAATCATAGCGTCTGGAATAGCAATTTCGTATGCATTAATAATACATGAATCATTTCCTTATTTCTCTGACTTAAATACTGCGCAAACAGTACAAATCGACAAAAAACATTTTTACCTGATTTGCTTGTCCCTGTTGTCGTAAAGATAACTATTTTACAAAATTAACTTTTTAGAAAACTAAATTTTCTTCACTTCACACCCCGGGAGATACATGCCCCCCCCAATCACGACCACACCTACCCCAAACCCCCCAATAACACTGCCCCCACCAACAGCCGCTTTAACATGTTATAAATGAAGAGAGATGGTCAACTTGGCATACATCCAAGTGAAGGCCATCACTTTCAAGTCTCCAAAGAACCTCACCATTTCCTCTGAGACCATGGCTTTTCTAAATGGTAAGAAGAATCACTTTTCCTTGTTTGATGGTATTCAAGTTATTTTACAATAATAAACTAATGGAGACGTAGAACAGTCAGACTTCGATGTTTCGTTTACTTATCAAAATGGTAGTAAATTTACATGTACTTTTCTACTTTTAACTAATAGTTAAATTCGTATGTTTTTATTACAGAGTAAGATCACTCGTAGGATATTGTTACAAACGAACACAAACTTACTGGGTAATTTATTTGTCTTATAGAAGTGTGTAGTGAGTTAAAACTGGTTGGTAGGTTACTAAGAGAATATTTTACGTTTTCTGATCTTTTAGAAAATGAATTCGTTGTAATTTCCGATGATGAGATTGAAACCCTCACGCATGACTCTTCTTTACAAAGACCCATAGCAACTGTGAGGCCTATGCGTAAGTTACAAATAAAAGTATAAATAATCCATACTATAATGTCTTTTTTCATTTGCATAATTATATTAGTCATTTATTACCAATTTAGAAGTTGTATCAGAAGAGGAAGTCGCTGCCAGAGTAGAGCGAAACCCCACCCCATATCCACTAATTCCAGACAATCTGGGTATGATTTTGTTCCATCATTCTAACCTACTTTTGACCAAAATAATACAATGTAAAAACGTCTGTTTTACTCATAATAATACATTTTGTTCTAGTTATACCTGATGAGATCGAATTTGAAGATATTCTCAGGGACGAGGAATTAAGTTTTTCAGGTGAGTTGATATTACACATATTTTGCTTTTATATATATATATATATATATATATATATATATATATATATATATATATATATATCCTTATCCTTTGAGTGCAAAAAACTCAAAATATTGAATTTTCTTTGTTAGGTGCGAGCAGCGTCAGACATGAGCGTGATGTAGAAGAGGATTTTCATCCAGACTACCACGCAGCTGATGAAGGACATGGGATTAACGACGCACTGGATGATTTTCGACATCAAATGTATGTTATGAATGAAAATTTTTATCATCTTAATAACGTGTTTTATAACGGGTCACCTGTGGAGATTGTTTCATTGTTGCATAATAATCTTGAATCGTTGAATAGTTGTGCTAATAGTATTGTAGATTTGTTAAGGAGATTTCATATTAGCTATGGCAGAGAAACGTTCTAACAACATTTCGTACGTAGAGTGTAACAATAAAAAAATCAGAACTGATAATGACTACACAGCCCTGAACCCTATCTTAACTGCGGTAATCAGCCAGTTAAATGAAAATTTAACACCGCCCCACCATGCTGCTAGCCAAAGTGAAATTTCCAGTCAAAATACATTTCAAAATGCATCCGATACACCAACAACGCAACAGGACATATTTTTTTTTATTAAATCGTAATTTATTAATGTTGCAAAATAGCCTAAATGATCAATCGTCATCTACGCAGTTAAACCCCTATTTAATCGACGCAGTCAACCGGCTAAATGAAAGTTTGAGACCGTCAGGCCTGAGCAATACTTGGTCTGAAGATTTCAGCCAAAACTCAGTCCAAAATGTACCCGATACACCAACGACGCAACAGGACATATTTTTTTAATTAAATCGTAATTTATTAATGTTGCAAAATAGCCTAAATGATCAATCGTCATCTACGCAGTTGAACCCCGATCTAATCGAAGCAGTCAATTGTTTGAACGAAACATTGGCCTTATCTCCTCAATATCCCATCAGTAACGTCGCATCTCCAGAAACATCTCAAGAACCATTGCCTCCTCCAGATTTTTTTCATGATCTTAATCAAAGTCTTATCATGTTACATCACAATCTGGTTAACTTATTTGACCCCCCTGCCAACCTTTCACAAGACTCTGTAACTGATGTTCAGAATGCTGAGGAGAATGCACCATCTCCCGATGTTCAAAATGTGCAAATAGATGTTGATGAGGAGAATGCACCATCTCCCGATGTTCAAAATGTGCAAATAGATGTTGATGAGGAGAATGCACCATCTCCCGATGTTCAAAATGCACAATTCGGTAACGGGTTAGATCCTAATATCAGGGTAATTAATCGTGACAGATTCAATAGCACCGAGATTAGAAGGAGAGTGAATTTTTCCTCGATCGCTAATGTTGACAGCTTTGCGGATTTTTATAATTATGTTTTAGAGATTTTAAACAGTTTGATAGATGTGGCAAACGAAATGATTTCGCCCAAGGATGTGGTCACTGTTGAAATTAGAGGCGATACACTCAATCTGTCATCACGCATTCAATTAGTCAACGGCTCCATTGATTTGCAATCTTTTCTGATCATGCTTGAAAATGCAATTCAAAGTAAGTGTGAAATTTTTACGGACGATACTCTTGAAATAGTGATCCAAATAGTTCGGCCACCTCGTGGCGGTATAGGTAAAAGAAAAATGTGTTCAATCTTCAGTTCTCAAGTTGTTCAGAAAAAAATTAGACATCTGTACATCTTTTACAACAAAGACAACATGTGTTTTGCTTTATGCGTCGCACAACTTTTGTATCCTAGAAAAAGCAGTTTTCAAATAGAAAAGCTCGCTAAGCAAATCCAACACGATGTTGGGTTAACTGAGGACACAGCGGTAACCTTCGCTGATGTATCAAAATTTGAGACGTCTTTGAACTGTAAAATTGTAATCGTTTACTGTTCTGTCAATAAGGCCGGATACTCTTTTTTTCAAACCAGTAAGACACCGCATGAAAATACGCTGTACTTGTTTTTGCACGACAACCACTATTACGGGGTTAAAAGCATCACGGGTCTTTTGGGGTCTAGTTACGTTTGTCGTTTCTGTCACTCAGGGGTTGGAGATCTTCGGAAACATCGATGCGAATTTAACTGTAACATTTGTCGTAATTCGGATTGTTACAAACAGGCTCAAAAGATAATTAAATGCCCAGACTGTTCGAGGTTGTGTAGGTCTGAATTTTGTTTTGATGTACATAAATCAAAGCTTCAGTCGAGCAACGGTGAATATTCATTGTGTGAAACGGCTTTCTACTGTGGTAACTGCAATAGCGTAATTCACCAGAACCCTTTTAACCGTAAAAAACACCTGTGTCTTGAGAGGAAGTGTAAACTCTGCGGTGAAAAACTTGATCGAGATACTGAGCATAGCTGTTTCATACAACCGGTAAAGAAAGAAATGCCAACTAGAAAGTACATATTTTATGATTTTGAGACGAGACAGGAAACAGGAACTCATATAGCTAATTTCTTATGCTGTATTGATTTTCGCGGAAAGGAGTGGTTGTTCAAAGGAGACAGTTGTGTTGCTGAGTTTTTTAAGTCGTTTCGGTGTAACAAATACAAGGGCTATACCTTTATAGCACATAATGCTAGAGGGTTTGATTCGTACCTTTTGTTAAACCATTTGGTGAAAGAAGGGATAATGCCTGATATCATTGCGCAAGGTGGTAAAATTCTATGTTTTACAGATTCCGACTTTCGTCAGTCCTACATCGATAGCCTGTCTTTCTTACCCATGAAGCTTAGCAGCCTCCCTAAAGCCATGGGGTTTTCAGAAAAAAAGAAAGGTTATTTTCCACATTTCTGGAACACCTTAGATCATCAAAACTATGTTGGTCCTTATCCTGAGCCTAAATTTTACGGTGTGGATAACATGATGTCTAAAGACAGAGAAGAGTTTTTCAAGTGGTATACAACGGTATCTGGCAAAGTCTTTGATTTTAAGAAAGAGATGAGGGATTACTGTGTAAACGACGTCGACATTTTGAGAAAGGGGTGTTTAGCTTTCAGAAATGAAATACTCCAAAGTACGAAGGTCGACCCTTTTAAATGTATAACAATCGCCTCTGTCTGTATGAAAATCTTTAGGACCGTGTTTCTTCCTGAAAACACTCTAGTTATTCCACCTCTTGACAATTACATCAATAGGCAGAAATCTTTCTCAACACCGTCAATTCAATTCAATTTCGGCCACGCAAAATCTACCCATTCGACATGCTTTGAACGAGGGTGAAGTAAGGTTCGGTAACTTTCTTGTAGACGGTTACTGCGAAGTGGGTCAGACGCGAAAGGCTTTTGAGTTTCTTGGTTGTTTTTATCACGGTTGTGAAAAGTGTTTTCCCTCCATGACCCCGCATCCTCTTAGCTCATCTCACGCTAGCTTCGGAGATGTCCGTCAAAAATCGATGGAAAAAATTAAAAACTTGCGAGAAGTTCATAATTTACAAGTCACAACGATGTGGGAACACGATTGGAATGAAATGAAGAAATCTGATAACCGTGTCATAAACTTTCTAAAGGACTTTGATTTTCCAGAGCGTTTAAACCCTCGTGATGCACTTTATGGCGGTCGAACTAACGCGCTTCATTTACATTATGTTGCACAACCGGGTGAGAGAATTGATTATTACGATTTCACATCTCTTTATCCGTACATAAATAAGACAAAGACGTACCCGATCGGTCACCCAACCATAATTTTCCGTAACTTCGAGCCTCTAGAAAACTACTTTGGCCTTATTAGAGCAAAAGTTTTACCGCCTCGAGGTCTGTGGGCGCCCGTTCTTCCCTTTGGTGTAAAAAAGCAAACTCCTCTTTCCTTTATGCAGAATGTGCGCTGAGTTTCAGCAAAAGCAGTGTAACCACTCAGATCGGGATAGAGCCCTTATTGGGACATGGGCTTCTATCGAAATTGCAAAAGCTGTAGAAAAAGGGTACGAAATTTTAAATGTCTTTGAAGTTTGGCATTTTGATAATGCATCCGATACTCTTTTTGCAGACTACATTAAAATGTTTCTAAAGACAAAACAGGAAAGTTCTGGATATCCATCCTGGGTAATTGATGAAAGGACTAAACGTGAATACATCAACAAATACCTGGAAAATGAGGGGATCGAGTTGGATCCGGCATGCATTTCTGTTAATCCGGCTAAAAGATCTGTGGCTAAACTAGCACTAAATTCACTCTGAGGGAAGATGTGTCAAAGACCTGACAGATCGAACACCACTTTAATCAGTGATCCCTCACAATTTTTAGAGTTCATGTTTTCTGATATGTATAACGTGAATCAGTTCTCTTTTTTGAACGATGATGTTGCGATTGTGCAATGGCGTTATGCAGACGATAGGCTGATACAACCTGGGAATGCTAATGTATTCATCGGCATTTTCACAACAGCATACGCGAGACTTGAGCTCTATAATTTGATCGATCGATTACAGGAAAGGTGTTTATACACCGATACCGATAGTGTAATTTTTAAAAGTAAGAAAGGTGACTGGATGCCCCCGTTGAGCGATTATTTAGGTGGTTTAACGAGCGAATTAGATCACGAAGATCAAATAGCTGAATTCGTCAGCGCCGGACCCAAAACATACGGTTACAAAACCATAAAAGGTAAAACAACAATGAAAGCTAAAGGTATCACTTTAAATTACAGCAATTCTAAAGTAGTCAATTTAAAATCACTGACAGACCTAGTGGATAATCATGTAAAAAATCCGGATCAAACTAGTCAGCTTATAACCGCGCAAAATCAAATTGTGCGAGATAAAAAGGGCTTTCATTTGAAAAACAAGCCACAGTTGAAAAAGTTCAGGGTTGTGTACGATAAGCGTGTTTTACTGGCTGATTTTACAACTCTCCCTTACGGCTATTAAGACTCTTTATGTATATACGTTTATGTGTATAATTGTATATGTGTATATATGTATATATCTGATTTATGCTTTTGTTGTGTTTTAAAACTTGATCGAAATAATTGTATATGTGTATATATGTATATATCTGATTTATGCTTTCGTAGTGTTTTAAAACTTGATCGAACATGAATGGCTCTGCTTTTGATGCGAGGATGTTAGTGCCTTTTTCATGTATTGTGTGCGGACCCAGTAATAGTGGAAAGTCTTATTTTATAAAAATGTTGTTGGAAAACTGTGAAGACGTGATGTCGCTAGTTCCTGAAAACATTGTATGGTGTTACACATGTTGGCAGCCTCTGTACGATGAATTGTTGGGGAGAATAAATATAAAATTTCTTCAAGGAATCCCTGATTCTCTGTGTGATGATTAACCTTTTTCCCCATAGCAAAACAAACTTATTGGTAATCGACGACTTGATGGAATCTGCGAGTAAAAACGATGAAGTAGAAAAGGCTTTTACTAAATACACACATCATCGCAACCTGTCGGTTATTTATTTGGTTCAGAATCTCTTTTTTCAAGGCAAGACAAGTAGAACGATCAACCTGAACACCAACTACATGGTTCTTTTCAAAAACCCTAGAGATAAGTTACTGTCACGAGGCGGAGCGGAACGAGGTGAATCCAAGCGCAGATGAGTGACAGCGTTAGAGCACGGGGCCTCTGGGTAACGTTTATAAAAGTCAGAAATTAACTTGGGGTCTAGGACAAACTTGGCAGGGATCCAGCTTCTCTCCTCAGGGCCATAGCCCTCCCAGTCTACCAAATACTGGATGCCTCTGCCTCGGCGACGAGCTTTCAGGAGTCGGCAGACGGTGTAGGCTTCACTGCCGTCAATGATACGGCGAGGAGGTAGAGGGTGGGTGGGGGGATTTAATGGGCATGCGGCGAGACGGCGTAGCTGGGACACGTGGAACGTAGGGTTGATCCGCCGCATAGTTGAGGGGAGCAAGAGTTTAACCGCGCAGGGATTGACTATTTTAGTGATGGTGAAGGGACCGAGGTACCGAGGGGAGAGTTTGCGGCAGGTGGTCTTTAGGGGGATGTCTCTGGCGGCGAGCATGACTCTTTGCCCCACCCTGTACTTGGGAGCCTGGGAGCGTTTGCGGTCGGCCTGTCTCTTGTATCTTCTGCCGACCCGTAACAGCGTTCTCCTTGCTTGTAGCCAGGTCCTTCTGCAGCGTCGGATAAAGGCTTGGGCAGATGGGACACTGACCTCCTCCTCCTGCGACGGGAACAATGGTGGTTGATAGCCCAGGCAGCAATGGAAGGGTGACAGCCCAGTAGATGACGATACCTGGGAGTTGTGGGCGTACTCCACCCAAGGCAAAAACTTGCTCCAAGAGGTGACATCTCGGGAAGCCATGCACCTTAGGGCTACCTCGAGGGACTGGTTCTTTCTTTCAGTCTGACCATTGGACTGGGGGTGAAAACCTGAGGACAGACTGGGCATGGCTCCAATGAGTCTGCAAAATGCCTTCCAAAATTGAGAGGTGAACTGCGGCCCGCGGTCGGAAACGATGTCTTTGGGGAGACCGTGCAGTCTGAAAACGTGCATAATCAAGAGATCAGCCGTCTCCTTAGCAGTTGGGAGTTTGGGTAGTGGAATGAAGTGTGCGGCCTTAGAGAACCGATCCACCACGGTCATGATGCACGAGTGGCCGTCGGAGGAGGGTAACCCTGTGACAAAATCTAGGGCAATGTTCGACCATGGACGGGATGGGATTGGTAGTGGTCTGAGAAAGCCTGCTGGTGCGATGTTGGTGTGTTTGCACCTAGCACAAATGTCACATGCTGCCACGAAGCTGGAAGTGTCCTCTTTTACCGTGGGCCACCAGAAGCGCTGCTGGACTTGAGCCAGGGTTCGAGCTGAACCAGGATGGCAGGAGAGCTTGGAGCTGTGTGCCCATTCCAGGACCTGAGAGCGTAGAGAACGCGGCACAAATAGGCGGTTAGGCGGCACGTTACTTGGCCCGGGTTCATGAGACAGGGCTTGCTGGACCTTGGTTTCGATATCAAGCTCGGCTGCTGCGAGCAAGCATGACGGGGGAATGATGGTCTCGTTGGCAGCAGAGTCGTGAGTAGGGGAAAACTGCCTGGAGAGCGCATCTGGCTTGGAGTTCTTGGAACCAGGGCGATAAGAGAGGACGAAGTTGAACCTGGCGAAAAACAGTGACCACCGAGCCTGGCGAGAATTTAGCCTCTTGGCGTTCTGTAGGTATTCCAGGTTTTTGTGGTCGGTCCAGACCAGAAATGGGATCTCCGTCCCCTCTAACCAGTGTCTCCATTCTTCGAGGGCCAGCTTGATGGCCAGTAGTTCTCGATCGCCGATGCCATAGTTCGCCTCGGCAGGGGTTAGACGATGTGAGAAGAAAGAGCAGGGGTGTAGCTTGTTGTCATGCGCAGCTCTCTGAGAAAGTACACCTCCTACCCCTGTGCTGGAGGCGTCGACTTCTACGACAAACTGACGTGATGGATCTGGAATGGTCAAGATTGGGGCAGACGTGAACCGTTTCTTGAGTTCAGAGAAGGCTTTTTCAGTGTTCATGTCCCAATGGAAACGCGTCTTGGTAGAAGTCAGGCCGGTTAAGGGGGCAGCAATGGAGCTGTAGCCCCGGATGAAGCGGCGGTAAAAGTTGGCGAATCCCAAGAATCTCTGAAGCTCCTGTCTTGTAGTGGGTGTGGGCCAATTCGTGACTGCCTGGAGCTTAGCAGGCTCCATTCTGATGCCTGAGGGACCAATGACGAACCCTAGGAATGTGGTGGTCGTTGTGTGAAATTCGCACTTCTCCGCTTTGATAAACAGGTTGTTCTCTAAGAGTCTTTGCAGTACCTGACGAACATGACGCTGGTGCTCCCCTAGGTCTCGAGAGAAGATCAGAATGTCGTCCAGATAGACGAACAAGGATGAATTCAAGAAATCCCGGAGTACATCGTTGATGAGGGCCTGAAAGACGGCCGGGGCGTTGGTCAGGCCGAACGGCACCACCAGGTATTCATAGTGTCCTGTTGGGGTGTTAAAAGCAGTCTTCCATTCGTCACCCTCCCGGATTCGGACGAGGTGGTATGCATTGCGTAGGTCTAGTTTAGTATAAATCTTAGCTCCCTGGAGGAGTTCAAAGGCGGTCGCCATTAATGGAAGGGGATATCGATTCTTCACCGTGATCTCATTAAGGCCTCTATAATCGATGCACGGATGAAGGGAACCATCTTTTTTACCCACAAAAAAGAAGCCAGCCCCCGCTGGGGAGGAGGAAGGGCGAATGATCCCCGCCGCAAGGGATTCCGAGATGTAGTGATTCATTGCCTCCCGTTCCCTGGGTGACAACGGCCTTTGGGAGGCGTGGTGCCTGGTAGCAGGTTGATGGCGCAGTCATATGGTCGGTGGGGGGGCAGAGAGACGGCACGAGATTTACTGAAGACCTCCTTGAGATCATGGTAATCTGAAGGGACATTGGTGAGATCTGGTGGTTCCTCCACAGACGCTGAACTGAGACAAGACGTGGCTGCAGCTCGCAAGCAGGTCTTAGCACATGATGGGTTCCACGCAACGATTGTGTTTTCTGATCCAATCGATTTGTGGGTTGTGACGGGTTAGCCAGGGCAGGCCTAGGACAACAGTGGCGTGTGATCCCTCCATCATGAACAGTGAAGTCTGCTCTAAATGATTGCCTGAGACTCTTAGGCCAACGAGGGGAGTTCTGTGGGTGATAGATGGGAGCGGGCTACCAGTGAGTGCCTGAACCTTAAGGTGGGTCTCCAAGGGGAGAGCGGGGATTCCTAGAGCCTTGGCTGAAGCCGTGTCGATCAGATTGCGGTCTGAACCTGAATCAATCAATGCTTGAACCAGGTGGGTTTGTTGCTCATAGGTCAGGAAGACGGAGAGCAGGCGGCGTTCATCTGGGCATTTTCCTGGAGTCACACCTTCCAGTCCTCCAAGCTGGACTAGAGGACGTCTCCTCTTTACAGAACAGTTCTTGAGTTGATGACCAGATCTCCCACAGTAGAAGCAGGCACCCTCCACTCGGCGGCGGTGGCGTTCTTCAGGGGAGATACGGGTTCTGTCCAGTCGCATGGGTCCCTCCTGAAGGTTAGATTGTGGGAGGTCTCTGGGTGGTGAGAGTCTGGCTGAACTTCGAAGGCGGAGGCGTGAATCCACTCGGCCAGCTAGATCCATGAGCTCTTGGAGTGACGAGGGAAGTTCGTGGGAGATTAACACGTCCTGGAGTGTCTCAGTCAGTCCTTCGAAAAAGGTGTCACTCAGGGCCCGACCATTCCACCCACTGGAGAGAGCTAGGGTCTGGAACTCAATGGCGTAATCATAGGCTGAGTGTGAGCCTTGGCGGAGCTTTAACAACTTATGACCTGCCTCCCTGCCGTGACATGAGCGATCGAACACTCTCCTCATCTCTTTAGCAAAATCTTTGTAGTTGGAGCAGCAGGGGTCGTGAGCATCCCAGAGTGCAGTGCTCCATTCCCGAGCTCGTCCTGAGAGGAGAGTTATCACATACGCGACCTTTGAGCGTTCAGTGGAAAATGTGGAAGGCTGGAGCTCAAATATCAGTGTGCACTGAGAGAGGAAGGATCGACAGGTGCCTGGATCTCCTTCATAGGTGGGAGGGGCGGGGAGCTGTGGTTCTCGTTGCATGCAGGAGCCCCCGCTTTGCACTGGAGAGAGTTGGAGCCGTTGGAGCTGGGTCGTGACGTCAGCGAGGGTTAGCTTTGTGTTGAGCAGCTCCTGCTGGTGAGCTCCAAGAAGTGCGCCTTGGTTCTCCAGCGCCGATTTCATACGGTCCACATCTGCTGGATTCATATCGCTGGCTGGATTATTCTGTCACGAGGCGGAGCGGAACGAGGTGAATCCAAGCGCAGATGAGTGACAGCAACGATAAACAGGAGCGCGGTCGGAATGCGGAAGCGGAGGTCAAATACCGGGAGATCAGTCAACGTAGCGTCGAAGCCAAATCGTGAAGCAAGAGCCGTGGTCAAAAGCAAGGAAGCGAGAGATCTAAACCGGGAGATCAAAAGAGCGAGGCGAACAAATCCGAGGCGAGAGACAAAAAATCGAGAACCGAAAAACAAAGCGAACTTGGCAACGTGAATACGAGAAAAAGAAAACGCGAGAAAATCAAGGTACGTGACACACGAGATAATCCAGCGATTTAAGCAGCGTGCCAAGCGTGCTTAAATCGCTGTAGTAATCAGCGGAGGATAGGAGACAGGTGCGCAGGAGGGGCGGCAAACGGGACCGTGGAAAAAAAACAAAAAAACAGAGGCACATGTCAGCAGTGACAGCGTGGGAAAAACTTCAGACAGGACATGAATCATGACAAGTTACAGATCAGCGTACTAGCGCGTCAAATGTATCCCGGTAAAAGCAAGTATTTTTTAGAATGTTTTCAAGATGCCACTTCTAGACCTTACGGGTATTTATTTGTTGACCTGAAAGCTCAAACACCCCTTTCTCAAAATGTCGACGTCGTTTACACAGTAATCCCTCATCTCTTTCTTAAAATCAAAGACTTTGCCAGATACCGTTGCATACCACTTGAAAAACTCTTCTCTGTCTTTAGACATCATGTTATCCACACTGTAAAATTTAGGCTCAGGATAAGGACCAACATAGTTTTGATGATCTAAGGTGTTCCAGAAATGTGGAAAATAACCTTTCTTTTTTTCTGAAAACCCCATGGCTTTAGGGAGGCTGCTAAGCTTCATGGGTAAGAAAGACAGGCTATCGATGTAGGACTGACGAAAGTCGGAATCTGTAAAACATAGAATTTTACCACCTTGCGCAATGATATCAGGCGTTATCCCTTCTTTCACCAAATGGTTTAACAAAAGGTACGAATCAAACCCTCTAGCATTATGTGCTATAAAGGTATAGCCCTTGTATTTGTTACGCCGAAACGACTTAAAAAACTCAGCAACACAACTGTCTCCTTTGAACAACCACTCCTTTCCGCGAAAATCAATACAGCATAAGAAATTAGCTATATGAGTTCCTGTTTCCTGTCTCGTCTCAAAATCATAAAATATGTACTTTCTAGTTGGCATTTCTTTCTTTACCGGTTGTATGAAACAGCTATGCTCAGTATCTCGATCAAGTTTTTCACCGCAGAGTTTACACTTCCTCTCAAGACACAGGTGTTTTTTACGGTTAAAAGGGTTCTGGTGAATTACGCTATTGCAGTTACCACAGTAGAAAGCCGTTTCACACAATGAATATTCACCGTTGCTCGACTGAAGCTTTGATTTATGTACATCAAAACAAAATTCAGACCTACACAACCTCGAACAGTCTGGGCATTTAATTATCTTTTGAGCATGTTTGTAACAATCCGAATTACGACAAATGTTACAGTTAAATTCGCATCGATGTTTCCGAAGATCTCCAACCCCCGAGTGACAGAAACGACAAACGTAACTAGACCCCAAAAGACCTGTGATGCTTTTAACCCCGTAATAGTGGTTGTCGTGCAAAAACAAGTACAGCGTATTTTCATGCGGTGTCTTACTGGTTTGAAAAAAAGAGTATCCGGCCTTATTGACAGAACAGTAAACGATTACAATTTTACAGTTCAAAGACGTCTCAAATTTTGATACATCAGCGAAGGTTACCGCTGTGTCCTCAGTTAACCCAACATCGTGTTGGATTTGCTTAGCGAGCTTTTCTATTTGAAAACTGCTTTTTCTAGGATACAAAAGTTGTGCGACGCATAAAGCAAAACACATGTTGTCTTTGTTGTAAAAGATGTACAGATGTCTAATTTTTTTCTGAACAACTTGAGAACTGAAGATTGAACACATTTTTCTTTTACCTATACCGCCACGAGGTGGCCGAACTATTTGGATCACTATTTCAAGAGTATCGTCCGTAAAAATTTCACGCTTACTTTGAATTGCATTTTCAAGCATGATCAGAAAAGATTGCAAATCAATGGAGCCGTTGACTAATTGAATGCGTGATGACAGATTGAGCGTATCGCCTCTAATTTCAACAGTGACCACATCCTTGGGCGAAATCATTTCGTTTGCCACATCTATCAAACTGTTTAAAATCTCTAAAACATAATTATAAAAATCCGCAAAGCTGTCAACATTAGCGATCGAGGAAAAATTCACTCTCCTTCTAATCTCGGTGTTATTGAATCTGTCATGATTAATTACCCTGATATTAGGATCTAACCCGTTACCGAATTGTGCATTTTGAACATCGGGAGATGGTGCATTCTCCTCATCACCATCTATTTGCACATTTTGAACATCGGGAGATGGTGCATTCTCCTCATCAACATCTATTTGCACATTTTGAACATCGGGAGATGGTGCATTCTCCTCATCAACATCTATTTGCACATTTTGAACATCGGGAGATGGTGCATTCTCCTCAGCATTCTGAACATCAGTTACAGAGTCTTGTGAAAGGTTGGCAGGGGGGTCAAATAAGTTAACCAGATTGTGATGTAACATGATAAGACTTTGATTAAGATCATGAAAAAAATCTGGAGGAGGCAATGGTTCTTGAAATGTTTCTGGAGATGCGACGTTACTGATGGGATATTGAGGAGATAAGGCCAATGTTTCATTCAAACAATTGACTGCTTCGATTAGATTGGGGTTCAACTGCGTAGATGACGATTGATCATTTAGGCTATTTTGCAACATTAATAAATTACGATTTAATTTAAAAAAATGTCCTGTTGCGTCGTTGGTGTATCGGGTACATTTTGGACTGAGTTTTGGCTGAAATCTTCAGACCAAGTATTGCTCAGGCCTGACGGTCTCAAACTTTCATTTAGCCGGTTGACTGCGTCGATTAAATAGGGGTTTAACTGCGTAGATGACGATTGATCAAATTTTGCAACATTAATAAATTACGATTTAATAAAAAAAATATGTCCTGTTGCGTTGTTGGTGTATCGGATGCATTTTGAAATGTATTTTGACTGGAAATTTCACTTTGGCTAGCAGCATGGTGGGGCGGTGTTAAATTTTCATTTAACTGGCTGATTACCGCAGTTAAGATAGGGTTCAGGGCTGTGTAGTCATTATCAGTTCTGATTTTTTTATTGTTACACTCTACGTACAAAATGTTGTTAGAACGTTTCTCTGCCATAGCTAATATGAAATCTCCTTAACAAATCTACAATACTATTAGCACAACTATTCAACGATTCAAGATTATTATGCAACAATGAAACAATCTCCACAGGTGACCCGTTATAAAACACGTTATTAAGATGATAAAAATTTTCATTCATAACATACATTTGATGTCGAAAATCATCCAGTGCGTCGTTAATCCCATGTCCTTCATCAGCTGCGTGGTAGTCTGGATGAAAATCCTCTTCTACATCACGCTCATGTCTGACGCTGCTCGCACCTAACAAAGAAAATTCAATATTTTGAGTTTTTTGCACTCAAAGGATAAGGATATATATATATATATATATATATATATATATATATATATATATAAAAGCAAAATATGTGTAATATCAACTCACCTGAAACACTTAATTCCTCGTCCCTGAGAATATCTTCAAATTCGATCTCATCAGGTATAACTAGAACAAAATGTATTATTATGAGTAAAACAGACGTTTTTACATTGTATTATTTTGGTCAAAAGTAGGTTAGAATGATGGAACAAAATCATACCCAGATTGTCTGGAATTAGTGGATATGGGGTGGGGCTTCGCTCTACTCTGGCAGCGACTTCCTCTTCTGATACAACTTCTAAATTGGTAATAAATGACTAATATAATTATGCAAATGAAAAAAGACATTATAGTATGGATTATTTATACTTTTATTTGTAACTTACGCATAGGTCTCACAGTTGCTATGGGTCTTTGTAAAGAAGAGTCATGCGTGAGGGTTTCAATCTCATCATCGGAAATTACAACGAATTCATTTTCTAAAAGATCAGAAAACGTAAAATATTCTCTTAGTAACCTACCAACCAGTTTTAACTCACTACACACTTCTATAAGACAAATAAATTACCTAGTAAGTTTGTGTTCGTTTGTAACAATATCCTACGAGTGATCTTACTCTGTAATAAAAACATACGAATTTAACTATTAGTTAAAAGTAGAAAAGTACATGTAAATTTACTACCATTTTGATAAGTAAACGAAACATCGAAGTCTGACTGTTCTACGTCTCCATTAGTTTATTATTGTAAAATAACTTGAATACCATCAAACAAGGAAAAGTGATTATTCTTACCATTTAGAAAAGCCATGGTCTCAGAGGAAATGGTGAGGTTCTTTGGAGACTTGAAAGTGATGGCCTTCACTTGGATGTATGCCAAGTTGACCATCTCTCTTCATTTATAACATGTTAAAGCGGCTGTTGGTGGGGGCAGTGTTATTGGGGGGTTTGGGGTAGGTGTGGTCGTGATTGGGGGGGCATGTATCTCCCGGGGTGTGAAGTGAAGAAAATTTAGTTTTCTAAAAAGTTAATTTTGTAAAATAGTTATCTTTACGACAACAGGGACAAGCAAATCAGGTAAAAATGTTTTTTGTCGATTTGTACTGTTTGCGCAGTATTTAAGTCGAGAGAAATAAGGAAATGATTCATGTATTATTAATGCATACGAAATTGCTATTCCAGACGCTATGATTATTCTCATTCCCCTACAATCATTAATTTATTAATGTAGTTTATTCTAACATAAATTAAATTTTCTGTTATGCTTTTATAGAAAGTTTAGGAAACATTTAATTGTGTGTTATTGTGTTAATGTGTTTAATGACTTAAACATTTACTTTCACGGGGAAGGAAACATCAACTTTCTTAACGACTTAAACATTTGTAAAACTTTTACTTTCACGGGAAAGGAAACTGGGTGTTACGTGATATCAGTTACTTTAATCTGATTGGTCAAAAAGACTTTTAGAAGGCAGGGGTAGTTGTAAACACCTTAATGACCCTTCCATATGTTGACTTGAGCCGTCAAAATTAGGTTGACGTTTTGTATATCCCGGAGGAAATAAAATCATTTACTCTCGTGGGAAAGGAGACACCAAACTTCCTTAATGACTTAAACTTGTGAAAACTATTAAGAGACACCTAGCCTCAACACCCACCTTTGACCTATCAGCAATCAAACAAGATTTGACATTTTGTATATCCCGGAGGAAAGAACTAAAAAACATTTACTCTCGTGGGAAAGGAGACACCAAACTTCCTTAATGACTTAAACATTTGTAAACTTTTACTTTCACGGGAAAGGAAATTGGGTGTTACGTGATATCAGTTACTTTAATCTGATTGGTCAAAAAGACTTTTAGAAGACATTAAACATCTTAATGACCCTTCCATATGGCACCTTTGACCTTGAGAGGTCAATATAATTATGATCTTATGGTGACCTTTGACATTTTGACACTTTACACCATCCATTACTCTCTCTCCTATATAAGTTATGTTTAGAACATGATTTTATCTGTTCTGACATACATTGTGAAAGCATTTGTAAATTTGACTGTAAAATTACATTGTTTTGGTATTGGTTGAGCTTGTGTGTAAAAGAAGTTCAAGCATTTTAAATTGTTGTTAACTGTATGCTTTTTGTATCAAAGCAACAAGAAATGTGTTAATTGTATAGCCTACAAAGGCGGATGTTGTGCTAACTGTGTTAAGAGTTTAGGAAACTTGTTAAATGTATGTAAAAAACTGTAAATTCACCGACTGACAGAAAGAAGTGATGTGATTGGAATTTCATGACACTTTTGCTATGAAATTAATCGACTTCTTTTCATGGTTTGAACCTAAAAATGGAACTTCCAAGCAACTAAAAGAAGGAAATTAAGTGATTTTTTAAAATTTCGATTTTGTTATAGACAACCTTGTGTGCCAGCTGATTATTTTAATTAAATAAAATGAATAAAAGTCTGAAAATGCCATTTATTGCATTTTGCTGTCAAACTGTTCATGTACACTAGACTTTATACTACTGAAGCCTTCAAGGCTCATAGATTTCAAGTATGCATTAATAATTGCTAGTCCCTAATCTTATCTCTAAGATTCTGGTTCTCTCTAAGATTCTGGAAAAGATATTAGCACAGCAGCTATGTTCATATCTACATAGAAATAGCATACACAAACTGTATCAGTCAGGATTTAGCCCTTATCACAGCACAGAGGCAGCGTTTAATGGTGTAAATGACCACTTACTGGCCTTTGATCAAGTTTGTGAAGATCAAGTTCTCAAGAAGAAGCACATTAGGTAGAGTTTGTGTTACTCTACCTCAGTGCAGCTTTTGACACCATTGATCATAGTATTCTCCTTCACAAATTAGAAAAAATAGTAGTAGGAATTAAAGGAACAGATCCTATTTGACTGATCATTATCAGTTTGTAGATTTAAATGGTGACTATTCTGCATGTTCTCAAGTGGAGCTTGGTGTTCCACAGGGTTCGGTTTTAGGCCCACTGCTTTTTTCTCTTTACATGCTTCCCACTAAGCAACATAATTCGTAAGCATGGTATTAGTTTTCACTGTTATGTGGATGATACACAGTTATACTATATGTCTCTGCAAAAATAGATGAGAAAAACTAGCTTAATAAAGTTGAGCAATGTATGAAGGACATAAGAGACTGGATGTTAATTAACTTCCTTCTGCTTAATCCTGATAAGATAGAAGTTCTAGTCACAGGACCACATGCAGATAAAAACAAGCTTTTGATCACACTGTAACTTTAGAGAGCCTTTCTGTTCCATCAAGTGCAACACTAAAGATTGTGTGATTATAAATTCCAGTCTTTCATTTGAAGCACAAATTTTGCCAAGATAAGGCATATATTGTCACTAAACTATGCAGAAAAATTATTTCATGTTTTTATTACCTCTAGGTTAGACTATTCTAACACCTTACCCTATCTGGTTCCTCAAGTAGGTGCATAAACAAGCCTCAGTTATTTCAGAATCCAGCAGCGAGAGTCCTCAACAGAACAAGAAGATACAAGCACTTCACCCATATCTTATCAACACTGCTCTGGCTCCAAATTAAATTTCGCATAGATTTTAAAATACTACTTTTGACGTACAAAGCATTACATGGTCGCGCACCACAAAAATGAAGTGAACTGCTAGTGTCTATGCATGCCTACTTCGATGAAGGGATGCAGCCTACAATATTGTGTATTATAAAATGACATAGTTAGTTCTGCTGGAGTTCCTGATTGCACTCTACACTAATATTCATTCACCTTCTACATTATGTGACTGTGACCATACCTATTATCTTACCTTCTTTTCTGCTCTCTCCTCTCTCATCCTCTTCTCTCTCTCTCTCTCTCTCTCTCTCTCTCCCTATTTGACAACTGCATAAACATACAAAAATGCAGTGCCTTAAACAATAAAACTAAACAATATGTAGTGTACATTAGCCCTATAACATTTCTGGAACTTACTTTGGCAACAAACACTATGGTTCTAACCTCACTATAGTTCCGTATGCAACTATATTCAACAGGTCTATTAACCTAGCATAAAAGTGCATAGCTACTGTAAACATCTTTCTCGCCACATTATAGCAAAACTACTAACTGCGTGCTTTTCATGTTACCACCACATATTCTCAATACTTTTATGTTTTACATCTTATTTGGCGGAATATTAACCCACCTGTAGTTAGGAGCAAAGAGGCACAAAACTTTAGCTTGTGTTTAACTTGGCTGACTTAATCAGCAGCACCTAGCCTCCGTGAGGTTAAGCGCAGTCTAATGACCTGTTTGACAGTGTTCACAGTTGAGCACAAAGTATAATGAATTTAACATTTATCATTTTAAAAAACATGAGAAAATAAATTTAAAAAATTGGGGTGTTAGTTAGGGTCCACTGAGTTAGAGATACACTTCTTTCAATGTTCTTTATGTACTAGATTAGTAACCAAACCTCATATGAGCTTCTGATGAGATGACATCATTGAGAGAGCCTGCTGCACAAAGCTAAAGCAATATAATTTCATTTCCAATTTTCAACCTTGCCATTATCTACTGAACTAATGTTGGGGCAACCTATCTTTTTCTAAATGACAGTGACGCAACCACTGATGCCAACAAGGGCCCAACATATGCACTGCTGTTTTCCCAACTTTGGCCCGACATCGGAGCACTGACAAAAGGTAACCATAATTTTTCTGACGCTGGGCCAACAAAGCAATGCTATCTGGGAAGTCAATTTGCATTTAGAACAACCATGTTTGTTGCCATCTGTAGTCATTCATTCAGTTAAAGTATTGTCACTAAAACAATATTGTACTGTCTACAAGCAGAAATACAAAACAACTATTTTCAAACAAAATTTTCATTGCTTAGACAGGTCTAATATAGAATATATTTCTCCACTTTTTGTGTGAAAAATGTGTTTGTTTGTTTTTCTCCAATGCATTTTTCCCCACCCTTGTGGCTGTAGGGGCTCAGTAGTTTAGGGGCTCATTAGTTTAGGGACTTTAGGGGCTCAAACGTGTGTTGGAAAGATGATTTAGTATAACATGACCAGGCTTTTGATTTAATAATAATGTTTTTTCATGGATTAGAAATGTTTTGTGAACTTTCAGATTGAGCTAAAAGCCAAAGCAAAACCACTTATGACCAGCAACAACAGGACATGGAAAAAAAATATATTCATACCCAAAATTCGTCCTTGCCTCTCAGCTTCTCAAACACTTAAACTTCCAGCAAAAAAAACTGTGAGTAAACTTACTACTTATCCCCAATGCTAATTTAAGAGCATATAAAGACTATAATTTTACAATCCAAAGAAACATGCAAAGATCAATAAAACTTTTACCTTCCAATTTTCAAATGTAATTGTAGTCCATTTATATGTGGTATTGGATTAGGCTCTGGGTTACACATCAGACAATCAAAGGTTCACTGATGTTCCATGATGGGCTCTAGAGCAAGGCCCTTATCATGGCTGACCCTGCACTCAAAGAATACCTCTGCCCTTGCTCGCAAGCTCAGCCATGCTTATGTCGTTTAGTCTTAAAACTCACTCTAACACACAAACAAACAAAGATATTTTCTTTTATTTTACATTTTTGGATTTTATTTCAAATATTTCCAAACCAAGGTGATTACATAGATTTTTTCAGCACTCTCTATGAGGAATTTTGTCAATCTGCCAACCCTTAATTATGTTACTGTATAGCTCACTTGATGTACACACATATACTTGATATCACACACATACTATGGCCCTCTCTCTCATAGCCTTTATACAGTATATGTCTGACTGAAGACGTGAGGACAATTTACATAAAAGCAAGGTATGTCTGAATGACAGAAAGGCCTATTTTTTATGAAATGATAAAGCATGAAATGTTTCATATCCTATGTCTAACAAAGAGCTTAAGAAAGGCTTTCTTCTTGTTTGATGTATACGTAGACACACAAAAACTCAAGAAGGACCCTGGGAGTAAATGCAATGAATCTGTTTAGCTGCCTCTAGCAGTCAAACTGCCATGGATTATTCTTCGTTCACATTTACAGTTTTTTACAATCGCTATGACAGTTTTTTCAATACATTTAACAAGTTTCCTAAACACTTAACGCACCAACACACCTAAAATACACAATTGGCAAAACGGTTAATTTCATGCTCAAAATCACACCTTGTAAACTAAACCCCAAAACTCATTTTCAAAATACAATAATGAACTAACACAATACACTATGTCTAACAAAACACTACAAACATGTTTTAAAATCAAATAATTATTCAAAACACTAACACATGTTCTCTTCCAACAGGAACATTTAGTCAATCATAACACAATGACAAAAATGCATGCATTTAGTTTCTTTTGCTGCAGAAATGCAATACAAAAAATGAATGACCATCTTAGAATAGCTTTATAAAATGTACAGTTTAGGTAAAAAAAAAAAAACAGACACAGGATTGCTGCAGTACAGACTTTATTTGCAAAAGGACATTACTGCAAGATATACAAACAAAAAAGCACCGGAATTATAATAAAAAAACAAAAACAAAATAATCTTCTATTCTGCCCGGTCTTCTGCATTTGGCCACATGTTCTCATCCACATTACACCTGATATCTTCTCTGGCAAGGCATCGTGGGAAGAATCTTTTCCCAGGTGAAAATAACCTTGTTTCCTAATCCTTATCAAGGTACTGTAATACCACCTACAAAATATAAATTGGAAAGATTTCTGCAGTTTGGAGAGGTTTCTGCAGTTTGCTGTAAGGGTCCCAAGGTCAAGCCAAAATACAATTCATGCTGCAAGTAAATCTGAGATTGCTAATTCACTCATAAAATTCTTACAACAGCTTTTTGTGTTTTACTCTAGGAAACTCTAGTAAAATGTTATTATGACATAGGGAACCTACAGCCCTTGATAGAGAGAAACAGCCCTAATTGAATAGAGACGTAGAATAGAGAGTAACCCACACCACCAAAGCATTCACCCAAAAAGACATCTTGAAGTAATAAGAGAAAAAGGCACACAAGAACATACAAAGAATAATATAAAAAGAACATGAGTAAAAAAAAAAAATTGGGATGGCATTTTCTGTCTAATGATGGTAAATGACAATGATGTTACATGATATAAACCTTGCCACATACACACTCCCAAACATCCAGACGCTCACACACTTCACAACTGCCTGCCACTTAGTGCTTCTTTCTAAACCTTCCACACCCATGGAGAGTGCAGAGATCATCTTCAGTGAGGTGTTTTTTATGGCATTACCAAATTGTATTAGACAGGGAAGGGCAATTTACTTAAGTATGGAATGCTTTCTGCAGATGCTGAACCATAAATATGAGTCACTCTTCCTGCTCCCATAAGCAAACAAATGGATAGGTAATGTTTGATAGGAAATTGGAAGATTTCTTAGATCTTATTGTAGGAACAACAGATCTGGTCCAAAACACTCAAACATTCTCCCAAAGGCCAAGGCCTCACTCCAACACACTTCAGGTGACTTCTCTCCACTATTTCTCTGATCAGGATAACGTATTGTAGTACCCGACATAAATGAATACACAGTTAGATTTATAAGTGGCATCAGAATATAAAAAGCAGCAAGCCAATAAAAGATCAAAGTAAATAGCCCAAGGCAGATGGTTTGACTAGCCACCATGGAATTTCAGATGAAACTGCCCTTATTAAAATAAAGATGCATTACTCTCTTTACGGTAATTAGATAACTAAACCCTCTATCATATTGTTACTCCTCACACATAGAATTGCTCTAGCCTTTTATGTGCCATTTACTCATTTTCCATCTGTTAAGGAACAGGTGGCCAGTGCTGGTGTGGGATTCAGCCCAGTTGATTATTCTGTGTTAAGAAATCTTTGCACCTTTGCATCATGATGAAGAGATCTCTCCAGTGCAATGCGCTGGGATATTGTCGATTGGTTTGTGGAGAAGTGCGTCAAGTTGCATACCCTGAAATTTTTAATGAGACATTATAACCTTTGTTCTGCAGTTTTAATAAAATTCACAACAATATTGATTAATACAGAGTAATAATGTTCAAAATACATCTGATATGCAACAGTCTTGCAGTAAAATACCAAACAGCAAAGGGTAAAGTTTCTTCATCACATCCACTAAAGAATTTGCTCGTCTGACCTCACATGGACATGAACTTGAGTAACATCCAATTCTTAATCTATAGTGTTTAATATGATGTTGGCCCACCCTTTGCAGCTATAACAGCTTCAACTTATCTGGGGAGGCTTTCCACAAGGTTTAGGTGTGTGATCATGGGAACTTCTGACCATTCTTTTTTTTTTTTTTTTACTTTTTTTTTAACAGAACAACAACAACAAAAAGACAACAACAACAACAAAAAAGGGATCATCGAAGGGATCACATACAGATATTACGTTCTTCTTATACAGTAGTTTTTATAGTACGAGTTACATTCCCATTAGCATTACTCCCATATACACAAATACACATACATATACACATATATATGCATACACATAAAAGGTTTTACAAATACTGGAGAAGGAGGGGGGGGGGGGGTCATACTTATTGCAAAAACAATTACTAGAAACTTATTTATTATCTATTTCCTTATATATTAACCATTTTGACCAATTTTTATAATACTTATCCATGTTTAGTCTTAGAGAGAAGGTGAGTTTCTCCTTTTCAGACATGTCATCTACAATTGCTATCCAATCATCCTTTGTTGGTGGATGCTCTTCCAACCATTTCCTGGTTATTGCTTTTTTACTGGCAACTAATAATATTTTGAGAAGGTATGTGTCTTGTGCATTTAAATCGGTTTGTATGTTTCCTAAATATATAGTACCGAAGCTATTATCAATCCCAAATCCCAGTATTGACTCAATTTCAGTGATGACCGTTAACCAATAGGATTGGATTGCTGGACAGTTCCAGAATACATGATAATAGTCAGCCATAAGGTTGTTACATTGTCTCCAGCAACGTGCAGAGTCCAGGTTACCATTCTGTGAATATTTTCTTTTGGGAGTAATAAAGAATCTATTAACGTTTTTCCATGAGAATTCTCTCCATTGACCAGAACTGGATGTGGTATGTTGTGTTTTGCAAATATTTGCCCATTCTTCTTCTGACAGAGATATACCTGCCTCCTTCCATTTCTCTTTAACGTATAAGGTAGAGAGAGACTTAGCAGACTGTATGCATGAATATAATCTTGAAACTAGTTTCTTGTGAATATTGCCTTTATATGCTGCAGCAAAAATATTAATAAGACTCAGGTCCATTCCCTCCTTATTTTTAATGTTCTTATTAAAGTGAGTTCTAAGTTGTAAATATCTATAAAAATCCTGTTTCTGGGGCCTCCGAGTGGCGCAGTGGTTAAAACGCTCGCCCTATCATCCGGAGATTGCTAGTTCGAATTCCCGGGTGGTGCTGTAACCTCTCGCAGCCGGAGGTCTAGAGAGAGCTGATTGGCCAAACTCTCTCAGAGGGGAGGGATGAGAGGTACATAGTGCTCCTACATTAATCACGGCTCTACAGCCAGTCAGGGGCGACTGTGAGCTCGCGCAACGGAAGGAGCGGATAGCGCTGTCCTCCGAGTGTGTTACGCCGCCCCCAACGGTGCGCGAGCGAGCAGTTCGAAAAGATGCGGTCGGCTGGCGTCACGTGGTTCGGAGGAAACACGTGATAGTCTTCGGCCCTCCCGGCTGAGTGGTAGTAGTAGCCTTAATGTGGGAGCCCCCTAGTGACGGGGAGGAATTGGACACGACTAAATTAGGGAGAAAATCGGGGGAAAATACAAAAAAAAAAAAAAAAAAATCCTGTTTCTCTAAGTTATAAGTGTCGATGAGATTTTGGAAGCCATCTAGATCTGTGCCAGATGAGATTGTACAGTATGAAGTAATACCATTCCCTGTCCATTGTCTAAACCTCGCGTCCATCTGTGCAGGTTTAAAGTCTCTATCATATGCCACCCATCTTAACAACTGATACTGTCTCTCCAACTTCAGGGTTTTGCACTCTTTAAACCAAATATTAAGAGGAACCAATGTCCAAGTGCTTAATTTGTTAGAATGCATAATCATAGTATGTTTGTCCCCTAATAAGCATGGGAGAGGAAAGTTCACCTGACTAAATTCTATTTCTTTCCATTTTGCATCACAATCATCAATACACCAGCTGACTAGATGTTTTAGTTGTGCTGCTTTGTAATAGTCTACTAAACATGGTAGAGCGAGTCCTCCCCTTTCCTTTGTCAACTGTAGTGTTTTAAGTCTCACTCTGGGCTTCTGATTTTTCCATATAAATCTTGAGATCATTTGGTTCCAATTGTTAAATTGTTTTTTTGGTATCTCTATAGATAGAGATTGGAAAAGAAACAATAATCATGGAAGGACATTCATCCTGATAATGTCTATTCGGTTATCTAAACTTAAAGGTAGGGATGTCCAATTATCCAGGTCTGCTTTAATTTCCTTTGAAATAGGACCATAATTAGTAGTATAGATTTTTGTCAAATTCTTTGGTATAATAATTCCCAGATATTTAATATTATTCGCTTTCCACTTAAAATTATATTTATTACATATGTTTTCCTGTGGCAAGTAGTTACACACGTGGACAAAATTGTTGGTACCCTTCGGTCAATGAAAGAAAAACTCACAATGGTCACGTAAATAACTTTAATCTGACAAAAGTAATAATTAAAAAAAATTATATGAATGTTAACCAATGAAAGTCAGACATTGCTTTTCAACCATGCTTCAACAGAATTATTTTTAAAAAATAAACTCATGGAACAGGCCTGGACAAAAATGATGGTACCCCTAGAAAATACTGAAAATAATGTGACCAAAGGGACATGTTAATTCAAGGTGTGTCCACTAATTAGCATCACAGGTGTCTACAATCTTGTAATCAGTCAGTGGGCCTATATATAGGGCTCCAGGTAGTCACTGTGTTGTTTGGTGACATGGTATGTACCACACTCAACATGGACCAGAGAAAGCGAAGGAAAGAGTTGTCTCAGGAGATTCGAAAGAAAATTATAGACAAGCATGTTAAAGGTAAAGGCTATAAGACCATCTCCAAGCAGGTAAATGCTCCTGTGACTACAGTTGCACATATTATTCAGAAATTTAAGATCCATGGGACTGTAGCCAACCTCCCTGGACGTGGCCGCAGGAGGAAAATTGATGACAAATCAAACAGACGGATAATCCGAATGGTAACAAAAGAGCCCAGAAAGACTTCTAAAGAGATCCAAGGTGAACTTCATGCTCAGGGAACATCAGTGTCGGATCGCACCATCCGTCGTTGTTTGAGCCATGGGAGACGACCATGGAGGACACCATTGTTGAAAACAAATCATAAAAAAGCCAGACTGGAATATGCCAAACTACATGTTGACAAGCCACAAAGCTTCTGGGAGTATGTCCTATGGACAGATGAGACAAAAATGGAACTTTTTGCCAAGGCAAATCAGCTCTATGTTCACAGATGGAAAAATGAAGCATATGAAGAAAAGTACACTGTCCCTACTGTGAAACTTGGAGGAGGCTCTGTTATGTTCTAGGGCTGCTTTGCTGCATCTGGCACAGGGTGTCTTGAATCTGTGCAGGGTACAATGAAATCTCAAGACTATCAAGGGATTCTAGAGAGAGATGTGCTGGCCAGTGTCAGAAAGTTGGGTCTCAGTCGCAGGTCATGGGTCTTGCAACAGGACAATGACCCAAAACACAGCTAAAAACACCCAAGAATGGCTAAGAGGAAAACATTGGACTATTCTAAAGTGGCCTTCTATGAGCCCTGACCTCAATGCTATTGAGCATCTTTGGAAGGAGCTGAAACATGCTGTCTGGAAAAGGCACCCTTCAAACCGGAAACAACTGGAGCAGCTTGCTCATGAGGAGTGGGCCAAAATACCCACTGAGAGGTGCAGAAGTCTCATTGACAGTTAAAGGAATCGTTTGATTGCAGTGATTGCCTCAAAAGGTTGTGCAACAAACTATTAAGTTACGGGTACCATCATTTTTGTCCAGGCCTGTTCCATGAGTTTTTGAGGTTTCATTTTTTTTTATAATTCCGTTGAAGCATGGTTGAAAAGCAATGTCTGACTTTCATTGGTTAACATTCATTGAATTCTTATTTATTATTACTTTTGTCAGATTAAAGTTATTTCTGTGACCATTGTGAGTTTTTCTTTCATTGACCGAAGGGTACCAACAATTTTGTCCACGTGTGTAAAAGAAAGACATTGAGTTTTATGTAAATTTAGTTTATATCCTGAATACCAACCAAACTGTTCAAGACACGACATGAGATTAGGTAAACTAAAATCCGGGTCAGATATAGTCACCAGAATGTCATCCGCATACAAACATATTTTGTGTTCTGTTTGTCCCGATGGAATGCCTAAAATTCCGGTATGTTCTCTAATTGCCTGAGCTAAAGGCTCTATAAATAAAGCAAAAAGTGTGGGACTTAAGGGGCATCCCTGACGACATCCCCGCTCCAGTGTGATTGAACTGGAGACATTACCATTTATTTTAATCTGGGCTCTTGGTAAATGATATAATGATTTAAGACTTCCTATAACCTCTTTATTAAAGCCGAAGCGTTCCAATACCAGATATAAATACTCCCATCGCACTGAATCGAAGGCTTTTTCCGCATCGAGGCTAATTGCCAAAGATTTATAATGATTTTTACCAATGTTCCCAAGTAAAAACAAAGCACGTCTTACATTATCATGTGTTTGCCTATTTTTAACAAATCCTGTTTGGTCACTATCAATTAATTCTGGAATTATATTCTCTAATCTTTTCGCTGTTATCGATGCGTAAATTCTGTAGTCTATGTTTAAAACTGAAATAGGTCTATATGAGCCACATTCTGTCTTATCTTTTTCCTGCCTTTGGTATTACAGATATAATAGCTTGCTTCCAGGACATTGGGGTTTCCCCTCCCTTAAGAACATGGTTAAAACATTTTAAAAGCATTGGTTTTAATCATTCCTTGAAGGTTTTATACCATTCTGCTGTGTATCCATCCCCGCCTGGTACTTTGTTTGTTTTTAGGTTTGATATTACACTATCGATTTCTATTTCTGTAATTTCTTGTGTTACCAGTTTGTTTTGTTTTGATCCTATTGATGGTAAATCTAGGGATTCCAAAAAACTTTTTATAATTGAGGGGTTCGCTGCTTCTGGCTGACGGTATAGTTTCTTATAATACTTTCCAAAAGACTGTGATATTTCTTCTAGTTTATAACACATTGTATTGGATTCAGGATCCTTAATTTAAAAAATTGACCTTTCCACCTGTTGTTTGCGAAGTTTCCAAGCTAGCATTCTTTTAGCTCTGGGACCACTCTCATAGTAGTTCTGTTTAACAAATTTAAGTTTAATCTCCACCTGTTTGTCAAGTTGTTAGGAACCTCCACCAGAGGTCACTGTTCATCTCTGTCTCTGTAGTTTTTGTTAAATGACTCAGTTTCCCAGAAGCCACCTCAGTCAGGTGATGAGTGCTCACCTGAACTGAGGTGGCTCGTTAAAGCTTCTATAAATATCAGTTTGTTCTGGGAAACGGGGTTGAGCATTGTTTGTCTGTTTGTTTGTTATGTTTGTTTGTATTACCGTCATGTGGGCATTCCTTTTTGATTGTTTCTTTGAGTTGATATTTTAGTTATATTGTTTTACCTTTGCTTTTCTAGAGGGCTCTAGTTTAGTTTTCCTTATGTTCCTTGTCTTACTGGGTTCATGGAGCTATCCTGTTTCATGTTTAGCTAGGCTGTGTCTCCTCCTGTGTACAGTGTAAGTACCGTTCTGTGTCTTCCCAGTGTTTGTCTTCCGGTCTAGTTCTTTGTCTGTTTAGTTTTGTGTAGCCACATGAGGGCCTAGCCGCTAGCAGGGTTAGCCGCTAGTAGGCCTTGATTGCTAGTAGGGTTAGCCCCTAGTAGGGTTAGCCTCCAGTAGGCTAACCTCTAGTTGGATTGACTGCTAGTGGTTCTGGTTGCTAGTAGGTTAGCCGCTAGTTTGGAATAGCCTCATGTGTGCCTTTCCTTTTGTGTTCCGTTTCCCCCTATTAGATCAGTACTAACCCGGTTAGCCACTAACTCCATTAGCTACTAACCTGGTTAGGTCAGCATCCAGTGTCCCCATATTCCATATAGCTACTAACCCAACTAACCACTAACCCAGCCAGTCTAGTCCCATCTCTAGTCCCGTCTCTAGTCTGTGTCCCTGGTCCCGTCTCTAGCCCTGTTTCTAGTCTGTGTCCTGGTCCTGTCTCTAGTCTGTGTTCTGTCCCATGTCTTGTCCTGTGTCTCCAGCCCTGTCTCTCCTGTCTAGCCCTGTCTCTCCTGTCTAGCCCTGTCTCTCCTGTCTAGCCCTGTCTCATCTCTAGTTCCCCTATGTGTCTTAGTTAGCTTCAGCTCCATGTTTCCTCATCCCCAGTTCTCTCTGTCGGTTCCCTGTGTCAGCTCCTGGTTCCCTGTGTCAGCTCCTGGTTCCCTGTGTCAGCTCCTGGTTCCCTGTGTCCAGTTCTTGTCCCTGTGTTAGCGCGCCGTTCCCTGTGTTTTTCCTGAGCCCTAGTTTTAGTTTACGTTTGTTGTTTTGGTTCCTTTGTTTGTTTGTTTGTCTGTTTTGAGTTTTGTTAATAAAAGGACTATTTCTGTTTGCACACCCCTCTGCCTTCATGCCTACCCATATGCCCACGGCAACAACATCAGCCTGGTCTAGCCAGCACCACCAGGCTAGACCCATGACACAAGTATTTTATTTATTAGGTTTTTTTTGTTGTTTTTAGTTCAGGGTTATTTAATTCAATATGCTTCTGTTCCAGTATCTTTAGTTTTTTTGTTAAGACATTTATTAATGTCTGTTTTGCTTTTTTTTTTTTTTTTTTCCCGACGCCCATTTTATAATCTTTCCTCTCAGCACTGCTTTAGCAGCATCCCATATAACACTTGGTGATAATTCCTCGCTATTATTGAATTCAATGTAGTCCTTAATTTCCTTTTTAATATACTCTTTACATTGGCAATCATTCAAAAGACTAGTATTTAATCTCCAAATAGTGTTCTTAGGTTGAACGTCAAGATGCAATCTTAAATACAGTCCTGCATGGTCGGAAACATCTTTGGCTCCTATTTCACAATCTATAATTCTGTCCCTCTCTAAGTGAGACATGAAAAAATAGTCAACCCTAGAGTAGACCTTGTGAGGATGAGAGAAGAAAGTGAACTGTCTACTAGATGGGTGGAGCTCCCTCCATATATCAAACATGCCTGTAGCCTTTAGCATCTTTTTAACGAACAGTGATTCCGAATTTATCTTCTTTGTTGGATTTGAAGAATCAAGGGTAGGATGCAACTGTACATTCCAGTCCCCTCCACAAATAAGAGTGCCTGAAACTTCTGTGGTTATTAGGTCAAATATTTTCCCAATTAATATTTTATCCTGTCCAGGTGGTCTATAAATGTTAAACAATGTTACTTCCCTGGAATCAAGAATCCCTTTTACCAGGATGTAACGTCCTTCTTTATCAGCAATTTGGTTGGTAACCTGGAAGGTCACTTTATTTGATATCATTATTGCAACTCCTCTAGCATGTCCCTTATTGTAGGATGAAAAAAAAGTGTTTCTAAATCCTAACCTTTTTAATTTTTCATGTTCAGTTTGTACCAGATGAGTGTCCTGCCAGAAAATAATATGTTGGTTCTCTCTTTTCATCTTTGCTATGAGTTTACTTCTCTTAATGGGATTTTGTAACCCGTTGACATTAAGTGATATTATTCTATATTCTTGGTGCAACAAGTATCCCTATGAGCATTATCTGTATACTGTATGAGTATTATTATATACTGTAAGCCCCGGATGATCTTTACATTATAACAATTAACACAGAACAGAAAAAAGTGAAAAGTAAACGAAAAAATAACAGTATCTTCCATAGTCAAAGTTTCTTCCAAAGTAACTTCTGTTTGGAGAGGGAAATCTTCGGTCAACGAAGGGCCTCCCCAGTGCGAGCTGATATTATAAATCAGTGCACTCAGTGAAAAGCTGAAAGCTGAAACTCTTCCAAGTACTCCCAGACAAAAGCAAGGGGGCTATTTCCTTTTTATAAAACTATTAGGCTAGAATTTAAATTAACCCTTGAGGCTAAATTATTTTTTACGTAAATCAAATCGTATATATCTTTTGAATAAATATTGTCCTTATTATAAGCTATTTGTAATAGTTTTAATATCAGGTGTAAGAATTATTATTAACTAAATTTACCCTGAGAGAAAGTCACTTAGCATTTCCAGTGTCTCGGCAGAAATCCTGGAGCCTTTTCCGCGCTCTCTCCCAATGTGTCTCGCGGCCGCGCTGTTGCTTAGCGCCCGCTGTCTCCCAGGAAATTTTACTCAGCCTCTCCATGGATGCCGATGCAGTGGTCTGTTCCTCTCTAATGCTGGCCGTAGTCACTCCTTTCTTTTTCAGACCATCCATCACTTCCGTTATGCTGCTATAAACTACTGGACCATCCTCAAAAAATATGCGAAGTTTAGCCGGAGGTGGTGTCTGGAAACGGATACCCTTTTCTTTGAGAATCTTCCTTATAGGAGCGAATGCCCTCCTCATCCTCTGGGTTTCCGCAGGATAATCCTGGTCAAAGTACACTCGTTTCCCATTCAGGTGAACTTCCTTTTTCCTCCAAGCCGAGCGAAGCACCAGTTCTTTGGTTTTATATTCTAGAAAGTAGATCACCACGGATCGGGGGTTAGCATTTAGCGGCGGTTTAGGGCCAAACGCTCTGTGGCAGCGCTGTATCCCCAGTTCCGTATCAGGGAGCGATTGTTCCGTCTTAATGAAACTTTCAATACACTCCTGTATATTATTCCCCTCGGTCTCCTCTGGGATTCCGTGTATGCGTATATTGTTTCGCAAAGATCTTGCTTCAATATCTGTCAGTTTTGTCTGCATTTTTTGTTGGATGTCAAGGGTTTGACATAGCATTTCTTTAGCTTCAGCACTCCAGTCCTCCAAATCTGTCACTCTCTGTTCGGCCTCGTCCAATCTTACCATCGCGTCTTTCACATCTGTGGCGATATCATTCAGTTTAAGGTTGATATCCGCTCTGAAGGTTATCAAGTCATTTTTTATGTCTGTCAGGGACGTCTCCTGAAAGTGTCACGAACTAACCGAAGATGAACCAGAAGACTAGCAGTTAGCCCTGTAGCGTGGATGGTAAACCCAAACGCGGAAGTAGCGCGAGCAGGCAGGATAACCACGCTGGTTATTATTAGAACTCTCCCAAAGCGAGAGCAAGAGTTTACACAAATAAACCCGCGTTCTAAATACACACACCCAATCGAAAGCGAAACCCAAGAAAGTGAGTACTCATGTTTAGACGAGCGAAGCGTCGGCGATAGCATGGGCAAACTCAATGACTGAGCAATGTGAGGCGCCATCTTGTTTCCTTTTATGCTTCCTGAAACCCGACCTAATTACTTCCGGGTCCTAGTGCCGGTCGTGTTACGGGTGTGCATGACAGAAAGATTTTTAACTCCGTCTTCACGTTCCGAACGGATAGCTTTAATTTCGGCATATATAGCACCGATACTCGCTTGAAAGCGATCCTCGGCCTCGTGCTCACCCGCGTTACCCTCGTTTTCCATCTCTCATTTTTCTCAGGCTTTTGGGATAATTTGCTTCTAGTTATAATTTGCTTCTCCCCCTCCATGTTTATTCGATAAATTCAATGAGTATATCAAATTAAATTTGGGGAGTATAATGCCTTTGTCTGGGAGCTCTCACTCTACACTGCCACTCTCTGCGACACCATACCGGAAGTCCGGAACTTCTGACCATTCTTACAGAAACCTCTGCTTCTGTCACAAGTGAAGCCATATGAGTTTTACATTCGAGTGCGTAAATAAGCAAATTTTCACACATAACACGCTAGTATTTTCTGAGTTAATTTTTATAACACTATTACCTGTGTGCATCTGTTAAATTAAAATAAATTGTTGTATTGCACTCTCACCTCAAATCATTCCCTGCTTGGCTCGGTTAAGAAGACAGACTAGAGAGAGATGCACAGATAAGTTAGCACACAAAACCTAAACTTCCTTTTACTTGCTGAGAAAACACAATCTGACCTGATTGTAGTTCCCACCATTTTTTGTTGTTGTTGTTTTTGTCTGTTTCTTTGTTTGAAACCAGAACGCTAGCTCCAGTTCAGTCTCTCATCAAAGATGTCGATATTAACCCTGCTATGACACAAAGGGAGGAGCAGTAGATTTGGCTTGTATTTTCCAGCCCAAAGACTCTTCAGTGCTGCTAAACTGCTAAAGTGCACATAATCCTGGCGAAACTATTTGTTTGTTATTCAGTGCAGCATTCTAGCACTGTAGATGTGGCTTTAACTATGCAAACACACGTAAGAATACCACACAACAGCACAACAATGCAAACCACCAAAACTACAATCCCAATACCAATAAAGTATTTGAGTTAAAGCATTTCTGAAATGGTGAATTAACTGAAGGTTCCTCAAAAGGAACCTACGCTACAAGAATAACTGAGAGGACATTCTGAAAAGTGGAAAAATACTCAATCGGCATGGCGCAAACTGATATATGGTCCAGCAATAACAAGATAACAAGAGAAAGGAAGAAAATAAAAAGAAGCAAAAGATAGGTCTTTAGAGGAAAGGCTAGTTGTGAATTTGTAATTAAAAAAATTAACTAATACATATTAGCGCTCATCTAGTAACTTGCTTTTATACCCATTTTGGACCTTGGGCATGAATACACCTGCAAATACCCTATGATCAGGGGTATTATTTTTTAATAAGGATGAGTGTGCAAAGTATATTTCGTTCCATTTATTACAATTACTGTTTTATATTTTCTTTAACACAGAGCACAGAGGATGTAGCAGCTTTGCTCAAGTTTTCCTTTTGACACAAATAATCCTGATTCTGTGCCATCCTGGACACAGTGAACAGGTAGTCCCTGACTTACGAACATTTGAGTTACAAATTTCCGCAGATACGAACGGAGCGCTGAAATAATCGCAGAAGTAGCTCACGTGTATTGTACAAAAACAGACACTGCAGTGCATCAGATACCAATATTTATAATTATGTACAATATTTTCAGTGTATAAGTGAATATATAAAATGTCCGGTGTATTGTATGTTTGTATGGGTGTGTGTGAGAAATGAGTCGGCCTCACCGGTTTCAAAGAATCAGTCCGGAAGCTTAATGATAGAAAATGGCTGTCCTGTTAAGCTGTCCTGATGGAGAATAATCCTAATGAGTTCACAGTCCAAGAAAGTGGAAAACTTAGTTTGCAGTCTAAGTATAAAGTCCACATCTATGGTTGTGTGTGTGTCATCGTACACAATAACCCTCCTCCTTCTCTCCTATCAGGGTGATTCTTTTCAAAGGTAAAATGCATGGTTAATTAGTTACATTTTTTATTTATATTTTCTATTAATCATTTTTATATGAATATTTTTAGATTGTGGAATGAATCTTTGGAGTTTCCAGTATTTCTGAGGCAAAATGTCGACCAAAATTCCTCTTGTGATTTAAAGGCACAGAGACAAGATTTCACTGAGTTTCATTTCCTTAGGCGCAGTTATGGTTGAGCGCTACATTATGGCAGTGTTGGTAAAGGGGACTTAGTCACATGGATTGTTATACTTTATATTGTATATTTGTGTCAAAGGCGTTTACAGTTGGACTCACTTTATCTGACTTATGAACAAATCTGACATACGAACAAGCTCCAGGAATGGAAGTCATTTGTAAGTAGGAGACAACCTGTATTTACTCTTAAACTAAACATAGAAGAGAAGATTAAGCAGAAAAACAACTCTCAGAAATAAATAATGATTTGTCTTTTTTTTCATAATAATGCATATATATATATATTTATATTATTTCTTACCCAATGTACTAAAGCGATGATTTCCCAAATTTGCATTCATTTATGAAATATATATATATAAAAGGCTATCTATGGTTTCTAAATTTATTTAGATGCATAGGATGGCCTGGGTTGGTGTGGAATTTCCAGGCCTGAAATTGTGTCCCAGTGCGGCCTTTTGGTCAGGATTAAGGTGTTGCCATGCACTGTAAAGTAGGATAAAGGGCACTTTATCCTAAAGTGTTGTTGGGGGCTGATTTTCTTTATATAGTGTAAGAAATGTGTGAACTTCCTCTTTCATGGATCCCAGCAAATATCCAATGATCCAATATCACAAATAAGGATGACCCCACGACAAGAGCAGGATGCCAATAAATTCATAGAACTAGTTGTCATGGTCTAGGTGGTGGTACTGGCTAGATGGGCTGATGTTGCCGTGGGCAAAATAAGGCAGGCATAAAGGCAGAGGGGTTTTGAACAGAAAATGTTCTTTATTTACAAAAGAAATACAAACTCAAAAACAGACACAAACAAACAAAGGAACCAAAACAACAAACCCAAACTAAAATTAAAGTTGCAAGCAACGATGACGGGCCCAAGCAACGGGCGCGGTCCCCACCCCGGGCGCACCGCACAACCTGCGTGTTATTCGAGTGTGTCAAAACCTCAAAAAAGTCATTGGCACCCGGTTGCACCGCAGAACTTGCACACAGAACGTCACACATCATACTGGGCTAATATCAGTTTGGGCCCTAAATATTTGTGTGTGTGTGTGTTGTGTGTGTGTGTGTGTGACTAGTTAATGTGTCAGTCTGTCTCTGATGAGTAAATGTGTTTTTGTGTGTTTGTGTGTGTGTGGTGTGTGAATCTGTGTGTTAACATTAGTGATGTGTGTGTTAGTATGTCCAAGACATGTGACTTGTTAGTGGATGTGTGTGTTTCTGCGTGAGACAGAGATGTGAGTGTGTGAGTGTTATAATTTGTGATGTTATAATGTGTGAGTATGTAGGTGCTCATTTGTGTGATGTACGAGTGTATTTGTTTGTGTGTGCATGCATGTGTGTGCGTGTGTGTGAGATGTGTTTGTGTGTGTGTGTGTGTGTGTGTGTTTATTTAGTGTGTTAACATTAGTGATGTGTGCTTGTGTATGTTTGTGTGTATGGTGTGTTCAAATATTAGTGATTTGTGTGTGATTAATAATTGTTGGGTGTAAGTTTAAGACATTATCACGGCTGACCCGTTTGAGATATCAACATGTGTGATGTGTGTGTGAGAGTGAGGGAGAGAGGTGTGTGACAGTGATGTGATGTGATGTGATTTGTGTGTGTGTGTGTGTGTGTGTGCATGTGTGTGTGGGAGGTTTAGTGTGTGTGAGAGTGAGGGACAGAGGTGTGTGAGATGTAGATGTGTCAGTCTGTGTGTGACGAGTAAATGTGCTTGTGTTTGTGTATATGGAGTGTGTGTGTGTGTGTGTGTGTGTGTGTGTGTGTGTGTGGTTGTTTGTGTGTATGGTGTGTGAGTCTGTGTTAACATTAGTGATGTGTGTTATTAATAATGTTTCGGTGTAAGTTTAAGGATGTTCCTGAATGTGATGTCACTGTCCGTGTCACTGAATATGATGAGTGTGAGTGTGTGTCTGTCGTGAGAGATGTGTGCTATAGATGCGCAGGAGCCTCTTGTTTTCCTAAGGATCTTTTTCCTTTTTCATGATATATTGATTTTTATTTAGTCAGGTCACATTAGTGACGTGTGCTTGTGATGTGTGTGTGTGTGTGTGTGTGTGTGTGTGTGCATGTAGGATAGTTAGTGTGTTCATATTGTGTATTTGTCGGGATGTGTACATGACCGATGTGTAGAGTGTGTGTGTGTGTGTGTGTGTGTGTGTGTTTAGAATGTGTCGTCTGGTGTGTATATCGCCGCGCTTGTCCACCAGACTCAATGTTGTACAGTTGTCAATTTAAATGTTTGTATTGTTTATTGTTTATGATTTCTGCATATATTTAAATTGTAAACATGAAGCCATAGTAAAGGAGAAGGGGAAAGACCTGACTGCAGAATACCTGCCTACTACTGCCATCTACTGGACATATTTTATTACTGCAGGAGTCAGTACAGAAAGTTCAGGACAAGGATGATAAATATACTGTAAAAGAAAATGTTGGGAGCTGTATGAACGTCACAAAAACATGAAACTCAAGGAATCTACTCTGAAGCAGTTGTTCTTTCTACATAAAATGTTTGGGCACATTAGGACTTTCCACTTGGTGGATATAAGTATCTTATGTTTGCTCCAAATGATATGTTGCCATAGCAACACTATTCAACGTATCAAAAAGTCCTTTACAGTGTGACATCAGCCGTGTCTTCCAATTATTGTGCCTGATTTTGAAGCCAATTTGCTGAAAATTAGCCACAAAAGAATTTAATTTCTGAAAGTAGACACTTTCTGCTGCCAGTTGGTGGCGCTATGACTGAGACTCACGGGACCCATGTCACTGTGAGCAGGACTCTTCTCTTAACCTACCGCTGAGGTTTGATGAACGTCACTCAATTAAGACAGAAGTTATTAGCCACTTCCTGTTTCCTGTTATTCGCCGTGGCCCTTAAAGCTACGGGCCGTGTTTCAAATGTGTGTGTGTTTATAACACGAAATAACAACAGCAAAAGATAATAGTGACAGTCACAATAACATATTGATTCTAGGCATACTTACTAAGAATACACACACACACACACACACACACACATGTAAATATATATATATATATATCGCGACCTCGCGGGCATAATAACTTGTTACCGGAACAGATAAAATGTCCATTGTTAATATAGTTAAAGACTTCACACTTACTGTTGAATTCATGCACAAAACTTGATCCAAAGGGCGATTTGTAAACAATTAAACAGTCCATAAACAACTATTCAGCGGCAGCGTTTGTGTCAGTCCGCTTCACCAAAACTCAAATCTGTGAGGGAGGGGGAGGTCACGTGTGTCTGTGTCTCTTCGTGAGTGTGGGATGTGTGGTGTGATACCTCCATCTAGTGGCCATAGTTTAGTACTGCAGGAGTTAGTTTATGCAATTTAAAGCTATTAGTTAATAAACAAAATATTGTTGGGAGGCGTATGAGCATAACAAAATCGTGAAACTCAAGAAATTTACTCAGAACCAGTTGTACCTTCTATGTAAAATGTTTGGAGACATTAGGACTTTCCACTTGTTGGATATAAGTATCCTAGTTTTCCTTAAAATTTTACCTTGCCATAGCAACACTATTCAACGTATCAAAAAGTCCTTTACAGTGTGACATCAGCCGTGTCTTCCAATTATTGTGCCTGATTTTGAAGCCAATTTGCTGAAAATTAGCCACAAAAGAATTTAATTTCTGAAAGGAGACACTTTCTGCTGCCAGTTGGTGGCGCTATGACTGAGACTCACGGGACCCATGTCACTGTGAGCAGGACTCTTCTCTTAACCTACTGCTGAGGTTTGATGAATGTCACTCAATTTATACAGAAGTTATTAGCCACTTCCTGTTTCCTGTTATTCGCCGTAGGTTTAAGGGCTCGCCACGGCCGACCCGTTTAAGATATCAACCAGCCGTTCACAATATTAGATCCTCAATGTCTTGAGATTATATTAGACCCTGTTTGGTCAAAAACATATGAATCCTGTAAGAGTAGTATATCACATTCCAATGGGTGCGTTTTTCAAACAACGCAAAATAACCGACTTCCTGTTCAGCGGATTCCATGACATGGGGTATGCAAGTTGTTCACCTCAATGAGATCTAAATTTATACTGGGTCTCATTCATATATGTGAAAGTGGATATGAGTTATGCAGCTTAAACTTTACAAAGTTCCAGGGGGCGCTGTACAGGCCCTGTGGCACGCCCGGGCTCCAGGCTCTCAGGGCTTCCTCACAATCAGTGAGAGTCTACACGCATACAATTTTGGAACCGTAGGTCTTTCCACTCGTAAGATATGAGAAGAATCATTTTCTTCGATTTTTTCTTGAGTTAAATCGTCACCATAGCAACACGATTCAAATTAGAAAAAAATCCTTCATGATTTCAAATGACCCATGTCTTTTCATTATTCTGACTGATTTTGAACCAAATCAGGTGAAAGTAAAGGACAAAATATTACTGATTTCCAAAAGTGACACACTTCCTGCTGCCACTTGGTGGCGCTATGACATAGACTCATGGTTGTCATATGATGTGATCAGCTTCCTACTCTTAACATACCTGTAAAGTTTCATGTGCATAACTTAATGTACACAGAAGTTATTAGCCACTTCCTGTTTCATTTTATTCGCCATAATTTTAAAGCGTCGCCACGGCCGAACCGTTCGAGGTATCAAAAAGATCTCTGCAATTTTGCATCAGCAACTTGTTTAGATCATATTTAGCTGGTTTGGTGCGAATTGGAAAAATTTCCTAGGAGGAGTTTATCACATTCCATTGGGTGCGTTTTGCAAACAACTCAAAATAACTCACTTCCTGTTGATTAGACCTGATGACATGCAGCGCGAAACTTGTTCAGTTTGATGAGATCTAAATGTACACCGAGTTTTATAAGTATACGTGCAAGTGTGTCTGAGCTATAAGGCAAGACTCTGTAGGGGGCGCTGTGCGGGGCGTGTGCGACGCCCCGGGCCGAGCCCCACTGAGGACCTGTTGGCCGCAGATTCCAATCTGTGTGCAAATTTTGGTGAGTTTTTGAGTATGTTAAGAGGGCCAAAAGTACCCGGATGATTGAAAGAAAAATAATAAAAAAAATAAATAAATAAATAAATTAAAGTTGCAAGCAACGATGACGGGCCCAAGCAACGGGCGCGGTCCCCACCCCGGGCGCACCGCACAACCTGCGTGTTATTCGAGTGTGTCAAAACCTCGAAAAAGTCATTGGCACCCGGTTGCACCGCGGAACTTGCACACCGAACGTCACACATCATACTGGGCTAATATCAGTTTGGGCCCTAAATATGTGTGTGTGTGTGTGTGTGTGTGTGTGTGTGTGTGTGTGTGTGTGTGTGTGTGACTAGTTAATGTGTCAGTCTGTCTCTGATGAGTAAATGTGTTTTTGCGTGTTTGTGTGTGTGTGGTGTGTGAGTCTGTGTGTTAACATTAGTGATGTGTGTGTTAGTATGTCTAAGACATGTGACTTGTTAGTGGATGTGTGTGTTTCTGCGTGAGGGTGTGTGAGACAGAGATGTGAGTGTGTGAGTGTTATAATTTGTGATGTTATAATGTGTGTTTATGTAGGTGCTCATTTGTGTATTGTACGAGTGTATTTGTTTGTGTGTGCATGCATGTGTGTGCGTGTGTGTGAGAGGTGTTTTTGTGTGTGTGTGTGTGTGTGTGTGTGTGTGTGTTTCTGTGTGTGTGTTTATTTAGTGTGTTAACATTAGTGATGTGTGCTTGTGTTTGTGCATGTTTGTGTGTATGGTGTGTTCAAATATTAGTGATTTGTGTGTGATTAATAATTGTTGGGTGTAAGTTTAAGACATTATCACGGCTGACCCGTTTGAGATATCAAAATGTGTGATGTGTGTGAGAGTGAGGGAGAGAGGTGTGTGACAGTGATGTGATGTGATGTGTGTGTGTGTGTGTGTGTGTGTGTGTGTGTGTGTGTGTGTGTGTGTGTGTGTGTGTGTGTGTGTGTGTGAGAGAGAGTCAGGGAGAGAGGTGTGTGACATGTAGATGTGTCAGTCTGTGTGTGACGAGTAAATGTGCTTGTGTGAGTTTGTGTATATGGTGTGTGTGTGTGTGTGTGTGTGTGTGTGTGTGTGTGTGTGTGTGTATGGTGTGTGAGTCTGTGTGTTAATATTGGTGATGTGTGTTATAAATAATTTATCGGTGTAAGTTTAAGGATGTTCCTGAATGTGATGTCACTGTCTGTGTCACTGAATATAATGAGTGTGTGTGTGGTGTGTAAGTCTGTGTTAACAGTAGTGTGTGTTAGTATGTTTAAGATATGTGACTTGTTAATGGGTGTGTGTGTTTCTGCGTGAGGGTGTGTGAGACAGAGATGTGAGTGTGTGAGTGTTACAATTTGTGATGTTATAATGTGTGTGCATGTGTGTGATGTATGAGTGTACTTGTTTGTGTGTGTGCATGCATGTGTGTGAGATATCTTTGTGTTTGTGTGTGTGTTTATTTAGTGTGTTAACATTAGTGATGTGTGCTTGTGTTTGTGCATGTTTGTGAGTATGGTGTCTGCATCTGTGTGGTAATATTAGTGATGTGTGTGTTATTAATAATTGTTGGGTGTAAGTTTAAGACATTATCACGGCTGACCCGTTTGAGATATCAAAATGTGTGATGTGTGTGTGAGAGTGAGGGAGAGAGGTGTGTGACAGTGATGTGATGTGATGTGATGTGTGTGTGTGTGTGTGTGTGTGTGTGTGTGTGTGTGTGTGTGTGTGTGTGTGAGTGAGAGTGAGGGAGAGAGGTGTGTGACATGTAGATGTGTCAGTCTGTGTGTGACGAGTAAATGTGCTTGTGTTTGGGTGAGTTTGTGTATATGGTGTGTGTGTGTGTGTGTGTGTGTGTATGGTGTGTGAGTCTGTGTGTTAATATTGGTGATGTGTGTTATAAATAATTTATCGGTATAAGTGTAAGGATGTTCCTGAATGTGATGTCACATATAATGTGTGTGTGTGTGTGTGTGTATGTGTATGTTGTACAGTGGGCAATTTAAATGTTTGTATTGTTTATTTTCTATCATTTCTGCATATATTTAAATTGTAAAGATGAAGCCATAGTAAAGGAGAAGGGGAAAGACCTGACTGCAGAATACCTGCATACTACTGCCATCTACTGGACATATTTTATTACTGCAGGAGTCAGTGCAGAAAATTTAGACCAAGGCTGATAAATATACTGTAAAAATTGTTGGGAGCTGTATGAGCATCACAAAAACATGAAACTGAAGAAATCTACTCAGAACCAGTTGTTCTTTCTACCTAAAATGTTTGGGCACATTAGGACTTTCCACTTGGTGGATATAAGTATCTTATATTTGCTCAAAATTATATGTTGCCATAGCAACACTATTCAACGTATCAAAAAGTCCTTTACAGTGTGACATCAGCCGTGTCTTCCAATTATTGTGCCTGATTTTGAAGCCAATTTGCTGAAAATTAGCCACAAAAGAATTTAATTTCTGAAAGTAGACACTTTCTGCTGCCAGTTGGTGGCGCTATGACTGAGACTCACGGGACCCATATCACTGTGAGCAGGACTCTTCTCTTAACCTACTGCTAAGGTTTGATGAATGTCACTCAATTTATACAGAAGTTATTAGCCACTTCCTGTTTCCTGTTATTCGCCGTATTTTTAAGGGCTCGCCACGGCCGACCCGTTTAACATATCAACCAGCCGTTCACAATATTAGATCCTCAATGTCTTGAGATTATATTAGACTCTGTTTGGTCAATAACATATGAATCCTGTAAGAGTAGTATATCACATTCCAATGGGTGCGTTTTTCAAACAACGCAAAATAACCGACTTCCTGTTCAGCGGATTCCATGACATGGGGTATGCAAGTTGTTCACCTCAATGAGATCTAAATTTATACTGGGTCTCATTCATATATGTGAAAGTGGATATGAGTTATGCAGATTAAACTTTACAAAGTTCCAGGGGGCGCTGTACAGGCCCTGTGGCACGCCCGGGCTCCAGGCTCTCAGGGCTTCCTCACAATCAGTGAGAGTCTACACCCATGCAATTTTGGAACCGTAGGTCTTTCCACTCGTAAGATATGAGAAGAATAATTTTCTTCGATTTTTTCTTGAGTTAAATCGTCACCATAGCAACACGATTCAAATTAGAAAAAAATCCTTCATGATTTCAAATGACCCATGTCTTTTCATTATTCTGACTGATTTTGAACCAAATCAGGTGAAAGTAAAGGACAAAATATTACTGATTTCCAAAAGTGACACACTTCCTGCTGCCACTTGGTGGCGCTATGACATAGACTCATGATTGTCATATGATGTGATCAGCTTCCTACTCTTAACATACCTGTAAAGTTTCATGTGCATAACTTAATGTACACAGAAGTTATTAGCCACTTCCTGTTTCATTTTATTCGCCATAATTTTAAAGCGTCGCCACGGCCGAACCGTTCGAGGTATCAAAAAGATCTCTGCAATTTTGCATCGGCAACTTGTTTAGATCATATTTAGCTGGTTTGGTGCGAATTGGAAAAATTTCCTAGGAGGTTTATCACATTCCATTGGGTGCGTTTTGCAAATAACTCAAAATAACTCACTTCCTGTTGATTAGACCTGATGACATGCAGCGCGAAACTTGTTCAGTTTGATGAGATCTAAATGTTCACCGAGTTTTATAAGTATACGTGCAAGTGTGTCTGAGCTATAAGGCAAGACTCTGTAGGGGGCGCTGTGCGGGGCGTGTGCGACGCCCCGGGCCGAGCCCCACTGAGGACCTGTTGGCCGCAGATTCCAGTCTGTGTGCAAATTTTGGTGAGTTTTTGAGTATTTTAAGAGGCCCGAAAGTGCCCGGATGATTGAAAGAAAAATAATTTAAAAAAAAATAATAATCCTAACGAAAAATATAGTTGCAAGCAACGATGACGGGCCCAAGCACGGGCGTGCTCCCCACCCCGGGCGCACCGCACAACCTGCGTGTTATTCGAGTGTGTCAAAATCTCATCGCAGAACTTGCACACAGAACGTTACACATCATACTGGGCTAATATCAGTTTGGGCCCTAAATATTTGAGTGTGTGTGTGTGTGTGTGTGTGTGTGAGTGTGTGTGAGAGACAAGTGAATGCGTCACTCTGTGTCTGATGAGTAAATGCGTTTGTGCGTGTTTGTGTGTGTGTGTGTGGTGTGTGAGTCTGTGTGTTAACATTAGTGATGTGTGTTAGTATGTCTAAGACATGTGACTTGTTAGTGGGTGTGTGTGTTTCTGTGTGAGGGTGTGTGAGACAGAGATGCAAGTGTGTGAGTGTTATAATTTGTGATGTTATAATGTGTGTGTATGTAGGTGTGCATGTGTGTGATGTATGAGTTTATTTGTTTGTGTGTGCATGCATGTGTGTGAGATATGTTTGTGTAGGTGTGTGTGTGTGTTTATTTAGTGTGTTAACATTAGTGATGTGTTCTTGTGTGTGTGCATGTTTGTGTGTGTGGTGTGTGCATCTGTGTGTTAATATTAGTGATGTGTGTGTTATTAATAATTGTTGGGTGTAAGTTTAAGACATTATCACGGCTGACCCGTTTGAGATATCAAAATGTGTGATGTGTGTGAGAGTTAGGGAGAGAGGTGTGTGACAGTGATGTGATGTGATGTGTGTGTGTGTGTGTGTGTGTGTGTGTGTATGTGTGATGTGTGTGTGTGTTTGTGTGTGTATGTGTGTGTGTGTGTGTGTGTGTGTGTGTGTGTGTGTGAGGTTTAGTGTGTGTGAGAGTGAGGGAGAGAGGTGTGTGACATGTAGATGTGTCAGTCTGTGTGTGACGAGTAAATGTGCTTGTGTTTGTGCGAGTTTGTGTATATGGTGTGTGTGTGTGTGTTTGTGGATGTTTGTGTGTATGGTGTGTGAGACTGTGTGTTAACATTTGTGATGTGTGTGTTATAAATAATGTTTCGGTGTAAGTTTAAGGATGTTCCTGAATGTGATGTCACTGTCCGTGTCACTGAATATGATGAGTGTGTGTGTGTGTGTGTGAGTGTGTGTGTCGTGAGAGATGTGTGCTATAGATGCGCAGGACCCTCGTGTTTTCCTAAGGATTATTCCTTTTTTTTAATCTAGTGTGTTGACATTAGTGATGTGTGTGTTATTAATCATTTTTCGTTGTGTAAGTTTAAGACATTAGTACGGCTGAGACATTTGAGATATCAAAACTGATTTGCAATGACAAACTCACCCACACACTATAGGTGCGCAGGAGCCTCTTGTTTTCCTAAGGATCTTTTTCCTTTTTCATGATATGTTGATTTTTATTTAGTCAGGTAACATTAGTGACGTGTGCTTGTGATGTGTGTGTGTGTGTGTGCATGTAGGATAGTTAGTGTGTTCATATTGCGTATTTGTCGGGATGTGTACATGACCGATGTGTAGAGTGTGTGTGTTTGTATGGGGTGTGTGTGTGTGTGTGTGTGTGTGTGTGTTTAGAATGTGTGGTCTGGTGTGTATATCGCCGCGCTTGTCCACCAGACTGAATGTTGCACAGTGGGCAATTTAAATGTTTGTATTGTTTATTTTTTATGATTTCTGCATATATTTAAATTGTAAACATGAAGCCATAGTAAAGGAGAAGGGGAAAGACCTGACTGCAGAATACCTGCCTACTACTGCCATCTACTGGACATATTTTATTACTGCAGGAGTCAGTACAGAAAGTTCAGGACAAGGATGATAAATATACTGTAAAAAAATGTTGGGAGCTGTGTGAGCATCACAAAAACATGAAACTCAAGAAATCTACTCAGAAGCAGTTGTTCTTTCTACATAAAATGTTTGGGCACATTAGGACGTTCCACTTGGTGGATATAAGTATCTTATATTTGCTCCAAATGATATGTTGCCATATCAACACTATTCAACGTATCAAAACGTCCTTTACAGTGTGACATCAGCCGTGTCTTCCAATTATTGTGCCTGATTTTGAAGCCAATTAGCTGAAAATTAGCCACAAAAGAATTTAATTTCTAAAAGTAGACACTTTCTGCTGCCAGTTGGTGGCGCTATGACTGAGACTCACGGGACCCATGTCACTGTGAGCAGGACTCTTCTCTTAACCTACTGCTGAGGTTTGATGAACGTCACTCAATTAAGACAGAAGTTATTAGCCACTTCCTGTTTCCTGTTATTCGCCGTGGCCCTTAAAGCTACGGGCCGTGTTTCAAATGTGTGTGTGTTTATAACACGAAATAACAACAGCAAAAGATAATAGTGACAGTCACAATAACATATTGATTCTAGGCATACTTACTAAGAATACACACACACACACACACACACACACACACATGTAAATATATATATATATATATATATATATATATATATCGCGACCTCACGGGCATAATAACTTGTTACCGAAACAGATAAAATGTCCATTGTTAATATAGTTAAAGACTTCACACTTACTGTTGCATTCACGCACAAAACTTGGTCCAAAGGGCGATTTGTAAACAATTAAACAGTCCATAAACAACTATTCAGCGGCAGCGTTTGTGTCAGTCCGCTTCACCAAAACTCAAATCTGTGAGGGAGGGGGAGGTCACGTGTGTCTGTGTGCGTCTCCGTGTGTGTGGGATGTGTGGTGTGATACCTCCATCTAGTGGCCATAGTTTAGTACTGCAGGAGTTAGTTTATGCAATTTAAAGCAAATAGTTAATAAACAAAATATTGTTGGGAGGCGTATGAGCATAACAAAATCGTGAAACTCAAGAAATTTACTCAGAACCAGTTGTACCTTCTATGTAAAATGTTTGGAGACATTAGGACTTTCCACTTGTTGGATATGAGTATCCTAGTTTTCCTTAAAATTTTACCTTGCCATAGCAACACTATTTAACATAGCAAAAAGTCCTTTACAGTGTGACATCAGCCATGTCTTCCAATTATTGTGCCTGATTTTGAAGCCAATTAGCTGAAAATTAGCCACAAAAGAATTTAATTTCTAAAAGTAGACACTTTCTGCTGCCAGTTGGTGGCGCTATGACTGAGACTCACGGGACCCATGTCACTGTGAGCAGGACTCTTCTCTTAACCTACCGCTGAGGTTTGATGAACGTCACTCAATTTATACAGAAGTTATTAGCCACTTCCTGTTTCCTGTTATTCGCCGTAGGTTTAAGGGCTCGCCACGGCCGACCCGTTTAAGATATCAACCAGCCCTTCACAATATTACATCCTCAATGTCTTGAGATGGTATTAGACCCTGTTTGGTCAAAAACCTATTAATCCTGTAAGAGTAGTAGATCACATTCCAATGGGTGCGTTTTTCAAACAACGCCAAATAACCGACTTCCTGTTCAGCGGATTCCATGACATGAGGTATGGAAGTTGTTCAGCTCAATGAGATCTAAATTTATACTGGGTCTCATTCATATATGTGAAAGTGGATATGAGTTATGCAGCTTAAACTTTACAAAGTTCCAGGGGGCGCTGTACAGGCCCTGTGGCACGCCCGGGCTCCAGGCTCTCAGGGCTTCCTCACAATCAGTGAGAGTCTACACCCATACAATTTTGGAACCGTAGGTCTTTCCACTCGTAAGATATGAGAAGAATAATTTTCTTCGATTTTTTCTTGAGTTAAATCGTCACCATAGCAACACGATTGAAATTAGAAAAAAATCCTTCAAGATGTCAAATGACCCATGTCTTTTCATTATTCTGACTGATTTTGAACCAAATCAGGTGAACGTAAAGGACAAAATATTACTGATTTCCAAAAGTGACACACTTCCTGCTGCCACTTGGTGGCGCTATGACATAGACTCATGATTGTCATATGATGTGATCAGCTTCCTACTCTTAACATACCTGTAAAGTTTCATGTGCCTAACTTAATGTACACAGAAGTTATTAGCCACTTCCTGTTTCATTTTATTCGCCACAATTTTAAAGCGTCGCCACGGCCGAACCGTTCGAGGTATCAAAAAGATCTCTGCAATTTTGCATCAGCAACTTGTTTAGATCATATTTAGCTGGTTTGGTGTGAATTGTAAAAATTTCCTAGGAGGAGTTTATCACATTCCATTGGGTGCGTTTTGCAAACAACTCAAAATAACTCACTTCCTGTTGATTAGACCTGATGACATGCAGCGCGAAACTTGTTCAGTTTGATGAGATCTAAATGTACACCGAGTTTTATAACTATACGTGCAAGTGTTTCTGAGCTATAAGGCAAGACTCTGTAGGGGGCGCTGTGCGGGGCGTGTGCGACGCCCCGGGCCGAGCCCCACTGAGGACCTGTTGGCCGCAGATTCCAATCTGTGTGCAAATTTTGGGGAGTTTTTGAGTATGTTAAGAGGCCCGAAAGTGCCCGGATGATTGAAAGAAAAATAATTAAAAAAAAAATAAATAATTAAAGTTGCAAGCAACGATGACGGGCCCAAGCAACGGGCGCGGTCCCCACCCCGGGCGCACCGCACAACCTGCGTGTTATTCGAGTGTGTCAAAACCTCGAAAAAGTCATTGCCACCCGGTTGCACCGCGGAACTTGCACACAGAACGTCACACATCATACTGGGCTAATATCAGTTTGGGCCCTAAATATGTGTGTGTGTGTGTGTGTGTGTGTGTGTGTGTGTGTGTGTGTGTGTGTGTGTGTGACTAGTTAATGTGTCAGTCTGTCTCTGATGAGTAAATGTGTTTTTGCGTGTTTGTGTGTGTGTGGTGTGTGAGTCTGTGTGTTAACATTAGTGATGTGTGTGTTAGTATGTCTAAGACATGTGACTTGTTAGTGGATGTGTGTGTTTCTGCGTGAGGGTGTGTGAGACAGAGATGTGAGTGTGTGAGTGTTATAATTTGTGATGTTATAATGTGTGTTTATGTAGGTGCTCATTTGTGTATTGTACGAGTGTATTTGTTTGTGTGTGCATGCATGTGTGTGCGTGTGTGTGAGAGGTGTTTTTGTGTGTGTGTGTGTGTGTGAGAGGTGTTTTTGTGTGTGTGTGTGTGTGTGTGTGTGTGTGTGTGTGTGTGTGTGTGTGTGTGTGTATGTGTGTGTTTCTGTGTGTGTGTTTATTTAGTGTGTTAACATTAGTGATGTGTGCTTGTGTTTGTGCATGTTTGTGTGTATGGTGTGTTCAAATATTAGTGATTTGTGTGTGATTAATAATTGTTGGGTGTAAGTTTAAGACATTATCACGGCTGACCCGTTTGAGATATCAAAATGTGTGATGTGTGTGTGAGAGTGAGGGAGAGAGGTGTGTGACAGTGATGTGATGTGATGTGTGTGTGTGAGAGAGAGTGAGGGAGAGAGGTGTGTGACATGTAGATGTGTCAGTCTGTGTGTGACGAGTAAATGTGCTTGTGTGAGTTTGTGTATATGGTGTGTGTGTGTGTGTTTGTTTGTAGATGTTTGTGTGTATGGTGTGTGAGTCTGTGTGTGAACATTAGTGATGTGTGTGATAAATAATTTATCGGTGTAAGTTTAAGGATGTTCCTGAATGTGATGTCACATATAATGTGTGTGTGTATGTTGTACAGTGGGCAATTTAAATGTTTGTATTGTTTATTTTTTATCATTTCTGCATATGTTGAAATAGTAAACATGAAGGCATAGTAAAGGAAAAGGGGAAAGACCTGACTGCAGAATACCTGCCTACTACTGCCATCTACTGGACATATTTTATTACTGCAGGAGTCAGTGGACACAGTTCAGACCAAGGCTGATAAATATACTGTAAAAATTGTTGGGAGCTGTGTGAGCATGACAAAAACATGAAACTCAAGAAATCTACTCAGAAGCAGTTGTTCCTTCTACCTAAAATGTTTGGGCACATTAGGACTTTCCACTTGGTGGATATAAGTATCTTATATTTGCTCAAAATTATATGTTGCCATAGGAACACTATTCAACGTATCAAAAAGTCCTTTACAGTGTGACATCAGCCGTGTCTTCCAATTATTGTGCCTGATTTTGAAGCCAATTTGCTGAAAATTAGTCACAAAAGAATTTAATTTCTAAAAGTAGACACTTTCTGCTGCCAGTTGGTGGCGCTATGACTGAGACTCACGGGACCCATGTCACTGTGAGCAGGTTTCTTCTCTTAACCTACTGCTGAGGTTTGATGAACGTCACTCAATTTATACAGAAGTTATTAGCCACTTCCTGTTTCCTGTTATTCGCCGTAGGTTTAAGGGCTCGCCACGGCCGACCCGTTTAAGATATCAACCAGCCCTTCACAATATTAGATCCTCAATGTCTTGAGATTATATTAGACCCTGTTTGGTCAAAAACCTATTAATCCTGTAAGAGTAGTAGATCACATTCCAATGGGTGCGTTTTTCAAACAACGCCAAATAACTGACTTCCTGTTCAGCGGATTCCATGACATGGGGTATGCAAGTTGTTCATCTCAATGAGATCTAAATTTATACTGGGTCTCATTCATATATGTGAAAGTGGATATGAGTTATGCAGCTGAAACTTTACAAAGTTCCAGGGGGCGCTGTACAGGCCCTGTGCCACGCCCGGGCTCCAGGCTCTCAGGGCTTCCTCACAATCAGTGAGAGTCTACACCCATACAATTTGGGACCCGTAGGTCTTTCCACTCGTAAGATATGAGAAGAATAGTTGTCTTCGATTTTTTCTTGAGTTAAATCGTCACCATAGCAACACGATTCAAATTAGAAAAAAAATCCTTCATGATTTCAAATGACCCATGTCTTTTCATTATTCTGACTGATTTTGAACCAAATCAGGTGAAAGTAAAGGACAAAATATTACTGATTTCCAAAAGTGACACACTTCCTGCTGCCACTTGGTGGCGCTATGACATAGACTCATGGTTGTCATATGATGTGATCAGCTTCCTGCTCTTAACATACCTGTAAAGTTTCATGTGCCTAACTTAATGTACACAGAAGTTATTAGCCACTTCCTGTTTCATTTTATTCGCCTTAATTTTAAAGCGTCGCCACGGCCGAACCGTTCGAGGTATCAAAAGGATCTCTGCAATTTTGCATCGGCAACTTGTTTAGATCATATTTAGCTGGTTTGGTGCGAATTGTAAAAAGTTCCTAGGAGGAGTATTTCAAATTCCATTGCGTGCGTTTTGCAAACAACTCAAAATAACTCACTTCCTGTTGATTAGTCCTGATGACATGCAGCGCGAAACTTGTTCAGTTTGATGAGATCTAAATGTTCACCGAGTTTTATAAGTATACGTGCAAGTGTGTCTGAGCTATAAGGCAAGACTCTGTAGGGGGCGCTGTGCGGGGCGTGTGCGACGCCCCGGGCCGAGCCCCACTGAGGACCTGTTGGCCGCAGATTCCAATCTGTCTGCAAATTTTGGTGAGTTTTTGAGTATGTTAAGAGGCCCGAAAGTGCCCGGATGATTGAAAGAAAAATAATAAAAAAAAAAATAATAATAATAATCCTTAGAAGAACAATAGGGCCCTGCGCACTCAGTGCTTGGGCCCTAATTAAAGTTGCAAGCAACGATGACGGGCCCAAGCAACGGGCGCGGTCCCCACCCCGGGCGCACCGCACAACCTGCGTGTTATTCGAGTGTGTCAAAACCTCAAAAAAGTCATTGGCACCCGGTTGCACCGCAGAACTTGCACACAGAACGTCACACATCATACTGGGCTAATATCAGTTTGGGCCCTAAATATTTGTGTGTGTGTGTGTGTGTGTGTGTGTGTGTGTGTGTGTGTGTGTGTGACTAGTTAATGTGTCAGTCTGTCTCTGATGAGTAAATGTGTTTTTGTGTGTTTGTGTGTGTGTGGTGTGTGAATCTGTGTGTTAACATTAGTGATGTGTGTGTTAGTATGTCCAAGACATGTGACTTGTTAGTGGATGTGTGTGTTTCTGCGTGAGACAGAGATGTGAGTGTGTGAGTGTTATAATTTGTGATGTTATAATGTGTGAGTATGTAGGTGCTCATTTGTGTGATGTACGAGTGTATTTGTTTGTGTGTGCATGCATGTGTGTGCGTGTGTGTGAGATGTGTTTGTGTGTGTGTGTGTGTGTGTGTGTGTTTATTTAGTGTGTTAACATTAGTGATGTGTGCTTGTGTATGTTTGTGTGTATGGTGTGTTCAAATATTAGTGATTTGTGTGTGATTAATAATTGTTCGGTGTAAGTTTAAGACATTATCACGGCTGACCCGTTTGAGATATCAACATGTGTGATGTGTGTGTGAGAGTGAGGGAGAGAGGTGTGTGACAGTGATGTGATGTGATGTGATTTGTGTGTGTGTGTGTGTGTGTGTGTGTGTGTGTGTGTGTGTGTGTGTGTGTGTGTGTGTGTGTGTGCGTGTGTGTGTGTGCATGTGTGTGTGGGAGGTTTAGTGTGTGGGAGGTTTAGTGTGTGTGAGACTGAGGGACAGAGGTGTGTGAGATGTAGATGTGTCAGTCTGTGTGTGACGAGTAAATGTGCTTGTGTTTGTGTATATGGAGTGTGTGTGTGTGTGTGTGTGTGTGTGTGTGTGTGTGTGTGTGTGTGGTTGTTTGTGTGTATGGTGTGTGAGTCTGTGTTAACATTAGTGATGTGTGTTATTAATAATGTTTCGGTGTAAGTTTAAGGATGTTCCTGAATGTGATGTCACTGTCCGTGTCACTGAATATGATGAGTGTGAGTGTGTGTCTGTCGTGAGAGATGTGTGCTATAGATGCGCAGGAGCCTCTTGTTTTCCTAAGGATCTTTTTCCTTTTTCATGATATATTGATTTTTATTTAGTCAGGTCACATTAGTGACGTGTTGCTTGTGATGTGTGTGTGTGTGTGTGTGCATGTAGGATAGTTAGTGTGTTCATATTGTGTATTTGTCGGGATGTGTACATGACCGATGTGTAGAGTGTGTGTGTGTGTTTAGAATGTGTGGTCTGGTGTGTATATCGCCGCGCTTGTCCACCAGACTCAATGTTGTACAGTTGGCAATTTAAATGTTTGTATTGTTTATTTTTTATGATTTCTGCATATATTTAAATTGTAAACATGAAGCCATAGTAAAGGAGAAGGGGAAAGACCTGACTGCAGAATACCTGCCTACTACTGCCATCTACTGGACATATTTTATTACTGCAGGAGTCAGTACAGAAAGTTCAGGACAAGGATGATAAATCTACTGTAAAAAAATTGTTGGGAGCTGTATGAGCGTCACAAAAACATGAAACTCAAGGAATCTACTCAGAAGCAGTTGTTCTTTCTACATAAAATGTTTGGGCACATTAGGACTTTCCACTTGGTGGATATAAGTATCTTATGTTTGCTCCAAATGATATGTTGCCATAGCAACACTATTCAACGTATCAAAAAGTCCTTTACAGTGTGTCATCAGCCGTGTCTTCCAATTATTGTGCCTGATTTTGAAGCCAATTTGCTGAAAATTAGCCACAAAAGAATTTAATTTCTGAAAGTAGACACTTTCTGCTGCCAGTTGGTGGCGCTATGACTGAGACTCACGGGACCCATGTCACTGTGAGCAGGACTCTTCTCTTAACCTACTGCTGAGGTTTGATGAACGTCACTCAATTAAGACAGAAGTTATTAGCCACTTCCTGTTTCCTGTTATTCGCCGTGGCCCTTAAAGCTACGGGCCGTGTTTCAAATGTGTGTGTGTTTATAACACGAAATAACAACAGCAAAAGATAATAGTGACAGTCACAATAACATATTGATTCTAGGCATACTTACTAAGAATACACACACACACACATGTAAATATATATATATATATCGTGACCTCGCGGGCATAATAACTTGTTACCGGAACAGATAAAATGTCCATTGTTAATATAGTTAAAGACTTCACACTTACTGTTGCATTCAAGCACAAAACTTGATCCAAAGGGCGATTTGTAAACCATTAAACAGTCCATAAACAACTATTCAGCGGCAGCGTTTGTGTCAGTCCGCTTCACCAAAACTCAAATCTGTGAGGGAGGGGGAGGTCACGTGTGTCTGTGTGCGTCTCCGTGTGTGTGGGATGTGTGGTGTGATACCTCCATCTAGTGGCAATAGTTTAGTACTGCAGGAGTTAGTTTATGCAATTTAAAGCAAATAGTTAATAAACAAAATATTGTTGGGAGGCGTATGAGCATAACAAAATCGTGAAACTCAAGAAATTTACTCAGAACCAGTTGTACCTTCTATGTAAAATGTTTGGAGACATTAGGACTTTCCACTTGTTGGATATGAGTATCCTAGTTTTCCTTAAAATTTTACCTTGCCATAGCAACACTATTTAACATAGCAAAAAGTCCTTTACAGTGTGACATCAGCCGTGTCTTCCAATTATTGTGCCTGATTTTGAAGCCAATTAGCTGAAAATTAGCCACAAAATAATTTAATTTCTAAAAGTAGACACTTTCTGCTGCCAGTTGGTGGCGCTATGACTGAGACTCATGGGACCCATGTCACTGTGAGCAGGACTCTTCTCTTAACCTACCGCTGAGGTTTGATGAACGTCACTCAATTTATACAGAAGTTATTAGCCACTTCCTGTTTCCTGTTATTCGCCGTAGGTTTAAGGGCTCGCCACGGCCGACCCGTTTAAGATATCAACCAGCCCTTCACAATATTACATCCTCAATGTCTTGAGATGGTATTAGACCCTGTTTGGTCAAAAACCTATTAATCCTGTAAGAGTAGTAGATCACATTCCAATGGGTGCGTTTTTCAAACAACGCCAAATAACTGACTTCCTGTTCAGCGGATTCCATGACATGGGGTATGGAAGTTGTTCAGCTCAATGAGATCTAAATTTATACTGGGTCTCATTCATATCTGTGAAAGTGGATATGAGTTATGCAGCTTAAACTTTACAAAGTTCCAGGGGGCGCTGTACAGGCCCTGTGCCACGCTCGGGCTCCAGGCTCTCAGGGCTTCCTCACAATCAGTGAGAGTCTACACCCATACAATTTTGGAACCGTAGGTCTTTCCACTCGTAAGATATGAGAAGAATAATTTTCTTCGATTTTTTCTTGAGTTAAATCGTCACCATAGCAACACGATTGAAATTAGAAAAAAATCCTTCAAGATGTCAAATGACCCATGTCTTTTCATTATTCTGACTGATTTTGAACCAAATCAGGTGAACGTAAAGGACAAAATATTACTGATTTCCAAAAGTGACACACTTCCTGCTGCCACTTGGTGGCGCTATGACATAGACTCATGATTGTCATATGATGTGATCAGCTTCCTACTCTTAACATACCTGTAAAGTTTCATGTGCCTAACTTAATGTACACAGAAGTTATTAGCCACTTCCTGTTTTATTTTATTTGCCACAATTTTAAAGCGTCGCCACGGCCGAACCGTTCGAGGTATCAAAAAGATCTCTGCAATTTTGCATCAGCAACTTGTTTAGATCATATTTAGCTGGTTTGGTGTGAATTGTAAAAATTTCCTAGGAGGAGTTTATCACATTCCATTGGGTGCGTTTTGCAAACAACTCAAAATAACTCACTTCCTGTTGATTAGACCTGATGACATGCAGTGCGAAACTTGTTCAGTTTGATGAGATCTAAATGTACACCAAGTTTTATAACTATACGTGCAAGTGTTTCTGAGCTATAAGGCAAGACTCTGTAGGGGGCGCTGTGCGGGGCGTGTGCGACGCCCCGGGCCGAGCCCCACTGAGGACCTGTTGGCCGCAGATTCCAATCTGTGTGCAAATTTTGGGGAGTTTTTGAGTATGTTAAGAGGCCCGAAAGTGCCCGGATGATTGAAAGAAAAATAATTTAAAAAAAATAAATTAAAGTTGCAAGCAACGATGACGGGCCCAAGCAACGGGCGCGGTCCCCACCCCGGGCGCACCGCACAACCTGCGTGTTATTCGAGTGTGTCAAAACCTCGAAAAAGTCATTGGCACCCGGTTGCACCGCGGAACTTGCACACCGAACGTCACACATCATACTGGGCTAATATCAGTTTGGGCCCTAAATATGTGTGTGTGTGTGTGTGTGTGTGTGTGTGTGTGTGTGTGTGTGTGTGTGAGAGTGAGGGAGAGAGGTGTGTGACATGTAGATGGGCCAGTCTGTGTGTGACGAGTAAATGTGCTTGTGTTTGTGCGTGTTCATGTATATGGAGTGTGTGTGTGTGTGTGTGTGTGTGTGTGTGTGTGTATGGTGTGTGAGTCTGGTGTTAATATTGGTGATGTGTCTTATGAATAATTTATCGGTGTAAGTTTAAAGATGTTCCTGAATGTGATGTCCCATATAATGTGTGTGTGTATGTTGTACAGTGGGCAATTTAAATGTTTGTATTGTTTATTTTTTATAATTTCTGCATATGTTTAAATAGTAAACATGAAGGCATAGTAAAGGAAAAGGGGAAAGACCTGACTGCAGAATAACTGCCTACTACTGCCATCTACTGGACATATTTTATTACTGCAGGAGTCAGTGGACACAGTTCAGACCAAGGCTGATAAATATACTGTAAAAATTGTTGGGAGCTGTATGAGCATCACAAAAACATGAAACTCAAGAAATCTACTCAGAAGCAGTTGTTCCTTCTACCTAAAATGTTTGGGCACATTAGGACTTTCCACTTGGTGGATATAAGTATCTTATATTTGCTCAAAATTATATGTTGCCATAGCAACACTATTCAACGTATCAAAAAGTCCTTTACAGTGTGACATCAGCCGTGTCTTCCAATTATTGTGCCTGATTTTGAAGCCAATTTGCTGAAAATTAGTCACAAAAGAATTTAATTTCTAAAAGTAGACACTTTCTGCTGCCAGTTGGTGGCGCTATGACTGAGACTCACGGGACCCATGTCACTGTGAGCAGGTTTCTTCTCTTAACCTACTGCTGAGGTTTGATGAACGTCACACAATTTATACAGAAGTTATTAGCCACTTCCTGTTTCCTGTTATTCGCCATAGGTTTAAGGGCTCGCCACGGCCGACCCGTTTCAGATATCAAGCAGCCCTTCGCAATATTAGATCCTCAATGTCTTGAGATTGTACTGGACCCTGTTTGGTCAAAAATATATGAATCCTGTAAGAGTAGTAGATCACATTCCAATGGGTGCGTTTTTCAAACAACGCTAAATAACCGACTTCCTGTTCAGCGGATTCCATGACATGCGGTATGCAAGTTGTTCACCTCAATGAGATCTAAATTTATACTGGGTCTCATTCATATATGTGAAAGTGGATATGAGTTATGCAGCTTAAACTTTACAAAGTTCCAGGGGGCGCTGTACAGGCCCTGTGGCACGCCCGGGCTCCAGGCTCTCAGGGCTTCCTCACAATCAGTGAGAGTCTACACCCATACAATTTTGGAACCGTAGGTCTTTCCACTCGTAAGATATGAGAAGAATAATTTTCTTCGATTTTTTCTTGAGTTAAATCGTCACCATAGCAACACGATTCAAATTAGAAAAAAATCCTTCATGATTTCAAATGACCCATGTCTTTTCATTATTCTGACTGATTTTGAACCAAATCAGGTGAAAGTAAAGGACAAAATATTACTGATTTCCAAAAGTGACACACTTCCTGCTGCCAGTTGGTGGCGCTATGACATAGACTCATGATTGTCATTTGATGGGATCATCTTCCTACTCTTAACATACCTGTAAAGTTTCATGTGCATAACTTAATGTACACAGAAGTTATTAGCCACTTCCTGTTTCATTTTATTCGCCATAATTTTAAAGCGTCGCCACGGCCGAACCGTTCGAGGTATCAAAAAGATCTCTGCAATTTTGCATCAGCAACTTGTTTAGATCATATTTAGCTGGTTTGGTGCGAATTGTAAAAATTTCCTAGGAGGAGTTTATCACATTCCATTGGGTGCGTTTTGCAAACAACTCAAAATAACTCACTTCCTGTTTATTAGACCTGATGACATGCAGCGCGAAACTTGTTCAGTTTGATGAGATCTAAATGTACACCGAGTTTTATAAGTATACGTGCAAGTGTGTCTGAGCTATAAGGCAAGACTCTGTAGGGGGCGCTGTGCGGGGCGTGTGCGACGCCCCGGGCCGAGCCCCACTGAGGACCTGTTGGCCGCAGATTCCAGTCTGTGTGCAAATTTTGGTGAGTTTTTGAGTATGTTAAGAGGCCCGAAAGTGCCCGGATGATTGAAAGAAAAATTATTTTAAATTAAAGTTGCAAGCAACGATGACGGGCCCAAGCAACGGGCGCGGTCCCCACCCCGGGCGCACCGCACAACCTGCGTGTTATTCGAGTGTGTCAAAACCTCAAAAAAGTCATTGGCACCCGGTTGCACCGCGGAACTTGCACACAGAACGTCACACATCATACTGGGCTAATATCAGTTTGGGCCCTAAATATTTGTGTGTGTGTGTGTGTGTGTGTGTGTGTGACTAGTTAATGTGTCAGTCTGTCTCTGATGAGTAAATGTGTTTTTGCGTGTTTGTGTGTGTGTGGTGTGTGAGTCTGTGTGTTAACATTAGTGATGTGTGTGTTAGTATGTCTAAGACATGTGACTTGTTAGTGGATGTGTGTGTTTCTGCGTGAGGGTGTGTGAGACAGAGATGTGAGTGTGTGAGTGTTATAATTTGTGATGTTATAATGTGTGTGTGTATGTAGGTGCTCATTTGTGTGATGTATGAGTGTATTTGTTTGTGTTTGTGCATGCATGTGTGTGCGTGTGTGTGAGATGTGTTTGTGTCTTTGTGTGTTTATTTAGTGTGTTAACATTAGTGATGTGTGCTTGTGTTTGTGCATGTTTGTGTGTATGGTGTGTTCAAATATTAGTGATGTGTGTGTGATTAATAATTGTTGGGTGTAAGTTTAAGACATTATCACGGCTGACCCGTTTGAGATATCAAAATGTGTGATGTGATGTGATGTGTGTGTGAGAGTGAGGGAGAGATGTGTGTGACAGTGATGTGATTTGTGTCTGTGTGTGTGTGTGTGTGTGTGTGTGTGTGTGTGTGTGTGTGTCCGTGTGTGTGTCCGTGTGTGTGTCCGTGTGTGTGTCCGTGTGTGTGTGTCCGTGTGTATGTGTGTGTGGGAGGTTTAGTGTGTGTGAGAGTGAGGGACAGAGGTGTGTGAGATGTAGATGTGTCAGTCTGTGTGTGACGAGTAAATGTGCTTGTGTTTGTGTATATGGAGTGTGTGTGTGTTTGTGTGTATGGTGTGTGAGTCTGTGTGTGAACATTAGTGATGTGTGTTATTAATAATTTTTCAGTGTAAGTTTAAGGATGTTCCAGAATGTGATGTCACTGTCCGTGTCACTGAATATGATGAGTGTGTGTGCGTGTGTGTGTGTCGTGAGAGATGTGTGCTATAGATGTGCAGGACCCTCTTGTTTTCCTAAGGATCATTCTTTTCTTTTCTTTTTTAATGTAGTGTGTTGACATTAGTGATGTGTGTGTTAATCATTTTTCGTTGTGTAAGTTTAAGACATTAGCACGGCTGAGACATTTGAGATATCAAAACTGGTTTGTAATTAAAAACTCACCCACACACTATAGGTGCGCAGGAGCCTCTTGTTTAAGGATCTTTTTCCTTTTTCATGATATATTGATTTTTATTTAGTCAGGTAACATTAGTGACGTGTGCTTGTGATGTGTGTGTGTGTGTGTGTGTGTGCATGTAGGATAGTTAGTGTGTTCATATTGTGTATTTGTCGGGATGTGTACATGACCGATGTGTAGAGTGTGTGTGTGTGTGTGTGTGTGTGTGTGTGTGTGTTTAGAATGTGTGGTCTGGTGTGTATATCGCCGCGCTTGTCCACCAGACTGAATGTTGCACAGTGGGCAATTTAAATGTTTGTATTGTTTATTTTTAATAATTTCTGCATATGTTTAAATTGTAAACATGAAGGCATAGTAAAGGAGAAGGGGAAAGACCTGACTGCAGAATACCTGCCTACTACTGCCATCTACTGGACATATTTTATTACTGCAGGAGTCAGTGGAGACAGTTCAAACCAAGGCTGATAAATATACTGTAAAAATTGTTGGGAGCTGTGTGAGCATCACAAAAACATGAAACTCAAGAAATCTACTCAGAAGCAGTTGTTCTTTCTACCTAAAATGTTTGGGCACATTAGGACTTTCCACTTGGTGGATATAAGTATCTTATATTTGCTCAAAATTATATGTTGCCATAGCAACACTATTCAACGTATCAAAAAGTCCTTTACAGTGTGACATCAGCCGTGTCTTCCAATTATTGTGCCTGATTTTGAAGCCAATTTGCTGAAAATTAGTCACAAAAGAATTTAATTTCTAAAAGTAGACACTTTCTGCTGCCAGTTGGTGGCGCTATGACTGAGACTCACGGGACCCATGTCACTGTGAGCAGGACTCTTCTCTTAACCTACTGCTGAGGTTTGATGAACGTCACACAATTTAGACAGAAGTTATTAGCCACTTCCTGTTTCCTGTTATTCCCCGTGGCCCTTAAAGCTACGGGCCGTGTTTCAAATGTGTGTGTGTTTATAACACGAAATAACAACAGCAAAAGATAATAGTGACAGTCACAATAACATATTGATTCTAGGCATACTTACTAAGAATACACACACACACACACACACACACACACACATGTAAATCTATATATATATCGCGACCTCGCGGGCATAATAACTTGTTACCGGAACAGATAAAATGTCCATTGTTAATATAGTTAAAGACTTCACACTTACTGTTGCATTCACGCACAAAACTTGGTCCAAAGGGCGATTTGTAAACAATTCAACAGTACATAAACAACTATTCAGCGGCAGCGTTTGTGTCAGTCCGCTTCACCAAAACTCAAATCTGTGAGGGAGGGGGAGGTCACGTGTGTCTCTGTGCGTCTCCGTGTGTGTGGGATGTGTGGTGTGATACCTCCATCTAGTGGCCATAGTTTAGTACTGCAGGAGTTAGTTTATACACTTTTTTAAAACAATGAGTTAATAAACATAAAATATTGTTGGGAGGCGTATGAGCATAACAAAATCGTGAAACTCAAGAAATTTACTCAGAACCAGTTGTACCTTCTATGTAAAATGTTTGGAGACATTAGGACTTTCCACTAGTTGGATATGAGTATCCTAGTTTTCCTTAAAATTTTACCTTGCCATAGCAACACTATTTAACATAGCAAAAAGTCCTTTACAGGGTGACATCAGCCATGTCTTCCAATTATTGTGCCTGATTTTGAAACCAATTTGCTGAAAATTAGCCACAAAAGAATTTAATTTCTGAAAGTAGACACTTTCTGCTGCCAGTTGGTGGCGCTATGACTGAGACTCACGGGACCCATGTCACTGTGAGCAGGACTCTTCTCTTAACCTACTGCTGAGGTTTGATGAATGTCACTCAATTTATACAGAAGTTATTAGCCACTTCCTGTTTCCTGTTATTCGCCGTATTTTTAAGGGCTCGCCACGGCCGACCCGTTTAAGATATCAACCAGCCGTTCACAATATTAGATCCTCAATGTCTTGAGATTATATTAGACCCTGTTTGGTCAAAAACATATGAATCCTGTAAGAGTAGTATATCACATTCCAATGGGTGCGTTTTTCAAACAACGCAAAATAACCGACTTCCTGTTCAGCGGATTCCATGACATGGGGTATGCAAGTTGTTCACCTCAATGAGATCTAAATTTATACTGGGTCTCATTCATATATGTGAAAGTGGATATGAGTTATGCAGCTTAAACTTTACAAAGTTCCAGGGGGCGCTGTACAGGCCCTGTGGCACGCCCGGGCTCCAGGCTCTCAGGGCTTCCTCACAATCAGTGAGAGTCTACACCCATACAATTTTGGAACCGTAGGTCTTTCCACTCGTAAGATATCAGAAGAATAATTTTCTTCGATTTTTTCTTGAGTTAAATCGTCACCGTAGCAACACGATTCAAATTAGAAAAAAATCCTTCATGATTTCAAATGACCCATGTCTTTTCATTATTCTGACTGATTTTGAACCAAATCAGGTGAAAGTAAAGGACAAAATATTACTGATTTCCAAAAGTGACACACTTCCTGCTGCCACTTGGTGGCGCTATGACATAGACTCATGGTTGTCATATGATGTGATCAGCTTCGTACTCTTAACATACCTGTAAAGTTTCATGTGCATAACTTAATGTACACAGAAGTTATTAGCCACTTCCTGTTTCATTTTATTCGCCATAATTTTAAAGCGTCGCCACGGCCGAACCGTTCGAGGTATCAAAAAGATCTCTGCAATTTTGCATCAGCAACTTGTTTAGATCATATTTAGCTGGTTTGGTGCGAATTGGAAAAATTTCCTAGGAGGAGTTTATCACATTCCATTGGGTGCGTTTTGCAAACAACTCAAAATAACTCACTTCCTGTTGATTAGACCTGATGACATGCAGCGCGAAACTTGTTCAGTTTGATGAGATCTAAATGTACACCGAGTTTTATAAGTATACGTGCAAGTGTGTCTGAGCTATAAGGCAAGACTCTGTAGGGGGCGCTGTGCGGGGCGTGTGCGACGCCCCGGGCCGAGCCCCACTGAGGACCTGTTGGCCGCAGATTCCAATCTGTGTGCAAATTTTGGTGAGTTTTTGAGTATGTTAAGAGGGCCAAAAGTACCCGGATGATTGAAAGAAAAATAATAAAAAAAATAAATAAATAAATAAATAATCCGTAGAAAAACAAGAGGGCCCTGCGCACTACAGTGCTTGGGCCCTAATAAATAATCCTAACGAAAACAATAGGGCCCTGCGCACTACAGTGCTTGGGCCCTAATAATCCTAACGAAAACAATAGGGCCCTGCGCACTACAGTGCTTGGGCCCTAACAATAGGGCCCTGCGCACTACAGTGCTTGGGCCCTAATAATCCGTAGAAAAACAAGAGGGCCCTGCGCACTACAGTGCTTGGGCCCTAATAATCCTTAGAAGAACAATAGGGCCCTGCGCACTCAGTGCTTGGGCCCTAATAATAATCCTAACGAAAACAATAGGGCCCTGCGCACTCAGTGCTTGGGCCCTAACTAGGGCTCGGGAACTGAGCGCAGGGAACTGAGCGCTAACACAGGGAACTGAGCGCTAACACAGGGAACTGAGCGCTAACACAGGGAAACACGAAGCTGGAGCTAACTAAAGACACATAGGGGAACTAGAGACAGGACTGGACTGGAGAGACAGGACTGGACTGGAGACGGGGCACAGACTAGAGAGAGGACTAGAGACGGGGTACAGAGACCAGATGGGTTAATGGTTAGTTAGATTAGTAGCTACAGGGAATACTGGGACGCTGGATGCTGACCTAACCAGGTTAGTATCTAATGGAGTGAGTGGCTAACCGGGTTAGTACTGACCTAATAGGGGGGAACTGGAACACAAGAAGCAGGGCACACATGAGGCTATACCAAACTAGCGGCTAACCTACTAGCGACCAGAACCACTAGCAGTCAATCCCACTAGAGGCTAGCCTACTGGAGGCTAACCCTACTAGGGGCTAACCCTACTAGCAGTCAAGGCCTACTAGCAGCTAAGTCCTCATGTGGCTACACATACAAGGGAAGCTTCAAACAAAGAACTAAACAAGAAGGCTGACACTGGGGAGACACAGAACAGTACTTACACAGGAGGAGACACTGCTAAACAAGAAACAGGATAGCTCCATGAATCCATCCACACACAGAATATAAAGTAAACCAAAAACAGAGCCCTAATAAAACCAAAGTTACAAAACATAAACCAAAATATAAACATAAAGAAACCAAACAAAAGGAATGCCCACTTGACTGATTTACGGATATATACACAAACATACCAACAAACAATGCTCGACCCAGTTTCCCAGAACAAACTGCTATTTATAAGATGTTTAATGAGCCACCTCGGTTCAGGTGAGCCCTATCACCTGACCGAGGTGCCTTCTGGGATACTGAGTCGACCAACAAAAACTACAAAACAGACAGAAACAGACGGTGACCTCTAGTGGAGGTTCCTAACACTAGTACTCTTGCATCATAACTGGAGTAATTTGCCGACAAATAGATTCAAGTTTATGTGACTGCAGTGTCTTTATTAATGCTTAGCCTTAACAATGATGTAGCTGCAATGTTATGGATGAGCGTTACCATATGAAGATAAAGCACAAATAGAATGTGCTTAAATTGGCACACCAGGTTGCACTGCTGGCTCAAGGGTACCCTGTTTGATGATCTGTTCACAATACTATCTGGATGGAGTTTCAGTGCAAGTTCTGTGCTCACATGGGTTTATTCCAGGTTCTTCAGCTTACTCCTGCACTTAAAATTCTAATACGTTACAATTCACCACACTCCTTAAGATCAAAAACTCCAGATTTCTGGTAGTTTCCAGAATATCAAAGTTCACAAAATGTTGAGGTAGAGTGTTTTCCTATTAGCTCCTAAGCTTTGGAATAGCCTTCCTGACAGTGTTCGGAGCTTAGAAACAGTCTTCCAGTTTAAAAGTAGACTAAAGACATCTCTTTTATCTCTAAATCTGGCATAATTGATCCCATAAACTCATACTCCAGTACATCTAAATGCACATTATTATATAGTGCTGCTAATATCATGAACAGCAACTACTATAATTCTTTACCACCTCTATCTCTCGTTACTCTCATAACTGCTTTCTGTTATTCTTCAAATCAAAAGTCCCGGTTTGTCTTTAACTCTCCTCATAATAAGAATACCGACTAACCGACCGAACAAACAGAAGATGTACACTTGACTACAGAACTTGTTTTTATTCGCTTTATCCAGCCAATAGTTGTGGAGTACTGTGTCCATTTAGCACTGGAAGGTGGCTGGAGTGCAGTGCAGTGTAGAACAAAGGGGAGGACCCTATACTTCCATTCACCCTGTTCTGTGTTAAAGGCGTTTTTGTTGTTGTTGTTGTTTTTTCATTAGTTTCGGGCCATGAGGTCAGAATCAGGATGGAGATAATCTGTGCTTTCCCCAGCCACTAAATAAGGTTGTCTATATGGGACAATGGGTATGCATCAAACTCGAAAATAAGCTCGAAGGCTTAAGTGGTTTCTCGGCCTGTGAAGAGAACGTTTGCAAGCATGGCCGTAACTGATCCCAGTTATGGCCAGCTGGTTGAAACACTCCACCAGCCCTTTAGTTGTGAGGATGGTACACAGAGGTGCACATCTGCTTAACCTGCAACAGCCAAACAATATCAGCATTTCCAGTGTCGATAATGACACAGAGTGGGGCTCAACCGATATAAACCATGTGGAGGGTGCCAGGGTGCTGTCCTCACTGCTGCAGCATATGGGTGCAGGTTTGGCTGGTTCATGTTCAGTGGGCAGAGTCTTCAGGCACTGCATGTGTTCTGGTGGCCTTCTTATTTTCCTGGAAAGCGGAAAAGCAGAGAGCGTGAGACAACATACTCTAGAGCATCAGTCATCTCTCCCAGCGAGGCAGGAGCTTTCATGCCCACAGCCTTCCTTTTCTTTTTTGGAAGAGGGCACAAGACAATATAAAAGATGACTCTTTCAGTAATTTCGCAGGTCAAAAAGCTGCCTGGGTTGGAGCCACAGACTGGGAATCCAGTAGAGGAGATCCAGTGGAGCTCGAGACAGTGTCTGTGGATAGTAGGTCCAGCTGTGAAACGGTGGCCTATCGTTAGAGAGGCTGCAATGCACTAGAATCTCTTTCTTCAGTTGGTCATGATCTTCTCCTTTGTTGTTTGTAAGGGTAAAGTAGGTTCGCTGCATCTCACCAGAGAGTAAAGGGATGAGAATCAGTCTCCATTAGTGTTTTGGCCATCTTTCTGTTCTGCCATTATTTTAAAAGGATTTTAGGTCATCATGTGGATTGATCTTCCTCAGAACACGTTGGACCTTCCTGCGAGAGTCAGGTAAGGGAAAATCCACCCCACCAAAATGCTGGTGCCAGGCGAGTTCAGCCGTCTGGAATCTGTGGGTCAGCTCGTGTAGTAACATCTGATGCTGGATCCTCTTCTGCAGGAAATGGCCGAGAAACTGCTCGTGTGGGTTGTGCCCCTGGGTTTTATTCGGCTGCCAGTATTCTCCCCTAATGTAATGCTTTTAGCAAGACAAGCCAGAACACAGACACAGGGACCACAGGTTAGGAACAAAGTGCTGTTTCACTTAAGGAGAAAAAAAAGGCAGGGAGGATCGCATGGTGAAAAGGGAGAAAGGTGAGAATTCAGTGAACAGATGCAGAAGGTGCAGTTCCAGGGCCTGTTAGGGTAGCAGCAGTTGATCAAAACAGGTTGACAGGCCAGGATGATTGAGACCAAAGGCAAGGAAGACAAGGCCGCCTCTCTGCAGTTTTCCCCATGTTTGGGAGTCTCCGGAGCGTTCAGAGTTTAAAAGAGTAGACACCCAGAGAGTACTGTGAGTCCCACACTCAGAAACGCTACTCACCAGACTGACATTTGGCAGTCCTTTTATCGTGCAATGATGTCCACGTGACAGTGGATAATAATCCATTGCCAACCACGGTCAATTCAAATCTTGAATGTCCTAACAGTAAAATGCCAGGAACCCATTCTCTGCATGCTAAATAGAAGGTAAGGCTTTGCATCTAGTGCATATGTCTCTCCTTCTCTCGCTCACTCTCTCTCTCTCTCTCTCTCTCTCTCTCACACACACACACACACACACACATAATTCAGTAGATGCTGGTCACTAGTGAGGTATTTCAAGCATCAAAGGCATGAGTACCTAGGGATGGAGAGGCCTGCCCTTTAGAAAATGTGGGAAATTTTAGGTTCTCCAGAATTCTATTTCCTGCATTTCAGGCAGTAATTTACACAAATTATACGCTGCCACAAAACAATAGGAGCAATCATGCTAGAGTGACTAGTATTAATTATAGCAGGAACTGACATACTGTAGTTAAAGCTTTGCAGATTTTGCTACATACAATGTTTAAACTACAACATTGAGGTAGTGAGCCAATCCAAAAACAGTATGAATAAATTTGTGTGAAAACATATTGAGAGAATGAACCAGAAATACATGAGCAGTTTACAGTATACCGCTTTTGAAACATAGTAACAAGCTCTCAGTTATTGTACAGGTGAAACTCGAAAAATTTGAATATTGTGCAAAAGTTCATTTATTTCAGTAATGCAGCTTAAAAGGTGAAACTAATATATGAGATAGACTCTTTACATGCAAAACAACATAGTTCAAGCCATTATTTGTCATAATTGAGATGCTTACAGCTCATGAAAACCCCATGAATCTCAGAAAAGTAGAATATTGTGAAAAGATTCAATATTCTAGACTCAAAGTTTCCCACTCTAATCAGCTAATTAAGCCATAACACCTGCAAAGGGTTCCTGAGCCTTTAAATTGTCTCTGTCTGGTTCAGTAGGAAGCACAATCATGGGAAAGACTGCTGACCTGACAGTTGTGCAGAAAACCATCATTGACATCCTCCATAAGGAGGGAAAGCCTCAAAAGGTAATTGCAAAAGAAACTGGATGTTCCCAAAGTGCTGCATCAAAGCACATTAATAGAAAGTTATGTGGAAAGGAAAAATGTAGAAGAAAAAGGTGCACAAGTAGCACGGATGACCGCAGCCTGGAGAGGATTGTCAGGAAACGGCCATTCAAAAGTGTTGGGGACTTTCACAAGGAGTGAACTGAGATGAAGTGCACCACACACAGACGAATCCTGGACATGGGCTTCAAACGTCATATTCCTCTTGTCAAGCCTGCTCCTCAACAACAAACATCGTCAGAAGCATCTTACCTGGGCGAAAGAAAAAAAATAATTGGTCTGTTACTCAGTGCTCCAAAGTTCTCTTTTCTGATGAGAGCAACTTTTGCATCTCATTTGGAGGCAAAAGTTCCTCCAGACTCTGCAAGGACCCAGAGTCTGGAGGAAGAATGGACACTGCAAGATGCTTGAAGTTCCACAGCCTGTGTTGATTTGGGGAGCCATGTCATCTGCTGGTGTTGGTCCACTGTTCTTCATTAATCCAGGGTCAGCGCAGCTGTCTACCAGGAGATTTTGGAGCACTTCATGCTTCCTTCATTTCCTGCAGGACTTGGCACCTGCCCACACTGTCAAAAGCACCAAAACCTTGTTCAATGTCCATGGGATTACTGTGCTTGATTGGCCAGCAAACTCACCTGAACTGAACCCTATAGAGAATCTATAGGGCATTGCCAAGAGAAAGATGAGACTGAACAATGTAGAAGAGCTGAAGGCCGCTATTGAAGCATCCTGCAGTGCCACAGGCTGATAGCTTCCATGTGCATGTGCCGCATTAAAGCAGTAATTGCTGCAAAAGGGGCCCAGACCAAGTATTGAGTACATATGCATACTTATACTTTTCAGAGGTCCGATATTGTTCTATGTACAATCATTGTTTTATTGATTGCATGTAATATTCTAATTTTCTGAGATTGTGGATTTGGGGTTTTCATGAGCTGTATGCCGTAATCATCTCAATTATGACAAATCATGGCTTGAACTATCTTGATCTGCATGTAATGAGTCTATCTCATATATTAGTTTCACCTTTTAAGCTGCATTACTGAAATAAATGCACGATATTAAACATTTTCACATTTCAACTGTATAACCCAGAGCACCCAAAGGAAACCCGTCAAGCACTGGGAGAACATGCAAACTCCAGACATACAGACCTGAGGCAGGACTTGAACCTGGACCTTGGAGGTACAACTATGCTAACTATTAAGGCACCATGCTACCTATATGTGTGTATAATTTCAGAATAATTTGTAATATCATTTAAGCAATTGCACTAGTTCGCTTTCTTGCATCCGTTAAGTTAATGTTTCTAAACTGTTTCTGTTTCCATCGCTCGTCTGTGGGGGTTGTCCATGTTTGCTATCGCTGTTGAGATAATTCCTGTTTTTGTTAGTGTATGTTTACATTAACAGTACTTCTGTCACGCTCTCAGCGCCTTCGCGCTGATCAAAGACCGCCTCCGCCTCAAAACATTTCCTTTCCCATGCTTCTCATCACGCGGCCATGTTTTTTCCCACGCTGTCATCTCTCGTCACATGCCCCCTCACCACCCCGCCGGCATACCGGTTTCTCATCTGGTGCTGATTTCTTCCAGCTTGTAAGGAAGCGCAGCATGCTATCTCGCTGCCGCATTATTGTGTATTTTTGCTCCAATATTCTCGCATTTTATTTAATAGTTTTCACGTTACCGACCCCGCTTTGTTTTCTCGCTTTCACGATTCTCGTCTCACGTTTTGGATTAGTCGCCTCACTGACGGATTTAACGGCATTGAACTCTCGCTTTCACTCCTCGACTTCGGCTTTGATTCACGTTTTGGCTCGACACTCTCGCTGACGGATCTAACAGCTTTGAACTCTCGCTTTTGTTCGTTTGTTCGTGACAGAATAATCCGGCCACACGTGATGGATCCAGCAGAGTACGACAGGATGAGGCTGGCCCTCGAGAGCCAGGGCGCCCTCCTCGGGAAGCAACAGTAAGAACTCCTCACCACTAGGCAGACCCTCGCTGACGTCACCACTCAGATGCAACAGCTCCGATTATCCTCAAGGCGCGCCACAAGCCCAGAGACTCCACGTGAGCCATGCTTACCAGCCCCGCCCACCTATGGAGGAAGGCCAGGTACATGCAAATCGTTCCTCTCGCAGTGTTTGCTGATTTTTGAGCTTCAAGGCACCACCTTCTCCTCGGAGCGATCGCGAGTGGCCTACGTCATCACCCTCCTCACCGGCAGAGCTCGGCAGCACGGCTCTCTAGGATGCCAACGACTCATGCTGTAATGACTTTGAGGCGTTCTCCAGGAAGACGAGGAGGGTTTTTGATCGCTCTCATGTCGGCAGGGAGGCCGGGAGCAGGTTATTAAGATTTCGCCAAGGAGCACGCCCAGCTTATGATTACGCCATTGAATTTCGGACCCTCGCCGTCACCAGTGGATGGAACGACAGGGCCCTATCGTACATCTTCCTCGAAGGTTTATCAGAGGCAGTCAAAGATGGACTCGTTTCTCAGGAGCTACCTGCCAACCTTAACGGACTCATGGATCTCGCTGGTCGGGTCGACGTGCGCCTCCGCTATGAGATCGCCTCCCGCTAGCAGATCCTCCTCCCCCACGACAGAACGAGCAGGAGGAGCCCATGCAGCTAGACAGGACTCGAATTTCTGAGGAGGAGAGGCATCTGCGTCGCCAGGAAAGAGCCTTTTTCTACTGTGGAGACTCGGGACATTTTCTTAAGAACTGCCTATCAAAAGGAGGCACCCTCTAGTCAGGCTGGGAGCACTAGAGGGCATCCCTTCAGGCGGACTCTCAGAACCACATCCCCTACTCCCTGCTACGATAATCATCTGCGGCCAAGCTCACCAGGTCCAAGCACTCATCGACTCCGGTTCTGACCGTAACCTGATCAGCGCCGCTACAGCTAGGTTGTTGGAGGTCCCATGTGTTTACTGGAGTAAAACCTCCGCTCACAGTTCAGGTCCTAGACAGAAGCCCTCTGCCAGCCATCACGCGGCGAACCTGCCCTCTCATCCTACGAATTTCTGGAAACCACTCCGAGGAGATCTGCTTGTTGGTTATTGAAAAATCCCATGCTGCTGTAGTTCTCAGTCTTCCCTGGTTAGCGCTTCATGGCCCACACATTGACTGGACTAAGCACACTATCACGGGCTGGAGCCCGTCATGTTCCAGGTCTTGTCTTCTCTCGGCGCTCCCTCTACCTGCCACTCCAGCCAAACCTGACAATCTCCTTAACATCTCCAATGTTCCCGCCGAGTACCACAATCTCAAGATGGTCTTCAACAAGACTCGAGCCACGTCGCTTCCTCCTCATTGGCCTTATGATTGTCCTATTGACCTCCTTCCTGGCACCGCTCCTCCAAAGGGTCGTCTCTACTCTCTGACACACGAAGAGCAAGAAGCCATGAATGAGTACATCACAGGGGCTCTCGCTGCTGGTATCATCCATCCCTCCTCCTCACCCGCTGGAGCGGGATTTTTCTTCGTCCATGCATAGATCATAGAGGGCTCAACGCCATAACCATCAGGAACCGCTATCCCTTACCGCTCATGTCTACGGCCTTCGAACTTCTCCAGGGAGCCACCATCTTCACCAAGTTTACGCAACGCATATCATCTTGTCTGTATAAGGGAGGGCGACAAGTGGAAGACCGGGCATTACAAATACTTGGTAGTGCCGTCCAGACTCACTTCCAGAGCCTGATAAACAACATACTCTGTGACTTCCTGAATCTCTACGTATTCATCTATCTGGACGATATTTAGATTTTTTCCTGCAATCTGGAGGAACATCGATGTCACGTTTGCCAGGTGTTACAGAGACTTTTAGAGAACAATTTATACTTCAAGGCAGAGAAATGTGAATTTCACATGACATTGTCACCTTTCTAGGCTTCATCATCTCTCCCTCACGATTACAACGAGACCTCCAACGATTTCTGGGCTTTGCCAACTTCTACCACCGGTTCATTCGAGGGTATAGCTCCGTCACCACTCCTTTAATGCCGCTGACTTCCTCCAAAACGCGCTTCTGCTGGAACAAGGAGGCGGAGAGAGGTTTTTCTGACCTCAAGAGAAGGTTCACCTCAGCCCCGATTCTGGTCATCCCCGATCCGTCTCGCCAGTTCGTGGTGGAGGTAAATGCATCCAACACCGGTGTTGGAGGGATCTTGTCTCAGAGATCGGCACGGGATAACAAACTGCACCCTTGTTAATTTTTCTCCCATCGCCTGTCCCCGGCCGAGAGGAACTACGACGTGGGCAATCAGGAACTACTAGCCATCAAGCTAGTGCTAGAGGAGTGGAGACACTGGCTGGAGGGGACGGAGCTCCCGTTTCTAGTATGGACCGATCACAGGAACCTCGAGTACTTACATAGTGCCAAGAGACTAAATTTCCGACAGGCCTGTTGGTCGCTTTTTTTTTCCAGGTTCAACTTTGTCCTATCCTACCAGCCAGGTTCCAAGAACACCAAGCCTGACGCCCTCTCACGCCAATTCTCTTTTCTCCATGACTCCATGCCATGTGACATGATCCTGCCCTCTTGTTGTTTAGTAGCAGCCGTGGAACTGGACATAGAAGCTTAAGTTAAGCAGGCATTGACCCAGGAGCCTGGTCCAAGCAACGTCCTCCCAGATCGCCTCTTTGTCTCTCTCTGTCTACGCTCACAAGTCCTCGAATGGGGCCATAGCTCCAGATTGGCTTGTCACCCAGGCTCAGCCCGAACACGTTATATCATTCAACTGCGCTTCTGGTGGCCCAAGTTGGGAAGGGATGTTTCCAGCTTCATGGCGGCCTGCGACGTATGCACCCGCTGTAAACATGACAACTGTCCCCCGGTCAGTCTCCACAGACCATTACCCATACCGCATCGCCCCTGGTCTCACATTTTACTGGACTTCGTAACTGGCCTGCCTGCATATGATGGGAGCACATGTATCATGACCATTGTTGACCAGTTCTCCAAGTCAGTGCATCTCGTTCCACTTCCCAAGCTGCCATCCGCCAAGGAAACCGCAGAGCTACTCATCCTCCACGTGTTTCGGCTCCACGGCCTTCCCACGGACATTGTGTCAGACCGAGGCCCACAGTTCACCTCTCGGTTTGGGGCTCCTTTTGCAAGCTCATTGGAGCCACTCCCAGCCTTTCGTCAGGTATTCATCCCCAATCCAACGGCCTAACAGAGCGAAAGAACCAAGCAATGGAAGTCACTCTCCGGTGCATGACCACGCACGATGCTACTACCTGGATCGAATATGCCCGTGGGTCGAATATGCTCACAACTCCCTGCCGTCTGCTTGAACAGGGCTCTCTCCATTCCAGTGCTGTCTAGGTTACCAGCCACCACTGTTTCCAACTCAAGAGGAGGAGGTAGAGGTCCCCTCGGTCCAACATTTCGTTCGCCGATGCAGACGGACATGGCTATGAGCTAGACGAAACCTGCTGCAAGCATCCAGGTTGTACAAGCGACAGACGGACCGCCACTGTACCAAGGCGCCGAGTTACCGCATAGGGGAGTGGGTCATGCTCGCTACAAAGGACATCCCGTTAAGAACACGCTCACGTAAACTCTCACCTCGCTTCATCGGCCCCTTCACCATAACCAGAATAGTCAACCCGTGCACTGTCCGACTCCTACTTCCCTCTTCTATGCAACGCATTCATCCCACCTTCCACGTGTCTCAGCTTCGACGCATCATTAAGTGCCCTCTTGAACTCTCGCTTTCACTCCTCGACTTCGGCTTTGATTCACGTTTTGGCTCGAAGCTCTCGCTGACGGATCTAACAGCTTTGAACTCTCGCTTTTATTCCTCGACTACGGCTTCATTTCATGTTTCGGCTCAACGCTCTCGCAGATGGATCAAACGGCTTCGAACTTTCACTTTCGCTCCTCGACCACGGCTCCACTTCTCGTCTCACCACGGCATACAGCTTCAGGTCACCCAGCCCAAGCATCTCGAGATCATCTCTGCTCCTCTGCATTTGGCTCCATCTCTTCGCCTCATCGTCGTTCGTTCGTGACAACTTCTTACGCTAACACTTACGCTGTGCCTGCATCCACCTTCTCTGAAAGAATGTCAAGAAGAGAACCTAAGTTGAGATAAGAGTCCTCCAAAACACAAAGCATGAAGAGGCCCATGAGCGCAGATCACCCTCCTGGGTTTCTCTCTGACAAAGAAAGCTATTTGTTAGTGTGATTAATAATAAAAATGCTACAATTTGTTAGGGAGCATAAAGATTATGCTTTAAAACAAGGTTACAATGAGGGTCTCTGGAGGCAGTGTGATGATCTGGGGTTGCTTCATTTGTTCATGTCTAGCAGCATTATGTGGACAGATCAGGACATCAGGTGTAAAAATAAAGTACACGAGACTTAGTATAGTGTCATAAATTTCTGACCTTGGCAGCCTGCTGCAAAACACACCACTGCCCATGTAGTGGGTGCTCTGAAATCTCTGATTTTATACATACAAGGTGTTTAGAAGAGAAACGTATGGTAAGAGCGGCGGGAGACAGGGGGATGTGATGTAAAAATGGTGGTGTTATTTATTCATTCATTTGAGCTACTCCTGAGAGTTTGAAAGGGTCAAACTAATTCCAACAAACAAACAACCAGTCAATATTTAATATAATAAGGCAGCTGAATCATTCAGGGATGGTCCAGCAGTCTTCCCAAATGAAAACTGCAGGATAGAAAAGCGGTCAAAGCCTTTCCTGCACTGAAGAAGATGTACATATAATAACATCACTGAGCTGAATGATTCATCCTTCTGCTAAACTGGTCTGAATAATGATTACCTTAAAACTCTTGCATGCTCACCATTTCCATAGAAACAATATTCCATAGAAGGTATGAAAGACTCCATTAGCAACATTGCCAACAGTCAGATGAAGTATTTCAGCATTTTTTGTTACATTATGATTATAATTATATTATTGTAGCATTAAATATTATTGTTATTATATTATATAACATTATTATATTATAATAATATATATTATTATTATATATATTGTGTAAATGTTCACCAACTTACTGTAATATGTTTTGACAAGTCAGTTTAATTATTATTAATATACTATTTAATTCTTATAATAATGTTTGTTTAGGAATCTGGAAATGTAACACATCATAACAAGGGGGAATAAAACAAGCATTTACTGCTCTACTACTTAAGTACCATTAGGGTTGCCACTGAGAAATAAAAGACATTATGATAATGCAGCCTTAATTACATTATATGAATAAATTTCCTTTTCAAAACTCACTTTCTTAGCTAACTCATACAAATGACCAATGACTAAGTGTTATCTATGTGCTTGAAAAACCTCACTCACAAAATGTCTTAAACACGATAATTAAAAAAAATATCCTCTGGTAGACAACTATCGTGCTGATATTATCGGTTGCATCTGAAAATGTTAAGTAAGGGGAAATGATGTGGGACCCTTAAGCTCTAATTAATGCTGTTCTATTTTCATACCAGCCTAGCAACAACATAATCCATTAATGAGCCACTAATGAACCCAGCACTCCCATGCAGACCTCCAAATAAAACAAGACAAAATTAACTGAAGCATAGCAGCATGCCCTTTTAGCATAATAAATCATAAAGCCACTGAAAGCCGCATTAAAAGCAAATATTAAAAGGTTTGACACCTTAGCTGCATGCAAGTAACCGCAGCAGGCATTTTTTTTAAGATTTCCTGGGTTCTGGCCTACAAAATACACTGGGCAGTTTAACCCAGACGAAAATTTTACTGCTCAAAGCGTGCTCATCTTCATCTTGGGAGATAAAAACATATGTCTCAGTTCAGCCTCAAGTTAGTTATATGTTTCTGATGTGTTTGTCTTAAAAATGTACTAGGAGATACAGCCCAAAATTATTCATACCCCTGGCAAAAGAGTTAAAGTTACTTTTATTCAACCAGCAAGTTTTTTCTTGATTAGAAATGACACATATGTCTCTCAGAAGATAAGACGATGTACAAGAGGTATCACTGTGATTTGTTCTCAATTGGATTGAAGTCAGGACTCAAAACTTTAATGTTTTTGTCTGCTAACCATTTCTTCACCACTTTTGCTGTGTGTTTTGGGTTGTTGTTGTGCTGAAATGTCCACTGGTGCAAAAGTGTCCATTGGACTGTCTACCTTGAGATGTTGCCACCAGCAGAGCACAGATTCATCAGGATGACCTTTGAGGTGATCCTTTGCTTGATTCTTTTTACCTCTCTCACTATCCTCCAGGCCAGCACAGGTGTCAGTTTTGGCTTCTGACCCTGTCCTCTGAGACTTTTCACAGTGTGGAAATTTTTAATAATACTTTGCACTGTAGCCACTGGAACTTCAAAACATTTAGATGTGGTCTTATAGTCCTTTCCTGACTTGTGAGCGGCCACAATGCGCAGCCGCAGGTCCTCAGCGAGCTCCTTCGTCTTAGCCATGACTGTCCACAAACGAACAGCAGAGAGCTTCTGTTTTTCACCTGTTGAGCTGATTAAAACAGCTGTTCCCAATAAATCAGAGTAATTAGGATGCTTTAAAACAGCTTGGACTATTTGGAATGGTACAGAACTTTGGATTTTCCCATAGACTGTGACAGTTTCCAAAGGATATGACTAATTTTGGACATACCACTTTTTGTTCAAATGTAAATAAAAGCTGAGAATTTTTTTCCACCACAATGACGCCTCTTGTACATCTTCTTATTATCTTTTGGGAGAAGCCTATGTTATTTCAGGTAAAAATAAAAATAAATAAAAACTTGCTCATTGAATAAAAGTAACTTTAAGTCAGAATTTACCATGGGTATGAATAATTTCGGCTTGACCGTATAGGTGAGACAGGACAATTAGCAACAGGATTCATCCTTAGCACATAACCAGTGCTAAACTTTACTCAGAGTTACTGATGACTCTTTTTTCTCCTTTTTTTTCCTTTGGAGAAGAAAATGAGGAATAATAGAGCTACTCTGGAGCATTATGTGAATCTATATATAAGGTAAGGGTCTGTCCACATGCCATCAGGCGATGAATACTTCCCTCCCTAGAGATATATCCTCCTTACAGGATCAGCTTGCGAGTGTGACACCCGATTATATCTGAGCAGTTGAGAGTGAAGTGGCAGCTCAGTGATGCAGGGACTCGAACAGGGGACCTTCTGCCCAGCAGTCTCTTTCCCAACAGGCAACTGCCTGCCCAGCTTATTTTTATTTACTCCCTACTGTAGTGTAGTGCCGGCTCAGAAAAAGTCCTGATTCACAAAAAGAAAAAAGAAAAAAATTGAATAAATAATTTTAAAAAATTAAAAGGGATTTTTCTCTAAATAGTGCATGATATATAATATATATATATAATAGTAACATTAATGCACTAAAGTAACCAACAAATCGCTTTTGTTTTTATTTTACAATGGAGAATTTATAGACCTAATACATAATAATCATAGTAAAGATCTATTCAGTGGTACATTATTCAAAACTAAATAATGTCTAATGGAATACTTACTAACTGTAAATATAATTTGGGTAGTACAGCAAGGGATCAGCCTACAATCAATCATTTTCAATCTGTTTATTCAGCCTACACATATAATACAAAATTAATCATTAAAAAATTAATTGTGCAGATAATAAAGTCAGATATCGCTGAGAAAAAACAAACAAACAATTAAGTCTGAGTGGGAATTCAGTGTGCTTGCAGAGAGATGATTATTTGCTGTTTGTGACCTCAGCATGAGAGGCGTGAATGAGGGTGGGATGAGAATAGATTGAGTATAGAGAGCACACAAAGGAGCATTCCCCAAAGCCACCAAATTAAGTAATCACGCTGGTATTCTACATCAAGATCAATGGAACTTTGCAATATCTACTTCATTCTGGGAATATTAATTGGGTAAATAAAGGGTACGATGGAAATTGGAGCTATCGAAGAGTTCTGTTAGGGGAACCAAAATTTCATAATGCTGTGCTTGTCCTCACTAGACCCTTTAAACTTATAATTTTAGCCACCAGCCTATTCCAGTTATATTTAAGTAATAAACTAAAATGACAGTAGACTAAAATGATAAGGAGTCTTGATAAGACATTTTTAATATTCAACAATACAATAAAGCAACTGTTTCATGATAATATTCCTTCTAATAGTTTTTAGCTATGGAATGTGGCTATTATATCCAGGGTAATAATATCTTATATAAGAAATGTAGCTGGGATATTTGACAGTAAGTAGCCTTGTTATTTAACTTCTGACCAACAATAAACTAAACTTGTGCTTTTCAATAATTTTTCCCAATACGCACATGTATACACACATGTATTTTAACCATTTGAAATATTCATCACCTTGTAAACAAGCATGTTTCCCACTATTTTCCAACACTACCTTCAGCTCCAGTGCCTACCACAATATGAAAACAGAAACACTGAGCTTGTAAAAAGCTTCTTATACCCAGCTGGCATATTATTTAGTTTATCAGACTCAGATTCAACACAATCCCAGCACAATGCCAAACTATGCCAAACTCTGTCTTATGAAATGGAACAAATGGAAATTATTGAATGTGATTAAAATAAATGGACGACAATATTTTTAATACTATGAAACTTCCTAGTGAGTCAAGCTGTTGGAATAAAACCTACACAAAAAATCTCATCACTCTATTTTCCACAAAGAAACTGGAATGGATCAAATAACAGTTTGTTAAAAGATTAATCTGTGTTGGTAGAATAATAGGTTGAACATAAATAAATAAAAGATTTTAAAATTCAAGAGGCCATTAAGACAAATCAAAAGCTCAGGATTACTGGCTACATTAATGCACTATAACTATTGATTTGAAGCCTTGCAATAAAAAGTAATGGACCCAAAGTACTTTACTTACTGTAATTGTTTTTGTTTATGTCATTGTTTCTAAATGACAATGCCCAGATAGTTTTGCTACACACCAAAAAAATTGTTTTCCCAGAAAGAACTGGAAAACACAGCTGTGCAACTTTACCCAAAGGGTACTGGGAGACTTTTACATGCCACTTTTGAATATTCTTATTTGATTTGAGTTGTTTCCAGCGTGTAAAGTGTACGCTTTTATTTACATTTACATTACAAAAAAAGCATTGCTAAGAACCTTTGATTTGAATTGTAACTATTATAATAAGCATTGAAAAAAACAAACAGATAAAAGAATGACAACATTTCCAGTGCATTAACAAAAGGACACTCACTGATTAGTCAGCAAAAATTATGTTTCTCAAAGCGCAGAAAAATCAAACCAGTAGCAAAATACAAGAAGAGTCATCCTCTAGACAAAGAAAATGCCTGGAGATATTGTGCAGTAGAGGGTGCATTGATAAATTGGCTTATTCTGGGATAAATGACAATGTCTTATTGTAGGCCATAGGCTCCCTGAGATCTGGCCATTCTCTTCTCCTGGGAGTGTATGTGTGTGAGGGGAGGGCATACAGTTTGGCCCAGTTGTCTGAGCAATACCTGTTCCACATTGTCACATTGCTCAATTCAGATTTTTTTGGTCAGATCAGATTAGCATTTCATTATGTTTCACATTTATAATTTTAATTAATACAAGTTATTTGTATAATGTATATAGCTTGCATAATGTGGACATGTCTGTCCCCTGAAACAGCATATATCAGCGAGTGTCCCATGCATGCACAGAGGCAAAACAGTCACAAGAATTCCGATCTGCCCGTTCTCATTCAGGGCGAATAACAACATATCGAAAATATATCTTGGATTACATACAAAAGTGACTTAGATCCAGTCTGAGTCACTCATTCAGACAGCCCTAAAAAAAAGCAGATTTTGTCATGTTAGGGTAAAAAATAGGAATTGAGTGACTTCAGGCTGGTAAGCTTAAAGGAAGCCTCTGACTCACACTCTGAGAATGTAGCCTAACACTAGAGTGCTAAATGAATGGTGAAAATTAGGTTTTTCTCATGTCCCAAACAACGCTTAATAGGTCCTAACCAATTTGACTAATCATCTCCATTTAAAGCTTATATAAGGCAGGAGAGCTATCAGGAGAGCCTATCTGGTATGATACAAGTTTTGTGGGGGTATTTGTCGAGCATGCAAAAAAGTGGGGCCTCCGAGTGGCGCAGTGGTTAAAGCGCTCGCCCTATCATCCGGAGATCGCTAGTTCGAATCCCGGGTGGTGCTGTAACTTCTCGCAGCCGGAGGTCTAGAGAGAGCTGATTGGCCGAGCTCTCTCAGAGGGGAGGGATGAGAGGTACTTAGTGCTCCCACATTAATCACGGCTCTACAGCCAATCAGGGGCGTCTGTGATTGGCTGAGCTCGCGCAACGGAGGGAGCGAACGGATAGCGCTGTCCTCCGAGTGTGTTACGCCGCCCCCAACGGTGCGCGAGCGAGCAGTTCGAAAAGATGCGGTCGGCTGGCGTCACGTGGTTCGGAGGAAACACGTGATAGTCTTCGGCCCTCCCGGCTGAGTGGTAGTAGTAGCCTTAATGTGGGAGCCCCCTAGTGACGGGGAGGAATTGGACACGACTAAATTAGGGAGAGAAAATCGGGGAAAAATCCCAAAAAAAAAAAAAAAAGAGCATGCAAAAAAGTGAGAGAGAGAACAAAGTTTTTTTTTTGTTTTTTTATTTTGCTGAATCAGTGCATCCCATGAATCTCAATATAGTTTACAGAGTAATTTTTGCATTTAATACAGAGCTATTTTTCGAAGAGGTTATTTATTATTGTTTTTTTTTTTTTTAACTGAGAAGTATAGATTTCAAGCTCTTTGACTTGACATGTCCTGTTTTCCAACTGGGACATAAACAAATGAGCTAGGAATTTGTGGAGCAAGGGGGTTTAGTACAGCAGAAAAATTACAATAACATTAGTAGTGGTGCCCTGACATCTACATAGCCTTGCATATGATCATGAAGGCAAGCATTGTGTTCAGGCCCGACAAATTGGGAGACAAAACACTCTCTAATACCTCACTTTAAATAAAGGTGGAAGAACTGTCTTTGACATCTTTGGGAGAGCATAAGTAAAAGAGTAATACAGCATTACATTTCTCAATACACCCACTAGGTATTTAAAAGAAGAAGCAGTTTGGAACAGGAACCATGAACCTTGGCATGTCATTCTCTTGTATCCTGGACTGAATTAAGAAAGGCAGCCCTTTTTCTAAGGTGTGAAGATTATGAAGTGTAGTATGTTGCATAAAACAGTTAGAGTTGGTGAAAGTGGTACAGTGACTGAAAGCTTTACACCCAAAATTGTTAATATTCTAAAACAGAGATTTCATTCACTTCCCTGTGGGGACCCAGTTAGTACTGTTTTAGTATTGTTGCATGTGCATCTCCTCATGACCAAAATTTATACATCTTCTAATTATTATTTACAGCACGATAGTGGATCATGACACAAAAGTAATTTCAAACTGGTTTCATGAACATGACAACAAAAGTTTTATCAGAAGTCATTTTGATGAGAGACAAGATCCACGTCAACCTGTGTTTTTTTCCCCTCATTTTCTTTTTCAAGTTTTTCTCTATCTTCTAATGATTCACAAAAATCTGATTGCCAAGGAGCAGGGCAAGAACTCGGTCTAGGTACAGACAGAGGACATAGAAGGTCCATTGATGAAATGAGGAGAGGCCAATGGCTGTGACTACCATCAGTGGTAAGGAGGTAATTAATAGGAAGTTATGACAAGGTGAGTGCCAGAGCTGCCACAGCTACTTCAATCAAAAGGACCCTACTTATTGGGACCTTAATGTACTGTACGAATATGAAAACCATGGGGCAGAACTTTTTCTTACAAAACATTATGGAATCCCCTTCAAATTAATGGCTGGGACACAGACACAGTCTCAGTGTATACGTCTAGGCTGAAAATTTATTTAGTCGGCTTGTGACGGCAGTCGCTTATCCTAAATTTCCATGGAAATTTTTGTACTTGATCCTACATCAGTCAAAGTGGATTTTGTATTAACTAAAGTACCTTTCCTGTTATAATACAACTGAATGTTCAACTTTATATCAAGGATTGATTTATGGTCATCGAAACAAAGATGGGTTCCCTTTTGATTCTGGTTCCTCTCAAGATTCTTTCCGCATGTCATCTACTGTAAGAGAGTTTTTTCTTGCCACTGTCACCCCTGGCTTGCTCATCAGGGACAAACTGATAGTTATAAGTTATACTGTACTTTTTCGTAAGCTACATTTTTCAAATGTTTTTTTTTCTGTAAAGCTACTTTGTGACAATGTCCACTGTTAAAAGCGCTATACAAATAAAATTTAATTGAACAGTGTTTAAAAAATCATCTGGGCATGTCAGTACAACTGATTTCATAATAAAATCCCTAATATAAGTCTCCTGGTCTAAATAAAACACATTTAAGTATATATATATATATATATATAATACTAAGGTCTCATTTATATTATAAATATATAAAATACTAAGATCTCATTTCTTGTGTGTAAACTGAAAAAGCAACATCACTCTATGTTACAGTTGGACCCTGAATTAGACTGTCTGTCAGGTGCTAGTTATCAAGCTATTACTAGAATTACAAAATAAAAACATAAATAAATAAATACATACATACATACATACATACATACATACATACATACATACATTAAGCATGAATCATCAAAGAAAACACCGTACTCACAATCTGTCTAAAATTTAGGGAAATGTCAGGGGCAAATAATTTGAAAAAACACACCATCAGGCACACACACACATCATTTTCCACTATTCTGCAATAATTCTTGCTTTATTTGAAATTTTAAAAAAGTACCCCCCAAAAAATTATTTTTTCTTTAAACCCTTTTACGCTTTCAACAAGGGCAAGCAAATGATGAAAGGGTATGATTCTGTCTTTTTACAGACAGATGGGACACTTTGGTACTTGGAAAAATGGGTGCAAAGATGCTTATCAAAGCCAGAACTTTCACAGCATGTTCCGTTACTAAGGTTTTTCGCATGGCAGCTCTATCTATGATAAAGGTAGTTCAGAAGGTGACTAGTGTCTGGGATTACTAGAAAATTAATGAGATAATGCATGGAACAGTATGAAAAGTCACAGCAGGGAAAACACAGAAAGGGTTTCACTACATGATCATATTTGAAATGGCAATATGTCAAAGTATTTAAATCCTTAAAACGGCTATTTCTAAATATTTAGTATTTAAAATGCATTATACAATAATTAGTTCAAACAAAGTAATCTGATTGGATGAGAGGGATTCCACGAGTGGTAAAAAAAAATAGATGGTAATGGAAATGGGATGTTTAACTATATGTATTACTCCATGTCACAGGTGTTCTATTAATCAATAAATACATCAAAATTTCTCAGTTGCAGCAGTGAAAGTAGGTCGGGATGGTCAGCAGGAATGAAGGGAGAGCAGCTACATGCCAAAATCTACATTCAAAACCAGTAACAGAGGCACTTTCAGCAAGAGGAGGCATCCGATAACATTATGCCATCTTAAACAATACTTTGTCCCCTTAATAAATGCTTTTAAGTTGTTCTAACTCACTTCTGAACTGTCCATTTATTTATTTATTTATAGGTAAAAAGCTAACTAACTTCGAACACAAGGCTCAATTCCTAATCCTTTGCTAAATCATAATTAAGATTACATGGTGTGGGTAGATCGTAGCTTTCCATTTTACACTATCTAGGGTTTGTTCCTGAAACCCGGAAGTTAGCTGATATTCTAAAGCGACTTCCAACACCACTGACTGTTGACATTGACTGTCCATTGATTATTCTGCTCACTTTTTAGCTGCATAGTACCAAGGAGTAATGAGGCAACAGGCCACACCTGGCCAAGCAACTGTTTGACAGCCATTTGTTCTCCTGTGGTGGCCAATTCATATGCCAAAATAAGTCCTCATGCTCCCAGAACCTTTTAAAATTTTACCCCAGTGAAAATGCTTTCAGTTTGATTAATTGAACAGATTAATTGATTATTAATTATAGCTGTGATTTCTAATGTAGATTTGTTTTTTACAATGCGATTTAACACAGTATATTTAAGTGTTTAACCTGTTACATGTTTAGATTTTTTTTTCCCCCAAACACATTTCTTCTGTGAAGTTCACAGTTCACCAATATCTTTCCATTGGAAAGGTCTTAATGCAATTACAATATTTTAGCAATTTGTAAAAAACAGTTTTCTTAGTTGCTTCATGCAGATCAAGATTTTGAGCCTTCTAAAAGACAATAACACAGTTTCCACAACCTTGTGACACAGGTGTTTAAAAACTATTAAGCAAGCCATTGCATCAGTTAGGTTTAAAAGAATTGGATATATTAATCACTGTCAATTATTCTAATAAACTACTCATCAAAGGCTCTTAAGCACCTCCTATACTATTAGACTATGCAGTGTGTGTTATACCCATGTAGCATCACAGAAAGATTTCTGAATTAATCCCTAATAATGTTGCCAAATTTACAACACATTTCCCTTGTGGAGAGGGAAGAGCCTTACAAAAGGACAACCTTCACTACAGTAATGCCACTAGTCAGTAGACTGGCCAAACAGAAGCCATTCCTCACTAAAAGGCACCGCCTGCTGGGAGTTTGCCAAAAAGCACCTGATGGAGCGTGAGAAACAAAATCCTCTGGGTCTGAGTGGTGGTAGCATCGTGCTGTGGGGATGGTTATCATCATAAAATTATCATATCATTTCATCAAGAAAACACAGGAAAACATAGAAAACACTTTCGTCACCAAAGTAGTAAGTCATGGGTCTAAATTCTAATGTAAACGAGATTTACAATTAACCAAACACCAGTTTTTACTTTGTCATTGTAACATATTGTGTGCAGATTGATGAGGGGAAAAATCTATCTATCTATCTATAATCTGAATTGAAATTGAGAGAAGAACCTTTGGCTCAGTTGTGATCACATGATGCTCAGCAGACAAAGCACATGCGCACTACACGTATTTCAAGACCTTGCTCGTTTATTAAGTTAAACTTAAAAACCTTTACTATTCTTGCAAAATGCTTGCAGACCAAGTTACTTGCATTCCACAGTTCCACTGTATAAGTATGGCTAATGTGCATTGTGCCATTGGGAAATAATGGCATGAAGAATTTGTCAGAGAAAAACAAATGTAATAATTTAATATGTCTAGAAACCGGGTTTTGTTTTCTACTGAAAACGTCCTGTTGTTAATAGCTTGAGATACTATGCCTAGTCCATACAGTACATGGATATTTTTTAAGGGGTTTTCTGTGTGTTTTGGGCTTTCTACATGCATGCTTCAGGTCACTGAAAAAAGACATTTTGCAAAATTCCTTCGGAATGAAGATATTCATAAACTCAGGACAGAAAAAAAATAGCTTTTGGCTTTTAAGAATGTGCACTGATATCTCTTTTCTTTGACAGATGAGTATAATGTACCAGTACCAATGTACCAGTAATCTTTTTTTGTTCAGGCTTCTTTTTGGCCAACATGGAAGCATGCAGACATTTTTAAGAACAATGTGAAAAAAATGTAAATGAACATCCCCATGTGGCTCAGTCCTGTGTGGGCTAAGATTCGCTGCACTATTTGCCTGAGCTACTGTTCATGCATTTTATTTTTACTTTTCTAGCTGTATTTGTATGAGGAAATACAGTTTGAAATGTTTATCCAGCCTGCATTGCAAGTATTCGAATATACGTGATGAATGTCATTGCCATACACTTTTGGGAGTGCCTCCAGACAGTAGCAATTACATATAGAGACTATTGTGAAAGAACATGAAACTCAGGAGCATTACTCTGAAAAATACCAAATGTGTTTATGCAAAATGTATATTCGCTAAATCTTTTATAGTTATTATTGTACTATTTGATTATGTCCATTTTCAAGAAACACAACAAAAAAGTTTAATTTGTAAATATTTTCACAAATGAAGAAAAATATAACAGTGTCAGAATCCTTTTTAGTCAGTGATGTTCAGTTTAATCAACTAAGCAAATTTTTAAGGCTGTCTGAGCCGGCTTTTAGGCCAGACTACATCGCTTTGTTTTGCTTTTTTCTTTGAAAAAAAAAAAACATTCTAAAAAGCTTCTTCATGTGAACCTCTGTATTGTGGACTCTTAACTGCCTATTACAGGGTTATTCCAAAACTTCACTACAAGGTAGCATACGTTTTTCATACAGAATGAATGTGATAGCATCTCAATTTAATATTGTTGAGGTCTTTTGTCGTCCCGCACCACCAAAATCTATGGTCTCCAAGGAGGTTCTGTTTGGGTTGAAAGTGACCCAAGCACCTGTTCTGGTCCAGTTCATGTCCAAGATGCTCTCCATTACTGCATGCAAGAAACTGGGCCATCACTCATTTGATAGCTATCCTGGAACATGGGGCAAATTCGCAAAGACTAAAAGCCAGCCGTTCTCCTCAAATCTCTCCTGTCACAACAGCTTCTGGAAGGTATGAAATCAATGTCGTGGTGATTAGACAACACTATGAACGATATCCCAGCTAAATTATAGGACTCATCCTCATTCACAACAGAGAGAAATTACTCAGACATGGGTAATCAGGATACAGACTGTATGACAAGAGGTGGTGTGACAACGACAATCGTGTCTGTCACTCACTGTTCTTGAATATTAATAAAGGCAAAGGAGGCTTGCAGAATGACGATGAGAAACCGGGTCTATGTGAAAACGATAGAGTTACTAAGGAGGTTGTGGCTGATGGTCTACAGGTCCACGTCAGTATTCGTATTCAAGCTTAACGAAATCGCATCTCTCTCTCTATGATTTCTTTTTTGTTGTTGCGTGGAATAATTCAGTCCTCAGCTCTATCTGGTCTATGCATCATATGCTCACAACACATCAGTTTCCGATGTTAAGACATAATGCATAAATCGGGTTATATTCAAAAGTGGTGGACGTTTACAAACCCCCCTATTTACAGCATCCTGCACAGAGCCGAGCTGGCGCTCGAAGCTTATCCAGTGTCTGGCGACAACAACAATCAGAAACACCATGCCTTTGTCAAATACAGGCTCAGACTATATGTGCATTTAGCACTTTGATATTATAACCGGAATAATAAAGTGAGACTAGGCATTGCATCATGTCCATTTTACAAGGATGTTTAATACAATCACACCAAGTCCTAACTGTCGTCAAGCTCATGTTTCCTTCTGTCAGCGCTTCGGATCAATATTTCAATAGACAAGATTTACACACGCTACGTGGTTGACTTAGTCATTGCTTTTGACTACATCAATTCTTACCTCCTCCACCGAAGCGAATAAATGTCCAAGCGAAAAGAAACGCTTCCGATGTCCGCCGAATTGTCCATGCGCTAGACACGACCTCCGAGACAGTCTGAATACTCAAAACTGGAAACCATTACCATTTCCACACCGGCTTTGGCTCTGATGATGCCCTGTTCAGTTATGCGGCTCTGACTACACGCGCCTCCATTGAGCTGCACCGTTAAATGGAATACCGGATAGCTGCTACCAAGTGGCGCGCGCAGCAAAGCTCGGATCACTGATTTCCTGAGCTCATAAGACAATACTGATAAAAACGGGATTTCTTTTAAAAACGTACCCAAGATGATCAGGTGAAGTACACAAACTGGAACCAAATATGACAATCGGCTTAAATTTGGGAGAAAGTAACGGAATAAAACGCTGTTGACAGCCTTGTTGTTTATACAGTATTCTTAATCTGATTAGTGAAGCTCTTACATAACGGCAACGTTGCAGAATAAAACCCATTAGAGATCATGTAGTACCATTTTACTGTATCTAGCTAGACAAGACACACCAACTTGGTCACCACAATAACTTGGTTATTTGCAACTTGGTTTACTGTGCCACTGCATTACTTATTCAGTGCAAAATATAGCACTCATGAACTAAAAAAAAAAAAAAAGAAGTGAATTATGCATTTACGTTCAAAACTCAACCCATAATTCAATGTTCAAAGGCATTTGAATGAAAACAATGCATTGTTTATATGGCATAAAAATCTGAGCTTCATAGGATCAAATGAAAGACATGCTTCATTAAACACAGATATTTTAGGGATTCCATTAAAAAAAATACATGTGCAGTGTAATTTAGACAGCAGCAGCAAAAATAACCATAAGCTACAAATTGCAACAACAACAAAAAAAATCTAAAGCAAAAATATATAGTTACAAACACTATTGTGAGAGCCACAAAACACAAATATCCTGTACACGTTTATATACAGTTCCACTGTGGTTTCCTCCACATGTCCTTCCAGAAAAGACCATAAAATATGTACAAGACCTTTAAAACAACAAATCATTGTCTGTGCAGCTTCCCAGGCAAGAAATGATCTTCAAGCCACTGACCATCCTGACTCTCAGCTAACTAGAGCTGGAGGAGCTGCTTTGTCCTGTATTGACCTGGATGAAATCATTTAGCCCATCAAAGCCCTGGCAGAAAAGAAACTCCACATACCAGCTCCAGTATCGTCCAACCTCAAGAGAAAACATACAAATTATTCACTTATATTCAAAGACAATCCCACATACACCCTAACAAACACACACAACCAAGCAGTAAGTTGCCTCAAAAATATTTGCAACCAAACACATTCGAAGTGACTAGTGACCTTAATAAAAACGGAAATGACATTACCTTTATGGAGCTGAGGTCTACACATGCCCTTTCTGGCCAGCACTAAGAAACAAAAAGAAAAAAATTAACAACTTTACTCTTAATTCTTATTGGTATAGACTGCTTGGTGAAGGGTTTTTAGACCACATAAAATTATGTTCCTTTTATTTTAGTATAATAAAATATAAATTCATTATAAATTTTTATTTGATTGATTAAGTCTTGATTCATGTTTAAAATATGGAGAACAATTCATTTAAACCTGACAATTACAGCCATCATCTCTTAATTTAGTTACCCCTTGCTAGGTTAATACTCTCCACTCTTATGGGATGGCTTTCCACTTGATATTGGAGGGTGGCTATGGGGATTTGACCATTTAACCACAAAAGCATTAGAGAGATCAGGCACTGCAGTCATGTAAAGTGCCCTGGGGTCAGCACTGCCGTTAATTTCAAAGATGTTCAGCGGGGTTGCCATCAAGTCTCTATGCAGACTAATGGAGCCATCATCACATCTCGGTTTGTCCAGTTTGAATTGGAAAAACGTTAGTAATCTGCACAATGTCTTCACCAACTTTGTCATACTGAAACAGGTTTGGACCTCAGCTAAAGGAAAGTATATTATATATATAAATTAACATGGTATCGTCTACTTCATTATTATTTTTGAATACTTAATTTTTTATTTACTATTACTGAATACTTAACGATGAAAATCACCTCTGGCTGTATGTCAAACTATTTCAATATGCTAGAGCAAGAAAAGATCATCATAAAATGACTCGTCTCCGCCGCCACTATGGAAGGCATGAACTCTATTAAAAGCGCACTAAGGGATGTTTTGCTAATTTTATCAAATGAACTGGCAATTTAAACAAGTAAACACCCTGGTTAAACTGTATATGGCATGATTTTATAATAACAAAAATCTAATTCCAGTTGTAGAATTTTTCCAACATTAAGCAGTTAAATCCTAGAGCGTAAAACAAACTCAAACAGTAATAAAGTCCTTCTACCTGCTAACATATTTCAATGTCAATATGTCAATAGCACATACTCACCTTTTGATGAAACTCAATGGCATACTTGAAGAAAGCTGGATGGTGAACAAGATCAAAGCAGTTCCAGTACTTATGTGCCTTGCTCTGGATAATCAGGTGCTCGTCAATGTCGTTGGTTGTGCCAAGCAGGAATGGTTTGGAGTTCCACAGACAGTTAACCATGGCTACAAGTTGCATATTAAAATCTTGGTATGTAGTTTTACTTATGTGAAATGTTTCCTGCAATTCAAGGAGAGCAAATATATTTCTGTTGAGTAGACACTACATATACAATGTATTATGTACTACTGTACTTTTTGGTATTTGTGGAATGTCTGCACAGTTTAAGGTGACTAAGAATTTATCTGACTGTACAAGAAAGCATGCATCAATGACAAAGGGTTCGGTTTGAGTAACAAACATCTTTAAAAAAAATTAAGATCATCATGGTCAGCTGGACACAAAAAATTAAATAAATGAGTACCACATTAGACATAAGGGGCTGCACATCATTAGTTAAAATTTTTTAATAACCCTTAAAAAAAATTGTACACTGTAGCAATTATTGTTGGCCTTACAATTATTTTAATTACCTCACTTTGCTGCTCCTGTTTTTTTGCCAAGGTCAGATTTTTCCTGTATCTGAGAAAAAGAATATTGATGTTTAACAAGTAACCGGTTATGATTCGTATGCAAACCAAGATTTGCACCAGTGTTTCACATCCCATCACTAAATTATAAATTACATCAACACTGACTTGTACTTGCTGCTGCCCAACATACATCACTGCTTACCTGTACATTATGTAACCCAAACGATCCACAGTGAGCGAGTCTGCGGCAAGGAGAGCTGCATAGAACACACCAGCTGGGGGCAAGATAACTAGAGGCACGTCAAACTTTACCAACATGTCACACACCTACAAACAAGAGCACATAAAACAAAAAAAAATTATTTTGTACTGCATGCTGTAAAAATCACCTAGTGTATAAACAAACTGTAAATTTGTAAATGAAAATAAAAAGTACAGTAGCTGAAACAAGTGAAATGACTGATAGCTGAAAAGAAAACCAAGTTTGCCCAGTTCCGACTCCTAAACATAACTAAACAGCAAAACTGCCTTACTGTCTCGTAGAAGTTGAGTGTGTGATTAAGGAGTAGGATGTGGCAGTTCTCCAGACGGAGTCCCTCAGCAGCTAGTCGTCCAACAATGCTCACAAGCTCTGTGAGGGTTTCTTTAAACCCAGATAGGTTCATAGCTCTGCAGAATTTTTTTAAATAGAAAGGTTAAAATAATAACTATATTGCACAGTAAAAATAAGACACCATGTCACACAAAAGCTGTATTCCTCACACCTTGCTGCATTCATAGATTCAAAACAAGCAGAGACGGGACTCAAATAACAAATATCACATTGATATCACATCATTGATGTGTGAAATTTAGACTAGGTTACCAGGAAAGAAAATTAGGCCACATAAAACTGAAGGAAAAAGGAGATTGCAACAATTGCTCACTACTATTTTTTAGAAAGAAAAAATAACACATCATGTGCATCCGCTCGGGCATTGTTTCCACCAGCTCATGCAGGATTAGACAGTTGATTTCAGTTAAGAGTTGCGTTAAGTTTTGGCTGAGAGCTTCTCCAGCACATCCATAGTGGGGTTAATGTCAGCACGCTGGTAGCTTCTGGTGAAATTCATGTGTGAATGATTCCTCATTGTCCCAAAACCATTCTTTCACAATTGGAGCCTGATGAATCTTGACACAGACATATTCCAGGACAACAGTGTCATAAGGAAGAAAATAAATCCATTGATGATTACCTGAATGCAAGGTATGAACAGGTTGTCAGTTGACCCCAGATGATAATGGTGCCTCCAAAGGTTTGTACAGTGGCCTCTATGCATGATAGATCCATCACTTCATGAGCTTCACTTCTTATCCCGATACACACATTGCTCTGGACTTATCAGACCACATAACCATTTTCCATTTTTCCAAATCCAACGTTTATGCTCCCTTACATGGAAGCTTTTTTTTTTTTCCTCAATAGCTTCAGTAACAAGTGGTTTCTGGCCACACAGCTGTTTTGACCCAATCCTTGTCTCATGGTGCATATGAAAATTCTCTTACATTTACTATTGAACATAGCTTGGGCTTCTACTGTCAATTTTTATGATGCAATTTCACTGAGCATTTAAGTGATTTTTTTTTTCAATCATGATTTTGTTTGTTTTAACCACATATCTGCAAAGCTGTGATATTATGCTTATCCTTCCAGGTTTTTATAATGGTGTGTAGGCAAGTTCCTAGCCCAACTGCAGCAAGATTCTTTTTCTTTGCAGTCTGATAAGTTAACCCTTCTGAACACAGTAATAACTTTTCCACAATCACAGGATATGTATTCCGACATGGTTGCTCACTAAATTAAAAAATAGTCACTATCAATTTTTTTCCAGCTAATTCAAATTAATCACTGCGAGTAATTATAAACCACTTTTATGTATTTGCTCACCTACATCTAAGCAGCAACCTTTTTTGGCTGACAGTGCGGATAACCCATGTGAAGCATTAATTTTCTCACCATGAGCCTGAGCTCTGCAACAAATGGTTACCCAGGTGGTTCTGGGACTAATGCTTCTTCTAATTAATTGTAACTGAGGCATAAACATCACAGTAAGACATATTCATACATATTCGCATAGGATCAAACAGGAGACAAATGAAGCAATGCAACATGGACCAAAACAACAGACCTAATATACAATTATATTAAAAAGATTAGTATCAAACTGGATTTTATGTATTTTCTTACTGCATGATATTTTATAGACACAAAAACACTGAACACTTCTCATGTGAGTCTGACAAAGTTAGTGTCACTACCACGTCAGTTCTAGCCACGAGTCTGATATCACTTTTCTTGTAAAAACAGTATTGCTGAATTCCTAAAAATAATAATAATAATAATAATGACAGAGATGCTCACACTGTGTTGTTGGTGTTGATGCTCAAATCCAAGCACTCCCCTAGAGGGTTGACAGAATGCCAAGTCAGCCATTTCAGCAGCATACTGTTCAGACACTCAATGACACTGCACTGTGAGAAGGACATGAAACCAGAAACACACAGTTATAGCTGGTGAAGAGTTAAAATCTTCACAGGAGTACAAATATAATGTACACACTCGCGCACACACACTCACTCGTCCACACTTGCCCATCACACCTACCATTTGGAGGTTCCTCAAACTGTGGGTACTGGGGAATTTAACAAGATGTACTACGTTGCCATTGGGAGAATTCCATATCATACTTACCATGGGGAGAAAATATTTTGTTAAATGTTCACAAACAGCTGAATGTAACCGATGTGCTTTAATTAAATTTTATATACAACTGCACTCTTTTTACATTATGTTACTGATAATATAATGTAAATTTATTATATTCTGTGCATACATACAGAAACTTTGTGTGTGAAAGTGGAAGGTATACAACTGTAGAAGCCCACATTGGGTTCCACTTCTGTCAGCCAAGAACAAGAATCTAAGGCTAGATCTAAGGCACAGACTCACTAAAACAAGACAGCTGAAGATAGGGGGGGTGGGGGTATCCAGCCTCCAGCTGTCAGTTTTTGGTGATTGAGACCACTGTAGCCTCAGATTACTGTTCTTGGCAGACATTAGTGGAACCTGATGTGGACTTCTGAGTAGAGTTTTTTCAATTTTAAAACTGTTGCTTTAATACCAATGCAGTTGAGAATTTCAGTAATCTTTGATACTGTCTCACTGAGACAGTGGCCATGGATTTTCGGTTTTAAAAAAATCATGGTGATGAATTTGTCTTGGCCTAATTAGTTTAATGCGTGCCAAGGAAACATTTTAATGAAAATGATTTGATATTTGCTGCTGTGGTTAGGGGTTTGCTTTTTGTAAACTGTGTAGTCTCTGAGCAAAACAAGAAACCTCTCTGCTCTCTTTACCATCACTAAGTACTCACTTCATGCTTGGGGTTTACTTCTGGCTATGTCACACACATTAATGCTGCCAGCATTGTGTGTAAAAAGACATTCATATTAGCCAAATTAAACAGCCATCCACATAAATATGGATTTTTTTTTTAAACAATGCTGGTATTGTACCATTGTCAAATTTCAAGTACCACAGCATTTTTTTAAAAGCTGGGTTTTATATTGTATTAAATTATATTGAAGGTAAGCATTTGCTTATGTCAACACACTCCATGGCCAAGGAGCTCATTAGTATGTGAGACATCACATCAGGCACTCCGCATGCCTTCTGGTCAAATCAGTTATAGCAACCTATGTTCACTCATGCAGATGTCCATTCGAGCAATGGAAAAATAAATTTGGTGTCTATTTATTTTTGGAAACTTATTGTTAGCCTCCATTAGCCAGAGCCCTGTATTGAGGCTGTCTCAATGACACAAAACAAAGAGCCTTTTATTGTCTCAAGTGGCATTTTTTAAAAATATCTGCAGCCTTTCCTTTTAAGAAAAGAACAGTGACAGAAATATTTCTAAAGAATTAGCTGGACCTCGTACACAACTGTTTGCAAGAAACCTGCAAAATTTTATTGCATTTTTCCACATTTCAAATAAGAAGGCTATTCTTTCTCACAGTCATGTAGGAAAAAGTTCCCATATGCTCATTGTTTCGATTCTGTAAACCTTTGACTTGACTCAAATACCTAAATTCTTGATTTGGACTCTACAGGAAAGACTAAAGACTTGGCACCGTCTTGCATTTTGTTGCTTGTGAAATCTCTGTCCTCGTCACAACACCGGTACAGAAAAACATGGCAAGAATGGTGTAAAATAACTCGACAGGCCTGCTGAAAGCAGTGACCTAAACCATAAACACCTTTGAGATGACACCTTGGAATGCTGCCTGCACCCCAGGCTTTCTTCTGTTCTTGTGGCTGAATAATCTATTCACCCTTGCTGCAATGTCTGAACGTAATGGTTAGGCGTCCACAAACATAGGCCACGTCCAGGCACAATACTGTTTCATGTAGTGTATGGTTTTCTGTTTTGTTTTTTTGCAAAAAAGGTAAGAACTGAAATTGCAAGTGAACAGGAAGAAAGCACAAAAGATTAGACACCTACCTTAAAGAACACATTGGAGGTGAAGTAAAGTTGAATCAGTGGGTCAAAGACAAGCATTTTGACATCTGTGGATTTAAGACAAAAATGACGCATCAAATATTCACATAATGATCATGAGTAACTAGAACTGCACTAAACGTTATTTTAAAGACAAGGGCTAGAAAGCAAAGCGCAATAAGAATACCCTACCAGAAGGACACTAATTTTTATAGTGAGCCAAGGCTGGTATTTAAAAGGCAAGCTTCCTAACTTCCGATTTTTTGTAACCACTACAGAGGCTGTATTTTAAAGGCTGCATAATTATTTTCATCCAGTTACAGTGCATGACCTGCTGCCAGATGCTATAAATATACAGTAAAAGCTAAGGAGAACAAGCTTGGGGAAGACTCACATTGGTTGGACTTCAGGGGGATGTGACTAAGAAGATCCAAAATCTGGGATCGTAGCAGAGAACCATCCCAGACACTCAGGAATTTGTAGAGAAAACTCTCTGTGCTGAAGAAAACCTCCTGTAAAATAAATAAATAAATAAATAAAAACTTTTTAAAAAACTTATAGCACAAGCCTTGGGGTGATTTTATTAATTAGAAACACAGAGGCTATCCAACCTTTCATAGTTATACAGGGGCACCAAAAGAAATGATTTAGGTGTTTGTGCTTTTATATAAAATTTCTTTAATACAATTCAATTTTTAAACCTGAGAGCAGCACATTTGATGTCACAAAAGGGATAATGTTATAAAATTAAGGTTGATCAGATTTCTGTAAAACAAATGTATATCCTTAAGCAATTTTACACAGTTTAACATTTGTTAGTTTACCTAAATAATTAAAAGCTTGAAATGATTCTGAATCTAAAACTGACCCAGTGTTTCCCACACAAGTATACTCACTCACTCATCATCTATACCGCTTAATCCTGTATTCAGTGTCACGGGGGGCCTGGAGCCTATCCAAGGAGACTTGGGGCACATGGCAGGGTACACCCTGGACAGGGTGCCAATCCATCATAGGGCACAGACACACACATACGCTCACTCATTCACACACTACGGACAATTTGGGAACGCCAATTAGCTTAACCTACATGTCTTTGGACTGTGGGAGGAAACCGGAGTACCCGGAGGAAACCCACCAAGCACGGGGAGAACATGCAACACAAAGACGGGAATCGGCGACAGTGCTAACCACTACACCACCGTGCCGCCCCACACAAGTATAATATGGGAAAAATGTTGCATAAATGTAGAACTCACAAAATATATTCACATATTATTAATATTGGTCACAGAAACACCCAAAAACAACCATTAAAGCTGTGATCTTATGAATCTGTGCTATCTCTTTTTACCCATTTTTAAATTAAGTCATGTTTGTATATTTGGTTTAAATTAAACACAGTTCTGTTCACAATATTGCTTATGTAATGATGACTATACTTCAGATTAGTGTGTCGGTCCTCACCCCCTGGAAGTTCTTTTGGATAATAGGGTTAGATCTAGATCTATAGATCCAGTGGCGGCTGCTGAATTGGAAGAAAACCAATCCTTGGCATCCTTCCAACAGTTGGTAAAGAAATATGATATTCCCAAATCACATTTTTATAGGTACTTGCAGCTTCTGAACTTTGTAGCATTGAATTCTAATCATTTCCCATCATGCCCGCCATTTTCTTTAGTAGATTCAATATTTGAATGTAAATCAGTCCAAAACCGGGTATAAGCAGGATTTATGAATTACTAAGTAGGTATGATTCAACATCTTTAGATTTACTCAGGAATAATTAGGAGCCGGATTCAGATGAACCAATTTCAGAGGAAATCTGGCACAAAATAATACAGGGAAGTTTCTAATCATCCATTCGCTTTAGGCATGCTGTAATACAATTTAAGATTGTACATCATTTACCTTGGTCAAAAGTCAAGACTTTCTTAGATTAAAGCTGATGTACTGTAGATACCATATGTGATCAATGCAGACAGGGTCCTGTAACTCTGCTGCATATGTTTTGGACTTTACATGTTCTGGACCAATATTTTTGAGACCTTCTCTGGACTATTTGGAAAGGTAGGTAGAACCATCTCCATTTATTGCATTGTTTGATGTGGCCCAGGAAAACACTAGTTTTAGCAAAAGCAAAATCTAAATATTGGCCTTTTGTTCTAGTTTAGCAAGGAGACTTGTACTGACTAAATGTTGGTGGAGAAGGGTCTTTCCATTTAGACACTGGATAAGGAAAGTGATGTACCATCTTAAGCTGGAGAAAATTAGGTACAGTGGAACCTCGGATTGCGAGTAATCCGGTTAGAGAGCGTTCCGAAAGACGAGCAAAAATTTTAAATAAATTTTGACTTGGAAAACGAGAGTCTAGTTTATGAATACAGAGTGTCATGTAGCACGCATGTGCTTCTTGTTTTGACGTCAAGCATTACGTGATCACAACTTGAGCCAATGCACGCGCTGCGGAATTGTGGGTTATTGTCTCCCCTGCTTGGTCTGTCAATGGTATAATCAACATCTGTGCACGTGTGTCCTGTTTACTATAACGCTGTGACCACGCAGTGAAAGCATATTTTATTTTGTTTGTGCACGAGGGTGAAAGTCGTCCTTTCACACATGCATGTACTGTTTATTATAAGCAGTGTTGGGGGACGTTACTTTTTAAAGTAACTAATTACATTACAAAATTACTGTCTTCAAAAAGTAATCATTACTTCGTTACTTTCTGATAAAAGTAACTAATTAGAGTACTTTTCCATTGCAGAAAATGAAAACTTTTACGGATTACATTTTTTAAAAAAGTAACTAAGCAAGTGAGCACTTGAATGGCATACCTAACGCATTAGATTACTCGTTACATCAAAAACGTTTCCTATCCGAGTACTCCAACACTAATTATAACACACATGTGCGCACTCATATAAAGCAAAAGCAAGTCTCATTAGAGAAGTTAAAGATCCATTTTCTCTCTCTCTCAGCCTGCACAGAACTTTGTGTGCGCGCGCCCCTTCCCCCTCCTCTCGCCTTCATGCACACACGCTCTCTAACATATTATATACACACATTACATATTATAATTAAAAAATATATATAATTTTTTTTAATGTATTTATTTTTTTGTGTTGTGGAACAAATAATGATGATTGTTGATTTTCCATTATTTCTTATGGGGAAATTCACTTTGATTTACGGATGTGTTTTAATATATGAGCCCGGAACAAATTATGCTCGCAATCCAAGGCTCCACTGTACAGTATTTGCTTTAGGCATGTTTACTAGTACATTTTATAATATCTGGAAACCTTTCTTAACTTTTGTTGAGGAAATGAACACAGGCAATATGGTATTGTATAGAAAGGCTGTGAGGAATATTATTTATGCTATTATTGTTTTCTATTCTATGTACTGATTGGTATAGTATCTTTATAAAGTGGAAACTTGGAATGTGAGTATAATTTGTTCCGGAAGCATGCTTGTATATCAAAACACATGTATATATAAAAGCAAATTGCCCCTTAAGAAATAATGAAAACTCAGATTATTCATTCTACAACAAGAAAAACAAACCTAAAAATTATTAATAAAAAAATTATAGTAAAAATTCAACAAAGTAACCTGTACTTTACCTTTGAAAAAAGTAAAAATAAATCCTGATAGATAAGTGTTTCCTTTAGTGTGTTTGTGTGTCAGTGCTCACACGTGTATGAGTGCGTGTGTGAAGCTAAAATAAGGCTAGAGGAGGAATGACTCCTCCCCCCGGGACGAGTTTCACACACAAAAAAACGATGCTTTATGTGCGCATACGTGTCAGTGTTGTAGTAAACAATGAACACGCACACGGATGTTAACTATACGAGTGGCGCACGCGCAGAGACCAAGCATGGGAGATGATTACCCACAACTCCACAGCGCTCGCGAGAGAAGAAACATTGCCTCAGTTGTGATCATGTGGCGCTCGGAGTCAAAACAAGAAGTGCATGCGTGCCACATGATACTCAAAGACGCTTGGTACGCATAAATCCAGATTTACTCATTTAACAAGGCAAAATGAATTTTTTAAAATTGCTCGTCTTGCGGAACGCCCACAAACCGGGTTACTCGCAATCCGAGGTTCCACTGTATGTAAAAGTTTGCTTTTGTGTTTCTTTGTTGCTGTGTTGTTGTTTTTGGTTCTTTCTGTATAGTTTGAAAATAAATGTAAAAATAATGTTTAATAAAAACAAACAAAAAAAATTATATATAGCTTATGCTGTGCAGAAAAAAAAGGATGCGACATATTGCACAATCCTGACCCCAACATCGTAATGTGTTTATTGTATGGAGTAAACCACTTTTGTGCTGGCAGGTAATGTCAGCCCATTCCAAGGGCAACCACCACACATACACAGTCGGTACTAAGGCCACACACAGCCTGGTATTTTTAAAAACGGAGATTTCTATCTGCGGTTATGGCCTTTCATCCACACGCAAATGTAGTTTTGGTAGTTGAAAGCAGAGCTTTTGGAGAACTCCGTCCAAAGTAAAGATTTTCCAAAACTTTCTGTGGTGTTGTGTGGACAGGGAAAACTGAGATTTTGGCTTCTTGTAACATCACCTTGTGTACTGATGCTGTCAATGTGATTTGACGTCAGTGATGTTTGAGGATTTTTGTGCAATAGTGGTCTTGCGTATAGTAAACCAGTGACCGTGTTAACGTTGCTTATTGGACTTTTTACATGCGTGTACATACTCGTACATTATGTTAACAAACAGAAGTTATACCTTAATGCACTACGAAGCTCACTTCTGCTACATACAAAACCCTGAAGACGCAGACCACACACAGACAGCGATGGCGGTTTTGGACGAGACCAATCAAACTTCTAACTTTGTTTCTATCTTCAAACAAAGTGCAACCCAGCAATGTTTTATCTATGCTTCTGATTGGCCCCCTGTTGAATAGGGATACTCTTAACAGCACTTAACAGGGTGTTTTCATGTGGACAAAGACATTTTTAAAACATAGGTCGTGTGGACAGAATTATTTTAAAAAACGAAGTAGAAAACCCTCCATTTTTAAAAATACCTGGCTACGTGTGGACATGGCCTAAATTTATTGCTATACATTATCTATTGATATATATATGATATTATAATACAATAATAATATTAATATAGTTTTAATAGAATATACATCACACTATTTTTTTTTATTATATATATATTTTTTGGTGTGGGAAACACCAAATCAACTAACTGTTAAACTGTTTGAATCACACAGTCCTAATGTCCATCCTGCATAGTCTCACCTGGAGAAACTGTTGCGAGGAGAGGATGGTACTCAGGAATGTAGTGGCCTCAGAAAGGTCATCTGAAGCCCAATCATCAGGACAGAGCAGGAACTCTATCCCATAAACGAAGAGAGGAAAAACATTACTGGATCCAGTAATGACCAGACATACCAGACAGAAGAAAAAAAAAGAAATCACAACAACAGGGCTAGCAGAAAAAGGAACAAAAGGACTGCATTGGCATACTCAAAGCTAAAGGATTTGGGTATTTTTACCCTCTTGGAGACAATGTCCAAGCCAGAAATTAAGGCGCAGGAATGCAGACTCATCCTGCACACAGTCCAGGTAGTGCAGGGCTAAAGAGGATCCGAGCAAAGAGCCCATTTGAGCTGGCAGCTAAAACAAAAGAAATGATAGTCATAAAGAGCATGCAATTTCTTATGTTCCCACTTGCCATAGGGCAGTATATGCTGAAGTTATGCTATGTGCCCAACCCATTTATTAATGAATAAGATTACAATAGTCTTTCATAATGTCAACATTTCAGTTATCAGTGACGGACTGTTAATGGACATGCCTTAAAATCATCATAATTAAGAAGTGTATCTTGTACCCTTTGGAGAACTGACTACTGTAATACTGAGGCAGAATGTTTTAAAATTAGAGGAGAAAGCAGTAGTGCTCTACTGTCACCGTAACTGATTTCTTCAGAGTGTACGATTGACCTCCCTCTTTAGTTTATCTTTATTTTTGCTAAACTCTTTTTCCTCAAATGACATGCATGATTTATGGCACCTGTTGCAACAATTTACATGCTTTTAAAGCCAGCATACTAAGGTTTGTAATTTAGTTTAATAATGTATAGTCTTCCAAGTCTTCTGTTAATATTTCAATCCATAATTTATTTCTACTTTTGAATAATATAAAAAATATGATCAACATAAAAACTGACAATATTTTATTAGACATATCAAATATGGAAATATTTCTACTTTCTACAACTTCCCTATGTGATGCCTCTGAGCACAACAAAGATTTGACCTAGACTGACCTCGATTTACTTTTCCAGTCATGTTTTTACTTATAAATGGCAGAAAAGGTAATGACTTACGGTTATTTGGCAAAGGTCAGTCAAACTAGTTCTATAACTTGTTCATTTCACTCAGTGTGCTAAACTGATTTTGAATAACAACAAAACATGGCTGAACAATGATGCCTATATTGTGACAAACAGCAAGTATGCAAGGGTATGTCATCATAAGTATGTCATTTTGCAGGATTACCTCTATGTTGTGAATGTTTTGCAGCAGCTGGGTGAAAGATTGCAGTTCCTGTAAACGGAAGACTTTCCTTTCAGAGCTCGTATCAAATGCTGTGCTGAAACCAGGAAACTCCAGATGATGCAGTTTCTGTAATTAATTATAAAGGAAGATCAAAGTATAGATAAAGGAAGTATAGTATAGACTTCAAGAAAAATGGAGGTTTAAAAATTAAGGATTTTCCTATGTGGTCAGCGTGTGATTAAATTTGTAAATCATAATTAAATTAGCTTCTAGTGTAGCAAGTGAGTCCCCTGTAACCAAATCACAATAGTTGTTAAAGTGGAACCTTGGATTATGAACATAATTCGTTCCAGAAGTGGGTTCGTATATCAAAACACTCGTAAACCAAATTCTATTTTCCCATAAGAAATAATGGAAACCCAAATTATTCATTCCACAGCCCAAAAAAATAAATATATAAAAATGATTAATACAAAATATAAATTAAAAATAAAACAAATTAACCTGCACTTTACTTTTAAAAAAAAAGTAAAAATAAATCAAGACAAATAAGTGTTTCCGTAGGAATAAGCCCCTCCCCTCTCCCTCTTCTCGTCTTAAAGTGTAACCCTCTCTTATTTGAGTTTCACACACACAACGGAAACACTGTTTTATCGGGAAAATAAACAAGAAATCTCTCTAATGACACTCGAATGAGTGCACACTAACGGAATCACTGCTGTAAAGTAAAAATAAAACAAATTAACCTGCACTTTACCTTTGAAAAGAATCGCGACAGAGCAGTGTTTGTGTGTAGAGCAAAGTGCATTTGTGTGCGTGTGAAGGCGGAAGGAGGAGGGGCGCGTGTGCATGTGTGAAGGCGAGAGGAAGAAGGGGTGTGTGTGTGAATAGGCACAGTGCCCAATGACGCGCGCCTGCAAAGTGCAGGCTGATACAGAGAGAGAAAATGGATCTTTACCATTTCTAATGACACTTGATTTGCTTTACACACACACGTGGTCACAGTGTTATAGTAAACAATACACGCGTGCACGGATGTTGATTATACCAGTGAGAGACGAGCACTAAGAACAGGAAGAGACGATTACCCACAGCTGCAGCGCAAGAGAGAAAAACCGTTGGCTCAGTTGTGATCAGATTGTGCATGATACATGATGCTCGGTATTCGTAAACCAAGACTTGTTCGTTTTTCAAGTCAAAATGTATTAAAAATCTTTGCTCGTCTAGCGGAACCCTCGCAAACCGTGTCACTCGCAATCCAATGTTCCACTATATTTATAAATCATGACAAACATTTGTTGTGTTTAAATGAATGTTAATCAATTTCATTGCCATTCACACATAAATTTATATTACCTTGAACGGTAAAGCAACTATTTTTGACCGGGTACATATGATGAATCAAGACTGTGTTCCTGAAAACATGTTAATTTTAAAAGGAAACATGATACCAAATAAATGCATTTGTAAGCAGAGTTCACAGACCATTTGATTGCTTTTATTTTCTCTATTAAAATGTGTTCCAAGCAGTGGGTAAAACACTAGCCAGTATTCAGGCTATTATCCAGGATTTCCACCAGCAGTAGATCTCTTGCATCTGCAACACAGTTTTGTTCTATCCTCTGCACAGTACCCCATCAGGAGCATTTCAGAACTGGAGCAGTTTGACTTGACTTTTGGCCTGGTATGAATATTCATGAGGAAAGAACTATGTTGTGACTCATAGGTAGACTGTCAATTGTTTTACATTTTTGGGCATTACAATTTCCAATTTGATTCAACAGAACTAATGTTAAGTGTCTGCTTTGTCTCAAGCAGCTAAATTATAGGTTTGGAAGTAAGAATTAAAAGTATTAAATACACACTAAAATCCTGAGTAAGTTAACGTTGAATGTTTAAATATCACATCTGTTTCAAAGAGAAAAATAGATTTTCTGCTCTACACTCCAGGCCAGTACCAACATAGTACCAACAAACCAGAAACTAAAAAGAGATAATAGGCAATTTCATCCATTTTAATCCACTTAAGCTTTGTAAGTTCAAATAAATAAATAAAAAAATGGGGGTGGACTCAGAAACAAAAACTGACCCATCATTCAAATTATTTAATCAAACAACAAACATTTCTAGAAAGCCCAATCTGACTGGCTGCCTGAACTGCTTGCAGAATCAGCTTTTGTCAAAAATAGACTAAGTGCATATCTTAAGCAGAGCAGAGAGCCACTTCTACAAGCATTGACTACAGTGGCAGCGATCAGCTCCAGTGGCCACATAGCAGCTTCTCCTGATGGAAATCGGGGCCAGTATTTTATTTTAGTCTATTCAGCAGCTCTTTCATCCAGTCTAATTTAGAGAAAAAAGAAAGAGGAAAAACTAAATCCCTGCTTTGAGCACATCTTACCCTTTTTCTGGAAGTGGATTTGCCTTTCAGCTCCAGACTGAGACTTAGATCAGCCATAACTTCAGCCCGGTTCCTCTTCTGCACAGCACTGAGAGCTGCTTTCCAGGTGGAATTGTAGTTCTTGAAGCCCAACTGAAACCATGCAGACAGGCAAGCTGGTACATCAGATGTGATTACTCCTAGAGCAGAGGTATATTACCATGTTTTAAATGGACTCACTCACCTTCATTCTTGATGGCACAGACATTGTCACCAGCTCTGGCCGAAATACTTTGTACACAGCAAGGAGCTGCATGAGGAAGGGCTGTCTGCCCTATTGGATAACAGAAAGCAAAAAGAAGGCACTGTCAACAAAGAAGTACTGTATAAGTAAATAACCAATACGATAAAACATTATGAATTTCAGTATAGAAAAATAAAACAAAACAAATTGCTTAATGATATTTAATGCCATTACCATTTTGACCTGAACATCCATCAGTTTCCTTACTCTGTATGGCTGCACTGTAGAAAACAACAAAATAGTGAAATGTGTTTGTCAACAAATGGCTTTATTTATTTTATTAACTAAAAAACCTTACCATGCTCCTTCATTGTTAAAAGGTACAAGAAGTGACAGATGAAAGGACACTAAAACAAAATAAAAAGTAGTTATTACCCTGCTGATCAATAATCTGTCCTAGCATAGTACAGGGTGGGCTATGGAAAAGTAGACCGACTCCAATCCTGGTGACATGCTCTTTGGAGGAGGCCGTAGCCCCTTGCCTTCTGTCTGCCAATTGTTAGTGTATCTGGCGACAAGGTCTCGCCCCATGTACAGTGTTCGGGCATTATTTTTTCATTACGAACAATATCCGCAGCATAACTGTTAAAGGGCTGCAAACAGTATCAAGCAAACATTCTCAGACGTGCCCAAAAGGTGCATTGATGTAAACAAGGAATGCATTTACTGTAAACGCATTTTACTATTGTAACTTGTGGGTAAGTGAATAAAAACAATCCACTTGCTCATTCATCTTACCATCATACTACTGCTGAAGGCGAGCTACCTCTCTCATTGGCCCACCCTGTATATGGAAATACTGACTTGTTTTAAGATATGGTAACTAAAGACAAAAGATAGGCATACCAGACTTTCTTCAGTAACAAAGCTCAAAATAAAGCCATAGAGAGATCTCAGCTGGTCTTTGCAGTCAATAAGGTCAAAAACAGTAAGAACCCAGCGCAGAAAAAGGACCTAAAAATGTTTTTTTAATAAATAAAAAGGTCAGTTTTCTGGGAAATGAATAATAGGTACATAAGACTAAGTAAAAAGCTGCATGCATAGATTATTACCTGGGCATTAATTGTCATTTTCCCTACACACAGCCAAGATATACATCGTACAATGGCTTCCTGAGGCACTACTGTAGCAGGTATCAAAAACTTCAAAATCCGCAAACATGTCACACCACCTATGAAGTGACAAGAACAGTTTAGACAATTGAACATCCATTGGTTGAAAAATCCAAAGATGAGACATCAGACGGTTGCTTATTTGTTAGATATGTTTTAAAGAGCCACTGCAATGTACTTTGACAAACTGAATTACTATAATTTTCCCAAAAAAGGAAGTTAAAATATGAAACATTATCAAAATGAATGTCAGTCAGTTTGTCAGACAGAAGTAAGTTTTGTTATGTTTAAACCTACATGAAGACAGGGAAAAAAAGAAAGAAATAACTGATGGATATGTGCCATATCAATTTAAACCAAGTGCTTTAATACCAGAAGAAAAATCAGCTATCAGCTTTAATTAACAACACTGGGATAATCAAATCATGCTGGTAATACAAACTAATAGTACTAATGTATGAACAAATGTAATACACTTGTACTACTATAGTACAAACCACTCAAATAAAAAGGCCAACATAAAGGAAAAATGCTCTTACCTGCACGGAGACTTAATGCCAAGTCGAGAAGCAAGGAGATAGCATCCGGTGGAAGACCATGACGAAGAGCAACAGTTTCTACCACTACCAAATTCCTTTCTAGTTCATCATTGCCTCTTACCACTGTGCCCTCCTGAACTGTGGAAGACAAATGCAAACCTCATGATTAACAGGGGAAGCGTTTCGGTTAAGACACTACTGTAGGTCTGGATGTCACTTGATAACCATAAGGAATAAAAAGCTCAAAGATTCTCAAATCAAGGAACCAGCTGTTCTATACAGAATTATTTTCCCTGTTCCCCAAACAACTGACCCAACTCATAATTAGGGGTAATTAGGGGTGAAAGCAGAGGAAAAATATATACTACAGTGGAACCTTGGATTACGAGCATAATTCGTTCAGGAAGTGGGCTCGTGATCCAAAACACTCATAAACCAAATCATCATTTCCAATAAGAAATAATGAAAACTCAAATTATTCGTTCCACAGCCCCAAAAAATAAATACATAAAAATAATTAATACAATCTATAAAATGAAAATAAAACAAATTAATCTGCACTTTACAAATAAATCCTGACATATAAGTGTTTCCGTTGGTGCGCGCAGGCGCCGTGCGTGTGTGTGTGTGTGGAATTAGCCCCTTCCCTCGCCTCGTTTTACACAGTAACACTCCTCCTCCCTCTCCCCACCTCGTTTTTTAAGATTCACAACAAACACACACACACAACGGAAACACCGTTTTAACAGGAAAAAGGCGCTCGGTGTCAAAATAAGAGTCGCATGCGTGATACATGATACTCGGCGCTCGTAAACTAATACTTGCTCATTTTCCGTTAAAAAATGTATTAAAAATCTTTGCTCGGTTTGCGGAACACTCGTAAACCACGTTACTCGCAATCCGAGGTTTCACTGTATGTGTAAAAATGTCTGATACACAAAGAATAAGAAAAATAATTGTACTTCATCAGCCTTCTTATTAATTTTCAACCAAGTGATTTCAGGAATGTTGAGGTTGCATCTGTGCCTGACAGAGCAGAACAGAACTCAATTAGATAGCAAGCATGAATTATGTTAGCTTTCTCCTTCCTGAGGGAATAATTATACACATATCTGCATTTAATACACAATGAACTCCACACGCAATCAGCATGCATGAAGGGAAAACAGAGCTGGAACATTTAAACGATCTGATTTCCACTCGCGATTTGGATTTTATTTTGCTCACAGAAACTTGGCTAAAACAAGGTGATAACAGCGCCTTCTCCTCCCTCCTCCCTCCCGGCTATTCCTTCTTGAGCATGCCGCGGGTGTCCCGTCGCGGTGGAGGACTGGCTGCGGTTTTCAAACAAAAATACAGCTGCCAGTTACACCCATGTAAAAGCTACAATAGCTTTGAGCTAGAGCTGGTTTTGATTCAGTTTGCATGTCCTGTACTATGTGCTATTATTTATCGTCCACCAAAATACAATAAGGACTTTATCTCTGATTTTTCAGAGCTACTTTCTGAAAATGCCAAAATATGAAAGTTTACTAATTTGTAGTGATTTTAATATTCATGTCTGCTGTCCATCCAGCCAACTGGTAAATGACTTTCAAAGTCTTTTAAACTCCTTTGACCTGACCCAATCAGTAAGTGCCCCTACACATCAGCATGACCACACACTGGATCTTGTAATTTCACATGGACTTCCAATATCCATTTCAGAAATAATCGATATCTGTATTTCAGATCACTTCCCTGTTATCTTTGAGTTTACTGTTTCACTATCTTCTATGAAACCCTTTACTCCAGCCTGCCACTGCCGCCCCATTACATCCACCACAGCTGGAGAGTTTGCTGATGCGTTCATGAACACTAGTTTTTACATCCAGGACGAGCTAGCTTCCCCCCTGTGCCCTGAGGATTTTATCTTCACCTTCTACTCCACCTGCTCAGGGATTTTGGACTCCATTGCACCTTATAAGGACAGACCCTTTCCATTGCACCTTATGAAGATCAAACCCTTGGCTAAATAATACCCTGCCCTTAGGCAGCACTGCAGACAAGCCGAGCGCAGGTGGAAGAAGGACAAATTACAAGTATCACTGGGTATACTGCGTGACAGTTTTTCTGATTATCAAAATGCTGTTATAGAAGCTAAATGTATGTACTTGTCAAATGTAATTTCCACCAGCTATAATCGTCCTAGGGTGTTATTCAATACAATTCAGTCAGTTACAAATCCACTGTGCAATGTTCCGAAACATGTATCAAGGTCATTTTGGGATGAATTTCTTAATCATTTTATTGATAATATTCTGCCTAACAGAGGCTATTTTAACACTACTTCTAATGGTCTTGATGTATGTTGTTCTTCTTCTACGCCCTCATCTGTGTTTAACAGGTTTATCCCAATGTCCCTATCTTTTCTATCTAAAGTGGTCCAGCGGTTATCCCCAACTAACTGTTCTCTGGACATTATTCCATCAAGGGTGTTGAAGCAGGTTTTTAACACAGTGGGTCCATGTCTCCTCTCTTTTATTAACAGTTGCCTTCGTTCAGGGTTTGTCCCAGATGTTTGTCCCAGATGTCTTCAAGCACGCTGTGGTCAGGCCACTTCTCAAGAAATCCAATCTTGATCCTGCAGTATTGTCTAATTTTAGACCATTTAAGTATCTCATAGTATCTCATCTATCCTTTTTATCCAAGGTTTTAGAAAATGTCTCTATCCAGTTACAGTCTTTTCTAGAAAAAATCATGTTCTAGAGAAATTTCAATCTGGCTTTAGAACACGCCACAGCACTGAATCTGCACTTCTGAAGGTACAGAATGATATCCTCCTATCCCTTGACTCCAAAAAACTTGTGCTGCTCATGATGTTGGACCTCACTGCTGCTTTTGATACTGTTGACCACTCGATTCTCCTGACACGTCTGGCACAAGAGGTTGGCCTTCAAGGTCCCATACTACAATGGTTTAGGTCATATTTAACAAATAGACCTTTGTCATAATTGGTGATCTCTCTTCCTCCTCTGCCCCTCTGATCTCTGGTGTTGGGCCCCGTTTTATTTTCCTTGTACATGCTGCCATTAGGGTCGATTATTTCAAAGCACAATGTCTCTTTTCATCTGTATGCAGATGATTTACAAATCTATCTGCCAGTTGTGCCAAATTCACCTGATGCACTTAAATCGATCCACAGTTGTCTGCATGACATAAAACTTTGGCTGTCACAAAACTGTCTCTGTGTGAATGAGAGTTAAACAGAATATATTATGTTTGGTGCCTCCAATCCTTCTAGTTTTATCACTGCTAGTTTTGATTCTCCGGTTCTTCATTTAAGCCAAGCAGTCAAAAATTTGGGGGTGACTTTAGACACCTGTTTAAACTTTCAGACACACATTGACTCTGTTGTCAGGGCAGGCTTTTTTCATCTGCGCCTCCTCGCAAAGGTCAAACCCTTTTTAAATCGGAGCGGCCTGGAGAAAGCCATTCAAGCTTTTTTTAGTTCGCGGCTAGACTACTGCAACGCACTTTATGTTGGAATCACTCAAGCTCGTTTACATCGTCTGCAACTTGTACAGAATGCTGCGGCTTGTATGCTGACCGGTAATCGTAAATATGATCATATCACACCAATCCTGTATTCTCACCACTGGCTTGCGGTACAGTTCCGGATTCAGTTTAAACTTTTGGTGTTTGTTTTTAATGTGATTAAGGTCAGGCACCTTCCTACCTATGTGAGACAGTAAGTTTTTATCAACAAAGTAGTCTTGCGTTCTGCTAACCAAAACCTGTTAGTGGTCCCTCGGTCAAGATCCAAACAATGGGGTGGTCGCTCCTTTGCAGTGGCTGGTCCTAAACTCTGGAACGCCATTCCACCTGAGTGACGTTGCATTACGGACCCCCCTCTGTTTAAGGCAAAACTGAAGACTCACTTGTTTAGAATAGCCTTTAATATGATTTGGTTTTATCTAATCTTTTTATAACTTTATCTTTTTTATCATAATTTTTATGGCTATGACTATGATTACATTTTTTATTTATTTATTCATAATTATATTTTATTCTGTTTGTATTTTTATTTCTATTTTTAAATGCCATTTGATTGTCATTTTTAGAACTGCGAAGCACTTTGGTACAACTTAGGTTGCTGTAAAGTGCTATGGAAATAAATGTTGATTGATTGATTAAAGTAATGAAGGAGGGAAGTATACCGTATATAACATCTGGCTGTGGTAGACCCTTCTAGAGAAGCTAGAGCAGTAAAGTAGTACCTATTGAATTAAATGTGCTAACTCTACAGTTAAATCATACCTTTACTGCTTCACAAAATAAAACGTTGTCCAAATGCTTATGATCCCAATTGTAAACAAATTGTAAATATTCCTTTTTTATGCTTTGTGAACTTTTTAGTTCACAGTCTTCTGCCAAACACTTCTGCCAGTGCTTCTGAACGTGAATGTTCTAAATAAAATCATAATCAACCAATCACAAAAAAATTCATAAATACTATGGCTGGGTTTTCACAGGCAGGATCACAAATAAGACATGTGCAAAGCGTTTTATCAGATTACACTAAAATAAATGGCAACAGCTTTTATAGACATCCAGATTGTATTTTTTTTTTTTTTTGCTTTCAGATGTTACAATTCTAAACAAAAATGTTGAAAAATTACAGTGCGCCACCTCCAGGATTATATAGGAACGGCAACATTTTACCACCTCAAATGCAAACAAACTACTTTTTTTAATTTTATACACCTCACTCATTAACGTTAGCTGTTGCCTTTTTGCTGAAGCAAACATGAAGCTGTCCATGTTTTTCTCCATTCTGTGAAGTTTAACATAGACCACTCAAGCTCCTTGGCAGGGCTGCATCCTTCCTTACACTCTGGTGAAGGAAGTCTGCTTAGAGCAGCAACGGCCCAGATAATCCTCTGCTTTGAAGAATGAGGTACATTAGAATGAGGACACAGTAAGTTATATTGAAACATTTAATTAATTCTAGCTTTATATAACAATGTACTTAAATGACCCGCTAAATAGTTTAGAATACCGCCACATGGGTAAAGTTAGTTTAGTAATTCAGCTATACTCGCTTTTTTATTTGGTTGTTTTGTTTGTTTGTTTAACACATTTCCGACGTTAGAAAGCAGCTCTAACGTCGTTCTCTGTTAGCGAGGCAGCGTCTTACCATTTGAGAGATATTTCAACGCCAGCTGTAACGGGTTGGTCTCGCCCTTTCTTCTCGCTTTTTCTGCCACACGTAAACTCCTATTGCTTAAGACGGAGCTGGAAGACTCTGACAATTCTCTTGATGTATCCAAAGCCAATCCTGGCGCGTTTGGTAAATTCGCCATTGTACAAGCTACATAATTCTGTTTCAGCGCGTCGCTGTTTTGCACTCGGGATTCAAATAAGACTCGAATTATCCGCGCGACCGTTTGGACATGCGCATTTGAAAACTTCCGGTTTTGCTCATTTCTGCCACCCAGCGGTAAAATGTCGACGCCATATTGAATAGTGCTAAGATAGACACGTGGACGCTTTATTGCACACAGTATACTTGTGTATATATATATATATTTATATGTTTCCAGTAACAAGATAAATATAGTGTATAGACGGCACCACAAATTACTAATACTGTTAGTAACAAACACATGACTTATTAAAATATCATGACTGGAGGGCAAAGGCGGCGTTACCATTAGGCAAAAGTAGGCGAGCGCCTACTCCCAGGGCCCCATGACTTAAGCCTAACTAAGTAGTTTTAGTCAGCATTTATAACTAACATTTAAAAATAATTAAATTTCACTCGCTGAAATAGTATTAGAATGTCATTGTAGCGTTTTAGTCTCCCCCCAAACACACACTACAATGGTACATTCCGTGTGACGAAGGCAGAAAGTGAGTCACTGCAGTTTGATTGAAGACCGCGAGACTTCCATCTACAGCCATGAAACGAAGTTACACAAATGTTGCCGAAAAAACGGAAATAACGGGAGAAGAACAGACTATTAATAGGGTCTCTGGCAAAGGTAAGTCACCTCAGATCAACAGTGTCACGAGAGAGGCTGTCTGCACGTGCTATTCTCTCCACTGAGCACAAAGTCAGAAAATCAGTGGATATGGAGTCAGTAATAACAAAGTTTGTTGAAGCCAATGCTTGCAAGGCCAGTTTTTAGTGTCTTGGCCTACACTATTCACCGCAGCCATGCACACAATAAGACTAATTATTTAAAATATTTTTTTATTAACGTTATTTTCATATTAGTCTTAATCCAACACCCCAGTATTCACGTTTTTCGCACCCATTAAAGCTCATTTGATGAAGGAAGTCTACGCTATATAAAAGGAGCAAATAAAAAACAGGGAGAAAGAATAAAAGCTAGAGAAATACAGTGCCAAAAGGGGAGAAGAGAAGGAAAGATATGAAAATAACATTTGAGGAGGAGAAAGCAAAAAGAAGAGAGAGAGCGAAAGAGAGACATCCAAATCAATAAAGGAGAAGGAGAGAGCTACCAATACAAAAAAAGAGGAAAGTAAAATGGTGATGATGATTAAAAACAGTAAAATATATTAAAAGGAAGGAGAAAAAGAAAGCAGTCAAGGAGCAGGAGAAACACAATACATAAAGCATTAAAGGGAAACAAGAAGACAGACAAAGAGAGTGAAGAAGAGTAAGATACAGACAAAGATGGGAAGGCAAGGATAAAGATAAGAGGTAATGATTTTAATAAGTATTCTTTGTGTCACTCCATTGACCTGTCATAGGTTTTCTTACTTTAGTGAAACAGCATAGAAGACAGAGGCCAATCGTCAACTATTATTCTGCTGATCACGGTGAAATACAAAGGTATCTTTATCAGATATGTAAACTGACAATGAGTTACATTCTAATTGTAGAAAATTGTTTGTGCATTAGTTAACCTGTTAATGTTTTCTTGTGTTTTTTTTCTACAGGGCTGTTCTAGACATCTGGATAAGGTTGCTGTGGGATAACGAGTGAAGGGAAGTTTAAGGTAAGACTTTTAAAAACGCACTGAATGCAGAGGGCCCCATATCCATGTTCGCCTTGAGCCTCCAAATTGCTAAATCCGCCACTGCTGGAGGGTAAAAATTACGATAGCATTTTGAAATAATCAATACTTTTACTATACAAATGTCTATTGGATTTAGCTGAAATAAATGTTTATTTTTTAATTGGGACACTTACTGCACATTCAAAATTCTGTCATCTATTTTTTAAGAAATAAACACCAAAATGGACAAAATGGTAATTTTCATACTCTGAGGTGGACCATGAACCATTGCATTTTCCCCCTGTTAAAGTATGTTTAATCTAACCTTTTAGAAATGCAGGTTAGCAGCAAAAGAAAAGGAGCATCTAAAAAGTACATAACTTAGTAACTGTGCAAGATTCTTCAAAGATTGAAGATTAAATAATTAGATACATCATACAGTATAGGTGTATTTACTGCCACCCAGCGGTAAAATGCGTAATTACGCAGTTAAAATGCGTAAATCATTAAATAAGTGTTATTAATGATATACACATTTTTAAATAAGTGATTACGCATATGAAGTTATTGTGCGTCATAAAACCCAGGGCAAGTATGCAGGATGCAACTAAAAACTCAAATTAAACTCAAATAATTTTATGATTCCCACTTCATTCAACTCAGTTACATTCTAGATTATTATGTATCTAATCAATCGAATCAAAATTATTTCTAGGTAAAGAGTGTCACCAAACCAGGTGTCTGCAGGTATCACATTTATTACCATGATTTAATTATTATTATTATTTTTAAATTATTAAACTACAGCGGTCTAGCGACACTTGCTAAAAGAGACGGCATTGAAATCATGGTGGTCTCAGTATCTGTATAATGACCGCTATCTACTAGTTTCTTTTTCAGTGTCCAAAATTTACAAATGTTTTACTTATTTGTAAAGTGAAGGGCCTTTTTCATGTCTGTAACTGTCATTACAATGCCAGTAGTATGTAAACTAACACTGCAACTCCTTTGAATTTGATACAGATGCATTACTCATGGCTTCACTTGCAGTAGAAGCAGCACTATCCAGTATGGTGGAACAGCTTGACCACCTGTGCTGATTAAATAGGCTGTTTCTGACTAATCTAGTCAGTACAAAATATCTATGGTTTATCCAGTATAACAGGAAGAATGTGAATCAAAACCTAGTACTTAGGTGAGGTCCCTCTCCGGAAGTGTGGCATGGAAATGTTATTATTCTATCCTATACTATGCAACAACAGTACATTCCAAATCAAATTTCCTTTAGATGTAACAGCTGTATGTAGTGTAAATTGAACAATGTAGATGGATATGATGGTCTGTAAACTAAGAAAAAAGGTATGATAGTATGTTTTGCTGCATTTCAGGGTAAATGGTGCTGGGGACAATTAGTAGTCCTAGTGTGCACTTCTTTAGATTTCTTAATTTCTTTTATATCAATGTGTTAATTTAATTGTAATTTGTCTAGGATTAACTGACCATCTATAGAGCACTAAAACCACTGACAGAGGAAGTGAAGAAACCTGAACCTTTTTCTTTCATGGTGTTTTCTCCCTGAGGCTATCATCATACCATTGTGAAACTGTGATCTATCAGGACTATGCCAAGGTAAGCCTTTTGGCCATTTGTATTATATAAGCATTAGCAACATTAAAGATTATAGTAGATTTGAGGTTTTTAATAATCAAATATACTGAGCAAAAATATAAATGCAATACTTTTGTTTTTGCTCCCATTTTTTATGAGATGAACTCAAAGATCTGAAACATTTGCTACATACACAAAATAACCATATCTCTCAAATGTTGTCCACAAATCTGTCAAAATGTGTGATAGTGGGCACTTCTCCTTTGCCGAGATAATCCATCCCACCTCACAGGTGTGCCATATCAAGATGCTGATTAGACAGCATGATTATTGCACAGGTGTCCCTTAGACTGGCCACAATAAAAGGCCACTTTGAAATGTTCAGTTGCATCACACAACACAATGCCACAGATGTCGCAAGTTTTGAGGGAGCGTGCAATTGGCATGCTGACAGCAGGAATGTGCACCAGAGCTGTTGCTCGTGAATTGAATGTTCATTTCTCTACCATAAGCCGTCTCTAAAGGCGTTTCAGAGAATTTGGCAGTACATCCAACCAGCCTCACAACCGCAGACCACGTGTAACCACACTCTATGCGAAGGAGATGTGTTGCACTGCATGAGGCAAATGGTGGTCACACCAGATACTGACTGGTTTTCTGTCTAAGGCACACCTGTGAGATGGGATGGATTATCTCGGCAAAGAAGAAGTGCTCACTATCACATATTTTGCCAGATTTGTGAACAATATTTGAGAGATATGGTTATTTTGTGTATGTAGAAAATGTTTCAGATCTTTGAGTTTATCTAATAAAAATGGGAGCAAAAACAAAAGTGTTGCATTTATATTTTTGCTATATATATATATATATATATATATATATATAAAGCTATGACTGAAACAGCAATGTGAATTTAAATCTGATGGTATGCCGGTACCAAAACTAGAGCTGCATGCAATGAGGGAAAAGAAGGAATTCACTATATAAGGCTTCCATATCAATGTAAAATAATGAACAACAGAATGACTTAATAGTTGTTACATTATAGCTTACATGTGCAGTAACATCAGGCATGAGAATCATGGATACTTATACTGCTTGGCTAAGAGAAAATGACTTGTTGTTAGTACAGTATAGCATTATTTAATAATTAAATGAATAAAGCACTCCATAGTCAGGAAGATGTGCCTTTACACCCATGCTTTATTCAATTATTTATTACAACAGAGACAACAACAATAGTAAATGCAAAGGAAACCATTTTAATTGCCAAAAACCTGGCATTATGCTAATACCGCATCAATTCAAGTCTTTTTTAGTCCTGGAAGTATTCATTATTCCGTATTCATTTTAATTAAAGAGAACAAACTTTCAGCATAAGTTAACATAACGTAACTTTACTTGCTTGCCCAAGATGTCAGTGACTAGCAGGTATGTACAGTGTACTAAACTTGACAACCCTGCTGTATTCAAGTCTTAGCGTTGTTGTCCTTACCACCCATGCCCCATGCTAGATAAAATATTAATTCATGAGATGGGTCTCCATACTCCATTTATAATCCCTGGAATGATTCTCCGTACAGTCCACTTCCCCTTAAATCAAGCAGAAGGGTGAGGATCACTAGTATCTCAGGAATGCCATGTGTAGCTCAATGAGAGAGAGAGAATTACGTCTCTTCTCTATCACGTAATAGATAAACTCGGTGTACTGTATATTTTGTGCAGCGTAAAACCAGGGATGCCGGCATCCCTGGGCAGAACTAGTTTTGACAGCAAAACTAAAAGGGAGAGCCAGAAGAGAACATGAGTGTACACTAGGGTACGTATAAAACATCCGGCCACTCTACCGTCAACAAACCTGAGTGAGCACATGAGAGTGAAGGGATGCGAAAGCGTTCAAACATCCAACAAAGAAGATGGAACCAAAAAACCCTATGTCTTTGACCCCTCCAGACCTACAATATATCTTTACTTAAGAAAAATTAACCAAAAGATTGACTAAACAAATGGCTTTTAGGCTATACTTAAACACCAATAAAAGTGCCAAACATTAATTGAAAGGTGACATAGGGTTTAATATCTGCCTTCTAATATAGCCTTCATTACTGACTGAAGCAACCATAGGGAATCATAAAATAATAACAGTTCACTCAGGTATTGTGACACGAGATAATTCAGCCTTTTGTAGGTCAGTAGTAGTATTTTATAATCACAGCAATATTTTACTAGGAGCGATGATTATTATGAGTGGTTATCTTCTGGTTCCAGAAGGGACTGGAGTAACTGGAGCTTGTTTATGCACCCATTTGAACATTCAGGCAATAAGGCACTGGAGTAATCCAACCTAGTGGTAACAAAAGTATGAACTAGTTTCTCTGCCCTGCATTATTGTAATAATATTACACAGCAGAATAGTGATAATCCATTTTTTATCACTCATGTCATGTGACATGGCACGTTGGGCATCACATGATGTCATTATGACCTGAGTGTTCAAAAAATGAATTTATTCGTTATTGCGTGTGCATGTGCATGTTCGTGCACTGTTAATGGGATGTGAGTGTGATCCAAAATTAGTTAATGTGTACACTACATGTTTTAAAAGAGTGCATGGCAAATAAAAACTTAACAGTATAAAGACAGACTTGCACTCATGTGTAAGACATAATCCAATTGTGATATAGCACAAGATCAGAAACTGATTTGATGCAATTATTTTTTTTTCTGACTTCATGGCAATATTAATATTAATACTACTGTTCTCTGTTATTGTATGTATATGCGGAATTTGCCACACAGTACCTGAATTGCGTACCGACGTCAATTATTAAAAATATTTGCTCCCCCAGTAAAATAAACTCCACATATGGCTGAAACAGAACCTTTCAAAAACGTAAACTTTAGCTTGGTATGCATGGAGAAGTCGCCATTTACAATCTCTCAAATATCACCTAGGCTAGGAGAAGGACATTCCTGTAACTCCAATATTTTCTAATCTGTCAAGGAGAAAACTGATCAGTGGTGTCAAAACCCACACTACAGTCAAGCAACTGAAGCAAGGAGACACAACAGTGATTAGAGGCCAGTAGTAGGTTGTTTACCACTAATGGTAATAGTGGTAAATCGTTTACCATTAATGGTAATAGTGGCAATCAAAAGGGCCATCATTAATTGAGGGGAAAAACAGGATGGGGTTATGTAAATGTGAAGTAAATCTTTCATTATTATATTTAACAACTCAGAAAATTTGTATTATATTTTGTATTTTTCAGGGCATCAAAAAAGTTCATAAAGATTGGAATGATGAGGAAATCTTTATTGATTTTTATTTTTAAGTGACAGTCTCCAAAACGAATGTGGTGAAAAGATAAACACACAAACAAACAACGAAAGCAACACAAAAGAATTAGTCTCTTTTATTAAAAAAAAGAAAAAAATTATTTTGGTAACACAAAACACATAAAACACACAATTTGTCTGTGATAGAGCAACCACAAGAATATCATGCTTAAAAGTATTCTGATGTCCTAGTGCGAGAAAACATTAAATTACTTTATCTTAAATATTTTACATGGGATAAATGTAAAACTTTTTGCAAGATCTTATTTATCTTAACTAGTAAGGAACATTTTTTACAACTGATATTTTGCTATTAAGAAACCAGTATGTGTCTAGGGTGTTAGAAACAGAAATAGTCACTATGAAAGTATCAATAAGTGGCCCTTAAAGCTGATGGTAGTGTATTAATAATATGGGCATTACAGAAGGCAGGATAACTTAGATTCAAGTTTAATATGACAGCAGGGGTTAACAGGGGCAATCATACTCTGATTATTCACTCATAAGGGTCAGTGTTTTTTTTTTTTTTTTTTTTAATTAAAGGCTAAAAAATTATATGGTTGGACAGCTTGTATGGGCAGAAAGAATGAAAATCACCTTTTGTGGTGACCATCTTTTACTCGTCACGCCATATCTGATGTTCAGGAAATGTCCACATTGTTTTGCATTTCCTATAGTCAGAAAAATAGAAGCTAAGAAACTTTGATTTTGTTCTTTTCCTGGGCGTTGCCCTGTTCTTCTTGTCGTTCCTCCCTCTCAGGTTGATCATCACTCTGGCGCGCGATCAGGAGGCGGCAGGTGAGCAGGATGCCAAACACCAGTGCGTGAGCGTAGCGTTTCAGAGGATCGCCTACTAGCTGGTGAAAGAAGAGCACGGCTAGCATGACCAGCAGCAGCAGGAAGTTTGCAACATCTTTCGGTTTCCCAGGCACAAGTGTCAGGACCACACCACATGCCACTTCGACAGTGCCGATGATCTTGCGGAGAAGCACTGATGTGATGCCCAGCTTTTTTAAACCTGGAAGAGCCTTTGCATAACTCTTATATGCTCTTTTCTGAAAAGTAAACAGGAACAATGAATTTAACAACAAGAGCCGAAGGCGGATAGCAATGACTGCTATTTAGAGATTCTGATATTTATACACTGATGTCCTGAAATAACTGCAATTTAACAATGTCTTGATAAGATCAGAGTTGCAATGGTAATAAAATTTTAGTAATAGCTACATGACTAATATTTTGTTCTTGTGACTGGAGGCTTGCAAGCTGCAAATCCCAAAACAGGGATAATAACAGGACCGAACACCAACATCTATATACCCTTAACTTTGTCATACACACCAGAATGGATTCTGCTTCCTGTAAGAGACGTTTTAAAAGAAATGCTCTCTTGGGCGATCCATATGTCCAGAAAGCTTGTGTTCAGTACGCAAAAGCGTAAAGCTTGGAGAATAACCACAATGTGCGTGATCAATTAACGTTTTTAACAACGAAGCATTTAATGCCCATCCGCTCAAAACCTTGTGAAATCTTCATTCAACAAAACCAGAGTCCTTTCAGCAGCATCTGCAGGTGCATCATAGAATTTGCTCGAAGGCGCCGCCATTGCAAGCGTTACAGTTACAACACACAACGCGGATGCAGTCAGACTGTAGCTGAATAAAACATAATGATAATAATGTGCCCAATGTAACTTTGTCAACGAAAGATTAACGTATTGCTGTAACATTAATTACAGCATACGGACTAAAGCCGTGCTGCAGTATGTAGCGCCGGGTCTATAAAAGCACTGTATCAAACAATAGCTTTGTCCAGAAACCGCACAGTTCCGTTTGAAAGAAGTGTGTGCGGCGAGCAGTACAGTAATGCGGTTCCTGTGGCAGCACTGTCGCGCCTCACCTCAGTATGGCCGATAATATTAACCTAGTCAGGCTTTTATCGGCTTAAATATACGTTATTGTATATCATTTCTAAACTGCAGTTGAATCAAAACGCAGTCGGATCCCCCTTTCCGTGTAATCAATTCTAGGATGCAAATTATGGTAATCAGTAAATTAATGAAATCATGTAAATGAATGCTATCATGATCTACTCACATTCTGCAATGCAACGATGACTTACAAAGACAAAAGAACCAAAGGAAGACGCAATCAGAGACGCATGATTTGTCGTCCAGGTGCAGCAAGTGCATTTTATCAGAGGCACACTTACCATTTCACTGTAAGCATCTTTGCTTAATCGCGGTGTAAGTTTAATCGTTCCCATGAAGACGAAAAACAGACCTAGTGCAAAAGAAAGAGCGACGATGGTTACTGTCCTCGGCGAAGCCATATTCGGTCAAGACTGCCAAAACTCCAGCTCCGTCTAAAACCCGCTGTGACCACTCTCCTCGGTGTCCTCATGAAGATGCTGAGGGGGAGGGGTTATCCTAAATCAAACATGGCCGCACGCCATCTCGGCCTCACTGAGTCTCGGTTAGATGTCGACGTCGGCTTGATGGGCAATTCTGGAAGTCGACCAATGAAATTGTGCACAAGGAATAGCGCGTGTTGTAATTTTTTTTTAATCACACAGAAGTACAGTTTGATGTCACATAACCGAAAGCAGATCAAGCCTATTTTAAACAGATTTGTAAAAGCATTATTTAAACACGTAACAGCCATAACATTATGACCACCTACCTAATATTTAGAAGCCCCCCCGCCACCCTGACAGTGATGCACTGTGTGTTCTAACACATTTCACAACCAGCATTAACCTTTTCATCACTTTGATCTACACTAGCACTTCTATTGGATCGGACTACACATGGCTGCATTTGCTCCACAAGCTAGCTACCCTGTCACTAGCTCACCTGTTTTTCTTCCTAGGAGCACTTTTTTTTTTTTTTTTTTAAGGTCCTGACCACTACAGACCAGTAACATCCCACAAGAGCTGCAGTTTTGGAGTTGCTCTGAATCAGTCCTCTAGCTATCACAATTTGGCCCTTATCAAAGTCACTCACATCATTTTCTGCTTCCAGCACTTCAACTTCAGAAAAAAAGGTTCACTTACTGTCTAATATATCCCACATATCGAAAATGTAGCTACTGTGAGAAGGGCCAAACTGTAAAGGCTAGACAACTGGGTCAGAGCAGCTCCAAAACTGCAGCCCTTACTGGATGTTCCTGGTCTGCAGTGGTCAGGACATACCAAAAGTGACCCAAAGAAAGAAAACAAGTAAACTTGTGACAGGGTCATGGATAGCCAAGGCTCTCTGATGCAGATGGGGAGTGAAGGCTGGCCCATGTAGTCCAATCCCATACAAGAGCCACTGTAGCTCAAATTGAGAAAAAGGTTAAAACACACGGTGCCTGGTTCACCAATTTTCTCTGACAGTCCAAAGACTAATTTTATAATTGGGTGTGTTCTTCTGCCCTGTGATGGTTTGGTACTCCATACTGGATGCATCCTACTTTGTGCTTTAGGTTCGCTTAAAAGCCCTACGATCCTATACAAGATAAGTGGTATACACAATAATGAGAGAAAGAAGGCATGTTATTATCTACAGTCCCCAGTACCGCATTTCACTGGCATATTCACAGTCTCCAGAATACTGATCGCGCACATCTCTTCCCAGTTATGTTTAACACTAGATCTGAACTTAACATGTGTTATTGTAATTTTGGATTTGTCTGTCTGTGCTAAATATTTATTATAAAACACTAACCCTAACAACACTGGGTTATCACTAACCCTAATATCTATCTCAGTCTTTATATCTGATTGCATTTTGGTAGGTTAGAACTTGTTTATATTGAAGTAATATACAAGACAGTGTGTTTCGCAAAAATATGAACATTTGCAATGAGAAGAAAGCATACATTCTGCTTATATCTCACTAAGTTATAATTTATTTTCAAGTCAACATTACTGATATTTATAATTAAAACAAAATGTTTTAAAATGGCTCAGTGAGATGCACACCAAACATAACAAAAAAAATTATACTAATTCTTAATTTAAAAAAAAAAAAGATTATCCTGTATTTCAGAGATACTTAAAAAAAGAAGAGCCAGGTGAAGATTCCTCTGTGGAAATCCATGATTTAGTGAAGATGCTGAAGGATAGTGGTTTTGTGATCCAGTTCCTTTTTGGAATGATATGCACAGGTATTGGATCTGTTTCATCTGCCATTGGAGATCTAGTTCTCTCATTGTCCGGGTACCAAACTCTGATCCTGTCGGGCTTTTAGAGCCAATATTGCTTTTCTGTAAAGATCTATCAGGAAACATGCAAATAAAGTGATTTAGTCTGCTGAGATTCTAAATCAGCGCTGCTCACCCTTGAAAGTATTTTCCTAGTTTGCTGTTCAAGGAAAACACATTGAATGCTATGTTGGCTGAATTATGGCATACAAACATACTATATATGTATATATGTGCACACAAATGATACAAACATATCGTCAGAGAGTTTAATGGATAAAACCTTTTTAAAGTTCATCATAGAGTGCTAGAGTGCCATGAGTTGGAGTGACATAAATTGTACTTTTATCAAGAAGAGTTCAAATTCATTTAGACTTACCAAAGGTGGCAGAGAGATCAACAGGCTGTCTGTAATTGACAGGGATTTCTTCTGTGTTTATCTTGTTCTTTCGCTTTCCTTTTAATGTTATTTTCTTGTTCTTGTTTTCTCCATTACCTGCTGTAGCAGTGTATCAAAATAAAGTCAGCACATCTTTCCCATTATTTACTTACAATTATTATAAAATGTAATATTGAGCAGAATACCTTTAATATTGACGTTGGACTCCTGAGACTCCGGATGATCCAAAGTCTCCACTTTTGCTTTCGGTTTCAGCTTCCCACTTTTTTGTGGCAACAGGGTACTAGCAGGCTTTTCTTTCTGACTGTTATTATCTTGTTCTACATCATTTCCTTCCACTTCTTCTTCATCCTGTATTTTATTAACTTCTTTATTTCTGCTCCCATTTTTCAAACTTCTTGCTTTAATCTTAACTTTCAGCTTCTTTTTTTTAAATTTCTTTTGAAAAGAATTCTCCTGTAACCATATTGAATTGTCTAGTTTAAATCAAAGGGGTTAACAAAATCTACATAAAGAAATTTGTGTCTGTGTTTGGTTTAACTTACAGTAAGAACAATTGGTTGTAGAGGGCGATTACTTTTCTGTTCTTCCTCCAGAGGGCGCTGTGCTTGGTGTATTTCTGGTTTACAAGCTTTCAGTCTACAGATATAAGTACTTATATTCAACATGTCGGTTAGCAATTGAAATAATCTTACATATAGTTACATTTATTTAATATTTCCCATAATAAAATTGCAATAAACCCAAAATGTATTGTAAATAGTAAAAACTATTACAAGTATCTTAAAACATAAATGTCACCTTTGAACTTTGTTTTTCTTATTCCCTTTACTTTCTTTCTCCTCTGGTCCTGGTGCCATTCCATCATTTCTGACTACACGGGAAGAGAGTTCTGGATAGTCAAGGCACACGGCCCGTAGTAACCACCTGAGCCCTCGCAGTGTCTTCCTGTCTGACCATCGCTGCAGGTCCATTAAGGCAGAGCATGGCTCCTTTTGTGAGACAGAAACTTTATTTTTCAATCAACTGCTCATGCAATGTAAATAATAAAATGAACTCTGGAAATATCTGTATTTCTAGCAACATATTTTGTCATAACCCAGGATGATACTCACAATGTGGCACAGAGACCGGCTCTGATTCACGAGTTTCTCCAGGGACAGGATCTCAATCAGTTCACTTCCCATTAAGGCATTCATTTTATCTTGTTTATTTCCTAATCTGTAAAGAGGATCAGTTTGTGAAAAGAATTAATTTTGCATGTGGAGAAAACAAATTATACAATTTTAAGGATAAAGAGCATTTAAAGCTATAAAATATATTTAAATTATGGCTTACATTAACAGGGGCTTTCCAGCCACTCTAGGCTGTCTCAGCATGTCTGTCAGAATATCTTTGACCTCTTTCATTCTGTGTCTATCGCTGGAGTCCAACACAAAAATGATTCCATGGGCCTCACCATAGTATTCTCTCCAGCATGAGCGAAACTCTGGACCTCCACCAAAGTCCAACAAATTCACCAGAATATTTTCCATCCTCAACTCATAGTGGACACATCCATGAGTAGGAGTCACTTCTCCATGGGGAGCTACACACAGGGTAGATATAATCTTATATAATTATTTATACAGAGTAACAGGGAAAAGAAGCATGCCTTTCATTTAGTTATTTATTTGATTGTTGTTGTTTTTTTGTTTGTTTAAGATCATGGCCATTTCTAACAAGCCCATGTTCAACACGTAGTCATTTTTCCTATAAGTAAACAAACTGGACTTGCAATCTGAGTGATAAACTTGAGTGAAAATTTGTGCTTGACATCATTGTCCTGTTGCATGACCCAAGTTCAGGCCAGCTTAACCTACTGGACAGATTACCTACACATTTGTCTCAACACTCTTCCAGTATAAAGTATGGTCTCTCGGATCAATCACTGCAATGTCATATGGTAGCAAAACAATTTGCAATGTTCTTGAACGATTTCCATTTGTAAACAATTCTTTTCCACTGCAGAATGAATGTCAAAGTGTTTGGAGATGGCCTTATGACCATGTCCAGATCAATGAGCAGCAGCAAATCTCTTTTCCTAAATCACGCATGATTTTCTTTCTTATTGCCATAATGTAGACTTACACCTGAGGTAGTCAAACGCATTGATGCTTAACTTGTCTTTTCATTAGTAACACTTGACTGATAATTGCAAAAGTAAATGGTGTGTGTTTATTTCCCTCCATCTGGACAAAAAATTGGATATATTGAAATCTCTTTTGTTTTTGTTGTCACTTGAGGCCATTTGTTTGTAAAGATGCCCTCACCCTCATACATAAAAGCATAATTAAATGTGGGTGCACTTTCTGTTTTTCCATGAATGTAAAAGTATATACATAATTTTATATTAGATACTTACCTCTTAACATCCCTCTAATACACAGTGTTTTTCCAGCCTTGTCAAGACCAACCACCAGTAAAGTAATTTTCCTGAAAGAACACAAAAGATGCACATTACTACTTCATCACGGTAATTCTCAGGCCTAAACTATGTGACTAACTTTGGCCTTGTAGCTAAACTAAGCAGATGAAGGTAAACCCCATGCTCAGTGGCTTAACAGTGGCAGCTTGGTAGTGCCAGGATTTGTTCATGCACATTTTCTGATCAGCATTTACCTCATGGGTTGCTGGAATTTGGTCACCCAATTGCAGCAGTTGCTCATCAAACTGAACATATTGAGATGAGGAGGAGTAGAGAACCATCTTCTTCTTGATTGAAATCTACGCACAGATGGTAGCAGAAGTTATATTAATTGTAAAGCTGCTGAAAAAAAAACAACTGCCTGTTCACTAGAGTTGAGGAACATGTAACACCAGACTAAAACAGTATCCATTCCAACTTCACCACAAAATGCAAACAAGGATAGTTAATTATGGGGTATGAAATCAACAAATCAACAATATTCTGGAATAAATTAAGTTACTTTTAATGCAGTAAACAAAACAAAACTTAAGTGTGCCATTGATTTAAAGCGGTTTGAGGGCATTTAGCACAGGTTACATTGAAGTACAGTAGCACAATTATATGTTACAAACAGATTAAATTTAGTTATAAAGTTTGCAACAAAAAAAAGCTAAATTACTTACAGTAATATGTTCTTATTCATTCGCATGTTTATGTTTTCTTTGTCTGTAGCATTTTGCACAGTGTACTGAAATCCTAATCAGGCTCAATTTACAGCACTAATCCTGTCTCCTCATCTGGGAGGAGCCAAGTAGGATTATGCTTCTTACTAATCACATGAGCTTCAGTGACATATCCTGTCAAATAAAGATTCACAAATAATAATAAAAGAAAAAAAAATTCTTAAACAACTGTCAGAAGGCACACCCCATAGATGTAGAAAATATGATACAGGGGGATCAAAGCAAATTAAGAATGGCTATAAATGGTTTAAGAACTGTCCATTACATTATTAAAACATGGAATTATAGTCCTGAACGGTCAACCATGTGGAAGAAAAGTAGCCAGAAAAAAAAAAATCATTATTGACTGAGATCACTTTAAATGCCTGGTGAAGTTGCACTGTAAAAAAAAATACAAATAAATAAACTCATAGCACTAAGCTCATAGGACTAAACAACTGTATGACTATAAGAACATGACTTGTTAATGAGGATGCTAGGAAGGAAAAATATTGTACAGGGTATTTTGGAGCAAAGGGAATCATGTGCTCTGATGAGTCCCAATTTACCTTATTCAAAAGAGATGGGTTCATCAGGGTAAGAAGGGAAGTGAGTAGAATGATATACTAATTAAGCGTAGTGCCTACTGTACAAGCCTTTGGACGCAGTGTTATGATTGGGTATTGCATTAGTTGGTCAGGTCTCTAGGCTCAATGTTATGTGGAAATAAAATGAAGTCCTGACTGACTCGCTGAATCTACTGAATGACAAGGTTATCACATCTATGGATTTCTAACATGAATGCAAGTTAATCCCTGCAGTAATTATCATTTAAGCATTTTCTTAAGTTCTCAAACATTTGCATATTTAAACCAAAATATTCAGTTGTTTTGGCTAGGCAGTGTGTTTTACAATGCCCAAAATGGAACTGGAGCAAGCATTTACAGAACCTTGGAGTAACATTAGTATGCGTGGCACAGAAACATCTCAGCATATGCAAAAGTATTAAGAGTTTAGGGACCTTAGCTGCTGTGTTATATCAGGAATAGAAACTGGAAGAAAGCTTGGCTGCTCAGTTGCATGAAAAAAAGGAGAAGTAAAAATAACACTTTTACTACAGAAAGTAGCTGAGAGCATACATGGACCAAATGCAAGAGCTGTTAGAAACAATGCAGTACTGTAATGAACACTCCAAGTTATTGTGTGAGATTCATAAGGACGAGATGTAGTAAATCAGCGGGTTAACACTTATAAGGTTACAACGAAGCAAGTTTTCCTGGCTCAAATGCCATTGCTAGAGACTGGCACAAATACTTTATGCCATCTGATGCTAGGACCTGGAAAGGTTTTCTAACACACAGGATCAGGAAGCACTAGACAATGTCTGATAAATATTGAAGGACTGCATCTGCTATTCAGTGTTAAACCCACAAGAGCAGACAGAGCGAGTTATACAGGTTTATAGTCCAGCAACAGCCCAGAACACAAAGGTGGTTTTGTGCCAGAGCAGGGTATGAAAAGTGCCAGGCAATCCTGGCCTTGTTTCTGTATAGCACTGTATAGCATTTAATTTAATTTGCATTTATTTAAATAAGATATTAAAAGGGAGGAGGATTTTATATCTAAGAAATGACTGCTGTAGCATATGCGTTGCAATCCATGTCATGCTAATTATGACTACAGATTTGTAATAAGAATATTCCATTAGATTCTTTATTATTACTTTCATATATGTGGAGTCATATTTCAGGTTCAAGTCCATCAGGAGCACCCAAGGTGTTAACAAAGACCCCTGAAGGGTGGAAATTCACCCTGAACAGCATGAGGGATGAACAGGAAATTCATGCAGGCACAGGGAGAACAGACAGAGCGGTAACCTTTAAACTGGGTTAGTTTTAAAATGCTGAGTCATCATGAATCTGATGACTCCATAACTGTCATCCTCACTGAGGACGAGGATGACAGGAAATACAGAAAACTGATCTAGGACTTTGTGGATTTGTGCCAGGGCAAATCAATGCAGGGAAAAACCAAAGAGCTTGTGGTGGACTTCCTCAGGTGCAAACCGTCCATTAGACCAGAGAACATCCTGGAAACTGTGTTTGCTAAATCATATCTAAATAAACTGTATATTGTAAATGTTAAAACTGGACTGATGCTGTCACTAAGACAAAAAGGAGCCTAAGAGCGCCCCCTGTAGTCCAAAAGACTTTACACTTCTCAACAGAGTCTGCTCTGGCCTTTCTTAAACAGTGGGTCTGAAAACAAATGCACCATTTAAGATGCAGACTGGCAGCATCACAAAACAAATCTACTTTAGAGTGGTCTGTGATGCAGCTGAATAACAAGAAAAGACTGCAGACTAATAAAGAAGGACAATTCTATTCTAAGGTGTCCCCTCAATCCAGTAGAGTTCATGGGAGAACAGAGAATGATAAAGTTTTCATCCATGTTGGAGAACATGCCCTACTATATGCACAACATTCTGACAGCACAGGTTAGCTCCTTTAGTTACAGGGTTCTTAACCCACAGCATGTGAAGAAAAGAGTGCAGGTAATTTCTATCTCCTGCTGTTAAGCTTTACATGAAAAGCTGCACCCAGTAATCTGTAAATTTAGAACTTTGTAAATTTGGGAATGGGAATGGGGAATGTGAATTTGTGCAATAATTGGAATTTGCTTGTTGAGTCTGTGTACTTATTTCTACATAGTTATTGTACTTCTTTTGTTACATGACTACTCCTTTGGTCCTGGAACTCTGTAAATGTCCACATTGTGGGGTTAATAAAGGATTATCTTAATTTACCTTATCTTAAAAACAATAGGGAAAAATACTAAAAAAGCCAGTGAGGTGTCATTTTCATCTTTGCAACTTGATGCCCAATGATTACCAATATTGAAAATCGTGCTGTATTCAATATTCTGTATTCTGTGTTTTTTTGTTTGTTTGTTTGTTTGAATAATTATGCAACCTAAGAAAATCTTCTTTATTTAATAATGTTATGCATGGTATAAGATTATAAGATTCACAAGATGCTACGATTCCCAAAAAGATTGTTGTGAAGCTTCAGATTAGTGTCCTCTATACCCGCTCTCTCTCTATGAGGTAGATAAAAGTCTCCTTGTGTCCCCACTAAAATCCTATAATGCAAATCTTGCAATTCCTCTTTGTAATGTGGTCATCATACAATACTGGTTTCCCTCCATGTCCACGTCTCCCTTGCTGTACTGCTGCCTAATGGTTTACTAATGAAGCCCTGGGCATAACTAAATATGGAATCATTATTCAAATTAAACATATCCAAACAAGATTCTAATTAGATAAAAAGACATATGCAGAAGGATTGGCAAGGCACCAGGTTGAGGCGGCATATGTGAATTGAACGAGCAGGAGGACTTTATTTTAATGCAGACATTAGAAAATGGTCACACATGAAGCTGGACACAAGAACCAAGCTGAAGCAGTCCTTAGGAATCGGGATTAATGAAGCTAAAACAGCACTAACTACACTGAATTAAAAATATTGTGGGCACACATCTTTAGTTGAGACCAATAATACATTCATAATGGAGGTTTCAATATTTAATTCAATTTCTTTCCATTGCTTTGCGTTGCTCACTTTAAGCATTTGGGTTTAAATCCAAATACAGATACAAATATTGGGAGCAGTAAATAGATAAACATACAGATAGGGGATTTGTATTTATATGCTGTCTATCAGTGGTTCACAGACAGGGCAGACACAGAGACAGAGCAAGATGACTGGATAAATATACATTTGTATGCTTTCCTGCCTGTTATAGCTAACACTGTCGCATATCTGACAGATTATAAAAACAGTGTTGTTGATCTAACCCTTGGCAACCACTCCCAACAGACTGGCATCTTGCAAGGGGTCAGTAACATGTTGATGAGTGTCTGCGTAAACACCTGTGGGCAAACTGATTTTTTTCCCCTCATGATGTAAAACACTGAGCAGAAGTCCATTATCCTTCACCATGTACAATATCTTTTATTGCTAGGACCCTCTCTTTTTGGACCTGTCCTACCTAGTGTGGTAGCACTGTCTCTAACAGATACTGGGTAACAGTTTGCAGCTAAAACCAAATACTTAAAACTACTCAAAAACATTTCATAATGATAAGGAACATCTTCCACACCTGGTTCAGCACCATGTTCCACTTTTCATATATACCAATGGAAGATTTGTAGTATAATCGGAATTTCACTTATGAGTGCTATATGCTCTTTGGTAAGTTGGAGTGGTTCTCAGCAGTATTTCTGTTCTGAGTAATTCTTCTTTTTTTTTCACAAAAAATATAATAGCTTGGCAAACTACCATTTCTACCATTTACAGAATTATACTTTAATTCAAAGAATGGTAAAACATCAAGAATCACGACCTGGTTTACCTGAAAGTGCCTCTGTGCTGTTTAAAGAAAAACCGTTGAGAACAGTAATCTCATTGTATGCCCTAGAATTAGTAGTTACAGTTAAAACCACTAAGTCAACATTTTATTAATGAATAGTGTCCTAGTTGTTTACCAATATAACACATTTACATTACATACATTTTACACTGGTGTCTTTTATAGTGTGAGCTATTCCTGGCCACCAGAGGTCCTTAAAATCAATTTTGGTGTTACCGACTTTTGTGTCGTCCATTATCTTAGGGTAGTAGGCCATAAGATTCACATAATTGACTCAGCCTTGGCTTCTAGGATAATATTACACTGCTGCTTGTGGTTTAGTTTCAAGTTTAATGCAATTACAGAAGGGCAGAAGATCAATTTTCTTGCATGCACTCTCAAATATAATGTTGCAGACAAAAAAAAACCTTTCCTTGCATTAGCCCAGTAGCTGTGGAGTAACAGAGCTACTTCTCGTATGGGTTAGAATCGTCTTGTGACCATCACAACAAAAGAAATAACTCTTGCTATAGGACAATCCCACTTATTGCACAATCCACCAGCACTGTGTCAGTTTTCCTGATTATTAAAACTATTCATGTTTAAGGCAACTGTGATCCTATCTGACAGATGGCTAACTAAAAGGAATAGAACGCATTTCTCAATTGCATTACAGTACAGGGAAATTATTTTCTTTGTATTCCTAGCTTATAAGAAAGGGGTCAGATTGCAGGGTCGGTCATGATATGGAGCCCCTTTAGTAGATTGAGTAAATGACCGGCTTACTGTGCTATAAGATTTATTAGCTCACAGTTTCCAGACCCTGTTTCTGGTGCTTGGTGGGTTTCCTCCGGGTACTCCGGTTTCCTCCCACAGTCCAAAAACATGTAGGTTAGGTTAATTGGCGTTCCCAAATTGCCCGTAGTGTGTGAATGAGTGAGTGGATGTGTGTGTGTCTGTGCCCTGCGATGGATTGGCACCCTGTCCAGGGTGTACCCTGCCATGTGCCCTAAGTCTCCTGGGATAGGCTCCAGGCCCCCCGTGACCCTGAATACAGGATTAAGCAGCATAGATGATGAGTGAGTGAGTGAACTAATATACCTCAGGCTAATATTCTATAATTTAATCTGACAATCTCTTCAGTTCAAGCCCTTGCTCCAAGCGCAAACATGTCATTGACTAATCCTGACTGCATTCATTGATGCTTTTTTAATATATTGTGCATATACACTGATCAGCCATAACACATTAAAATGTGTTATAAATTATATACAGTATACTGGTGGCAGGGCCATGGTGACCTAAGGCTCACCCATGCGCAAGCAGGTCAAAGGCCAAAAAGATCACATAAAAAAGACAGTGTAGCAAAATCGCAGAACCAATCGATGCTGGCTACAATAGAAAGGGACCAAAACACCACAGCTCCCCAAGCATGGGATGGCAGGCAGAGACCAAGACCACTGACCTGGCCTCCAATCTCCCCAGATATTATAATTTCATTATAAACTCTTTTAGTGATAAAACTAGAAAGTAGAAAGTATCTTGGGATGTCGCTTTTTTGCTTTAATGACGGTATCACCTCCAGTTGGTCTAGACTCCACATTTGTGCAAAATCATATAATCCTCTTAAATCAAATCCATCAGAGTGTTGTCAAAATGCTACAGTAGCTCTTAAACAGAACAGATTAGACATGAGCAAAATCTGACCTTTTGAACAAAGCAGTTAGCATGGTCAATATCGCAAATTTGCTTCCATAGTACAAAATTTTATCTCATTAAATATTTAAGATATTGAACATTTACTCAATTTCTTTTAAATATTTAAGGGACTAAAAATAATTATACAGTACAATTGTCTGCTCTAATTCCAGCTCAATTTGACGTACAGGTAAGCAAGGGAAAGATCTAAACATGGTAGCAATGATAACATGATAACACCACCTTCCCAGGATTATGCAGTACTGGTGACAGAATTTAAGAAAAAAAAAATTATAGAACTTTTTTTTTTTTTTTTTTTTAGAAGTTTTACTAAACTTTAAAAAAAGACCAAATATGCATAGCTCGACCATAGTTACAAGCTGTTGCACAGACAGTCCCTTATGGTGTACATGTGTGCAATATGAGATGCAAAGTGACCATATGTCAGAGGTCTTTTTTGCATGTACTGTGTCATAGGTCACTTTGTTGAAAGGTCTTGGTGTTCTTATGGCATCCTGGTGATTTTCACCACCCCTGGTGGTTAAAAAGTGTGAAGTAGAACTGCTTTCTATTTTATTTTACTGTGCTATCTGGATTAAAATGTGAAATTATTTTCTGGTTTTGTGACATGACATGTGACTAGATCAGAAGTCAGTTTATAAGTGAAATATTGCTGACTGGTAAATGTTGCATATGCTTATGATTTAATTCATTTTCTTGTCACAATCAGCCACATAAAGCAATACACTGCATGTCATACAGTGGATGGTCCAATATATTATATAAAACATTAAGTAAATAAATAAGTTGGCAAATGTGGCACAGTGGCTTGCACCAATGTAGCACCAACACCTTGCACCTCCCAGTGCATGGTGGGTTCTCTGGGTGCTCCGGTTTCCTCCCACAGGCCAAAGACATGCATATTATGTTAACTGGTCTTTAATTTGTTTGTAGTGCATGTGTGTGCTGCATGACGGATTGGCACCCTGTCCATGGTGTACCCCGCCATGTGGGATAGGCTCCTTGGATAGGCTCTAGGCCCACCTACGACCCCGTATACAGGATAAAGGTGTATAGATGTTTAGTGAGTGAATGATATTTAAACATGCAACAGGCACTATGTTTAATCCTTACTTGTATTCCTTTTATTACTTCTTTACTACTAAGATACATGTCTTGACTAAAATAAGACAGCGTTTGAATTTAAATATGTGAGCTTTTAATGAAATAATTACTGTAATTGGGTTAAAAAGGAAAGGTAGTGGTAAACCTCGAACATTGTGGAAAAAATGTGTTAAAAAATCCATAAATAACTGTGATCAGAGATCACTTAATGCTTAGTGAAGTTGCATCATTTAAATGAGCAGTGGAAATTTGAGCTATGTTTAATAGAAAATGTAAGAGCATTTTTTACACACAGTTCAAGCTGAACTCACAGTATTGGTATAGCTGTGTGTCAATTTGAAAAGCACTTGTTAGTGAGACTAATAAAAAATGCTTTAACTTGCTAGTGGGCATAATTATTGGACTTTGGAGCACAATTGAGCCTATTTCAGAGTGATGAGTGTCAAGGTAAGAAGAGATACACATGAAGCGATGCATCCATCATGCATAGTGGACACTGTTCAAGCCTTTGGCTTGTTATAAAAAATTTCATTTCCAATCCTGTATATTGCGTGGCTGAATAGCTGAGTGAGCGAAAAGCTAAACATACAGGATACAGTGGTAGATAGTGGGGTAAAAAGCACAAATAGGTTATTACTTTTGATGTATTCGTTATAAAATGTTCTGTTATCATTTGCCCGTTACAGTTGGACTATCTCTAATTTTTTTGTAAAGAAGTTAAAACAGATCCATGTTTTTTTTCCCACCTGTGGTCGAAGACTGTAATGACTTTAAAGCCTAAACAAATTAAAATGCATAATTAAAAGAAGTACCAATGAGCACAGGTCTTGCTCCCGCATGTAGAAGATAGACACTCTAGGTGGAAGGTGGAATCACTGCACCAGGTTCAACAGAAAGAAAATTCTACCGATTATAATTTATATACACTACTAATATTAGTTCCAGCTTGGTTACCAAATTATATTTTTATTCGCGCCGGTTTTGTCTACTGTTGAGAACGTAATGGATTGTTTTCATTATTACGTTTCTTTGCAGCACATACGTAGCAGTCTCAAAAACGCCGAAAAGATTTGTCATGAGTAGCGTTAGCTTGAATTGGATGTTTCGCTATGTGTTGTGTTGAAGTGATTCTTTCCCAGCGCTCCGGATGTTCAATGCCGAGTGGGGGACACGCTTTATTTTTGGTGCTCTAACGGCCGGGCGCTAGGACCCGCCGGAGCGCTAAGCAAAGCAATAGCGCGCTGTCAGGAAACGCGTGTTGAGACACACCTGGTTGTGCTGATCATAAACAGCGGGCGAACAACATAGATTTCTGGGAGTTCTGTCGTGGACTTTAGATGGCACACTGACATACATTACTCGGATGCGCGGTTTTATTTGAATAGTATGTTTAACAGGGGCTTCGTGCTCGAAAAATCTAGTTACAGTACGAAGAGACCAGAGCCTTGAGGGGACGAGACATTTTGGCAGAGACGGGAATATCCTCGGGCTGTCGACTGCCTGTTTTTCTTGTTCAACTGAAACTTGAACTTGGAAGGCTGAACATGGGTCTCTTTATTTCGAGTGGGCAATCATTAAGACAATGTCTGGGAAAATAAAGGTCAGTTCAGTTGTCTACTCTACTGTATCATTCAAATCGCTGGAATGTGGAGTTTCGATCAAAGCCACGTGAATCGATTCAAGCTTTGACGAGCACTCCGATCAGCATTTTAGCAAACCTACAGCGTGCGTTTACGTGTAAAGGTAGAAGTGGTCATGTTAACTGACATGAAAAATAATCACGATCACAACGCTGAGTCTGTGAATCAGCTGAGCTCGGTAAACAATATGGACGAGACGGTGGAGGACGACATCTCGGAGATTCCTCAGATCAGCGTGGTACCGAATGAAAACGTTGTTATGGTGATCAACCACAGCAGAATTCTTCCCCCGTTCAGCGTGGTGTGGGCGACTGTCCTCTACTGTGCTGAGTTTATATGCGCCTCTGTTCTCTCCAGCATGTATCACAAGAGCAACGATGTAATATGGATGGGTTTGACCATTACATTTATCCTGGTGCCTTCTGTGCTCACTCAGCTCACTTTAACTTTCGTCCATCGGGATTTGGGTAGAGACCGACCTCTTATGCTCTTCATGCACCTGCTCCAAATGGGACCGATCATGAGGTAGGTTCAAGACGACAATATGTATCACGTGACCAACAGTCATTACAAATCAGGCGTAGCGTATTTGCAGGCGTTATGGGACACATCAGTAATCTAGCAGAAATGTTTGTAATGCACTGACATCATTTCTACAGAGCCTGACCAACTTACTGTAAGCTTTAACATTTGTTACACAATCCTAATATTTGATTTATCTCTGCATTCAGATTTCCTTAAAATCTACGCATTTAGTGTGCACGTCATGATTGTTCACATAAAAATGTACCAGCTCCCGACAACCCCCAAACAGTCATGTGATCTCATCCCTAGCCCTTACGCCACGCCTGCAGTCCGTCCGTGCCAGCGGTCAATCAGGTTCCGCCTCGGGCTAGATATTTACGCTGCTTGATCTCAGTGTAGTAGTCTCTGTAGTGTCGCGAAACACACCTTATGCAAAGAAGACTTCACGTGTCGCTGCGTTCAGAAATGTGTCACGGCTAAATATATAGCGCGAGCTGTATTGTGGGAGTTGCACCAAAAGGCGCTAGAGTTTTTCGAGGGCAGGGGCAAGTTTCTGCAGACCTGCCGTCTCGGGCTTTTTGGATCATTTTCTAGCAACAAATGTGTGCAGTCATAAGCAGCTTCACACTCAGATTGCACGGCAAATAGGATGCATGGGAATTGTTAGTTGTAACCAGATAAACAGACTTCTATAGACAATAGAAACAGCTTCAGCACAAGTTTGTCAGAGCCAAGTAAAGGTGTAAGTAGCAGGGATGCTACAGATGGCATGCTGAGCTTTATAACCCCCACAGTAAAACTAAAGCATGCTGAGCACAAGCATGCTGAACAGCGTCGCGCATTGTCATCTACGTTCGCTTAGACACGCAGGATGTTTCGACCTAATATGGGTAAAAGCAGTGTGCTTTGGTGTTTCCATGTGCGAGGTCGCTTTAAACTGGTCCCAGTGCTTCGTAATCCTCTTTTGGTCAACTTGGATCGCGGGCTTGATTTCGCGCATGCGCTGTGCGGTGTAGGCGGTGTACAAGTTTAGTGCACATGACAGTTAAACAGTCTAATCTTTCTCTCTCGCACACTAAAATGTTTTATATTTTTATAAAACACAATTATGTAATGCCTTATTATAGGGTATCTCTGACTATAATAAACAGTGACTATAAACTGTTTCAGGTTCTTACAGTAACATTAGCTTTTATTTTACTTTCATAGTTTCACTTTATTTACACATTGTACAGGAATATATTATGCACATGGAACTCAAATTGAGTCTAGATATTACTTATTAGTTATTCTGTTTCTTACATTTTTACAAGCTGGCATTATGACTGCAAATTCTTTACAGTGATAGCCTTGCTGAAGCTTAGCAGTGTTAATGTTTGGTGAAGAGCTTTTCTGTGAGGTGAAGTCTCGAAATTAAAACCTAACAAGAAAAAATTGCTGCCAAGGAGTCATGGGAAAAAATGAATCATATTGACAAATAGCAAAATCTCCACATATACCAGTGTGCCAGACTGCATCATCCTAACAGAATAAATAATAAAATGTGTATTACTTCAACATGCTGTATATTGCAGCACGGTGGCTTAGCGGTTAGCACTGTTGCTTTGCACCTCCAGGGACTGGGTTTGATTCCCGCTTTAGGCCTGTGTGCATGCAGTTTGACTGTTCTCCCCATGCTCGGTGGATTTCCTCCGGGTACAGTCCAAAGACATGTGGATAAGGCTAATTGGCATTCCCAAATTGCACATAGTGTGTCAAAAAGTGTGTGTGTGTGCGCTGCGATGGATTGGCACCCCGTCTCGTGCCCCAAGTCTCCTTGGATAGGCTCTAGGCCCACCTACGACCCCGTATACAGGATAAAGGTGTATAGATGTTTAGTGAGTGAATGATATTTAAACATGCAACAGGCACTATGTTTAATCCTTACTTGTATTCCTTTTATTACTTCTTTACTACTAAGATACATGTCTTGACTAAAATAAGACAGCGTTTGAATTTAAATATGTGAGCTTTTAATGAAATAATTACTGTAATTGGGTTAAAAAGGAAAGGTAGTGGTAAACCTCGAACATTGTGGAAAAAATGTGTTAAAAAATCCATAAATAACTGTGATCAGAGATCACTTAATGCTTAGTGAAGTTGCATCATTTAAATGAGCAGTGGAAATTTGAGCTATGTTTAATAGAAAATGTAAGAGCATTTTTTACACACAGTTCAAGCTGAACTCACAGTATTGGTATAGCTGTGTGTCAATTTGAAAAGCACTTGTTAGTGAGACTAATAAAAAATGCTTTAACTTGCTAGTGGGCATAATTATTGGACTTTGGAGCACAATTGAGCCTATTTCAGAGTGATGAGTGTCAAGGTAAGAAGAGATACACATGAAGCGATGCATCCATCATGCATAGTGGACACTGTTCAAGCCTTTGGCTTGTTATAAAAAATTTCATTTCCAATCCTGTATATTGCGTGGCTGAATAGCTGAGTGAGCGAAAAGCTAAATGCTAACACCACATGGAGCCCCGACTCTAGTTACAGGCACAGTATCGGTGTAACATGATAAGCCAGTCAGGATATGGAAATCTGATTGGAGATCTGAATGCTTTGTTTTAAAGCTGTAAGTTGGATTTCTAGCATTTGAAAGGCTTTTTTGGCCAAAGCTTGTGGCTAAAATGCTTAAAATAGGCGTGGACACACAGAGCTCTGATGCTTGTAACAAGCAGTGTACCAATACAGCATTATGTCACTCATGAGAAGTGAAATCTACTCATGGTTAATTTTAATGAGCTGAATTTCACTTTTTATTGTTAAGTGTTTTAAGTGTTTGAATGGCAGACTAAGCAAAACTGAATGCTAAAATGCCTTCAGTCTTATGTAGAACACTCTCCATACATCCTTATGCAGAGCTCCTTTTCTAACTACTTTAACAACCAGATTTGATAAAACGATAAAGTCATGCAAGATAAATTAAATATAATTGTGATTAACTACCAAACACCATAAATCATTGCCAAAAATCAAATGAGATGCTAAGGGCTATGTGAGAGACTAAATAAAAGGCAAGTGAATTTGGAAAAAAAGGATCAGGCTGCTAATCAGATTAAAATAATTCTGGAGTGTGTCATTATTTCTGATATTAGTATGGGGTTTGGATAAAATAGTGTTACATGACTAGTCTTGGTCTTTAGGGAAGTCTCGGTCTTTCATATTCTGTTTTCTGAGAAGGCAATGACTTGATCTTTTTTTTTGTTTGTTTGCTCAAAGCAACATTTCCTAATGTTGAGCTGTATGGGAGATCGCACATTAGAGCAAGTAACTATTTACCAGTGCTGCATGGTCTTTGTGTCTGAACTCATTGAATAAGGTTTTGACTTTCAGTTCAAGTCGTTTAAATGTGGTTTGACCTGCAGTTTGATGTGCTGTTTTACCTGTTCTGTCCACACCCTGCACTTGTACTTGCATTTCCTTGTAATGTCTTGAAAGGAGAACATAAATGAAACCCAGTGTGTTGTTGTTGATGATGACACATCAGGCTGACATTTTATAATGACTGCAAGCAGTCGCAGCAGTAGTGCTGAGTGTAAAACACCTTACACCTCTATTTGGTGAGAGTTTCACTAGCTAAGTTGGTTGTGCGCTTACTATACCACAACACAGTTGGATACAATCCGTTTGAATCAAGGAAACCTTCATTTTTGTTCCAAGTGTAGCTATAAATGGAAGGGTTACGTCAGGGAGGGCATCTGGCGTAAAAACCTGTGCTAAAATCACATGTGGTGATCAGATGATCTGCTATGGCCACCCGTATTGTGAGCAACCAGAAAAATAACAGCATAGGCGTCTGCCTTCATGTCTGCATGTAATGTGGGTGTGTCAGTGTCACACAACCCAAACCAGTATTTACAGAAAAAAGGATTGCAAAATGAGCTGCCTCGGAGCCAAAAACAAAGAAGCGTTCCTTGTTTGTGTTGAAAAGTTCTGAAAGGAAAAGAGAAACCGTTGGTTATAACAGAGATACGGAATTACACTTTAAGAAGGTCCGATTAATAACATTTTCTTCGAGCCGAGGTCTGAATTTAAGGTTTGTGGTATGACTCAGATCTTTACATGTTCAGTCATTGCAAGCGTATAAAAATAAGCAATTAAAAATTTCCATAGCATTTCAGTAATATTTATTGTAAATCTTCAGTAACTACATTTAAACGTGTGAACAATTTGTTCTTTGATGGCCTTTTATATTTTTGCAATACAACCATCACTCACTCACTCATTGTCTATATTGCTTTATCCTGTATTCAGGGTCGCGGGGGACCTGGAGCCTATCGCAGGAGGCTTAGGGCACAAGGCGGGGTACACACTGGACAGGGTGCCATACCATCGCAGACAAACAGCAATGTTTAATCAATCTTTAGTGAAACTTCATTTGCATGCTGTCTGTCATACTGTATTCTCAGTTTGGGTATTTTACATGCCCTCACTTCGGACTGCTGCGGATATGTTTGCTTTAGAGACCCGTGATGAGACAAACTGATTTTAAACATCTCTCAGGAAAAATAAATATATATTGATCTGTCCATTCATCTTTGAAGTTAAAATTTTTATAGTCTATTTATACTCATTCTAAGTATACTCATTCATCAGAAAGGTATCAGGGTCTGGACAGAACTGTCACTTGGTTCAGATCCGGACATTGGTCCGCCATTTAGTGATGCCCTGGTTGATAAAAACATGCTAATTGATAAGCATTTCTGAAGTGTTTTCACTCAGTTGTGTTAAGTTGTATCAAGTGGTTCATGCATTGGTTAGTGTCGTCGTCCTTTCAGCTGATCACATTAGGGGTTTGCCACAGTGGAGCATCCAGTCCTCATTTTTGGTTTTGGCACAGGTCTTGCATTGAATGCCACCTCTGGCACAACCCTCGTTTTTATCTGGGCACTAAGGTCAACTTCATTGGTTGGGTATGTGCCATCGGACAGAAGGGGCTTCTGCATGGCAGGTGAGGCTTATCCTTGGCCCAAAAATGTCCTATCATGTATTGACGTATGGTAAAATCCACAGTTCTAGCAGAAATTAAATTTTGACAGCTTTAGAGTTTTAATAATTGATTTGCCAGTTGACAGGTGACATTGACAATGGTGGATGAGTCGTGGAACGTTATCCTTAACGAATTTACAGGTGGCGTTCCACCTCCATGGATTCAACCAATGGAGAATTGACAAATATTTGGAAATGAATCCAGAATAAAACTGAAAGAGAGTGAGCTACAGTCAGACTCCTGTACTCACACAAACACACAGTCAAGCTTGAATTTAACAGAATCGAAGTTCATAGCCATCTGTTTGGTTGGGTTGGTTGTGTTGAGTTGCGTAGTTCATTTTTAACCAGATTAGAATGTACATTGTACACTTCTTTTAATATTTTGGGAGGCACTAGAGCAGCCAAGCATAATTTATCTACATGAAAGAAATTTAGTGCCTCAGCCAGATTTTTATATATCTCATGAAAGTAATTCAAATGTTCACCGCCGTTTGTTAAACAAATCTCTTCTAAAACTACTGGATGATTGTAAATATCTAAATAAAAAGTACATCCATAGTTATATCCGCTGTTATAGATCAGGATTTATTTCTTGTGGTGTCTTGTGGACCTTTCTCAGTCATGCCAGTCATCAGTCACCAAACATGATGTCTGTTTGAACACCTTTTCCATCTACAACTTGCAATATAGACATGGTCGAGATGGTCTGCTGAAGTTCAACCTAAGCATGAGAATAGGCTGGTTTAAAAGGTGATTTAAGCAACTTTGAACATGGCATGGTTTTGACAGGCTGCTTTGAGTATTTCTGAAACTGCTGATCTACTGGGATTTTCACGCACAACCATCTCTAGGGTTTACAGAGAATTGTCTGACAAAGAGAGAATATCCTGTGAGCAGCAGTTCTCTGGGGAAAAACACCTTGTTGATGTCAGAAGAATGGCTAGACTGGTTTGGACAGAAGGGCAAAATAACGCAAATAACATCCCATTACAACTGTGGTATGCCAAAGAGCATCTCTCAACACGCAACTCATTGATCCTTGATGCAGATGGACTACAGCAACAGAAGACCACACTGTGTGCCACTCCTGTACAATTTGGTGTAACTGACTAGTAAAGCCGGTGACTGACAGTTATTAATTAACAGGGGTAGAAGTATTTTCTATTCTATTCTATTCCTGCTGGTATCATAAACTATGGAGGTTGTGGACAGCCCTGAAAACTCATGAGATTTATATTTATTTTGCTTTAGAATATCAGATAATATCTGGGTTTTCGGGGTTACATTCCAAATAGCATTAAATTTGAGAATGACACAAATATTAGTTTTCACAAAGTTTGCTGCTAAACTGCTTTTAGATCTTTGTTTCAGTTGTTTCTGTGATGTACTGAAATATATTTACAAGCACTTCATACATTTCAACGGTTTCTATCGACAGTTACATGACATTTATGCAAAGAGTCAGTATTTGCAGTGTTGGCCCTTTTTTTTCAGGACCTCTGCAATTTGACTGGGCTGCTCTCAATCAACTTCTGGCCCAAATCCTGACTGATAGCAACCCATTCTTTCATAATCACTTCTTGGAGTTTGTCAGAATTAGTGGGTTTTTGTTTATCCACCCGCCTCTTGAGGATTGACCACAAGTTCTCAATGGGATTAAGATCTGGGGAGTTTCCAGGCCATGGACCCAAAATTTCAATGTTTTGGTCCTCGAACCATTTAGTTATTACTTTTGTCTTATGGCACGGTGCTCCATCGTGCTGGAAAATGCATTGTTCTTCACCAAACTGTTGTTGGATTGTTGGAAGAAGTTGCTGTTGGTACCATTATTTATTCATGGCTGTGTTTTTGGGCAAAATTGTGAGTGAGCCCACACCCTTGCATGAGAAGCAACCCCACACATGAATGGTCTCAGGATGCTTTACTGTTGGCATGACACAGGACTGATGGTAGCGCTCACCTTTTCTTCTCCGGACAAGCATTTTTCCAGATGCCCCAAACAATCGGAAAGAGGCTTCATCCGAGAATATGACTTTTTGCAGAAGATCAATCTATCCCTGATGTTTTTTTTGGAGAGAAGTGGCTTCTTTGCTGCCCTTCTTGACACCAGGCCATCTTCCAAAAGTCAGATGCGCTCACACCTGCCTGCTGCCATTCCTGAGCAAGCTCTGCACTGGTGGCACTCCGATCCCGCAGCTGAATCCTCTTTAGGAGACGATCCTGGGGCTTACTGGACTTTCTTGGACGCCCTGAAACCTTCTTAACAAGAATTGAACCTCTTTCTTTGAAGTTCTTGATGATCCTATAAATTGTTGATTTAGGTGCAATCTTAGTAGCCACAATATCCTTGCTTGTGAAGCCATTTTTATGCAATGCAATGATGGCTGCACGCGTTTCTTTGCAGGTAACCATGGTTAACAATGAAAGAACAATGATTTCAAGCATCACCCTCCTTTTAACATGTCATGTCTGCCATTCTAACCCAATCAGCCTGACCTAATGATCTCCAGCCTCAACATTCTCACCTTAGTTAACAAGACGATTACTGAAATGATCTCAGCAGGTCCTTTAATGACAGCAATGAAATGCAGTGGAAAGTTTTTTCGGAATTAAGTTAATTTTCATGGCAAAGAAGGGCTATGCAATTCATCTGATCACTCTTCATAACATTCTGGAGTATATGCAAATTGCTATTATAAAAACTTAAGCAGCAATTTTTCCAATTTCCAATATTTATGTAATTCTCAAAATTTTTGGCCATGACTGTCCAAGCCCTTGTTCCACACACAAAGTAGTGCCCTTGATCAGGGGCTAGAAAGAGATTTGGGATCAAATGGGATTTGAGGATCAGCCCTGTGTTAGAAGCTAGTTAGCTTTGTAGCTCATGTTATCCATGAACAAAAAAACATGCACAGTTGTGATGTAATTTGGAACAACTTGTCAAAGTGTTGTTTAAAATGACAATGGTATAAAGCATGGTTTCTTCAGTGCTTCAGTCCTGTTTTGAATGTGGTTTTTGGCAGGCAGTCCCTCTTTCTAGTACTGCCTACTTTCACCCAGTCTGGCAACTAACAGTTGGTCTAGGTAACAATTCTTATAACACCTGTGATGTTGAATGATGTGTAGTTAAACATCACAGTGGTATTGTCACGAACTGGCTCCCATTGAATCAGACTACTCAGTCAGGAATGACTGTTTAATAAAAATAAATATATAATCTACATGCAGTTGTGCTCAAGTTTGCATACCTTGGGAGAATTTGCAAAATGTGTGGGTTTTTTTTATTATTATTATTTTTTAGGAAAATGAATTAGGAAATTTTATTTACTCACGTTCATTTTTCTTTTGATTCTGTAAAGCTGCTTTGTGACAATGACCGTGAATATTTAAATGAATGTGTAAGGCATAAGCACTGTCGCCTTTCCCCTCCAGGGTCTGGGTTCCATCCCCAGCCAGGATTGATTCCCGTCTCTGTGTGCATGGAGTCTGCATGTTCTCCCCGTGCTTGGTGGCTTTCCTCCGGGTACTCCGGTTTCCTCCCACAGTCCAAAGACCTACAGATTATGCTAATTGGCATTCCCAAATTGGCCGTAGTGTATGAATGAGTGTATATGTGTGTGCCCTGCGATAGATTGGTACCCTGTCCAGGGTGTACCCCGCCCAGTATATTCCTATATACCAACCTATACCTACAGTATACACCTACTTATATATTTGAAGTTTTAAGATAAATGTCCCAGGACCATGTGAGTTATGATATCCATAAAATAATATAAAGACTTTCATGAGTCATTTTGTGAAAGCCACATTAGTTAATCTGCTTTTTGTCATGTGTTTTTGTAATGTGAGGAAGTTTGTTTTATTGGTTTAGAACAGTGCAGTAAAACAGATTACAGCACTTTTGTCGCTGACATTCAACATTTTTATTTTTTTAATTTTTTTTTATGGATTGCTCCAATTAAAAACTGACAGCTATGAGAGGAAATGATTTCTTGTACTTAGAGATAAAACATCTATGTATGGCCTGGATTGTTTTTTAAATATGTACATTAGTGTCAAGGCAGCCTAATGTCTTAGCACATTATTGTGTCACTTGTTTTATTTTTTTTAAGAACAAAGTAGTGTTATTTTATTATTAAACAGAGAACATGAACTGAATGTGTGCATATTCTGTCTGATGGAGCACATCTGCACACTGGAATGTTTTGTTCTTTCAATATGACTTGTCCATTCATGCCTTGGGATTTAGCGGATTTTACTCACCAGTGAGTTAATGATTCCAATGGGAACAGTTTTTTTGACTGAAGAGCTGCTTGATATCTTGTAGAGATTCAAAGCACATTGCAAAGGTAAAAGTTTCAGTTATTAGTCTGCATGTGGTCAGTGTCATTAAAGGGACATATACTGTATATGTGGAGACAAAAAGAGCCGAGTTGTCTCTCAGGCTGCTTTCACGCTAGGCGCAATTGATTTGCCCTCCAAATTTATCAGCTATGGATGTGTACTTCAGCGGATGTGGGATTTGAGAAGGAGATTTCCATTAAGACAGACAGCACTAATGATGTGGTGTTCCAAACATCGGTCCATTTCCTGTTTGGCTTTCATATTTTATTCCAGTACGCCATACCATCGGTCGAGACCACCTTTTCAAGCACAGTACAATGATCCGTGCCCGGGCACAATGTGGACTGTTCACATTATGCAAACGTACTGAAGTTTTCTGGTCAGGTGTACTGGGATCCATGCCTCAGTCGCATTTGCTGAATTAAAGCACTGAATTAAAAGCAGCTCATAATGTATTCTCCAGTCTGTAGCAACTGATTTCTGACATAGAACATACACACACACACACACACACACACAAGGAAGGAGAGCGAGAGAGAGATTTCTCTGTGAATTCGGTGAAGAACATAATTAATTCTGCTAAATATCTTCAGCAAAAGCTTGGTAACAACAACAGTGTAGACGTGTCAATGACGTCATTAGCGTTCTGAGTAGGTCGAGCCTGGGAGCGTGCGCAATTCTTTTTTTATGTCATAGTGACCTCTAGTGTTCAAATTCCGAATTTCTTTTTTTTTAATCTATTAACAATTGAGCAATTTTTATTTTGGTCTAAGAAAAATATCTTTTGCTTTAGAGCATGTTGCAGGCGAGCTAAATGGCATCATCACACCAAAAAAAAGAAAGAAATATACTATTTTAATCTATATCCTAATTCAGAATCACATACACTACATGTAAACAGTTTGGACCTACCTTCTAATTCTATGGTGTTTCCCCCCCCCCCTACCTTGTAAAACAATGCCGAAGCCGTCCAAAATGTGCAATAATCACCTTTGAACAGTTGACATTGAGATGTGTCTGCTACTTACACACGTGGACAAAATTGTTGGTACCCTTCGGTCAATGAAAGAAAAACTCACAATGGTCACATAAATAACTTTAATCTGACAAAAGTAATCATTAAAAAAATACTATGAATGTTAACCAATGAAAGTCAGACATTGCTTTTCAACCATGCTTCAACAGAATTATTAAAAAAAATAAACTCATGGAACAGGCCTGGACAAAATTGATGGTACCCTTAGAAAATACTGAAAATAATGTGACCAAAGGGACATGTTAATTCAAGGTGTGTCCACTAATTAGCATCACAGGTGTCTACAATCTTGTAATCAGTCAGTGGGCCTATATATAGGGCTCCAGGTAGTCACTGTGTTGTTTGGTGACATGGTATGTACCACACTCAACATGGACCAGAGGAAAGCGAAGGAAAGAGTTGTCTCAGGAGATTCGAAAGAAAATTATAGACAAGCATGTTAAAGGTAAAGGCTATAAGACCATTTCCAAGCAGCTAGATGGTCCTGTGACTACAGTTGCACATATTATTCAGAAATTTAAGATCCATGGGACTGTAGCCAACCTCCCTGGACGTGGCCGCAGGAGGAAAATTGATGACAAATCAAAGAGACGGATAATCCGAATGGTAACAAAAGAGCCCAGAAAGACTTCTAAAGAGATCCAAGGTGAACTTCATGTTCAAGGAATATCAGTGTCAGATCGCACCATCCGTCGTTGTTTGAGCCAAAGTGGACTACATGGGAGACGACCAAGGAGGACACCATTGTTGAAAACAAATCATAAAAAAGCCAGACTGGAATATGCCAAACTACATGTTGACAAGCCACAAAGCTTCTGGGAGAATGTCCTATGGACAGACGAGACAAAAATGAAACTTTTTGCCAAGGCACATCAGCTCTATGTTCACAGACGGAAAAATGAAGCATATCAAGAAAAGAACACTGTCCCTACTGTGAAACATGGAGGAGGCTCTGTTATGTTCTGGGGCTGCTTTGCTGCATCTGGCACAGGGTGTCTTGAATCTGTGCAGGGTACAATGAAATCTCAAGATTATCAAGGGATTCTAGAGAGAAATGTGCTGGCCAGTGTCAGAAAGCTGGGTCTCAGTCGCAGTTCATTGGTCTTGCAACAGGACAATGACCCAAAACACACAGCTAAAAACACCTAAGAATGGCTAAGAGGAAAACATTGGACTATTCTAAAGTGGCCTTCTATGAGCCCTGACCTCAATCCTATTGAGCATCTTTGGAAGGAGCTGAAACATGCTGTCTGGAAAAGGCAGCCTTCAAACCGGAAACAACTGGAGCAACTTGCTCATGAGGAATGGGCCAAAATACCTGCAGAGAGGTGCAGAAGTCTCATTGACAGTTATAGGAATCGTTTGATTGCAGTGATTGCCTCAAAAGGTTTTGCAATAAACTATTAAGTTAAGGGTACCATCATTTTTGTCCAGGCCTGTTCCATGAGTTCATTTTTTTTAATAATTCCGTTGAAGCATGGTTGAAAAGCAATGTCTGACTTTCATTGGTTAACATTCATAGAATTCTTATTTATTATTACTTTTGTCAGATTAAAGTTATTTCTGTGACCATTGTGAATTTTTCTTTCATTGACCGAAGGGTACCAACAATTTTGTCCACGTGTGTATGCTCTGTAAAGCCTTCATAGCGGCTCTAATCTGAGGTGATTATTTGTTGATAATTGGTGATTTTAGCAGACGTAAGCTTTGATCTTGCTTTCCTGGAATGGACTTCATGAGAGCCAGTTTCATCATTGTGCTTGATGAGCTTTGCAAATGCACTTGACAGAACTGTTCCATAACAGCCATCCTTCATCTTAAAATTATAACTGATTCTTGATGTTGTTGTTGTTACTTAATTAACTCATGCCATAGGTGTTATTTACTGGATTTGAGAAAATCCAGTATTGTTCTAGAATCTAGAAAATAAATCCAAACTTTTGACTGGTACTGTGCAGGACTTTTGTCCACTCTCTAGGTTATGGTATAAATAGAGTGAACTGCAGGGTGTATCCTTAATCAGACCTTCTCTGTATCCTCCTTACAGGTGTATAGAAGCTTTAATAGTTTACTTCAAGTCAGGGAGACGGGAAGAGCCGTACGTTACCATCACGAGGAAGATGAAGCTAAAAAATGGCAATGCCGTCGGCTCCCCTATGGAATGGGAAATTGGGCATTCAGAGCGCAAGCTGGCAGTCCACCGTGATGCCTTTAAACGCACAGCTGTCATCCAGGCGTTCCTTGGTTCCACACCTCAGCTCACTCTCCAGCTGTATGCTGCCATTCAAGAGAAATACCTACTTCCCACTAGATGTGAGTTTTATTCAGTCTTGTTTTTCTTATATAAGTCATATAAATAAATAAATTATGTGCATAACTGAATAATTAAAAGATAAAATAATTACTTTAACAGAAGTTAAAAGTGCATGAGCTGATATTACTAATATTATTACCTCATCTCGAGTAGTTACGTAATTACTCCAGATCATGATCTACAGGGTGGCTTAAAATGAACTAGGGAATATTAAATGGCTATAGATGTTGTAGTATCAATGGTGCACCACCCCATGGCATTTTTCTTTTACTGTGCATGCGTGGTTAGACCAGAATTTTCCAATTGGGACGACAGGAACCTCAAGAACGGCCTCCAAGAAGTCATGTACAAATTGTTTTCGAAATATGGACTCTATTACCAATTTTTAATGCGTAGTTACTTTTCACCAGACTGATAGTTCAATCTGTTTTTTAAGCTGATGTTGAGAGATCAAATTTCATCAGCTTGAAATAATAATAAACAAATCTGTCTCGAGTTTGTGTGCATGGAGTTTGCATGTTCTGCCCTTCCTTGGTGGCTTTCCTCTGGGTACTCTGGTTTCCTCCCACAGTGCAACAACATCAGCAGATTAGGCTAATTAACGTTCGCAAATTGCCTATAGTTTGTGTGTGTTTGTGCGCGCGTGTGTGTGCGCGCGCGTGTGTGTGCGCGCGCGCGCAAGTGCCCTGCAATTAGTTTGCTCCTTGTCCATGGTGTACCTCATGTCTCCTGGGATAGGCTCCAGGCCCCCTGCGACCCTGTATACAGGATAAAATGGTTTAGACAATGAGTGAGTGTCTAATAAAATAAAGATTTTTTATGTAACTATAAATCTAAACAAATGTATTTGTTTTATTATGGTATCTTCAGCCCTTCCTTCCTAAGAGCCTATCCCTGTAAACTGAATTAAAAGCTGGCAACAAATTGAAACAAACATGGCAAGTGACCTAAAGGTTTACAGTAAGAATAAAGTAAGGATAGACTGTCATTCTGGAAATGCTATTAAATAAAAAGAAAATGTTAATGTATTTTGCACTAAAGTGCTCCCCTTTTCTTTCCAGTTACCTTGATGATCATCTCCCTGATATCAATCACATATGGGGCACTGGTGTGCAGTGTGTTAGCAATCCAGATCCGCTATGACGATTACAAAGTGAGAATGAAGATCGGTGCCTATTTGTGCATGGTGCTGTGGCGTGGCTTGGAGATCGCCACGCGCATCACTTCACTGGTACTCTTCAGCACAGCCCTGACCTTCTGGGTGGTTCCTGTAGGTCTGGCGAACCTGCTCATCTTCTTCTTCCAGCCGTGGGTGGAGTTCTGGGCACGGAGAGCCTCCATGCCTGATAATTTAGAGAATAACCTGAGCAAGCTGGGTACGTGTGTGGTGCTGTGTCTGGTCACACTTCTCTATGCCTGCATCAACGTTTTCTGCTGGTCGGCTGTGCAGCTGAACCTGGCCGAGCACGAACTGATAGAGAAGCAGCCTCGCTGGATTCACCTGGCCTTATACTATACATTTCGCTTCGTCGAAAATGTGGCACTTATTGTTGCCTGGTACTTCTTTAAGTCAGACTTTTATGAGTATGTGTGTGCACCACTGCTTGTTGTTCAACTGATTGTGTGTTATGGACTTGCTGTACTCTTTATGTTGCTCTTCTACCAGTTCTGCCACCCGGCACGCAAACTCTTCAAGCATAACGTGGAAGACTGCCTGCGCTGTGCTTGCTGCTGGAGAAAAGAGCACACGCTGGTTCCACAGGTTCCACCAACCCCGGACCTCACTGTTCAGCAGAGGTTGCGAGAAACTGATATCTTGGAGGACACAGAGGCAGCTTGACCTGCCTCAGTAATCCATGTGTTCAGATTTGGCCCTCCCAAGTCTAGCATATTTGCACGAATCCACGATCAGGAACATCGTGTGAGCCTTGATAAGGGCAGTGTGAACTATGCAGAAACTGTTGTAGTTCATTTTAAGAACGAGTCCTGTGTGTTACCAAGAGTTAGCTCAGCATGACTATTTTGAATTGCCTCGAAATGGCCTTGAACAAAAAAAAAAAAAAAAAAAGCCTCACTGCTCTAATTTTAGACTTCACTACTTTGGTGTGTTTTGACAGGGAAGTGATATTGTAGTTACCTGGGTATTTTTTTTTTTCTTTTTTTTTTTCCTGGCTGCTACATACCAAAGAATGTTGCAAAGAATGGGATGAGTCACAAAGACATCCTTTACAAAGGGCTGAAATGTGAATACTTTGCCCAGGTGTGTTGGAACCAGGCCAGAGGTCTGAATCAAGGCTCGATGAAGTTTCCGTGAAAATTTGGGGCATCCCCTGCATTATTTAAAAACAAAAAGCCAGCCATTCATTCCCGTCAAGTGCCCTTTGAAACTTGCGTATCTCAGAGATAAGCTGGGAGGCCTCCCGTGAAAATAATGTTCCTGTAAGTTATGGAGGAAAGCAAATACTTGAGGTGTGAGCATTTACCTCAGTTTTAAGTAGCTGTAGCGGTGTTTCCTACGGGATTAATACCAGAAAGATGTCCGTTTAAATTAATGAAGTTGTTTTAAGTGCCGAAAAGATAAGTTCTTAACTTTGTGAGAATTATTTTTTGTATGTTTTTCTTTTTTTTTTGTTATTGCTTGTTTTGTGCCTGAAATATGTGCCTCCGCTTATGCTGACTTGAATATAATATTAATAAAATATTTTGAATGTTTAACTCAACTGCTTTTATTAATTTTTTTCATTTACAGACTAGTGTTGTTTTCTTTTTCATTTGATAGAAACCGTTATAAACTGAAGTGTGTTTCAGGTCAAAGTGATGAGGTGTTTCAGGGGGTTCATTGTGTTTATATGGAAGATGTGAGAAAAATCTTTCATATCATGTGGTAAAGGGGATTATAATATCGTGTTATAATTTTACACTTCTTTACTAAGAGAATTTTAAATTGTTATTAACTGTTGGGTAATCGTTATGGCCCAATGTTGGTCTTTGCAGCTAGTTTACAAGCTCCTACTATTCCTATCATTCGTCTTTGCTAGGAAACAATCAGGCGCTTAGTAATAAAACAAACAAAGAAGGAATAGGCGGTGTGTGTGTGTGTGTGTGTGTGTGTGTCCTTATAAGTTTCTTTTAGACACAACTCCAAATCAATATTATGAATAAGACAAACGTGACAGGGTGGTTACTTCACCTTCATCATCTCAGTGTCAGCCCTGCTTTTCCTTTGTGATTGCCTGAATAAGAAGTGTCCGTTAGAGGAGTTAACTAAAAGGCGTAGGGTTAACAATGTAACTTCATAATTACTGTAATATTCGGCTCTTATTTTTCCCCCTGGGTTTCCGTGTGGAGCCTGAGGCGGAGTCTGCTGAGAGCGTCTTTATAACACACACACGCGCGCGCACTCACTCACTCACAGACACGTACACCTGCTGCGAGTCGAGCTGAAGATTTTTATCTCTGCATCTAATAAACATGGCTAACTGGATTGTAAACCACGGACTGGACACCTTGATTTTGGTAAGACATAATCTTGAGTATTATTTAAAATGGCTTTCTCCATGGATTCTTCATGTGAAAACAGGAAGATTTTAGTTCATCTCAGTGTTACAGCCATTATTTGAAATGAGTAAAATCAGAGCATCTGACATCAGTGTAACCGAGAAGGTGTACACACAGGCTGCGCTGATTTCTCACTCCTGTGTAAAATCGGAGCTGGAAGACCAAGTAGTAATTTTCCTGCAATTTAAACAGGTGAATGTATAAATCTTTGTGATTTCTATTCGTAGGTGGTCTGGATGGGCATCAACCTCTTCTTGTTCATTCGTTTTTATCTGTTCTATGATACGGGGCCCCAGTTCTTCTACACCCGTGTGCTGATCGGGGTGAGAGATCATCCAAACTACTTATCAGGAGCACCGACATGTACATTTCATACTTTCAAATACGAGATACCAAGTGCATTTATCATCAAATGTTTTGATACCACAATACTAATGATTTCTGCGAGGTCATTTCATATTGTAAATGACTCCAAATGATTTTAAGAAGAATACATCTTTTATGAATCACATTTCGCATTTACGACACCACATTGCATTTATGAGAGATAAAACAGTAAGAGGTGTGTTTGTGTGTTGGCTTCCAGTCTGCACTGTCCTGGGCGAGAGCTCCTGCTGCTGTTCTTAACTTTAACTGCATGCTGATTCTTCTGCCAGTGTGCCGCAACCTGCTGTCTCTGATCCGTGGATCCTTCATGGTGAGTTATTTAAGTGGACCTTGCCCTGACGAACAGAACAATGATTGCCATTGATACTAGAAGTTACAAAGCTTCATTTCCAATGACAAGTGTGTGTCACGGTGACTTTATTGTTAACGCATCACTAGGGCTGGGGTTCGAATCTTACCTCCAGTCTGTCGGTAGTTTTTGCTTGCTGTCACCATACATAGCCTGTTTCCTCTTAAAGCCCAAGGACGTGTGATGTTGGCAGATTGGTGTATCCCAATTGCCTGTAGTTGCCTGTGTACGTTTGTGTCTGATGATGGGTTGGCACTCCATCCAAGGTGTACCCTGGCTTCTGCCTTTAGTTTCCTTGTATTGGCTCCAGGCCCCCGTGACCACACACAGGAGAAGGGGTATTGACAGTGGATAATTGGAAGGTGCAAAAAGCATCACTATTATATATAATTTAGTACTTATCAGAACTAGACACCAGTAGTGTAAGCTAAAGCAGGCTTTTAACATTTTATACCACTAAATCATGAAGTAATACAAATGTCTAACATAAATGACAAACTCTAATTACACTAATTAAGAATTAATATGAAAATTAAAAATCAAATAGATGGAATTGTAATAGACAGTTTTGGTGTGTGTGTGTGTGTGTGTGTGTGTTTTACCATGTTAGCATGGTTTATAGTGGAAACTTTTCTCATGAAACTCAATGACAGCTGGTCAAACACTATATTCGTTGGTCCTGCCGAGCATGTTAAAGAGATTGCAGGTAGTCTGTGACTCTTTTCACATAAGACTTCTCTTGTTTGCATTTTAGTGCTGTGGACGAACCTTGAGGAAACAGCTGGACAAAAATCTTACATTCCACAAACTGGTTGCCTACATGATTTCCCTGATGACTGGTAAACTATGTTATTGTGTCCTGAACAGTTACCTCAGTTAGCAGGAAATGGTTCTGATTACTCAGATTCCTGAAGCAATTTACCTGAACAGTATTTGTGTAATTTAGACACCTCCTTTTAAGATTTGATCATATAAGGTTTACACGCAAGTTCCAGTGTATTCTTCTCCTGAGATGGATTGCGGAAAAAGACCATAGTGTTGCTAAACATTTGCCATGGGTAAATAGACTTTTCTGATTATAGATGGTGAGATATCACAGATTGTAAATATTTCTTTTAGCAGAAACAAAGATAGCAGTATGTTAAAAAAAAAAAAAAAACTTTAATACATGCGTCTGGAGATTTTTGTTTGTTTTTCCTCTCAGGCCAGTACAGTAGGATCATATCGAATTCAGCCTGTAGCTCTTCATCTGCTCTTGTGCTGCATGCAGTCCTCGCTTTCCATTAGGATTTCCTCTTTCTAAAGTCTTTAACATTGTGAATAAGGGCAGATACCTGATTTCAGAGAATGAGAAAAGATGTTTTTGCAGTCAGTGCAAGGTTACACTGCCGAGCCAAAACAAAAACATTGCTATTTCAAGAGTCTGAATCGAGCAAAGACAACTGGGTTAAGAACTGACCAGTATTAAAAACTGGAAGTGTAACACATGCACTTGGTGGAAGAAATGTGTTTCAAAAAATGAATGGAGATTACTTAAATTATTGGTAATAAAAATAAAAAAGCATTAAACTGTGTGGAGACGGCACGGTGGTGTAGTGGTTAGCACTGTCGCCTTGAACCTCCAGGGTCCGGGTTCGATTCCCGTCTCAGTGTGCATGTTCCTTCCCTGTGCTTGGTGGCTTGGTGGGTACTCCGGTTTCCTCCCACAGTCCAAAGACATGTAGGTTAGGCTAACTGGCGTTCCCAAATTGCCCGTAGTGTGTGAATGAATATGTGTATATGTGTCTCCTGGGAAAAATGATGTTCAGATTGATCCTATTCCAGACCAACAAGTGCATCAGTGTAAGAGAGGCAATCACACGAAGCGATGTACACATTATTCATAATGCCCACTGTAAAAGGTTGTTTAGGTCTAGGGTCAATAATGTTATGTGGCAATAAAATGAAGTCAGTTGATGACCTGAATGTACTGAATGACCAGGTTATCACATGAATAGATTTTTTTTTCCATCTCTGAAGGCACAGGTATATTCAAGGGCTCAAATTGTAAAAAGGTCATTCTGGGTGCATGGTGAATTATTTTCACACAAACTTGGCACCCTTAATGTAGAAAATGCTCAGGCAGAGTACACTTACACTGATTAAAAACTGATAAAAAAAAATTTAAATTGCTTTTTGCATCGATTCTAATGTTATAGAAGGCCCCTTTAGTTGTTTTTGAAAAGAATGCAATAATTAAAAAAAAAAAAAAAATGTTTGTTTTTTCACTATTCAGCTGTTCACACCATTGCTCATTTGTGCAATGTGGAATGGTTCATCGGTAGCCGTAAGGGTCTTTATGGTCCCCTTGCTGGTAACCTCTCCATGCTTGAAGATGAACCATCTGATGATACTACTTACCTCAATCCTATCCAGTCTGACTCTACGGTAAATCTGTCCACTTGAAATTGTATTAATATGCTGCCTCTGTCTTCTGTCAAACATGTTTTTAGCATGTTAAACATGCTATTTAATATTTATTCCACTAACATCTGCATGTCATTAAAGGCTATGATCTATGCTTTTATCCTAGACACCTCTTCTATTTGCGTTCACTACCATTGCTGGCCTTACAGGCGTTGTAATCACCCTTGCTCTAATACTTATGGTTACATCATCGATGGAGGTGATACGGCGAAGCTACTTTGAGGTCTTCTGGTACACCCACCATCTCTTCATCATTTTCTTTGCAGGCTTGGTCTTTCACGGGGCAGGGTGAGACATGCAGGAATTGATGGCATTGCTTGAAGCAGTTGTATTTGTCTGTTATCAAATGAATTAATTGTGTTTAATTTTGCATCTGATACAGTCGCATTGTCCGAAGTCAGCAGCCTGTACCCCCTCACAATACTTCCTTCTGCAAAAATTATCCAGAGAAGTGGGGTCTGATTCCTGAATGTCCTATTCCTCAATTTGCAGGAGGGTTTCCTCAGGTTAAAAAAAAAAAAAGTTTAATTACACACGTGGACAAAATTGTTGGTACCCTTCGGTCAATGAAAGAAAATCTCACAATGGTCACAGAAATAACTTTAATCTGACAAAAGTAATAATAAATAAGAATTCTATGAATGTTAACCAATGAAAATCAGACATTGCTTTTCAACCATGCTTCAACGGAATTATTAAAAAAATGAACTCATGGAACAGGCCTGGACAAAAATGATGGTACCCCTAACTTAATAGTTTGTTGCACAACCTTTTGAGGCAATCACTGCAATCAAACGATTCCTGTAACTGTCAGTGAGACTTCTGCACCTCTCTGCAGGTATTTTGGCCCACTCCTCATGAGCAAGCTGCTCCAGTTGTTTCCGGTTTGAAGGGTGCCTTTTCCAGACAGCATGTTTCAGCTCCTTCCAAAGATGCTCAATAGGATTGAGGTCAGGGCACATAGAAGGCCACTTTAGAATAGTCCAATGTTTTCCTCTTAGCCATTCTTGGGTGTTTTTAGCTGTGTTTTGGGTCATTGTCCTATTGCAAGACCCATGACCTGCGACTGAGACCCAGCTTTCTGACACTGGCCAGCACATTTCTCTCTAGAATCCCTTGATAGTGTTGAGATTTCATTGTACCCTGCACAGATTCAAGACACCCTGTGCCAGATGCAGCAAAGCAGCCCCAGAACATAACAGAGCCTCCTCCATGTTTCACAGTAGGGACAGTGTTCTTTTCTTGATATGCTTCAAGTATAATTAGCAAAATTTGCCTTGGCAAAAAGTTCCATTTTTGTCTCATCTGTCCATAGGACATTCTCCCAGAAGCTTTGTGACTTGTCAACATGTAGTTTGGCATATTCCAGTCTGGCTTTTTTATGATTTGTTTTCAACAACGGTGTCCTCCTTGGTCGTCTCCCATGTAGTCCACTTTGGCTCAAACAACGACGGATGGTGCGATCTGACACTGATGTTCCTTGAGCATGACGTTCACCTTGGATCTCTTTAGAAGTCTTTCTGGGCTCTTTTGTTACCATTCGGATTATCCGTCTCTTTGATTTGTCATCAATTTTCCTCCTGCGGCCACGTCCAGGGAGGTTGGCTACAGTCCCATGGATCTTAAATTTCTGAATAATATGTGCAACTGTAACTGGAAATGGTCTTATAGCCTTTACCTTTAACATGCTTGTCTATAATTTTCTTTCGAATCTCCTGAGACAACTCTTTCCTTCACTTCCTCTGGTCCATGTTGAGTGTGGTACATACCATGTCACCAAACAACACAGTGACTACCTGGAGCCCTATATATAGCTTGCACATATATCATGTAATCAGTCAGGCCCACTGACTGATTACAAGATTGTAGACACCTGTGATGCTAATTAGTGGACACACATTGAATTAACATGTCCCTTTCGTCACATTATTTTCAGTATTTTCTAAGGGTACCATCATTTTTGTCCAGGCCTGTTCCATGAGTTTATTTTTTTTAATAATTCTGTTGAAGCATGGTTGAAAAGCAATGTCTGACTTTCATTGGTTAACATTCATAGAATTTAAAAAAATTATTACTTTTGTCAGATTAAAGTTATTTATGTGACCATTGTGAGTTTTTCTTTCATTGACCGAAGGGTACCAACAATTTTGTCCACGTGTGTTTAACTTATCTGTACATATATAAATTGTATTGCTTTATTGTAAAAATCCATTATTAACCATTTCCTAATGCTTTGTCTCAGACTTGGATGTGGGTGATTGGTCCCATGATCATTTACATATGCGAGAGGCTATTGCGCTTTGTTCGCTATATTCAGACTGTAAAATACAAAAAGGTAAGCTCTCAGTAATGCTGAAATATTAGAGGTACTGGATTATGTATAAATTGTTAATTTTTTTATAACAGTAGATCTGTCTTGTTCGCATTCTAAGATTGTGATGCATCCATCCAATGTCCTGGAGCTGCAGTTAACAAAGTCTGGATTTAAAATGGATGTTGGACAATACGTCTTTTTGAACTGTCCAGCCGTCTCCCAACTTGAATGGCACCCATTTACACTGACATCCGCACCTGAGGAGGACTTCTTCAGCGTACATGTCCGCTCAGTCGGGGACTGGACTGAGAAGATCATCAAGATGGTAGAAAACTTACCTGAGGGGAGCCAAGGACCTAAGTAAGCTAGCACATTTCAACAATTCTCCTTTAAGCCAGATCATGGTCTACAGCATAAATCAACTGTGATTTGTGTGTAAGGGTTCTTCCACATCTCAGCAGGGCTAATTATCTGATTACAGATTAGCCGTGGATGGTCCATTTGGAACAGCCAGTGAAGATGTGTTTGATTATGAGGTCAGCATGTTGGTGGGTGCTGGCATTGGCGTGACCCCATTTGCTTCTATCTTGAAGTCCATTTGGTATAAATTTAAAGATGCCAACCCCAAGCTACGCACTAAAAAGGTATTAATTTACAAGATGTTCCAAACAGCTTAAGTAATCCTATGAGCTATTTGAAAACTCCTGAGGGGTCACAAAAATAGAAAGAAAATTTGTTGTGAACAATTCTACCACTACATCATTAGTCCATCATGGCCTTTAGGATTAGCTAATGAGTTGACTCAGTCTTATTAAATGAATGTGATGCTGCAGCCTTCCTGGACTAGATTCTGACAATATAGCTAGACCATAATCCTTTTATAAGTACCAGAAACATATTTCACTCAATAAGGCATGTTTGAGCAGATTGGCACATATCCTACATGTGCTTCTTCCCCTACAGATTTATTTCTATTGGTTGTGCAGAGAGACACATGCCTTTGAGTGGTTTGCTGATCTGCTCCATGTGCTTGAGAAGGAGATGGAAGAGAGAGGCTTGAGGGACTTTCTGACCTACAAACTCTACCTCACAGGATGGGACCATACACATGTATGTCTGATTGATCTGCTGTCACAAAAACTATGAAGATATAAAGCAAAATGTGAAAGCCATGTTGTGAAAGTTATTTTGCTATTTTAGGCAGCCCACGTGATGGTGCATTTTGATAAAGACACTGATGTTATCACTGGACTGAAGCAGAAGACTCACTACGGAAGACCAAACTGGGATAAGGAATTTGAGCAAGTTCGACAAGAAAACCCCTCGTAAGTCTTAAAATTGAAGGATGACCACATCATCTGTATCTGACAAAATATGCCTAATCTATATCATCTGTGCTAACAGGTCCGTCGTTGGTACATTCCTGTGTGGCCCAGCTGGTTTAGCTAAAGATTTGGAAAAGAAATGTGCAAAATATTCTGACATTGATCCACGGAAAACCAGATTTTACTTCAACAAAGAAAACTTTTGAGCAGGTGTTGCAAGCAACCAGTTTAACCAGATGGACAAGCACATCAGTGTTCCATTCCTTTTCCAGTAGGAGCTTATGAAATACATTAATGCCTCCTTTCATGTGAAGCTCTGAAATAATTCAGAAACTAAACTAAATGTCTGTCCTAAGGGAAGTCTGTACAACAAAACTACTTCGGCTAACTGGAGGGGTAATGGAATTAACCTGGGTAACAATATATATATATTTTTTTAAATCATGATTTTTTCCCCCTCCCTCCTCCTCTACAACAATAATTCTATATTTGTATTATTCTGCATGTCACTTAATCACCTTTATCTTATTTTGACAGGCAGCCACTTGAAGTGATTTTTTTATATGTTGTAGGACAAGTGAAGGAATGTATGCAACTAGAAAAGTTTAAGACCTTTGTTTTCAGGAGTTACAGCATTTAATGTAGGTGTGGCTTTATTGCATTGTTAAAGATAAGTCATATAGTATGAAGGAAAAAACTGTGGTGTGGCTTAATAAATAAACAACATATGACTATCTACTTGGCAATGTTAGTGTGTATTAGACTTTTTTTTTTGTCCATGATATATGTGGGGAAAGTTTCTTAAGAGTTATTTCATTACAGCTACATCAGATTAGTCAGACAAGAATAAACACTTCCTTATTGATTTACTTATTGTTTACCTGCACTGGCTTGAAATTAGATTTTATTTGCACTAGTCAAGACAACTTTTGTTTTTGTTTTGCCTTTTTTATTGAAAAAAAAAAAACAGACTACAACGTAGCTTTGGCAATATTGAATTTAACACGCATAATTCAAGTCATGCGGTGTACTTTTTTTTTGCCTTTTGAGTCAGAAAAGGGGGGAAAAAAAGCAAATCGCATCTCAGTCCTTCCAACAACTAACAGAAAAAATAACCATGGGTATGTTCTGCATGTTATATGCTTATCTCTTGTCCTAAAAACAATGAGGAAGAAGGTTTAGAATTTCATAGCAGTGGAAACATCCTGAAAGAAAGGAGAAAAACACCAGACTGGCATGTTAAGCAACTACTTGTGTCAAAAACTGTCATGTTGCACATGCACAGAAACTAGTATGTCTTGTGTCACTATCAGACATGTTCTAGATAAGACTGAGACAAAAGAAAAAGGAAACTTTTTTATTCAAGGGGCACCAGCAGTTTTCTGAATCTGTTCCTTCAGGATGAGGATACTCTGCCTCTGCTCAGGGGGAAGCATGGCGATCTGTTCGGGAGTCAGTTGCAGCACCTGCATAATTAGAGCAGCCTGGAAAAATACATGACAGTTACAATCAGTTCTACAAAAAAAGTCAAAAGAGATACCAGTATAATCCCACTTCCTTCATAACCAGAAGTTAGCTGCTTTGAGGCCTACTCAACATAAAACAGGCAAGGTGTCAAGTATATGTGCATTTCTAACTCAACACAGTAAGACACTTCGTAGAATTAAACAAAAGTTCTCTCAATCTTATATTTATTCGTTTAATAAATATTTGTATGTAACACACTTACCTTTTCATGATCTTGAGAGGACACCTCAGTTGGAGGACCCTGTTAAAGCAAGTACGCATTTTAAGACATGTATATATAAAAAATAATTCAGAATCCATCAATAGACATAATACCAAACAGATTTAAGGCATACGGGTCGGGCAGCTGGGGGAGTGTTTGACGGCATTGCATGAGAAGGAGCGCCCTGCATTCCACCCACGACAGGAACTCTCTGGCCTGCAACGGGACCCCGAGGTTCTACAGCTCGAGGATCACGGCCTGGAGGAATTGGGGCTGAAAAACCAAATGAAAATCACAACTGCTTTTCTTTTGTCACAGGAAATCTGATAACACCACACGGTGCCCATAATGATATGTACCTCTAGAGTCCATGGGTGGACCACGCTGATCCATCATTGGGCCTCTGGGCTCTCCCATCATAGCTGCTCCTCTCATTTCATGGGGTCCACGCATATCTGGAGGAGCGATATGCATTGGTGGCCCCTGGTGAGGTGGAGGGACCCCCATATAACCACGGCTACACACACGCAGACAGGGATATGACAAACATTTGACATGTTGATATATGAAAAATAAAGGCAGCTCATATAAAGTGACAAATTTAATTCCAAAACACTTAAATGATGCATAAAATGTGATGACTGTAAAGCTATCCTTAACAACCTAATATAGTCTCAGGCACTGGGGGAGCTAATAACTTACAGAAAGTAATGTGTGCAAGATGTCTTAATTTCAAGTTATTCTCTTGTTTTAAAAGAGAATAAATTAATAATTTTATATTCAAAAGCGTGAATGTCGACAACACCTCAGACATCTCAGCCTCAAGTCCTAGGAATTATCGCCAGGAGGAGATAATACAGTTTTGGAGGAGATAATACCTTTTGAGAGCTCACATTGTAAAGATGCAGCCCTCTTTTACAAAACGGCTGTTCCCAGAACAGCCGAAAAAAACACTTTGCGCTAGAAACTTGGTGCAAAGTTTCTAGTTCAAAGTGTTTTCGCCTGCAGCAGTTTGTAAATATGCAGTGACTGGCTTCAAGTATCTCACAAGAAGCACAAGCCTTCACCTTATATACCTAAAATGAGATCATGCAAGAACCAAGACACAGCAAGCTAGCTGGGATTTTACTTCTCGCACTGTTTTAACTTGTGACTATTTTAATGAAATAAACAGGTCCTAACATAATGCAAACAGTAGTCAATCATGCTTTTAAAAGACATGATAAGATGCTCTAGTGAATATCTAGTGAAATTGACCTAGTTGACAGATTTACAAGGACATCTGCTTGTGTTTCATGAATGTTCTTGGTTATCAGACCAGTCATCTTGATTTTCTACTACTACACTGTGCGTAGTACAATTGTGTGCAAAGGCTACTACAATCCAGACAAAAAGCTATACTCACGGCTCCACATCTCCCACGTTTACTAGTGATCCACCTCGCGGGTCATTAGGACCATCACCCAACAGGCCTCTTGGTGGAATACCTTGAGGGGCTCCTCTCATAGGAGCCCGTGGGTCTACCATGGGAACTGTGAAAAGGCCACACCAAGCCAAATTAGAACACTAGTTTTCAACATGTGATAATTGGCGACTCACAAAAAGCACTGCACAGAAAAAAATAAAGCCCCATGATTAAGGAAGTACAGATGTGCATTTCATTTCAGTTTCACTTTCTAAAATTGATTAATCCAAAAAAGTATTCATTTGTCAAGCATATTCTTTAGCGATGATGCTTATTAGACAAACACAAACTGAGGACTATTTTAGAAGCAATTCTTTTCATTTTTGCAGCTTCTTCAGACTATAAATTAAGCCTTTATCAAATAACATGCCAAAAACATGAAATGAAAGTCTAATCAGACCAATATTGACCGGTAGAAAATCATTCCAGCCAAATGGTCTCAAATTTATTCAATGTTCCAGCAAACGTAAACGTAAAAGTAAACCTCTCACGTTTAATAAATGATACTATGAGGAGCAAATAACCCAGTTCTCACATCTTTGAGAACACTGAGGTAATCTAGTGATACCTTGCGGCCGCTCGATAGCAGCCGGCCCAGATGATCCTACAGGAGAGTCCTGAAGGTTTCCTGGGTCAGCGTTAGGTAAAGAAAACAGGAAAGGAAACTGAGAAAGTAAACAGCACCCCCTGCAGATACTACTCAGGAAAAATTCTATAACGTCTCAATCACTGTGAATTGATGCAGACTTTAAATTGCTGCTCTTTAGTGCACAAGATGTTCTTTCGAAAAAAATTTGGGAGTATTCAGAAAATGTTTAGCATTTAAGAAATGCTAAAATTAGAATGCTAAAAATTGTAGAATCGAGCGATTTATAATCAGGACTAGTCTCAAATTTAGTATCAAAAGCGCTGCATAAATACCTTCTTGAGAAAATATTTTTAAAAATACCAAACATATTATGTAAAATAATATTTGACAACCACAATAAAAATAATTTTAATGGTCTTGAATTTCACTTTTTCAGAATCAAAAACAGATTTCTTACTTCTTTAATCCATTCACTAGTGTTTATTACTAATACTAAAGTTTATTTTAATCTACATACATTTAATAACATGGCTAGTTGATAGCAACAATACAAAAGGACGTACTGTTAAAGATTATATGTGAACATATGGCAGGATTTCTAAAAACATGTATTGTCATGCTTGCATTCACTGGTAGCTAGCTATTTAAGTTACCCACCTTAACACTGCACCTGTTTCAAATCACACACAAACAGTACTAATAAATATCATTAAGCCTGCCTAAACAAGATTTTTTTTTAAAGATTAAAACATGTACACTTTTTATTAAAATCTAATCTTGCTTTTCATATTGAAAGATGGAATTTGTTAGTACAATATATAGCATGTTAAATAATTTGAGAAGTGCATGTTTAAATGAGAAATTAAATCGGAAAGATTAAAATTATGTTAAATGTTACCTTCTCAAATCTCATCATACTTCTTATGACTAACAGCAAATGTTCTGGTGCAAGTAATGCACATTATAAAGAAACAGGATTTTGCACATGATATCACTGCCTATGTGTTACCAGAGGTCAGAAAGTGATTTTCTAGAAGTCAGTGTTACTCGATCTCAAAATGCCCATGGTTTGTACAATGAGGACAAATAATCCACAAGGAGATTTTATTGAGCACAACACTTAGCTGGCTATGACGAGGGTTTTTTTAAGGAAGAAAAAAAAAAAAAAAAAAAGACCACAAATCAGGCAAGAACCTTTGTTTGCGGTGGGCAGGAGTGAAGTAAAATTAAAACTCTTAAATTTAACGTGTTTTATGTAATGGCTCAGTGTGCACCTAAATCTTTCCTTGCTCACTCCAAAGACTCACTAGGTAGGTGGCCTCCCCTTCCTTCTGCAGATGTGTGAAGGAACGGGGCTGCTAGATTGGCCACAGTTGGTAGATCACAATTGTTAATGGATCTCAGGCTTTCTCCGTTCTATAAAAGTGAAGCGGGAAGCTTAGCTCGAGGTCCACAAGTCCAAAGGTCCAAGTCCGGAGCTTTGGGATTAAGAACAATGTGTGGTGGATGTTAAATGTGAGAGCGGCATGCGAGTGGGGTGATGTCATACTCCCCAGGGACTTCAAAGGTGGATAGACTAAGCATCGCCATTTGATCACTGCTTCAAAGACAGCTGCTAAAAGTACTGCACAAGCTGCTACGGCACTTCACTCTCGTCGAGAGGCAGCCTTTTCGACCCAGCTGCCTAAGAGGATAAGGCCGCTGAATGTTTCCCCAGTCAGGCTTGCTGCTGCGGTAACCAGAGGAGTGATAACCGATGTTGGCTGCAATCACGTTAGACTCCCATCTGCGGCCACGCCCGAGAAGAGCTGAGCAGGGCCAGTTGCCCGAGACAGTGAGAGGAGCCGCACTAAGGAGCTTGCAGGAGCCGCTGCCCATGCAAACCCACCATGCCCGTGACCATCACTCACGAGCCAATTGCCCACATGCCAGCTGGGTACTTCCTCTGGACCCACATGTGCACACCTTCCCATTCTTTCCTACTTAAAACCCTTCCATTTTCCCTAATAAAAATTACCCTTTTCCTATAAAACCTTGCCTCATGTCTGTGGTGCCCATCAAATGAAAGATCTTACAGTAGTTAATCGTTTCTTTACACTGCAAGTCATAAAGTTATTGTTTTTTTCTTTGCTCTGTTGAAGCCTGTATCCCCGTTTGACAATACATTACTCACCACAAACTGTATTTTGCATAGTTCATGTGTGTGTGCAAATTCGTTTGTGTGTGTGTGTGTGTGTGAGTGAGAGAGAGAGAGAGAGTGTGAGAGCTTCTCTTGACAACTTAAGGACTGCATCCAAAATACTTGGTCACGATTTGTTTATACCATTCTCTGAGAATATCATCCAAGCCTGCACAATACGGACTCGCATGGCATAACATTAACATGACTGCAAACATCCTATAACTAGCTAACTAAATAAATAAGCAAACAAGCAAGATTAAGATCACGCACCTGCACCCCTATCCATAGGGACAGGGCCTCCTTGAGGAATCCCCATCTGAGCCTGCATTCCACCTACAATGAAGAGGGCAGAAGACATATTTGAGACATAAGATGCGCAATCTTGCATGCACACTCTGCAAAAGGGAAACCAAGTTTACCTCCTGGCCCCAGAGGTCCTGGTCCAGGCATAGGGCCTTGCCCTGGCATAGGCCCCTGTCCAGCCATTGGCCCTGGCACTCCACCTCCCATCTGAGAGGGTGGCATCATCTGGGGAGCACCATTCACATGCATTCCTGGCTAAGACATGAGATTAAAGACATATTACTTTTAGGTTTTTGTATGCATTGTAGTCTACCAAAATAATATACATGCCACATAGGACTTTTTTTCCGTCACTTTGCGATTCAACAGAGGACAAACATACATGACTATACAGAACACTTAAAATGGAACTCTTTAAAAGGTTATGATCATTCACTGACATTTGTTTTGACATGTTTATCTAAAATAATTGACATTTGAGAATGAGAGAGGTGTTCACCATTGGCTGGGGCTGAGACACCGGGGCACTGGGCTGAGCATGAGGCTGGTTAGACACTGGCAAAGGCCCTGACTGGCTGTTTGGGTTTATGGGCTGCACAGAAGCTTGCCGATGGAGCATTTTCTGCATGGTAAAAAAAAAAAATAAAAATAAAAAACCCACAAGCTGTCAGCTTTAACTAATATGGAAATAAGGTTAGTAACATGAAAATATCAGAAAGCAAAGACGCACAATTTCAATATGATATTTCAAACACTTGTCCTGATGATTCTAAGTGTTGACAATAAGGTTGATTTTTACATTACAGCACAGAAACATTGTACTTCTTAAACACAACCTTTCCAGACAATAATGTTTTTAGTAAACAGGTTAATAAACAGGTAATATAAAAAACGCAGACAACACTTTTCTCTATGTAAGAAGCATTTTGTTAAACAAACCACAAAGCACATCTTATTAAACACTTACAAAATTAGTAAGAATTTCTACACACTGTCCTACTAATAGAGCAGAAGTTCTTATAAAAGAATTTTTTTTTTTTTTTTTTTAAAGTCTCACCAAGGCAATCTCGGGGTCTACGATCCTCATGACGACCTGTGCCTGCAGTAGCGCATAGGCCAGCTGTGGATTCTGCAAAAGCATATTCCTGGCCTCTTGTGGACTGTTCTGAACACACAGCTGCAGAAGAACAATGCAGTAATATTTCCCATAAGTTAATCAGATCAAACATTCATACATCACCTTACACTAATGAAATTTATAGTGTTTGCTCTTGTGCTCACTTTCATCTGTTTCATAAGCTCAAACATCTGCTCTGGTGGCAGGCTGGCCACCGCTCTGCTGATGGACTCTGGAGCCTCCTCAGCTGGGCAGCTGTCTCCGTACGGTGATTCGATGATGGGAGCCCCAGTGCCCAAACCTTAGGGAACAAAGCAGAAAGACAATACAGAACACTCTGCAAAAGTCACTTTAAATTGCAAACACTGGACTGTTATGAGAAAACTAATGACAGATAGATAACTTTATTAATACCAAAGGGAAGCTGTATCAAAATAGCCTACAGCAGCTGGTATTCCAAGACAGTCTCCCATCCTAGTAACAACCAGGTCCGAGTCCTCTTAGCTTCCCGAAACCAGAAAAGATCAGCCGCTCTCAGACTGGTATAGTCTTAAGCAAAAAATTGAGCATACTTACTCTTCAGCTCTTCTTTGTTTTTCTCACTGGCTGCGTTGTCAACACGCAGCGCGCGGCCACTGAACTCTCGGCCGTTGAGGTTGCGCATGGCGCTGAGTGCCGTCTCCTGGTCCTGATACTCGCAGAAGCCATAACCTTTTGGTTTTCCTGTTTCTCTGTCATATACCAACCTACAGAGCAGGTTGTTTTAGTCACATGAACACTTCATCAGAATGGTCGTGGCATGCTTATGTGGTCAGAAGTTACCTGAAACTGACAACAAGTCCAACTTCTGAGAAGATGTCCTTCAGCTGCTCTTCTGTTGCTTCATATGGAATATTCCCCACTAGGACACAAAACCAAATACAAATTTTATTTGTCACATACACAAGCATAAACAGTATGATATGTAGTGAAATGCTTTTACGTGTGGTCATGACATTAAAAAGGAACAATGAAATAGAATAAGAAGGTAAGAAAAGGCAAATTGCACTAGGGGAAAAAAGATTGTAAAATATAAAACCTACAAATACACAGTTAAATAAAAAAATAGAAATATATAAAATGCATAATGTAAAAAGTGTATAAATAAATAAACTAACAAACGCCTTTTATTAATTTGGCTAAAGTTAGGTTAAAGCAGGTCAATAATTGGACATGAATTTTTCATGTAGCAATGCTACACGACACCTTGTAACTTCATAAACATTATTTTACAGTGAGAATAGACTATTCTGTAATTGCATTGTTTGAAAATAAACCTGTAACCCAGAGAGACGCTGCTGCATTAAGCTAACACTTAGCCATTCAGCTTTCAGTGTGTTAGCTTAGCTAGCTGACAAACACGCATCAACCAAACCGACTGAATAGACCTGGTAATTAAACATTTCTTTCTTTCTTTCTTTTCGTCTTTTACCGAAAACAGATCGTAAGGACCGGTCTACTGCAGGGTCTCTTCCCGCAGCTGCTGCCACAGCTGTTGCTACGTTCGCCATTATTCCCACTTCAGAGCTTTATACATTTGAAAACAAGCGTGAGTGAAGCCCAGGATAACACACCAAGCGAGGTCCAAAATGGCCGCCACGCAGACTTTCTTCCATATTAAAAGTCACAGCATAGCGTGCGCACGTGCTGCCACCTATCGCGTAAAAGTGTAAAGGGCCACCGCGTCGCGTCTAAAATAAATTAACCCTTCTCAACACCGTGTCCTGATTCTAACATCAACCATATACCAGTTCATCTTTACCATTGTATCATGTATACAGGATCGCAAGGAGCCTTAGGTCTTGGGACGGGACACACAATGATGGGGTGCCAATCCATCGCGCGCACACACACACACACACACTTCCACCAATTTGGGAATGGCAATTACCCTAAGCCTGGGAGGAAACTGGAGCACCCGGAGGGATCCCACAAAGCATGGAGAGAACATGTTCTAAGACCAGAGGTGGGAATTGAACCCTCGACCCTGGAGGGACACAAGGCGACAACAATAACCACTAAGCCACATTGCTGCCCCATATTTGTACCATACGTCATTGTAAAAAGTCTAAAAGGATGTGATTTTAAAAATCTTATCTTAAGGTATTGCCTTGCCCTGTGCGGCCAAGTTATTATTGGCACAGGTTTATAAGTTTGATAGGTGTTTGCACAAATACCGCAGGGTAATCTGCATTCATATTACTTAGTGATTACACTACCCGGCCATAAATAAATAAATAGTAACAACATTAATTTAACTAAGCAAACACACTATTACACGCTATTTAACCATAATTCATGCAGTAAGTAGCTCATCATTTATTAAACAGCCATGTCTGAAACATGTCTGTGGTCATGGCAAAGATGGATAGTGGTGAGTCATCATCTTCAAAGAACAAAAATTGATAGACAAAAAATTATGATCATGATCACTTAAACGTTTGGTGAAATAATTATTTAAAAAAAATAGAACTCACAGCTATGTTTAATAGTAGACTTGAGAGCAATTTTACATGCACAACATGAAGAAAAAAGGGATTGGAACTAAACAGCTGTATGGGCTTAAGAAAACTACTTAGCAGTGGGGCTTATCTGAAATAAAAAAAAGTGATGTGGTCTGGTGAGTCCTGATTTACCCTGTTCCAGAGTAATGGGTGCATCAGGGTAAGAAGAGAGCCAGAGGAAGTGATGCACCCTGCAGGCCTGGTGCCTACTGTACAAGCCTATACAAGAAATGTAATGATATGGGGTTTCTTCAGTTGGTCAGGTTGATCTTCAGCAATGTTATGTGCCCAAAAATGAGGTCAGCTGAATACATGAATATAATGATTAACCAGGTTTTTCCATCAATAGATTTTTTTCTTCCCTGATGGTATGACCATTTTCCAAGACGACAGTGTCAGGATTCATAAGGATCAAATTGTGAAAGATTAGTTCAGGGATCATGACATAATTTTCAAATCACATGTATTGGCCACCACAGAACCCTGACCTCAATCCTATTGAGAATCTTTGGAATGTGCTGGAGAAGACTTTACGTCGTGATCTGAGAAATTAATGCGACTCTGTACATAAATAAATGTGATATAGCATTATTATATATTATTGCATTTGTTTGGCCAGGCAGTGTAGATTGTGATGTGCAAATTGTGTCATCACCTTTTGTGTCATACTGTGAGGTAATAATATATCTGCTGAAACATTGGAGCAGTGTGAGGAGCAGCAGTCAGTTGAACGCATACTTCATTCGCGGGAAATGGTAGCATGCAAGTGTCAGGAGTTTCTTATAGGCTACTCTGTCTTCAGGTCAACAGTGCTGCAGTTAGGCACTTAACAACTTTCAATATTCTTAAACCATCTGAAAAGTACAGCGAATGGTGTTGATTCTGCTTTGGACAGCACAGAAAACTAGGATTTGGGGTAAGCGAACTAGTAAACATGTCGAGCACTTACTCATTCGCTATACCGACCATGCAGGGTCAGAGGCCTGGAGTCTATCACAGGGGACGTGGCATGAGGCGGGGTACACCTTGGACAGGGTGCCAGTCCATCACAGGGCATAAGCACGCACACACTATGAGTAATTTGGAAAGGCCAAATCTTTGGACTGTGGAAGGTCACCAGATTACCCAGAGGAAATCCACGAACCACATGGAGAACATACAATCTCCACACACACATACTTGAAGGTGGGACTTGAACCATAAGTCCTGGAGGTGCGAGGCAACAGTGACTCTCTTTTTCAGTGACTCTTTTGTCTCAAAGAATTGTATAGAATTCAGTTGTGATTTAAGACAATTCATACATACATAATATTTCTTATAAATTACTACATAAATCCGAATGAAAATGGTTTGGTTTTATTTCACAAAATTGTGAAAAAATATTCAGGGAGAATAACTCTACTGTTATAATTTCTCTATTTACAGATTTATGGATTAAGGTTTTGAACAAATTTAGTGAACAGGAAATATACATACACTCAAACATTTACTGCACCACAGCTCAGCATGTTTCCTGTATCTAAGTGCAGATAATTAAATTGTTTATTACACATGCACATGTGAAGAATGAGCAACTTCAGAACCCTGGACAGCTCCAATAGTTAAATAAATAAATAAATAAATAAATAAATAAAAACAATATAAATAAATAAAATGTCTATAACAGTTCTTTAATAAAATATATGGCTACTCACAAATAGAGGTCTACCAGGCCTGTTTGGATTTGCACATCCTGTTGAGTTCAACATGTCATGTCAGGAAATAACTGTTCAAGAGAAATCATAATCAGTGATTGTAAATATTCATACTGTATATATCAGCTCCACTGGAAACTTGTTTACATAGTCACTGTAAATGCACTGATAGAACAGTTGCTGTAGGTTACAGTTACCTATTGGATGTCTTGTGTATTTTATAGAGTTGTATTTCAGCTACAAACACATCTCCAGTGTCACCATTCAACTCCTTCAGGATGCTAATGACATTACTTTCATAGAAAAGGTATTGTGCTGCTTACAACTATGGCCAGCTTGTGAAATACTTATGAAACATTTGTAGATTTACTCACTAGTAAATGCTAAAGTCACTTCCCCAGAAGAATACAAATATTTAGAAAATATGACTTTTATATGATTTTGGTAAATACATACATAGTACTTCACGCTCTATGATTTAATTTAGACTAAGTTTACCTAACTACAGGTTTGAACAGATTCAGTAAAGTTTAGCTTGAGTCTTTAGCTATACTATCATCATAATATTCCTAATAAATTATATGAAACGACTATTCGACACGGTGGCGTATTGGGATTGCACTGTGGCCTCGCACCTCCAGGATCGAGAGCTCGTGTCGGAAGTTGTGTGTCTGTGTTCCCCGGGTTTTTTTTCCGGGTACTGAAGTTTCTTTGCACTGTCCAAAGACATGCAAATGACTTTAATGTGTGATTATGTAATATGTGCAAGCTTGTGCCCTGCGATGGATTGTGGCACCCTCACCCCCCTTGTGCCTGAGGTCACCTGGGACAGACTCGAGGATTTCCTCGACCCCAAACAGGATAAGCGGTGTAGAAAAAAGTGAGTGAATGATTAAGCAACGCCTACCTGTTCTTCTGCCGCAGCTTGCCAGCGTAAACGATGCACACGGACTGATCGCATCAGAAGTTCATATTATTACTCGAGCGTATTAAGACGTCTACACACGGTGAACTGTAGAGGTCGCCAAGGCTTAAGAAATGTCTGACCTTATTTAGACCGTCGATCGAATCTCAGTTAATATAGAATTTAAAATTACGTACTGCTCCTATATACCACATCACACCACAATTAGACGTAAACTGTTACGTCTGCTTTTAGTAGGATTAATCTGTGGGTTCGTGTGTGTGTGTGTTCGTCCAGTATTCCGCTGTAAAACGCGGGGGTTGGGGGAGGAATAGCGTGCACGAACAGGGATTAAAAAAGAGCAGGTCTATTTAAGAAGGGGTGTAGCCTGCTTAAAATTTATATAACTTGTACGTTTTTATAAGATACTTGAATAAATTTCATATTTCTGGCATTTATTCACCACATCTATCTTAGTATCTCCCGAAAGCTTTTTTTCACGTGACCCGAGACTGGTCTTATATTACTATCAGACGGTGCAATTTTTTTTAGCAAGATGCCGATTTTCTCCAGCGGTGCCTAACCTTACAGACTGGATGTGTAGCTTATTATCGTGGAGAATCTTCTTTGCCAGAACATGTCGGTGATCGTAAGGGAAACACGACACTATTCCAGAGAGCACATTAAGTAGACACAAAACGTGTGGTTCCACTGGGGCTCGAACCCAGGACCTTCTGCGTGTAAAGCAGACGTGATAACCACTACACTATGGAACCGCTTGGAAGGAATTACAGCAAAGACCGTGATATACATTAAGAGTGACAATTTTCTCCGCTTTTAGTCTTTTACTAGAGTATGTTTTCACCTTGGTTTTATATGTTGTCCAAATAGACTGCATATGACAGTATATGACAATGCCCCCCCCCCCGAAAGCTCCATTTACAGTTCCACGTGAATCCCAACTTTATAAAGAAACATTAGTCCGCACTACGGCACAGCGCTACAGAGCAATCAAGGAATCGTAAACTGCTAACGATATCCTGAATTCATAACTGATCGCGCTCGCGGAAGGAATTTAACAATTTTTAGCATTAGTATCACACAAGGTGTATGGGTGTCTCGTTTGAGTGTCACCGAGGCCTATTTCTACTGTGTACATTTAAGTTTGCTTGTCTCGTCCACTTTTCATCCACCTGACTCTAATCATGTCTGAAATATTTCACATAGCTCATGAAACATAGCGAGAAGACAACAAGAGAGGGCATAAGATTAAACAAGTTTAAAAAGGAAAATCATTAATTAATAGGATCAGGAACATTTATAGTCTATTTAATGCAACAAGTAATAAAGGAAAAATAAACAAAATAAAAGGGTCTACTAGATCCCATGGAAATCCTCGGTCCGTGTGTACAATAACACTGTACATATTTACTACACCTTCTCAGCTTTTTATTTGTAATTTTTTTCACCTCCAGGACACATTAGGTATAAGGTGACATGCTGAGTTAAACCCACGCAGTTTAAGTTAACATGCAAATTGTTTGATTGGTTTAAGAAGCCAATAGCTAATCATAAACTCTGATAATGGCATGCAATTATAATGTGGATGTGAAATGTTTTACACACACACATACACACACCGCAATTAATTATAGGCCCAAATATCTAATATTATTTAATATTACTACAAAATATACAATATATATATATAATTTTCTACAATATATATAATATATATCCATAAATAAAGCGTTTTAGTAGACCATAGCACTTTTCCGTCCATCTGGGATGCACATTCTGTCTGACAACAGTCTGACTATAATTGTAGCCTATAACACGTGTAATACAATTCACTGAGTTTTGAGCTCATCATTGATGTGCACCGATATCAGGATAGGGGTGAAGGGGGTAATTTACCGACATTCAAATACAAACTACCTCGAGTAAAAGAGTGTTTGCCGTGACTTCAGCCAGATCACATTATGACTGGGACATTTTAAACAATGAATCGGAACGAACCACTATATCAACGAAAACAAAAAACAACCGGAATCAGGTTTATTCCATGAGCACGGCTCACTGTACACTCACCTGTATATAATCGTCTGGCTTTAGGACCCAGGAAGCGCGATTTTCTTCTCCAGCTGCTGCGGACGAGAACTGGCGATGAGGGAAGAACACGGCGAGAAGCCCAAAATTCACGCTGCCTTTGACTCCTTCGCCAAATTGCTCTGTTAAACCGAGACGAGCGCCACAAGCACGGAGCTGGTTGCACGGTCTCTTCGTGAGCACTTCTTCCTAAAAGGCATAGAAAAGGCGTCCGGGCCGTTTAGGTAAGTGAGGTAAGGCAGGCGGCGCAGCACCATGCGATTAACAAAGGCGCTACTGGCGAGCGAGGGGCATTAAAGGGGGCACTACGAAACGCCATGCACGGCTACGGGCAACTCCGGAAACTTTGCCGCCTGCGCAAGTGTATGAAAGTCTCGGTTTATTGTAGCTAAACGTCTGTTATTCAGCAGCTGTCACCAATGCTCATCTGGCATTGCCTTGCAAAGTAGCGTCTACCGTTAGGTTTCAAATTTGCGTGCGGCTAATGATAGCTAATGGTCACTCATCTGCAGCCTTCGGTGGATTGGGACACGCTGTGGCGTGTGTTTTTAGGCCTACAAAAGGAATGAGAGCGACAGCCCTTGGTCAAAGCGGGGCAGGGTGTGCTTAATTAAGGCCACGTTATCATGCTTTCCTGAGTAGAGGAACGCTTTTCATCATCTCAACCTGTCCCTGTCGGAAGGAGGACTATAACGCTCGTAACCCGTCTCAGGCGTGCCGTACTGTCCCGTATCCCGCGGATCCGCCTTCACCACCACACCATTCTGCGCTTAAACCGTCTCGTGCGGCTCTAAATCAACCTGCTAACGGGGATCCTCACGGGAATTTGTAAGTCTGGCAGGCCAGTACCGAGGGGTGTCCTTTGTGCCCAACTTTGCACGTAAAGTCACAAAGAGACACAGACCTGTCGCTCATTTTCACAAACACCTAATTTCGAGTTCTCTCAGTTCCGAGTGTGCTGTTTTGAGGCGCAGAGTGGTCATGGGGAAATACATATTAGTTTATCAGAGGAAAATGTCGGAGCCCTAAACTGAATTATAAATTGTGCTATGGACTTTCTGCACTATTTCATCCCAGCTATATGTGTATTATGTATCTGCTGTAGTTTCGGAGAAAGACACTTTATCGCCTATGAGATAGATGTTTGTTAAAGAAACAAACCTATCATTCCGCTGTCTGTCTTGACCTGTGTGTGTCTCCATACGGCCTATTTTTCTGTGGCTGGGGTCACACGTTTGTGTTTGTAAGCTTAAGGAAGATAAATAGCTTATCGTCTAAAAGAACTCACATTGTCTGCCGTTTGAACTAGTTAGCACTGCAGTGCGCCTCTTATTGATATACCTGTTTATTTCTTGAAACACAAATATACAGCAGGTACATGCATTTTTTTTTTTATAATGTGCTAATTTTGCTCATTCTCAGATCATAGTGCTCAACTATTTCTCACTTTTCTCAAGTTTATGCCTGGCATATCAGTTCCATATTACTGTATGTAGATAGTAATTTGCTTGTCATCAGGAATACATCAGTGATGAACACTGCCACTGGAGGTTCTAGGCCTAATAACTAGTGTTTGCTGTGGTGTTTGTTGTGCATTTTAAGGAGCCTTTTTTTTTTTTAAAGAAAAAAAAAAGGTTCAGAAATTGACATGATGGTGGCATAGCTCCAGGAACTGGCTTCACCCTGAGCTTGGTTTACTGTCTATATAGAGTTTTGCATGTTGTCCCTGTATTTGTGCCGGTCAACCTTCGATTCTCAAAAACTTCACAGGTGGTTTAATGGTGATTCCAAATTGTGCCTAGGCGAGAGTGAGTATGCAAATGTATGTATTGCCCTGTGATGACTGGCATCCAATCCAGAGCCCATCCCAGAATTAAATGTGTCCTGACAAAAAAAAGGAAAAGGTATAGATGTTAAAACCTTGTGTGAGAAAACAAGAATTTTTCTGGCGTCTGGTCCTTAATTGTGCTTCCCCCGCAAACATAAAAACTTCATTGAGCAGTGAACTCAGCACCCTGTTAAATTCGTGGCTGTAAAGTCTGTGCCTGTGTCCAAAGCGCAAATAATGCAGTCTGTGTGAAGATTAAAAAAAAGCATGCATGACTAGGAGGAGTAAGGGTGTAACTGAGAGGTTGGGTATATAATGACAGAATGCATACATGAACAAGAAGGTTGATTACTAACTTCTTATGTTTTGAAAACTCTCTCCTTGTGATTTGCTTTTAATAAGTTTTTATTGCTCATGTCATTAGGGACAGTTAACATTACTTCACTTCAATAGATGCTGTAAACTGAGCTTTATATAAATATTTTAGGAGAACAAATAAAAATCATTTTAAAATGATATTTTCTGTTATACACACCTCAGTGTATGTGTTACTTTTCTTTTTTCAATAGCTGCAATTAGCTAAACACAGTTTGTATGGAACAAAACATGTTTTATTTGGTCTTCCAAATCACCATAGCTCTTTCTGAGTCAAAATGTGAGAATAGTTGTACTTATCATGAGAGAGGAACAGAGATATTACCTGCTTTGTATTCTTAGGACCCCAGACTTGGATACTATACTTGAACTGTAACATTTTTAACTTTAATGCCTATATTTGTGATTTTTAAGCATCCCTTTGGGAACAGTTAAATATCCATCGAGTAATGTTATAAGATGATATAAGGATATAGTGTACAGTTTGGAGGATATCTCCTGAAATTATAAACTTTTTTGTCTTTTTAGACAGGAATAAAAAGGAGTTGAAGTGCTGGTTGATTTCGTATGTCTACATGTGAATTTATGAGCTGAGATCTAACATTAACCCACCATCAGTTTCTACACACAACTGACAAACCGTAATTGAGAATGAGGGGTTAAACATCTTTAACTTATGGGGTAAACTCTGTATTATTTTAGAATAGATATATGGCACACTCTTTTTTTTAACATTTACAACGCCTTTTTGTGTTATGTTCACTAATGATGATGTAGATTATGGCCCATGTGTGATATTCTACCACTGGTTATGGGCAATGGAAAATTCTAAATTCAGTGACTGTACTTATGTAATGTGATTTACAATCATTGCAGGTGCATATAGAAGATATACTGACCATCTATGAGTGTGTCAGCCTAAATAAGAAGAAACTACAACCCTGTTTTCATAAATAATTAGACAACTCAACTAATTAATCCTTTTATGTAACTATTTGGCATGTTACACATTATTATGTTATAAAACTTTTCCATCTGATTCCACAAGTGTTTTTGAAAATCCGTTTTAGAGGGAGTAGAATTCGGCCATGGGGGAATAACATGTAGATGTCGGTATGGAAGAGTATTATTGTATTTTAGGCTGAAACTGGTCGTAAGACATTTAAGGACGACGGTTGGTGGTGGTTTTGTGGAGGAACAAGTGGTAAAAGTTGTTTTCTTTAGAGTGTATATATATATATATATATATATATATATATATATATATATATATATATATATATGTACATATTAATTAATCGTGGTTGACGGTTTGTCGGTTGTGTGTGGAAATGATTAGCATAGTGAGTTGTGGTGTTTGTAAGTCTACAGCTTGCGGCTTCGCGTTCAGAGGTTCACAATCAGCCAGCACCTCTTTAACCCCCCCCCCCCCCCCTTCAACAGACTTCACAAAACGTGACCCGTAATTTCGAGAGATCGCGTCTAAATTATGTGTGGAGTACATTATTCTGTCACCCGCGTTGCTTTTGGAAAACATTGACTATTCGTAATTAGGCAGCATATTTCCACTTTGTTACTTGGCGAAGGCTTTTTTTTTTTTCAGTTTAGCGCACCGTTGCGATCCCCTTTCCCCTTGAGCGGCTGGACTCGAGCGTTGCATGCCGGTACCTGCAGTCCCTGCTCCTCCCTTCTCGGAGCCGGCAGCGCCAGGGTGTGGGGTTTCGAGTACTACAACTCCCATACTATCGGTCCTTCCATCTCCCCCTCTCTCCCACCAGAGCAGAGCCTGTGAGCTACAACACGGCTTGTCTTGACGAAACCCCCTCCCACCACCACCACCACCACGGACTTTCGGAACCGAAAATCGTCTATCTTAGTGAACTGCTACCAACGGGATTCAAATCCTTTCCTTTCGATGCACCCTTAGCACCCTTAATGTGGCTCCAACGGGTTGGTGTTTGTTTGTACTGTTTGACATCGTTATCTGGCTCGCTAATTACCTTTGGGAATTATTCAGTGGACAGAGACATCGGGTTGGGGCTGTGTTATGTTCTAACACCGCGGATACCGGGCTGGTCTGATATGGGACGGATGAAATACCGTATCGGAGATATTTCCGTACGATGACACACGGCTTGTCCTTAACATTTGCAAACAGTGTAATACAGATCGATAGTTGCTTCGAGGAGACTTTGCTGCGCAGGGATCTGGACGTTGCAGCTTCAGCGTAGAGCACATTGCTAAGTAAGGATACCTCTGTACATCGCGGAACACGAGAAACACTCGGTAGTTATCTCTAACTAACACACGGTACATGTTTAAGCAGCCATTGGAGGGTGAATGTGAAGAGTTAGCCCAAAGTACGATGTTTCCTCATGTGGGTGATATCAGCCTCGCAATGTTGTCTGGCTTTCTCTCTCGATTTATCTTTGCGATGAGGAAGGCGTTGTAGTTGGACTGCACACTCGTGGTCACCGAGAGATGCGGTCAGGCTTCCTCAGTTTGGGCATTTAGGCATTCTAGTTTCTGGTCGACAGGACTGCTGTCCATCGGAAGGGACGCGTGGTTATTATTTTTTGCCTCCGTCGTGGCCACACGAGTATGCATATCAACAACACTGCTTGTTTTCAGCGCGAAGTCGTTTTCGGATAATTCCCGCTGAGAAGACCTACATCGTCTCGTGTTTGCGTGCCTCACCCCTTTCAGCCGTGTGCGAATCGCGGCGAGTTTGTTTCATTTATTGGCCTAATTTTAAACAGAATATTTCCACCTGAGAGCCAGCGGCGTCTTTCTGTATTGTGTTGTGTGATCGCTCAATTGTTCATCAGGCTCGGTCTTGCGAGTGGACGAGGCAGAGTTTATGCAAGGGGACATTTTTTTAATCTTACGAAAATCCTTTTTAGTCTTTTATCTTGGGGAAAAATCGGCGATCGCCATACGACGTTAGGTTTCAAACCCGCATCCTGTATGTACCCTTGTAGCGTCTCCTTTGTGTGTGTGTGTGTGTGTGTGTGCTCCCTCTGGTCTGCGCTGCCGACACACCGGGAGAGAGTGGGCTCAGGAGCCGAGGTTGTTTTTCCCTGCCATGCCTTTCACATGTCTTATCACATCGAAAAGCGACTCGATGACCGGGTTCTCGCTTCACCCCAGCCGACTGACGAATGTGTCTAGTCTCCAGCTACATTTAGTATTCTCAAATGAGAATCTTCAATGGTTCAGTATCGAGCTTCGGTCAGTAGAGCACCGAGACCGGCAACGACGAGAGCTCGCGTGGGTCGACAAACTTTACTAACACACACATACTCCTGTCCGTTAGCCAGACTCGCCTGACCTGCGAGAGGAACCGTGCGCTGTGTACACACACACACACACACACAGGCTGTAGTTCGCTTTTCCCAGGCATTTGAGTAATTTGGCTGTAATTTCCCACTCGTGTTTGTGCAGGACTTCTTCTGATCTGCTGCACCAGTCATGTGAGATGTTCTCTGAATGACTGTATTTCTGGATGATTTATAGACACATAATAGTGAATATCAAGTGTATTACATCCACTATTTATTAATACTGATTTACTGTAAATAACTCCTCAAACATTAAAACTGCACCGGTACTAAAGTCACATTTCTTTAATGTGAAGAAGGTCCTGCTGTGTGTGTGTGTGTGTGTGTGTGTGTGTGTGTGTGTGTGTGTGTGTGTGTGTTTTCATGGAAGCTTCTTCCTCCATTGTTTATTGGGTAAAGACAAGTTTCGGCCTGGCTTCCTCTTTCTTCAAGAGTATGGTCAGTGTTGTAGCAATCTTTGGCCTAGGTTTTAAAGGCTATGAGACAAAGATCATTCCTCTCACACTTATTTCTAACATTGGTATAATCTAAACAAAATTCATGCTTTCTTATCAAAAATGAATCCTATAATCAAATTTTCATTATGTGCTAAAATACTAGTTATGAGTAACTGAGTGTTGTTTGAAATTAGCCAGAATTGGCCCCTTTCGATTAAACAGGACTTGATATTGCTGGTATGGGACTATCCCTGTGACCAGTGAAATTGTATTTTTCACAAATAAAAAAAATCAGTTTCTACTGTTTCTGCCATGATCAAGTTTAATCAGGACTATCTACATTAATAGCACCATGGAGCAAATGTTTTATTGGCTGATGTTTAAAAAGGCTAATTTAGTAATTATTTAGCCACTATACTCTGGAAATTGTCTTGACATTATGGTTAAAAATGTTTACCCATCTTTTTTATTTTAAGCATAAAGGAATCATGTAAAATAATTTTTTCATATACCTACAGTACCTTGATATATAAACGGCAATATACAAATAAATGTATGCAGTAAGCAATATTTGCTAGACAGACGTTTGCACAAGGTCTCAGGTGAATTGTTAAAGCTTGGTCACCTTTGATCATGTCCACTTTCAAGAAGGAATTTTTTAATATGTGGGAAGCATAGGTTTTCTGATGTAAGAAATATGTTACATTTTTTTTTTGATAGTAGTTTTCTCATATAGACTACTGGTTTTTAATTATAACAAGCAGTAGCTGTGGTTTAAAAATACCTATAACATGTCTGAAGTATTGTTTATTACTTTCCCTGAAAAATGGTGTGTTCACTGACTAGGGATGCCCCTTCACTTCGTTTCACACCGTCTCACTGAGCAATAGATCCACCCAATGAATCCAGGAGCTTGCTTCTCTTTGGGGCTAAATAGTACCCTTAAGTACATATAGCTCATTTGATTTGTATTTAAGACTTTGCCCACACATACATGGTTGTTTAAAAAAAAAAAACACACATATTTTCTCTGCCTAAAACTCTGGTTTAGGTCACCAAGAACAGACATTTTGGTAAACACCACCCTGGGTGAAAATACTTAGAATCTCCGTTTTCAGTGTTTACGTGCGCACACTGGTGACATGCAATAATCTTACAAGTCTGAGAGCTATCTCCTGTGTTTATTACTGCGTGACGTACTCAGTGATAGGGTTACATCACTTCCTGTTGGTTTGGGATCCTTTTGACAGCATTTTTTTATTTTCATATGGAAGATGCTTCTAAATATGCCTATATACATGTGTGTTAGGCCTGAGTCTTTAACAGATTTTTATTATGTTAATATTTAAAAGGGCAAAAATTTGATTATCATCGAAAGTATTGTTAAATAAGGCATCATATGCTAAATATATTCACTACAAATTGTATGGAAATTGTGATATGTTTTGTAAGTAAAGTTTCTAACTAATTTCTTAGCCCTAATTCTTTACATACTAAAGAACAAGCAAGAGCTGAAAAAAATCTCCTTGCTTCAATTTTACAAATCTTTAATGATTTTTTTCAAAATCTCACATCACTACTTTCTTCATGTAAAATATCGTTTTCAATAATTTGCTTATGAAACGTTGGTAATTTAACTCAGAACGCACTGTGCAACAAAATTTTATACATTTACATAAGTTTTTTGCTTGGCCTTCTGGAAAACAATGTTTGTAGCTGTACAACTACAATTGTTCACTACAATTAAGATATAATAGATTTAGATATAACAGAATTTGATATACATCATGATACAAAAATGTCACTATGTTTATTGCTTGGTCTCATGATATGTTTGAGAGATCTTCTCACAATAGTAAACTTTTAAATGTGTTTAATTTAGTAAACGCCTTGCTCCTCCAGGATCTGGGTTCGATTCCCGGTCAGGCTTGATTCCCGTCTCTGTGTGCATGGAGTTTGCATGTTCTTCACATGGGGTTTCCTCCGGGTACCCCAGTTTCCCCTCACAGTCCAAAGACATGCAGATTAGGCTAATTGGCATTCCCAAATTGCCCATACTGTGTGAATGAGTGTGTGAGTGAGTGTGTGTGCCTGGCGCTGGATTGCCACTCTGTCCAGGCCCTGCCTCGCGCCCTAAGCCTTCTGGTATAGGCTCCAGGCCCCCGCTACCCTGAATACAGGATGAAGCGGTATAGACAATGAGTCTTATGTATCTATGAGTGAGTAATTTGGTAAACAGCACATAAGAATTGTAAACTAGGGCTGGGCAATTAATTAAAAAAAAGAATTAAATCTCTAATTAATCTCATGTCAATTTTTTTTTCAAATTCTGTTAAGACTTTACCCACTGTGTGTTCATGTAAAAACATACTACCATGTGTGTAGTCACATGACTCCTCCCCATTCAGTGTGTGACATGACATAATTGTGATATGAATTTGAGATTTATTGCCCAGCACTACATTTTGCAGAACTTACCAAATATGTGTACAATGTACTTGTGCCAATAGCACAAACATACAGCTAAGATATGGTGTTATATTTGTGACCTTTTTTATGTGTTTAAACATATTTTTTTAACTTGCTTGCTAGAGTATATGGGCTCTCTTAACATAGTAGCCCTGGAATCACTTATGTTGGCACAGCATAGCATAAAACCAGCTAATCAGAGACTGGAGGACGTAAATGCCATCTGACTGATGTCAATAGTGGAGAAAGCATCATTCAAAAACACATCTAAAGCTACAGAGAGACTCGCGAGTTAGCCATTGCATTAATCCTAAATAGAAAAAAATATATTACGTCATGTTCTCGAGAACTATCACTTACTTTGTATTTTAGTCATACATTGTTGTCACTGAACTTTTAATTGTATTGAGATTGTATCATATAAACACCATATTGTGTACCGAACTGTTTTGAGAAAAAAATAAACATTGTCACAGTCGTAATAACTGGGGTATATTATTTTGAAAATAGCATCAGGTATGATTAACAATAATGTTAACTTGGTGACAAGATGCAGGACAATATGTTAATGTCCAGATAAAACATATTTAAATAGTGTGAATTAGTGTAAGTGTGTGTTAGTGTGCCTTAGTTATATGATGTACTGTATCATTATCTTATTTTTTCATTGTTAGCGCTACATGGGCTGGTCTGAATAATTCAATACCTCTAATAATTGAATAATTATTATTACCTTGAATAATTTATTCATACAGATTTTGTCTTTGACATTTTCCTTGTGTTTTTAGCTTTGAGCCATATATAGAAGACATTCTTGTAAACACACATCTGTCAACACACTCAAAGGAATGCTGTGTTGAAAAAAAAACACCTATGCAGGTGATAATATGCTTTATTAAAAGAGTGATTATTTAAATACTTGTTTAGATTTAGAAAGGATTTTGATTTCCAAATGTTCTTATTATTTGCCTAGGTGGATCCCTCACCAATGAATGTAGGGGATGGAGGCACATTGAGCAAAGAGAGCAGTGCCCTTACACAGCTGTCAGAGAGCATGGTGGGGAATCCTCAGCAGACACTGCCTCCTGATCTTAGAGGAGACGTGCCTCACGGACAGCAGAACAAGCTGAGGACATCTACAGACTGCAAAATGCCTGGTGTTTGCTCAGACAAGGCTAGCAAGACCAGCAATTCAAACCATTGCCCTGAAGTCCCCCCTTCCCATCTTCGCAACAATTCTGTGTTCAACACCGATTCTTTTAGCACACCATTACCCGATAGGACAGAAGTTCCAAAAGCCCAGGCTGAAGGAGCTGCTGCCTACCCAGCTCAGCACTGGCCTTGTGGTAAGAAGGTTGGCTCTGAGGACTTGATGACCTTAGTTAACAATAGTGTGACCCAAAATAAGAAAGCTCCTCATAACACGGGGCCTACCCAACCTGTTATCAGCCTTTCCCCTGGATTTCAATGTTCAACCCTGTTTAAACCAGGCCAACCTGTTGCTTTCCTTCCATCTGCAAACTTTGCTTCTTCTCTTTGTAAGATCACATTGCCTCCAGGATTGGGCCAGATTGCTGCACTGAGAGAAGCCACAGCTAGTCAGTTTCAAAAGGACTGTCCAGTATCTTGTCCTGGCTCAAGTGCGACTCCAAGGCTAAAAACATATCCTTATCATTTTTCTATGGGTCGAGGCATTGCTGAGAAGAAACCACTGTCATCAGCATCGAAAGGCCGATGTGAACATGTTTCTAATGCAAAGGGCTGTAAAGGTGTCGGAGAGCAGAAATCAACAATTTCGTCTGCTGTTAGCCCAGCTATTCCTTTCCCAGCACAACAGGCTACCCAAGCCTCAGCCCCACTGACTCATTATACTATCTCTCCCACTGCTGCCATCTGCTGTAGCTCAGCACTGGCCAACATTACCACTCAGAGCAGGCTTCTAAGCCTTGTAGAGAAATGCCCCCCATACAGAGGAATCGAAAAGACTTCTGTGGCATATTTGAAACCGAAGACTGTATCATCTACTGAGGACCACAATTCTCTGTGTCCAGAGGCTAGAGATGTGCCTCTTGACTTATCTTCAAAATCCAAGCGCCAAAAAAGCATTAAGGATGCTCAAAACAGTCCAACTACCACAACTGAGCAATGCTTATTTGAGCCTCATCAAAAGAATTCCCATGCCTCCAAAAGGTCTCAGACTTCCACTTATGGTTCTGCTTCGACTTTTGCCATTCTACCAGACACCCAAAGAAATGGCTCAGCCCAGAGATCCACCTCAAAACTCAGCAATCACAGTTTGGAACCCAGTGCATCATGGGGCAAAGGCTCATCTCAAGGGTCCTTAAACAACCTCCCAGGAACATATGTTGGTGTAGCAAGCCCTATACTAGCCTCTACCCTGCGCAGCAAGGATGGAAAAAGTGCTGCTTTTGTTGAAGATGTTCAGATATTTGCTAAGCAAGAAACAATTTCAATTATTGATCAAGGTGAACAATTGGCCTCCAGAGGCAAGAAGACTCCTTCCTCAGTTAAAGGTGATAGGCAAAATAAAGGTGATAAGCAATCTGTTGGTACATCTGCTAGTACTACTGCCTCTGGAGCGCAAGAGCTTTCATCCAAGCCCCTGTTTACTTCTACAAGCTTGCAATCTCCAAGGACGTCAGGGGGAAAGGCAGGCGTTTCGTTTACACCACCAGGTAAACCATTGTGGCCCCAACCACTTTTTCAGGGGATGTCTTTGCAGAAACATCCAGCTCAGAGTCAAGCCCCATCTAAGGTCAAAGGTAACCTGAGTTGTGATGGCCCCTTGTTTCAGAAATGTGAATTAAGCCCTACTAATGTAAAGGATGAAAAATGGGAGAAAACCCATTCGCCCCTGTCCAACTTGGAGTCAATAGTAAAGCAGAAAGCTCTTGAGACATCTGCACTGACTGGTGAAACCTACTGTAACCTGTCACCTGTGGGATCCAGGAAGCCTGAAGTGGTGAACTTGCTTAGCAGATCTCAGAACCCTCCAGGGCAACAAAATGTGGCCACTTGCTTTACACCTGGTGAACTTTCAGAGCCACAGGACTCTAGGACAATTAGCAATTCCCTGCTTATAGATGCATCAGTGGACAATAGGCAGGATGCCACAGCTGTTATTTTGCCCAAAGAGAAATGCCATGACAAGCAGGCAAAGCAATTAGAAAACTTTTCAGACCCAAAGTCAGAGCTCAGCAGTCCTAAGAAGAAACGTGCATCTAGTAGTAAAGTTGGCAAGAAGGAAAGCATGCTGGCTCCAGATCCAGAGGAGAAGACAAGAGAAGACCCTGCAATACAACTCGCTCCTAATTCAAATCTGGAGAGCATATCCATTCCTCAGCCTCAAACAAATACAGAGGCAGAGAAAAAAATAAATGGTGGTAAAAAAGATAGTGTTTCCAAAGGAAATGTACCCATCACCAAACAGAAGAAACCAAGGAAGAAGGAGAAGACATCTCCTGAAACACTAAAAAAGACATTAAAGAAAAAACCTCGGATGAAGGAAAGTGTTACAGAATTTCAAGCCCCTACCTCTAAAAAAGTAAGATATATTTACATATGTAAGCTAGATGCTACATCATAGGAATGTTGGTTTTCATTTGGTTTCTTAAAGTAAAGCAAATCACATTAAATATTACTAATACTTAATGCACAAATTTATTGGTTGATGTTTTATGTTTTTATCGTTCCCATGAGAAGTTTGTGGTTTTCTGTGCAGTTACAATGTTGTATAACAGGAGAAAACTCAAACCTAAGCAGTAATGATTTGATGTTGCTATTAACTCTGGGGGGAAAAAAGGAGCATGTCTCCTTTCTGACTCGCCATTATCCAGTGACATTGAATGTCATATTGATGAGAGAAGTAATGGTAGACAGTAAGTTAAAAGTAAACAGAGTTCCAGAATAAATCGCAGCTACGTGTTGCAGTTGTACTGAATTAAGGCAGAGTCTTAACTTTGTGTTAGTTAGTAATCTAAGAAATGACCAGCCTGATGATGTCATATAGCATTTCAGCATTATCATGTAAGTAGAAGCTTTAGAGCTTTATTTGTTTAAATTTACAGATAAGAAGCTGAAAGCTGGACAGAGTAAATGCCTTAAGCACAGCTGTCTCTTTAGATAGAGGAGTAACAAGCTCTGAATCCCACTGGTTCCACTATACTAAGCAGTTAAACAGTATTGTGGTTAATGTGAGAAACGATCGATTAAAAAGTAAACTCAAACTTTCATAATAAAATAAATCTACAAAATATAAAATATATTATATAATAAATATTGATGAGGAAGAAAGTATTTCAGAGTGGATTTTGGCATATTTTATTTTTTAACAGAAAAAGGGTACCACTACAGAAAAGAGCCCACTGAAGGAGAGCCCACTAAAGCAAAGCACATGTCCAATCCCTGAAGATGTAGCTAAGATTCACAAAGGAAAGAGTCTTTCGGTTAAAACGGAGCAACCTCCCTGCAGCAAATCTGGTAAGAAATTTGTTTGCTGAAACACTATAAGGAAATGTGTTCACACTTTTGTTTTCATTATTTAATATAAAGTATATCCAATCATATTTACAAACATAATGTATTTAGGCTTATTATCATGAAAAAAAAACAATTATTTCTAAGCAAAGCCAACGAAAGTAACTGAGTTAAAGTGAGTAACTGAGTTGTGATGGTCCTGGCATTCATGAATGTGAATTAAGTCTTCTTTAGTCTTTACTTTTTTACATTACAGTATTTATTTCTGTATGATTACAGTAGATTTCACCATTCAGTGCAGTAGTCTCAAGATATTTCTGCTTTACTATTGACACTTGGTTGGACAGGGGAATGTGCTTTCACCTATTTTTGTCCTTTACATTAATCACTGTTGTTTATGCTTATAAATTCAAAGCATGTAAGAACTTTCACAAAAGTGATTAAAGTAAAATATTTACGGGGACACGCATGTGTGTATGTGTGTGTGTATATTGTAAAAGGTTCAATCTTTTATTTTTATTTTTTGTACGGGTGGCACCACAGATACACGGACATGAGGCCAGGTCTTGCAGGAAAAATGGTAATTTTATTTAGGAAAAATGGGGTAGGATAGGGTTAAAGGAAGGAGGGAGGAAGGGAAAAAAGGGGAGGGTGTGCATGTGCAGGTTCGGCAGCAGTGCTCTGCTTCCATGCTGCTCTCCTTAGCTCCACCGCACAACTTGCTTTTTTTTCCCCGGACGTCGGACTAAATGCCACGCCTCGCTTTTATAACGCAGAGAAAGCCTGAGATTCATTAACGTTAATTATCCCCAGCCGGCCCGACCTGGCGGCCCCGCCCCTTCACGCACCTGCAGAAGGGGGGGGTCCGTCTGTGTAGGAAGCCTACAGAGTGAGCGAGGAGCGAATTTTGGCCCATCCTTCTGTCCAACATTGCTTCAGTTCAAATGAAGTATTTGGACATTCGCTTAAGCGCAGCTCTCTTGAGGTCGTGCCACAGCATTTCAGTAGGGATGAGATCTGAACTTTGACTAGGCTATTCCAAAATTCTTTTTGATTCTTTTTTTTTTTCCCCCGATTTTCTCCCTAATTTAGTCGTGTCCAATTCCTCCACTACGTCACTAGGGGGCTCCCACATTAAGGCTACTACTACCACTCAGCCGGGAGGGCCGAAGACTATCACGTGTTTCCTCCGAACCACGTGACGCCAGCCGACCGCATCTTTTCGAACTGCTCGCTTGCGCACCGTTGGGGGCGGCGTAACACACTCGGAGGACAGCGCTATCCGCTCCCTCCGTTGCGCGAGCTCACAGACGCCCCTGACTGGCTGTAGAGCCGTGATTAATGTGGGAGCACTATGTACCTCTCATCCCTCCCCTCTGAGAGAGCTCGGCCAATCAGCTCTCTCTAGACCTCCGGCTGCGAGAGGTTACAGCATCACCCGGGATTCGAACTAGCGATCTCCGGATGATAGGGCGAGCGCTTTAACCACTGCGCCACTCGGAGGCCCCTTTTTGATTCTTTTAGTTTTTTGCTGTTGCACAGATGACCTCACATTTGCAAGGTGCCTAGTTTCAGTTTTCCAAAATAATCGCAAATCACCCCTCCACCTCTGTAGAAAAAATGGCACTGGGAAGTCAAGCCAGACAACTCCACTTTGGTCTCATTTGTCGATAGGATATTGTTCTAGCTTGTCTTGTGTTTTGTTCAGATGCAGTTTTGCAAACTTCAGACATGCTTCCGTGTCCTTTTTTAGACAGAAGAGACTTTTTCCTGGCAACCCTTTTAAACAAACCGTACTTGTTTAGTCTTCTTCTAATTGTGCTGTTATGGACTTTAATATTTAGCATGCTCAACAAGGCCTGTAGAGTCTGAGCTAAATTTTGGTTGTTTTTTGTATTTCTCTGGGCATTGCACAGTCTGACCTTGGATTGAATGTGCTGGGACGTCCACTCCTGGGAACTGTCTTGAATGCTTTCCACTTCTGAATCTTTCTTGCTAGAAGGTTGTTAACACACACCTGCAGGCTCCAGACCAGCAAACCTGCAGGTGTGCATAGAGGTCTGCACACCTGCTGATCATACATCAAGGTCTGATGATTAGCAGCAATTAGCTGCAACTTACTTTCTTAATTTCCTTGGAAACAGTAAGGGGTACTTGGTATGGCCCACATGTTCTTTTTCTATTTTGTCTTTATTTTTGTGAAATAAATAATTGCATGTTGTTGTTCGTTTATGGTAGTATTTGCCTAATACTGAGACCTGCGATGATCAGATGCTTTTTATTATGTTTGTGCACAAAACACATAAATAAAAGGGGGACCACTAACTTTTGAATATGACTCTATATATGTAGTCCCTGTCTTAGTAGCATGTGTTAAATAACCCAGAATATGTTTAATATTCATGATTCTTCAAAGTAGACACCTTTTGCTTTGATTACATCTTTGCACAATCTTAGGCTTCTCTGTCGGCCTCATGAGGTAGTCACTTGGAATGGTCCACAATCTTGAAGGTGTTCTGCAAGGTGTTAAGTTCTTGTTGGCTGCTTTTCCTTTTCTCTCCGGTCCCAAACTGTCTCAATTGGATTTGGATTGGGTGATCGTGGAGGCCAGGTCATCTGATGCAGCACTCTATCACTTCTTGGATTAATCTATCTTACATAACCTAGAGGTGTGTCATTGTCCTGTTGGAAAACAAATGATAGTCCCACTAAGTGCAAACCAGAAGGGATTGTGGGTTGTGCTTTCAGTGTGACCCACAATGCACCCCTACACCATCACACCTACTCTATGTTTCACAGTGGGGACCACACATTCAGGAACCTTCCGTTCACCACCCATTCTAACAAAGACATGGTGTTGGAACTAAACGTCTCAAATTTGTACTCATCTGACCAAAGGACAGTCTTCCACTGATCTGCTGTCCATTCCTTCTGTTTCTTGTCACAGGCAGTCTCTTCTGTTTTGTTTTTCTTCCAAAGTAATGGTTTCTTTGATGCAATTTGACCATGAAGGCCTGACTGACGCAGTCTCCTCTGAACAGTGGATGTTTTGAAATGTGTCTGTTGCTTGAACCCCAAAAAACATTCATGTAGGCTCTAATATGAAGTGCTAAAGTGTAAACTGGCAGTTTCTGAGGCTGGTCATTTTAATAAACTTTTTGCACTTGTGATAAGCCAGTTTAATCAGTGTTTGACTACACTTTGGGATGCGTTTAAAGTTCTTGAGAATTTTTTCGGATTGACTGACTTTCGTTTCTTAAATTAATGATGACCTGTCTTTTCTCTTTTTTTTTCTTCTTTTTTTTTTTAAACCATAATATGGATTTGTACACTAGTTGTAGTAGCACTAATAGGGCTATTGACTCTGAATGTCACAGCAGAAATTTAGACGTCTTGGACCAGACAACCATTTTCCAATCCCATGCAAAATGTAGTCTTAGTTTCTTGAACTCAGCTGACAGGATTGGCACCGGTGTGGTCTCCTACTTCTGTAGCCCATCTGCTTCAAGGTTTGACGTTTTGTCCTTTCAGAGATGCTGTTCGACAATGGATTTTTGCACAGAGAACTACCACTTAGTGAATATTTTCTGCTTTTTCTCCTTTATCTGTAAACACTAGAGAGGGTTTCATGTGATATTCCCTGTAGATCAGCAGTTTCAGTTATGCTCAGACCACATACATACATACAGTTAGTGTAAATTAAGTATGCATAATATTTGGTTGCATGTCCCTTGCTTCAAATAACTGCAGCAAGATGTTGCTTTTTTACAGGCTTGTACCACAGCTTCTTTTAGTTTTTGTTTAGTTCTAGGGTAAATTGGGTTAAAGTCTGGTGACTGACTTGGCCAGTCTTAAGACCTTCCACTTTTTTTTCTGATGAAGTCTATTTTGTGTTGGCAGTGTTTGTGGGTTTTTTTTTTCACTTATGGTTTTTCTACATGATGAAGTCCCTTCCAATTTGTAAATTATTGGACATAATATTTATGCAGACTTATGAATTCATTCAGCAGCTACCATCATTAGTTACATTATCAGTAAAGTTTAGTAAGCTCTGACAAAGCCATGCAAGACAAAACCATAAGACAACTTCTGCTATTCTGATCAGTGAGCTTGTATGCTTTTGGAACAAATTTTTTACACTTTAGCATTTCTATCAGTTTGATAAAGGCGAATCTTTCTTCCAGAGGTTTCATATTTTTCATTAGTGGTTTCTTTCTTTTTTAGTACATTCTAAACTGTTGTATTGGCCATGCCCAAACCTGATTTAGTTTTCCCAGCTTCAACATGGCTCAAATTGTTCCCATAGAGCTCTCTCTCTCCTTCTCTCACTTTTATAGCAGAAACCCTGGTTTTAAACTTAGGGCGTTTTCTCACTGGGAATGATCTGTTCTGTTCTGCACCGGAGCACGATTTCTCCCCCTCCGCAATCCCCCTCGCAGGTCTGTGTTCACACTGTAACATCGGTTCTGATCCCGGGCACACTTGTAGTAATTCACTGGTATGAATAATTTTGAACAGTCAGTCTAACAGGGAACACGTAGGCAACAAAAAACTTATGGTAGTTATATTCCAATATTTTTGATCATTTACAAATTTGTTGAGTTTGTAAAATGTGTGGACAAAAGCAAAAAATCTGGACATATCCCATTTATTTTCAGTGTATAACAATATAAGACCTAGCCTGGCTAGTCTAATGCTTGTGAATGGGTTGAAATTGATTCATAAATGAATTCACAATTGAAAGGGTTCATAAAAATACCACCTTCTAGATAGCAGCATTGAAAAACTGTTCTTGTCATTATAAAAACCGGTTGCGATTGTGAATTTTATCAGATGAAGGTAAAGAAGCTTTATTAGTGTGGTTATAGACCGCATTATTAAAATGCACTTAATGAAAAACACTACAGACCCATAGCAAAGACCTCCATGCCAGTACAAGTGGTAGGAAAATGTGATATGAAAATATACCAGTGAAACCACAACTAATTATCCGTGTTCAGGTTTGCAAGATTTATTTAGAAGGAGTTGCAAAACAGCCTAAAAGCAGCAGGAAAAACCCTCAGCATCAGGTTGCACAGAGTACAATGAGCAATAAACTGCACAGCGACTATCTCTATTCCTATATCCAATGTAAAACCTCTCCAAAAGAGACAAACGTACACAAGCAATTGAACCAGTGAGAATGCTTTTGGAACAGTATACTCTGGTTTAGCAAAATGAAAAAATAGTGCTCTTTGGAAATAAACATCTTATTTTGTTTAAAAGCAAAGGAAATCTGATGATGATGATGATGGTAAGGAAAAACATGAGGTAGAAGTGAATGTATTTTCACATTACAGGTTAAGACATACCAGGTTGGTCACGTATCACTTAGGCCTTGTTCAGGCTGCCAGCTCGAGTCTGATTTTGTGCATATTCAGCGTGGAATTAGTTTGAAAACAGTTTGCTTTCTCAACAGTAAAACCATTTTTGCAAATTTCGCAAATCTGATCAGAAACAAGGTGGCACAGTGGCTTAGTGGTTAGTACTTGCACAAGGTCCAGGTTAGATTCCCAGCCAGTTTTGATTCCCGCCTCTGTGTGCATGGAGTTGGCATGTGTTCCCCGTGCTTGGTGGGTTTTCTCTGGGTACTCTAGTTTTCTCCCACAGTCCAAAGACATGCAGATTAGGCTAGTTGCCATTCCCAAATTTCCCCTATTGTGCGTGTGTTTGTGTGCGCGCACGCGCCCTGTGATGGATTGGTACCCTGTCCAGGATATATCCCGCCTCGTGCCCCAAGTTTCCTGGAAGAGTCTCCAGGCCCCCCGCAGCTCTGTATACAGAATTAAGCGGTATAGACAATGAGCGAGTGAGTTAGTGATCAGAACCACATTCAGAGGTGGTTTCAAATCGGATTCCTAAAGAGGTGTCTCAGTCTTCATGCTCTCCCTGCTGGAATCAGTGTCCACGTGATCACGTGGTGGGGAACATGGATCCATGGTGAAAACTCGTTGAAATGCGAGCTGGGAGATGATTGAAGAATGGGAGAAGAAAGTTAAAAACACAAGTTTAAATTAACTAAACGTAATTTTAGTTACCACAGCAAACAATGGATAAAGGTCAACAATGTGTTTAATTTGGGCCGCCAGTCTGAACAGAGCCAAATCCGATCTGATCACTTTCACATCAGTGTGCACAGTCAGTCCTAAAGATCAGATCTGTTAAACAAATCAGACTTGTCTGCAGTGGAAACATGACCTATGGGTCTAATAAAGTGTTGTCTAAGACATGATGTGGTGAACAGAACAAAGTTTTATGTTGAGACATTGCAGCCTGTGCAGTCCTTCTTTTATAAAGTGCCATTTTTTTCTTATTTGATTGACTGGATTAATTTATCTTAATTTATGGATTTCCTTTCTTTTTTCATTTTATATGTCATATATGTTTCATATTATGTAATGTATTTTAATGTTAATCCATCCATCCAACTACGAACCTCTGTAGTCTAACTTGGGACGGTGGAGGCCAATGGTGACCAATGTATTTATTCCCAATTGTACGACCTCCGGTCAGCATTCATTCATGCAGTTATACCTCATTATCAGTGATCCATAACTCATCTTTTACATGATTTAAAGCTGATAAATTCGTTATTTTGCTTATGTGTAAATTTGCACACACTCAGGAGCCTGAGTAGGATATAAAGGTTTTTGCAGACTTATTATTATTATTACCTTGATGCCACATTTCTTGTGTAAATGCTTCTCTAAATGATTTGCAGAAGACATATAATAGCACAGTTGGAAACATTAGGGGCATGCAGTAGTGGGGCAATTTGTGTTAAATATTATATAAACAGTAAGTTTATATAATTATATAAACTTTCTTCATCTAGAACCATAGCTGCTTCCTCTCACAAAAGCATAATGGCCACTGCTAATTAATGCTGACCTCAATTTATAATTTATAATTGCAAAAGTCTACTAAGTTAGTGGCTTGGTAGTGGCTTCTCACTTGCCTGTGGAAAGCCCAGGTTTGCTTTCTAGCCCATGCCCCACACTCAACTACTGGGGATTGAGGGCACCTTTAGTGCCAGTCCCAAGCCTGCATAAAAATGGGAGGGTTACTCCAGGAAGGGCATTCTGAGTTAATCGTATGCTACAACCAAAATATGTTGATCGGTTTAGCCAGTGTGCAACCCCAAATGCAGGAAGGCTGAAACAATGGCCAAAAATTAGTATTCACATGTCACCCAGATGAGGATGGGTTCCCTGTTGAGTCTGGTTCCTCTCAATGTTTCTTCCTATTACCATCTCAGGGAGTTTTTCTTTGCCACCGTCGCCTTCGGCTTGCTCATCAGGGACAATCTTATCATTTTGATTCATACACATTCACATTTCATACAAACTTACTTCTTTTGATTGTGTAAAGCTGCTTTGCGACAATGTCAATTGTTAAAAGCGCTATACAAATAAAATTGAATTGAATTGACATGTCCGGTTTTGGGACAGTAAACCTGTTTGGCTGTTTTGCAGTAGTCTTAAAAGTTATAGATAATAGGAGACTTATTGAATGTTTCTCCTTGGTGATTTTCCTAGATTTTGAAAAGAGCTCAGTGAGAAGTGTTCAGGTGGAACCTGCCGCCGTCACCAAGAATGATCAGCCCAGTAAGGAAACTAACTTGCAGCAGGTGTTATCCCCAAGGCCAAAGCGAGGTCGCCGGCGCACCGATGATGCCTTGCTGCGTGACTGGAGCTTTGCTTCTCCTCCTCCTCCTCCTCCCACAGAATCACTTTCTTCACCACTTTTGCCAAGTCCTGTTTTCCCACTCAGACGACCTCGGGGAAGACCTCGTCTCAATCCTCTGCCTGAAAGTGGAGACACAGACAATGCTAGACCTGTGCAGATCGCAAAGGGAGGAGACCTGGCCTCTGCAAAAAAGAGAAAGAGATGCAGAAACCGCAAGTACCAGAATGGAGAGTATATTACAGATAAGGAAAAGGAAGCCAACAGGGAGAATGAGGAGAAGTTTGAGGATGGAGAGAATGAAGAAACCGGTAAGCTTTTTTTTATTGAACACCTATGATCTTGGTTATATAAACAATCACATGGGATGTGCCTTCCTAAGTAGTTTCTGTTTTTTAAAATCAATTTGCTGAAATATTGTTGTTTATTTTTTCACCTCTAGGAATGTCTGCGATTTTTAAATATTCTTTATTTGTTGCTAAAATTTTCTTACAACTGTTTATTTGCTGGTACTTTTGTTCTGAAAGAGTGAAAAAGGAGAAATAAAATAAAAGTACAAGGCCACCCTTACCCTATTTAGCTAATCGTCCATCATTAGTAGTGATTGATGAGAAGGGCACATCTAGATGTTACTGAAAACTAGTAATAATGTGGATTAGGCAGAGATAAAGAGACCCCAACTATGTATGGCATCAGATCCCTCATTGAAGAACAAATGTTTAACAACTTATTGGTGTAGCTGGAAAGCAAAGGCTCACATACAGGCACATCATTTCATTGCAATTCATCTCTATCTCTGAGATGCCTGTTGAAAGTGCTCTTGTTATAAGTGATTCTGTTCTATGCCATGTGAAAGTTTCTAGACCTTTAGGAACACCAGCAATTATGGGTAGCTTTATGGAATCAGGGTAGCAGGAACTGCAGGGTCTTAAGGGTGTTCAGGTTAGTTATTCAAATTTGGGTGCTAATTATATCATATAAGATGGTGTGTAAATTAGTAAAGGCAGTATCTAATACATAGTATCAAATGAGTAGTGGTAGCTTGCAGCAGGTTATGGTTACTGAACTACTGAATGCCCAGATGGTGCTCTGAACACAATGGGCTTATAGACAATTGGAATACTTTTGAAGCCAAATTTGATTGTATGGTATCCATCGCACTTGGGAAGGTGCTGCTATTATTTTTAGTAATGTAGCCTATAACATGAAAAATAAAAACAGTTTTGCAACAGGCCTAGTCAAACATCAAACATTGACAATACTGAGGCAGGACCAGGGAAAGGTGGAGTGGGGAGGGGGGAGGCTAAGCTGACTGTCTCCTTTGTTGTGTAATTCAGGTTTTCCATCATGTTGAAATTGTCAATGTTTCTTATGGATATTATTGCAGAACACATAAAATTAGATATTATCGAGTACACAACCAGCAGCTTTGAGCTGAAGCTAGGACTGGTAATTATTACAGTCTGAATAACTAGTTCAGGTTATTAATTACCAGGTCATTTGTAATTATATCACAGAAATTCAGTTTGGCCTGCCGGCGGCGTAGCGGGCACCCTCCACCTGTAACAATAGGCAGTGTCATCGAGTGTAACAGTATACATCAAAGTGATGATGACGACGTCCACTGTTACATTCAGTGACAGTACGCTACACTGGTCACTGGCGGGAAAGGCATCCCGCACCGTGTAACAGTAGGCAGTGTCATCAAATGTAACAGTAGGCAGTGTCATCCCCTTTTACTCATACCGTGAGGCAATAATATATCTGCCGAAATATTGGAGCAGAGTGAGGAGCAGCAGCGAGTTTACCGCACACTCCATTCACAGTTAATGGTAGCACGCAGGCATTAGGATCTGCACAAGGGCGGGGCTGAGGGTACCCTCTAGTTCATAATAAAAGATAGTTGCCAACAAATGTCACACTATGGCATGCAATTTCACTTAATTTAAACTTTTAAAAAAAGGCTTCTGTGAATGACTGCATGTTACAATAGGAAACAAATATCCAAAATATGGAAACACTGAGAACACTGGCTGCATTGAGATGCACTGTACCTGTAAGAACCAAGCTTATAAACTACTGCATATATTGATTGTGCATGTACTAGCATATCAAGTTTACTAGCTGTATCTCACATTTATATCATATTTAATGATATTTCCTAGCCCTTGAGAAAATATGATCTCATGTTATTTTGCCCCAGAAGTTGTTTATTTGTAAGTAGATTTGTCCCTACAAATAAACATGAAGGGGTGTACTTGGTCTGCAACAATTTTGGGGTAGGTGTTACATGTCAGAGTAACCTCCTCAGACAATCCTGAAGCAGATTAAAATCAGCAGTAATAACAGACGTTATTGTGTATGTTGTGTCATCACTCCAATTGCTCCAATCTCCTAGTGCACAAGCATGTCACGCCAATTAAATAGTTTGGAGCAGGAAAACAATCGTGATTTTATTTGAGTCTTTAACAGAACCAGAAATTCTGATGAAATTAGTGCAGTCTAAATAAAATTGCTATTCTTTTCACATTGAAATGGATGAACTGACTGAACTTTGGGTCTGTTATGATCAGTCATGCCTGCTTCAGAAGGTGCAGAGTTTTATAATAAATAATTTAAATAATTATACTACAGCAGGCCCAGAGCATTTTCTGAAGTCTCCAAGCTACAGAATGGCATATACTCAGAGACTCACCCTTTAAGAACAGGTTAAAAACCTGTTCTTTAAACAACTCCGTTAGGTAAAGATGCAGATCGGTAGGGCTTTGTGAACAAGAGTTTTGGTGACGTTTACCCCTGGTAATCATTCTATTTGATGGTAGAGTGACGGGACACTTTGTCCCAGGTGGCCATAATGCCAGTGTTGCTTTCTGGCTTTCACATTTAATGATCCTGGCAGAGTCAGACCAGCTAGATTCCCCAATGGATACCAGGTCCTGACACACTTCTACTGCTGTGGCTTTCCTTGCCTAATTCATTCCAATGCTCTACTTCTGTTTGGAGTTTCTTACTTATGACTCAATTTCTGTTGCTGTGGACAATCCACATGGACCCTAAAGGTTTGCAATTCCCCAAACAGTACATGCCCAAGGCACACCCTTACGTCAGTGAATAATATCACTTGAATGCTGTAGATTTGTGATTCTGCAGTAATCGAAACTTTTCTGTTGCAGAACTGGAATTTTCTGCCCAGTACTTCAATTCAATATCATATCATATCATATAATTTGATATGAGTATGCTCCCTTGAATGCATTTACTGTTGTTTACCTTTTCTCTTTTACAGCTGTACACTGTAATTATTTTTAAACTTTTGAGTCTGGTTCTTCTGAAGTAGAGCTATTAAAAAAAAAAGAAAATCAGTCTACAGTACAGGTGCACTGGTCTACAATCCTAAATAGTTCGAAAAATTCAATACAAATAGAACTGTGCACTCTGTAAGTGAAGGGGAGAGAGAGAGAGAGAGACCCTGTCAATGCAAAACTTTGAGGGGAAAAAATATATACTGTGTGTGTGTGTGTGTGTGTGTGTGTGTGTGTGTATATATATGTATATGTATGTATGTATGTGTGTTTAAGTTGTGTGTATGTGTGTATAAAAATAAAATATACTCACTGAAGACTAGAGATGAGGTAAAATCGATTCGGTGGTCTATTGTGACTTTTTTTGTGTGTGTATGGCAGTTCGTGTATTGCCACACTGACCCAAAATAATTTTTTTTAAAATATTTTTTTACATTTATGTTTTCATATAAAGTGATAAAATGTTGCCTTCCTAAGAAGAAGCCTTTAATTGACACATATACATTACTGCACAGTGAAATTCCTTTCTTCACATGGGTTAAGAAGCTGGGGTCAGAGTGCAGGGTTATCCATGATATGGTGCCCCAGAACAGACAGAGTTAAGGGCCTTGCTCAAGGGCCCAACAGTGGCAGCTGCAAGGATCATTAACCCAGAGCCTTAACACAGAGAGGTAACGCTGTCCTCTATTTCCTCTGTAGTCCTAGAGGTGGTGTACTCTAAACTTCACATAGTTGCATGCAGCATCCTTTTTGATATGAGCAACTATATATCTAATAACTAATAACTATATATCTAGAATAGTACACAATACAGATCGAAACGTACCTACATATTGCGATATCGTATCCGGTAGTCCTTTGTGATTCCCATCCCTACTGACCACACCTACACGTTCAAGGAATTAATTGATAACCAATTATGTGGCAGCTGTGCAATGCAAAAATTATGAAGATGCGGGCCAGCAGTTTTGGGTAATGTTCACATCAGCTCTCAGAAGGCTGCTTTCAGTATTTTCTTTTATAATTGATGATGTCCTGGGATTTTTTTTTATGACACATTGTCACTGTTTTTCAGAATAATGCAATAAATAAAATGCACAGGTTTTTGCCTTGTTGATTAAAGATATCAACAAAGAATGGTCAGACTGATTCTAGCTGACAGAAGAACAACAATTTTGTTGAGCAGAAAATCATCTCAGAATGCAAAATGCATCAAACATTGAGACAGAAGACATTAAATGGTAGAAGACCACATGGGCTTTTACTTCTGTCAGCTGGGGAACAGAAAGCTGCCGTGGCCATAGGCTCACCAAAACTGGACAGTTGAAGAGTGAAAAAATATAGCCGGTCGAATGAATCTCAATTTCTACTGAGGCACACAGATAATAGTGTCAGAATGTGGTGCAAATAGCATGGATCCATGGAGCCAACTTGTCTTGTGTCATCAGTCCATACTAGTGGAGGGTGGATATGGTGGACCAGGAGATTTTCAGCATGCAACTGAACTTAAGAAATTTGCAGGAATTGCATGGTGAAATCATGTCAACATGGATAAGAATCTCAAAGGAATGTTTCCAACATTGTGGAATCCATGATACGAAGACTTGAGGTTATTTGCTGAGCAAAGGAAGGCCAGTTTTAGTGTAGTGTGCAGTCTAATAACATGAGTGTACTGTATATGAGCACATGTTTCTTCATATGTAAAATGTAGCTGCAGTAGCTGTATTTATAAATGTATGCTCCGTTGCCATTGCTACAAATATACTATGTATTTTGAGCTAAATAAAATACATTGATCACTGAAGGTGAGATGTTATCGGTTAAAACGATGTATGTGCAATTTAGCTCCTTCTTTGCCGTACCCTTACGTTTGAAATTCCAAAGACTTCCAAGTAGCAAGTACATACAGTATATAAATATACAGATGGCTGACATCTATATCCTATGCACACATCCATGTCCTACAGTGCCACATCCACAGGGCACAGAGTTTCACAATAGTTTGATGAGTACTAAAATGATGTAAACCATATGCTCTATCCTGCATAATCACCAAATTTTAACCCAAATTAAAACTTAAGGGAGATTTTTGGACCAGCGTGTTAAAGAGCTCTACTGCATCCTGAAAACACCAATTGAACTATTTGGATAGTGTTCACTTCTCCACTACAGTTAGTACAAGACCTTGAAATTATTTGTTTCTTATGTACTGTTTTACACACAAGACTCCCATTAAAACTTTTACAACAGAATGTACTGAATGGCTTTGTTTAAATTGCCCAGTGGTTTACCGGTGAAATTTACCGGTGATACATTTTAAATGTGGTGAGTTTCACATGATTAAATTAGTCAGCGATAACCAGACCTTAAAACAGACACCTAGACATTTAAACATGTCCAGTATTAAAACTAAATAAGAAGGCCGACTCATAGGACAGTATTTGTTTTTACAGATATGGACCCTCCTCTTAGTGGCACTTTGCCATGTGAAGATCCCAATTCTGATCTCAGCCCCAAGAGGTCTTTAACCACCCGCTCAGGGACAATGCGACATCAGGAGAGTCCATCCACCCCGGAATTTAACGACAAACCTCCAGGAAAACGAAAGTTCAAAAGCAAGCACTTGTGTGATACAGAGGAACAGAAAAAGGTTGGCTCATTAACTATTTACTGTTAATAAATGTCTGATTTAAAACAAATGACAAAAGTCTTTTATAGGAGAAGATGCTTGTGCGTTTATGCCTTTGTGTTACTTGGTCTTTCAGTGCCCTCTGCTGACATATGAAATTCCTACAAAAAGTTGCTCCCCTTCAGTAGCTGGTCATCTGCCATTCTTTTAATATTATGTCTTCTCAAAACTTTCTCCTTACCCAATATCTTTATTTCAGCTCAAGATCAAACGGGGCCTTGCAGGGAAGCGCTCCTCATCCCTCTCCACAGATGAAGACAACCCTATTGCCAAAAAAACTTCCAATCCTCTCTGTGCCCTCAAGGAATCATCATCTCCTCTTCCTAAGAAGAAAGGGCCTGGGAAGGGAGGGATCCTTGAACCTACACCAAGCCGTCCTGTACCTCCAGAGGTTCGCCGCTTGATTGTGAACAAAAATGCAGGGGAGACTTTGCTACAAAGAGCTGCTAGGTTGGGATATCAGGTATTGTACTTTTTCTATATTCATCCATAATGAACTTTTCAGGAACCGGGAATATCGGTAAAATCCTAGTCTTGTTTTACATGAACTAATCTGTGATCTTACATTTTTCTGTTATTACCATTTCTGAGTTGCCTATGCCATGCAGTAAGTACTACCTCCTTGAATTGATTTACTGGTCTTGGTGGTATATTAAGCATATCGTAACAGACGTTGAACAGACAAATGTTAAGACGTTTGGGGGAAGTTCTTAGAATTAGTGAAGAACATTAATTATATATAAAAAAAACAATAAATAATAATCAGTACAGAATGGGCATTAATTAGAAACTATCATACCAAATGGTAGATCAGAATATCAATCTCAATTATTATAAAAATAAAAAAAAAGTACTGAATGTACTATATTTACTGATACTTGAAAACAGTACATATGGTACATATGCTATCAGTCATAAGCTTGGACACACCTTCTAATTCGGTCTTTCCTGATTTTTATTTCTTTCTCCATTGTAAAACAATGCTGAATGCGTCCAAAATATCCAATAATCTTCTTTGAACAGTTGTGTCTGCTGAGATGTGTGTGCTTCTTATGCTCTTGTAAAGGCTTCATAAGGGCTCTAATCTGAGGTGTGCTGTTAATTGGTGATTTTTGAGGCTGGTAACTCTAAATGAACTTCTCCTCTGCAGCGGATGTACGTTTTGGTCTTGTTTTCCTGGAATGGTCTTCATGAGAGCCAGTTTCATCATGGTGCTTGATGGGTTTTGCAAATACACTTGATTGACATTACTGTTCTTGCAAGATCAAGGGCAGCAGACCTTCTGTCTTAAAATATCACTGTTTTTGTCGATTCTTAATTACTTTATGCCATGTGTGTTATTTTATAGTTTCATACGGGGGGTATGTGAGTGTAGAAGAACGGCCAAGTGATCAGGAGATTGATTTGGGATGCTGTAGGGCATATGTGTCCCAATACTTTTGAACGAATAAAATATTGTTAAATAGTTTTGAGAGTAAACCATAAGAAATTCTGTGGCAGTGATCAACTCTTAATGTAATAAATGTGTGGATGTGTTTCTTTGGCTGAGAATGACAAAGAAGATCAAAACTGGTCAATATTTTCAAGAATCTAAAATGGGATGTAAGAAAGCAGTTTTGATTGATTTGGTAATGATCAAATGAACATCTTGGCAAAAATTCACTCCAGGATTTTGGAATATAGGAAATCATTGCAGATTTATTACTGTTCAGTTTGAGAGACTTAGCCTGCATCTATGCTTTTACTTCGGGCTGGGTGATATGGCAGAAATACAGTATTTATCATAATTTTTCATACCAGTTGATATCAATAATTGTTGATCATTTTAATGAGTTATTACAAGACAATGTTTTATAAACAGAAAGTGAAAACGGTTTAATTACACCTTTTTTTTTATCAAGGCTCACAAGGATGGAGAGATGAATTAAATACAAATAAATAAGGACAATGGAATGAGCTCATTCATTAAAGAAACAAAGCAAGTTAAATCAACTGGGTATATTGAACTAACATCAATAAGATGCAATAAATAGTAGAAATATAAACTCTTTATCTCAGTAAATACAATGTTATAAGTGAACTGCATAATTTCTTGGTTTTGACCAGAGTTGTTCTCATACACAATTTACACACAACTGTGCTCTGTTCTCAGTCAGAGCCCAAAAAACTACTACAATGCTGAGCAAAACCTGTACTTTTTAATTTCTGCATATATCTTCTTCCTCGCTTTCCACACTGCTTCTGTCAGTCTGGCCTATAGAGCCAAGCTGCCAAAACATGTTTCTTAAAAAGTGGATTTCACATTTTTAAAATATGTTTATTTTTATCATCTTTCCCCTAGACTGTAAAGAACCTTTGGGGTAGATTAGGCCGTGAAGCATACATCATTGTACCTTTCGTTTTCAGAGGAAAGAAAAGCTGCATTTGAAGGAGCTTTCAAAATGTGACAGCCTTAGTCGTGATGCCATGACATAATCAGCCTTCAAATGCATCCTTCGAATGATGTGGCTCCCGAATTGAGACAAACCAGTGGTCTTCCAGTGCTATGCTTTTAACCAGTCATCCTATCAAACATTTTTTCTCCTTATTTATATACTATCCCAGTATATGTCATTATTGCCCAGGCTCCTTTAAGTTCATTCAGGTTAAAAAGACTTTAATAAGTTTTGGCTATGACGGATGTGGTGCATCCAATAGACCATTTAAAACCATAGTGTTAAATGACACTAGTGTTACCACTAGAATTTTGTTCAGTCTCCGTGGCAAGATCATAATAGAGGTCTTGCATGAACACGCAGATTTTTTTTGTTTGTTTATTTCCATGCATGTACTGCAGAGTAGTGCTGGTTTGTAGAGGCCATGCCCTTTCAGCAGCACCTTGTGTATTGCATGATTGCAAAATATGCCAAATTGTGTGTTCTGTTGATTTCCGCAACTACATGGGAGGTTTCACAACTGTAATAAGGGCCAGGATGTATTGTTTCTGTGAGTACTACAGAGTAGTGCTGATTTGCAGAGGCCAAGCCCTTTATTCAATAACTACTTTTTTGGCAGGTCTTAGAACAGTTACTGATAATAGACATTTTTTGTTTTCAAATAATTCACACAAATAACAGTTTTAAATTAATTATGTATAATATGAACTAAACAAACTAACCTAGAAAAAATTCTGCTTATAAATAATTAAGCAACTTATATTTAGGTTAACTGGCTGACTTTTATTTTCACATTGCTGATGGGCTGCACATCGATAACTTCTTGTTTACTTCTTGTGCAAGACTGCAAGTATTCTAATAAAATAAGGCTTTCTATATTATCTGTCCTCTTTAAAAACACATAGTGATATTAGGTTTTCACATTACATAGGTCATTGTCTTATTTGATTGGTTCAAACCGAGGCAAGAAGTGAATATCAAACATTGATCAAACTTTATTGCATTGAGCAAAAGCCTGTCGTTAGCATTAGTTCCAAGATAGCAAGTTAGCCTAGAGTGCCAACAACCATGTCTGGGTGAGGAGTTCCACAGGGTAGGTTTATTCAGACCTTATTAAAAGCCATCTATACAAGCCAGTTTTCCATAACACGACATTCATTAGTTATACGTAAACTATAATATACAGTAATCATACCCTGCACTGCTCGTTAATGAGGAGAATAAGTTAAGGAAAGTAGCTAATCAGAGTAGCAAACCTCCATCTAATACTAATCTTTCACAACAAAAGGGAGGTGCCACCTTGTGGCGTTATTTAGTATTACCATGTAGTAGGGCGGCACGATTTTTCTCCAAAGAAATTGAGATAATGATTCTTTCACATAATTCTATTTTTTTTTTCAGCCAAAACATTTATTGCACTCACGTAAAACAAATAAACTAAGAAACAAAACATGATGTCTACAGAGTATTGTCACATCTACTGTAACATGATGTAGTTTACATCCTTATAATTTTTTTAGCAGCATAAGGTAAGTAAATGTCTCAGAATTGTCAGAGTTAGTTTGAAACCAAGTACATAGTTCATAGTTTGGAATTTATTGTGGTGAAATGTTTTATTGCTTTGTCTTATCATTTGTCTAGTATGTTTATAGTATAATTCTGTAGCTTTCTATCTGTTATATCTCAATTAGAATTGTACATGCCTGTCTCTGTTCAGACAGTAGTATGTATCTTTGATTTTTTTGCATGCGTGCATATGCCTGTATTTCCCCTGTGCTGATAAAATTCCTTTGTCCCTATTTATTTTTTATTGATGATGAGTTTTCTCTCTATCTTTGCATGAATTTTTTTCACCTGCTGTTTATAAAAAATAGTCTTGTAACAGATCATTAAAAATTAACAATTGAATATATATATATATCATATTACCCAGCCCTAACTAATTCACCTGATTGGTGAATTAAAAGTCTTTTACATTGTTTGAGTGTGACCAAATGAGAGTGATTGATATAGCAATTTGGGATTATTATTAAGTAAATAAGTGAACACATGAATGCACGTTTTCTGAATTCAGTCTGAAATGCATGCAAGTGAAACGCCATCATTCATAAATGAGATCATGTGCGTATGAATTGAGATACTGATTTTTTTTTTCCAAAAAGGCCTTTTGTATAGGCAAGGCAGCAGGTCCTTTTGGCATGGTGGCCCACCAACAAAAAACATCTAAACCCAACTGGAGTCCGTTATTAATGTATAATTCAAAGAAAGGTGATGGAACACAGTGATAAACATGGTCCTGTACCAACCTTTTTTTTTTTTTTTACATTTCAACGTAAATTTTGTCAAATGTGCATTTTTGCATACTTAGCAAACAAAAAAACTATAAATATTGTAAATGTAAGATCAAATATTTGTGTGGTTTGACTATTTTTAAATGAGAATAATAACTAAATATAATTCAATTTAGAAAAATATGAATTGTGGGATAGCACTTTGTTATACAGCAATCAACAGTCAAATCTAATGACATTCACCATGAGTATAAACGGGCATCTCGGATGTTTCTGATCTCTTTCTTTATATAAAACCAAATGATGCATTGAGGTGACTATTACACAATGTTTACAGAGGTCTTCTTACTTTCATGGATATTATTGAGATGTGAAACCAACTAGTACACATGTACTCAATGAATACTTTGTGATTCAGTTATGTAACCACACTGTGTGTACAGGCAAAAAGTTGTATTGTGAGATAACTGAATGTAATAATGATTTTTTGCTTCAGCTGGTATGTGTTCTCCCCTTTTTGCATACAGGAAGTGGTGCTATACTGCTTAGAGAAAGATGTGAGAGAGGTGAACCGCCGGGACAATGCTGGCTACACTGCACTGCATGAGGCGTGTGCTCGTGGTTGGACCCACATTGTGCAGGTGCTGCTGAAGCATGGTGCCGATGTCAATTGTAGCGCACAAGATGGGACACGGTGAGCAGATGAAATATACCCTTTTTAATTTTATAGACCAACTTCTGTAGGTACTTTACAGGTCTTCTGATGTCTCCCAAAAGCCTATTCACGCCATATAATTGTGTGTAGGTGTGTAGCATCTTGTGATGTGATGTGGCAAGCCCTTATTGTTAAATTATGTCAGTTACGTCATTGCGCACTTAATGTGGAGTTGGAAGTATGTCAACTTCCTGCACGTACAAATTTTAGGTAGTTACTTTGAGCAGATCACTATGGGGAAACAAACTAGGAAATTAATAAATAGAGATCAGACCATTATTAATGGATTCTGTCGCTGCAGTCACAAATCAGGGTTGTGTGAACTTGACCTATGCCCTGCCAGTAACTCATACAGAAACCCAGCTGAAACATGCCCAGTGTGAATGAACCTGACCATTGATACAGTGCTTATGCTATACATCAGATCTGAATCCAAAGTATAGGATTTTATATATGTAGTGGCTCGTGTTAATCTTGCTGATGTTCTGAACCCTTGCAGCCCCATTCATGACGCAGTTGCGGCTGATAGCCTGGCAGCAGTGTGGATGCTGTTAAATCATGGTGCAGACCCAACGCTAGCCACCTACTCTGGCCAAACAGCTGTTAAATTGGCACAAAGTCCCAGCATGAAGACCTTCCTCAAAGGTAGGACCATCCATAGCAATCTTAATGTAATCTACAGTACTGTGCAAAAGTCTTGAGCCACCACTCATGTCTGCATATTTGGTTTCAAGTGAGTCAATCTTTCTTCTAATTTTTATTTTGTATTGAGGAAAAGCTCTTCAAGCATTGTGAAGGACTTTGACATTTTTGGTTCTCATTTTCAGTCTGTACCTGACTAGATTCAGAAGAATGTTTTTTTTTTTTTTTGTCTTTTTTTTAAGCCACACTGTGACCTATGAATCATTCAAGCTTTAAAAAAAAAAAACAATAACTTAAGGCATGGACCAGTTAGAAACAGGTGCAGATGATGACAGATGATCAGGTCAGTGATTAGTATACTGGTGATGCTGAATGCTGAGTGGTTGGAAGAGACGAGAGGGGAAATTAGGTTACTGCTGTGGTGGTTACATAAACAACAATTTTTTTTTATTGTTTCTTCAGCCACTTTGCTGCCTGTCACCATACAACATTTGTATGTCTTTAGTTTAATCAATATTATTTTATTTAACTTAATTTTGATGGTTAATGGTGTTTAATAGTTTATCTAATAGGCTGGTCACTTAAAACATAGTTAATATTAATGTGTATATTTAATACACATCTCTTTTTCTCAGAGTACTTCACTGATCTAGAAGGACGCCCTGACCAGGATCCAAGTCTGCAGTGGGATTTTTACAGCAGCTCTGTATTTGGTAAGAGACTTCATAAATGCGTAATTCAGAGTTTACTTTTCTTAAGGTAAAAGCTCAGATTAGACTAATTTCTAAGGCCCATCCAAGTGCGATCAAGATTAAAATGAATTTGCCTGTCTGGAACACTTTTTACATCCAATAGGGGGAGTCATTCTGTTTATTTCTGAATACTTTGTAGAGACAGATCAGGAGGCCTGCTGGGACTTCCTGCTGTCTCAACCTGAAGACGAAGACAAGGACGAATGGAGAGAGCAGGGAAAGGAAAAGGACACGGACTGCCTTTTGTTCGAGTTCTCTTCTGAACCTTTACTACCTTGCTACCATGTTCAAGTATCACTGACACAGGGGTGAGTGACACTTTTGTTTTATAATCAGGTGCTTTGGACACACGTGCATGAAGCCCTTTTATATAATACTTGTTTCTTTGTGCTTACAGCTTTTGCAACTGGTTTCTGCTGATGGATGTGTTGAAGCGCCTGAAGGTCTCAGCTCGCATCTTCCATGCAAGATACCCTCAATTTGAGGTGGTGTCCCTCACAAGGGCCGAGCTTTGGAGGCAGGTGAGCGTTAGCCAGACTTGCATTGCCCCAGATGACCTGCGACCCGTTGATGAGGAGGAGGATGACGAAACAGTCGAGCTGGTGCGCTGTGTACCAGAGCTGCAGGGACTTCTTGGCTCATCGATCCAGCTGCTACAAGATGATGACAACGATGATGAGAGGTCAGAGGTCATAAGTAGCCTCTGCAACCGGTAGCGATGTCCTGGGGTGAGGGAGTAGCCGTCAACAGGCATTTGCGCCTTCTTATTTACTGGTAGAGATGCACTGCTACTAAAACCAGCACTTTGTATGTACACTATCTGCCAAAATGGCTCATTGAAAAAACATAAAATCCTCTTAGAACACACTCTTCTCTCAGACTGCCTTCCCTTAAAGGAGACTTGTTAGGTTGACTTGCCTTGGAATCACTTGCAGGAGAAGGGAGTACTCTAGCAAAGCAGACAAAGTACATTTCCGTTCCTAACCTGTAGGTATTTTTCACTGTCCAGTAACTTCTCTCAAATCTTTTTATATGTATAAACCTATAAGTATATGTAAATATATATGTATATATTGACATCAGGGTGAACCCAGTTTGGTTGTAATTTATCATTGATATGTTTTAATGTTTGTTTATTCCTGAGGTTCTGTGAATAGTTTTGAAAGGATGCCCAAGGCATTTTTCTTTTTGTTTTACCTTGGTGATCTTGGAGGTTTATGGCCAGCTTATTGTGGCAGGAAGGACTTTGGGACAGATGGTTCCTCTGTAAACCTATGAGAGTCTCTCTCTTGCTCTGTTTTGCGCACTCTCTCCCAGAGGACCCCTAACCCAGAACATATGTCGATCAGCCCTGCCTTCCTTTACCTCACTGTACTTCGGCTTACGTTGCCACCACAGCTCTGCTTACAACACCTCAACTAGCTGCGTTCATCTTGTTTGGTTTCTTTGCATTGTAGCAGGCAAAGGATTGTTCTTTCATATTTATAAAAAAAAAAAAAAAAAATTATTCTGATTTTTGAGACAAGGTATGGACTTATCCATGAGCGAGACATTTCATTTTATGTTTACAAACCCTAAAGAGATTGTTGGATATCAAGGTATGAAGGAAGGCCCTTGTGTAAACCTGTGGAATATTTTTCTGTTTGGAAGGCTTTTTTTGTTTGTTTGTTTGTTTGTTTTTTGGAGATTTTTCTAGGGACTTTGTTCTGGATGTTGTCCAGCTCAGTTCAAGGTCATGAGAGGAGACCTCTCTTACTTATGTTGTTTTCCCCTGTGTACCTGGTTCCAGCGAGCATTGTGGTGCATGGTGTGTTTTATTTACATGGTTTGACTGTTTGTGTTTAATTTAATAGTCATTAATATATTTGACTTTTTGTGTATCAGACAAATGATATATGAAAGTTGCTTTGTATGGTTGGTGCTTTATTTGAAATGTAAAATTAATGAGCCCTTTACCCTAACGGATGTTGTGTTCTCCTTCACTCCAAACAGTGTTTTAACAAGCAAAAGTACAGTTTTATTGTACTGGTGCTAAAATAGATTTTGTGTTGACAATCATTGACCCTTTTTTTGAACTGAAACCAATAAATACTATTTAACTGATGAGTGAGAAATTTAAAGAGAGAGTTTAGTTTCATTACCAATGGAGGTCCATCAAGCCATCACGAGAACGCTTGATTTTCGAAGCTTTGTTGTCTGTGTGATGCGCAAAGGGGATATGTTTATCTCATTCCTTTTTAAATGAATTTGACAAGAATAAAGCATGATTGTCAAGTTTTGCTTGTATAACATGCAGTGCAATTCACAAGTATTACTTAATTCTGTGGTCTTATTGTTTAATGTAAAATTATATTTGTGAGCTAAAGTAATGTAATACATACAAAGTAAAATTTAGAAAGATTGCTAGGAGTTATGGACAAAAAAGAATTGTGAAAAAAAAAAAAAAAACGTTTGCACAACATAACGTAATCTAGCTATATCCCTGGTCATGTACACTTACCTACAACATTCTTTTTCGCCGATTAAAGTTTACATTTGATTTGCAATTAAGAATGAATTCCAATATGACAAGGGTTCAGCACAAGACAAGAGTTTTGACTTGGGTTTGTATTTTCCCTCTCTAATTAAATATGATGTATTGAAATAACATGCTGACCAGTTGACCAAGACAGAAAGAAAAGGGTATTAGGGTTGAGTCCCAAATCCTGGCGTAATGGGTGAGGTGAGCGTAGGATCCAGAAGACACTATGTAATAATCTCTGATGCAACTCTTTCACAAGACACTTGTGATGTAGCCATGGATTGTTGAGAAACGGTCACTGTGCCTCCACACTCTGAAAGCAAAGGGACAGGGTAAAGTTACAAAAGTGGGGATGTGCACACAGTCTGAGGACAGAGGTCAATCACAGTAGACTGGTCAGGAAGGTGAGGGTTCATGGCATGACCCATATGTGCACTGCCCTTGGCATGCTTCATGAATAAACACTAGTGATTAAAGGATAATTATTTTTTTCTACACAAAATACACTTTTCTATTAATGCAATTTGTGAAAACATTCATTTTTTAAATATATTTTTTATAATTTCCCCTCTGTATCCAGAAATACAGTTTAGAACCATAAATAGTTTCACATATCTGAAACAAAATTGACATGAATTTGACACATGAGCATTCTGATTTCTCTCCACTTGGAGGATGGTGAAAGAGAAAAAAAAAAGCTTAAAGACCACTGCTCCAGAAATGCACAGTTTACATGATTCTTATGGTTAACAGTTATTTTTCAGACTCCTTGCATAACAGAAGATAGGACCATTCACACACTATGGGCAATCTGGGAACGCCAATTAGCCTAACCTGCATGTCTTTGGACTGTGGGAGGAAACCCACCAAGCAAATGCAAACCCACATGCAAACTCTATGCACACAAAACCAAGGCAGGAATTGAACCTGGACCCTGAAACGCTGACATTGCTAACCACTAAGCCACCATGCTGCCAGGTGTCCACTAGCCACTGTAAAATAGGGATTTGGATCACTGATGCTTTGGGGTTATTCCCAGTGTTTGACTTGGCCATGGATAGAGCTTTCAACAAGATCACAAGTGAAACATATGCACAAATAAACACAGAAATGGTTGGAAAAAAAAGAAGCCAAAAATCAGTGCTTTGCAGTGTCCGTCTAAATGTCTCAGTTTGAACTCTACTGGAAGCATGCAGTCTGAATTGAAGCATGAATTCCACATGAACTAACCCACAAATTCAAAGGTTCTGCATGGAGAGAACCAAGATCCTTGTATGATTGCATTCAACCTTGGCAGATATTACAAGAAGCAACGCAGTGCTGTCATTCCCTTCAGGACAGGTGTCACAATAATTGTAACAGTTAAATTATTATGGCATCTTTTAATATATACATACTCTAGATGTATAGCCGATATACATCTTGAAAAATTTGAATATCATAAATTTAATTTTCTTTTGTAATTGAATTTAAAAAGTGAACGTTGGATAGTCTACATACATTACATGTTAAACATTTGTTTTCATTTTGATTTTTTCAGTGTACAGCTCATAACAAAGAAAAGTGCAATGTAATGAAAATTACAAAAAAGGATTTAAAAACCATCAGCTCATCTGTATTGTTGGGTCAGGTGTTTCTCATCTTAAACTTGACAATAGGCTACACATCTTCAGGCATGTGGCTGGCCAATTAAACACTGCAATATTAAGGTCAGAAAACGTGTTATTGGTAGTTTTGGCCCTGTGGGTAGTCCCGCTGGAAAAGGAAATCAGCATCTCCATAAAGCTTGTCAGCTGACTGAGGCCTCAAGTGCTCTAAATTCTCTCTGGAAGATGGCTGCATTGACTTTGGACTTGAAAACACACAATGGACTAATTCCAGAAGATGACATCGCACCCCAAATCACAGATTCTGGAAACTGTACATTGAACTTCAAGCTATTTGGATTCTTTTCCCCTTCACTCTCTTCTTCTTACTTTTCAAATGAAATGCAACTGTAACTTTAATATATAAAAGTGGAACATTGAGGATGGTCAAGTTTTTTTTCTCCTTAGCCCAGGTAAAATGCTTCTGATGTCTGTGGTTCAGTGGATTGATGCTATAAATGCAACATTAGTAGCCCATTTCCTGATGTGTATGCATGGTGGCTCTTGATGCACGGACTCTAGCTTCACTACACTCTTTGCAAAGTTCACCAAAGTGCTTGAATAGGCTTTGCTTGACAATCCTCATAAGGCTGCGTTCATCCCCGTTGCTTGTGTACCTTTTCATAACACATTTCTCATCCTACCACAGTTACCTTTTCATTAATATGCTTCAATACAGCATCTTCTGTGGTTTCCCTTACCGGTGAGGTTGTCAGTGATCATCATCTTCTGGCCAAATGTCAAGTCAACAGTCTTCACTATGCGTGTATTGAACTGGACTGAGAGATACATGGTATTTATACTGTATGAATAGTAATTTACTACAATAAACACTTCTAAGATTTTGAAATACTGGATTGTTTTTTGACCAGCCATAACATGAAAAGCATTAACTTTAAAATAATCTATGTTTTGGGTTTCCCTTATGCCATACAGGCATTGTCTCCACAGGGTCACTGAGAGTGTGTTGTGGTGTCTGTCATCAGGACGTTGGCAGTGGATTCTTTGGGTACTGTGGATTGCATGCCCAATGGTGCTTGATTGGGAAGTGTGGAGTTTAGAGACTTTAGGCTTTCTGCTTGCTGCGCCCTGTTTAAAGTGGGCTGTGGTGCAATGGATGTTCTGGTTCCTTTCTACTGTGCCCAACATTTACTTTTTTCAGCAACTTGTTCTGCATTGGATTTCCTGTGGGATCGGGGTGGATGGGTTGGCCTTTGGTCCCTGCAGGCATGCAGTGGTGAGCCTTATGTATACACTGCCCAGCCTAAAAAAACAGCCACAGACTAATATTTTGTTGGACTGCTTTTTGCTTTTATTATAACTGTGATTAATATTTATTACAACATTTCAATAAGCTCATGCAATGTCATTTCCCTGTGCCATCATTGAAGAAAAATCCATTGATGGGGAAAACCTGGTCATTCAGTATATTCACGTAATCAGCTGACCTAATTTTTTGGAGCACATAACGTTTCTCAACCTAGACCTAAGCAACAGAAGCAACCCCAGATCTTAACACTGCACCCATAGGCTTAACATGATGACTCCATAATCACTTTATCACCTCTCTTCTTACCCTGATGCCCCCATCTCTCTGGAAAAGGATACATCTGGACTCATCAGACCTCATGACCTTTTTACAAAGCCCCACAGTCCATTCTTTATGCTCCCTAGCAAATTGAAGTCTTTTTTTATTAGCCTCACTAATAAATTTTTTTGGGGGGGTCTACAGCGCTTAAGGTTACACATTAGTCCCTATCCTTTGAGTACCCTATTTTTCCGATTTGTTTTCACTAAGCCTTTAAGTGATTTCCCATCACACTCATTCAGGATGTTTTTCTGACCACTGTCTTCCTCCAGGATGATGGTTCACCACCATAGGGTTTTAATAACACATCAGACAGTTCTAAGCAACTTTCTTTAGTTGTTTTCTTTTTTTGATGTAGATCAATAATTTGACCCTTTTGACTATTTGCTTTGTTAAGCGGGCAGTATATATATATATATATATATATATATATATATATATATATATATATATATATATATGATGAGTTTCTTGAAGTACTTCCTAAAAGTCAGTCATTGAGGCAGGACAGAGGAGACTTCTTAAATGTGTTATTTATCAAGGGATGCCTAAACTTTTGCATAAGACTGTATACAGTGGAATCTTGGATTGTGAGTAACCTGGTTTACATTTTAATACATTTTAACTTGATAAAGGAGAAAGTCTTGATATATGAGTATTAAGTATCGTTGAGTATCATGTATCATGTGGTATGCATGCGCTTCTTGTTTTAACCAGTGATCATAACTGAGCCAATGGTTCTTATCTCTCTCGGCCTGCAGGACTGTGGGTAATCATGTAGTTAATTCATGAAAATGTATGCTGTTTGTAATAGCATTGAGACATGCTTTATTTTGTTAAAAAAAATTTTTTTTACTTTATTACATTTTAGTGCTTTATTAATTTAGTGTACTGCAACAATGGCTTCCATGAAGAAAAAGTTGCAAAAGGAAGGTGGTAAGAAGATTGCGGGATATGATGCGGTGGATATGATTGCGGTAATCATGATCAAGAAGCACAAACAAAATATGTGAGTGGCCGACATCGCAAGGTTTTAAAAAGTCTACATCACTGATATGCATAGTAATAAAGAAAAAAGAAGAAAAAACAGGACTAGATGCAGCAAAAGGAGTCACCAAATATCAAAGCAGCAGCCACGTCTCCTGGAAGATGTAGAAAAGTTGCTTTTACTGTGATTGACCACCTTATCTACGAAAAAGCAAAGACCTTGTACACTAAGCAAACTGCCAGGTACATCGACAGAAAATGAAGATGGCAAGCAGGGAGTGGTTTGATAATTTTTAAGAGAAGTGTTGTGAGGCACGGAGAAGCTAAGGCAGCTGAGTTCTGATGCTAAGGCAGCTTCTAAGTTTTATAACGGTTTCTGAGTTTTTCCTGCCGCAGCAAGTTTTTAACTGTGATGAGACAGGGCTGTTTTGCTAAAAGATGCCAAAAAGGACCTACATCACAGCAGACTGTCTCACCCTATTGTTTCGTGCTAATGCAAGCGGAGATTTAAAAGTCAAGCACCTGCTTGTGTATCATTCTGAAAATCCACAAGCCTTTAAGAAATGCAAGGTGCAGAAGAGCTAGTTAAGTGTTATGTTGAGGTCCAACAGTAAGGCTTGGGTCACTCATATCTTGTTTTTGAAGTGAATCAGCAAGGTCTTCGGTCCTGCAGTGAAAAAATACCTTTTAGAAAAAAAAATTGCCAGCCAAAGACTTGTTGGTTATGAAAGATGCCTTACTGGAGAAATATTATATATAGAAATATTATATACGTGGACAAAATTGTTGGTACCCTTCGGTCAATTAAAGAAAAACTCACAATGATCACATAAATAACTTTAATCTGACAAAAGTAATAATTTAAAAATATTCTATGAATGTTAACCAATGAAAGTCAGACATTGCTTTTCAACCATGCTTCAACAGAATTATTTAAAAAAATAAACTCATGGAACAGGCCTGGACAAAAATGATGGTACCCCTAGAAAATACTGAAAATAATGTGACCAAAGGGACATGTTAATTCAAGGTGTGTCCACTAATTAGCATCATAGGTGTCTACAATCTTGTAATCAGTCAGTGGGCCTATATATAGGGCTTCAGGTAGTCACTGTGTTGTTTGGTGACATGGTATGTACCACATTCAACATGGACCAGAGGAAGCGAAGGAAAGAGTTGTCTCAGGAGATTCAAAAGAAAATTATAGACAAGCATGTTAAAGGTAAAGGCTATAAGACCATTTCCAAGCAGCTAGATGTTCCTGTGACTACAGTTGCACATATTATTCAGAAATTTAAGATCCATGGGACTGTAGCCAACCTCCCTGGACGTGGCCGCAGGAGGAAAATTGATGACAAATCAAAGAGACGGATAATCCGAATGGTAACAAAAGAGCCCAACCTTCTAAAGAGATCCAAGGTGAACTTCATGCTCAAGGAACATCAGTGTCGGATCGCACCATCCGTCGTTGTTTGAGCCAAAGTGGACTACATGGGAGACGACCAAGGAGGACACCATTGTTGAAAACAAATCATAAAAAAGCCAGACTGGAATATGCCAAACTACATGTTGACAAGCCACAAAGCTTCTGGGAGAATGTCCTATGGACAGATGAGACAAAAATGGAACTTTTTGCCAAGGCACATCAGCTCTATGTTCACAGACGGGAAAAATGAAGCATATGAAGAAAAGAACACTGTCCCTACTGTGAAACATGGAGGAGGCTCTGTTATGTTCTAGGGCTGCTTTGCTGCATCTGGCACAGGGTGTCTTGAATCTGTGCAGGGTACAATGAAATCTCAAGACTATCAAGGGATTCTAGAGAGAAATGTGCTGGCCAGTGTCAGAAAGCTGGGTCTCAGTCGCAGGTCATGGGTCTTGCAACAGGACATTGACCCAAAACACAGCTAAAAACACCCAAGAATGGCTAAGAGGAAAACATTGGACTATTCTAAAGTGGCCTTCTATGAGCCCTGACCTCAATCCTATTGAGCATCTTTGGAAGGAGCTGAAACATGCTGTCTGGAAAAGGCACCCTTCAAACCGGAAACAACTGGAGCAGCTTGCTCATGAGGAGTGGGCCAAAATACCTGCAGAGAGGTGCAGAAGTCTCATTGACAGTTACAGGAATCGTTTGATTGCAGTGATTGCCTCAAAAGGTTGTGCAACAAACTATTAAGTTACGGGTACCATCATTTTTGTCCAGGCCTGTTCCATGAGTTTTTGAGTTTTCATTTTTTTTTATAATTCCGTTGAAGCATGGTTGAAAAGCAATGTCTGACTTTCATTGGTTAACATTCATAGAATTCTTATTTATTATTACTTTTGTCAGATTAAAGTTATTTCTGTGACCATTGTGAGTTTTTCTTTCATTGACCGAAGGGTACCAACAATTTTGTCCACGTGTGTATATACTGGATGCCACCATCCTTCAACTCACACACTTGAAAAGGAAGGACAAATACTGTTAGAATGCTGTTTATAGACTTCATTTCAGCATTTAAGACAATGAGTCATCATACAGAGAGGAGCTGCAGCAGCTAACACACTAGTGCAGAGCTAACAGCCTGTCTCTGAACATGGAAAAAAATAAAGAGATGGTTGTTGACTTCAGGAGAGCACAGAAGGACCACTCCCCATGGAACATCTATGAGTTCTCTATGGAGATTGTCAAGAGCACCAAAGTCCTTGGTGTTCACCTGGTGGAGAACCTCAGCTGGTCCATTAACCACCAGCTCCATAGCCAAGAAAGTCTTTCTACTATCTGAAAAGGCTAAAAAAAAAAAAAATCTCATTGTACTTAACCCATCCTAATCACTTTGTACAGACAGACTAGAAATAGCATCCTGAAAAGCTGTATCACTGGTTTGGTAACTGCCTGACCTTGGATCAAGAATATTGAGGACAGCGGAGAAGATCGTTAGATCGTAGGCCACATCATCAAGAACAATGAGTCAGCCTATAGGTAGGAGATTGTAGCCTATCAGCATGGTGTTCTTCCAACAACCTCACCCTTATTGGCAAGAAAACTAAAGTACATACAACTATACATAGTACATAGCTATATACTTTAGATTTGTATATATCCCAAAAATCTCTTAACATACATACAGTTTATCTCTATATACATTGCACAATATATTTTTAAAATATTTTGTAAAATTAAAAAGTGTAAATAAAAAAAATAAATAAAAAGTGTAAAAGGAGATATACACACGTGGACAAAATTGTTGGTACCCTTCGGTCAATGAAAGAAAAACTCACAATGGTCACAGAAATAACTTTAATCTGACAAAAGTAATCAATTAAAAAAATTCTATGAATGTTAACCAATGAAAGTCAGACATTGCTTTTCAACTATGCTTCAACAGAATTATTTTAAAAAATTAACTCATGGAACAGGCCTGGACAAAAATGATGGTACCCCTAGAAAATACTGAAAATAATGTGACCAAAGGGACATGTTAATTCAAGGTGTGTCCACTAATTAGCATCACAGGTGTCTACAATCTTGTAATCAGTCAGTGGGCCTATATATAGGGCTCCAGGTAGTCACTGTGTTGTTTGGTGACATGGTATGTACCATACTCAACATGGACCAGAGGAAGCGAAGGAAAGAGTTGTCTCAGGAGATTCGAAAGAAAATTATAGACAAGCATGTTAAAGGTAAAGGTTATAAAACCATTTCCAAGCAGCTAGATGTTCCTGTGACTACAGTTGCACATATTATTCAGAAATTTAAGATCCATGGGACTGTAGCCAACCTCCCTGGACGTGGCCGCAGGAGGAAAATGGATGACAAATCAAAGAGACGGATAATCCGAATGGTAACAAAAGAGTCCAGAAAGACTTCTAAAGAGATTCAAGGTGAACTTCATGCTCAAGGAACATCAGTGTCAGATCGCACCATCCGTCGTTGTTTGAGCCAAAGTGGACTACATGGGAGACGACCAAGGAGGACACCATTGTTGAAAACAAATCATAAAAAAACCAGACTGAAATATGCCAAACTACATGTTGACAAGCCACAAAGCTTCTGGGAGAAGAGATGAGACAAAAATGGAACTTTTTGCTAAGGCACATCAGCTCTATGTTCACAGACGGAAAAATGAAGCATATCAAGAAAAGAACACTGTCCCTACTGTGAAACATGGAGGAGGCTCTTTTATGTTCTGGGGCTGCGTTGTTGCATCTGGTACAGGGGGTCTTGAATCTGTGCAGGATACAATGAAATCTCAAGACTATTAAGGGATTCTAGAGAGAAATGTGCTGGCCAGTGTCAGAAAGCTGGGTCTCAGTCGCAGGTCATGGGTCTTGCAACAGGACAATGACCCAAAACACACAGCTAAAAACACCCAAGAATGGCTAAGAGGAAAACATTGGACTATTCTAAAGTGGCCTTCTATGAGCTCTGACCTCAATCCTACTGAGCATCTTTGGAAGGAGCTGAAACATGCTGTCTGGAAAAGGCACCCTTCAAACCGGGAACAACTGGAGCAGCTTGCTCATGAGGAGTGGGCCAAAATACCCACAATTGTACCAACAATTTTGTCCACGTGTGTATATATATATATATATATATATATATATATATATATATATATATATATATACACATAAACAGTTTCGGCTTACAAGCCATCAAACTTTTCAGTACACCAACAAACAGCAACATTTCTTCTTCAAACTGCTGCTTAAAAACTGTGTACTGATTAGTGCTGTGCCGCGGTGATGGCACAGTGGCATAGTGATATCACTGTGGCCTAGCACCTCCAAGGTTGAAGGGTCTGGTTCCTGCCTTCTAGGCCTGTGTGCATGGAGTTTGCATGTTTTCTCTGTGATAGGTGGGTTTAAAGACACTCCTTTAAAGTCTCCTGGGATAGGCTCCAGGCCTCCAGCAACTTTGTACCCAAAGTTTTATGTTTGTCTTTAGATGGGTGTTCTATTTGGTTTTTTTCTATAGACACTCCCCAAAGACCCTTCACCACATCTCATTCTGTTCAGGAAAATAATGGTGGAATGTGTATTTATAAGTTTACAGTCACGAATAACACAAAAAAAAAACATGACAACATGCAAAACACAGAATTAATATTGTTAAGAGATGCAGAAACGTATTACAGCTAAAAGAGATAATGTTGGTTTGAGTTTATATAAAGAATGAAGTAAACTTAAGCTTTAAATCACTTCAGGTAAGGTAATCAGGCAAGGTTCTGCTATGAAATGCTAACACTGACTCCAAAACAGCACAAAGCATTCAATCTAGGTTTAAAAGATTGTCAGCTTAAATCTCAATAATTGTGTTTACACAGACCCTAATATTCCACTAATAATTGGAATAATAGCTCACTTGGATTAAAATGCAGCATGTAAAGACGGCAGTCAGAACAGTCTGGCCTGATCCAGCCCAATCAAAATTCATTTTCAATAGGAATAATATACACCATTGATATCTGATATGAGCAACAGGTAAATATGAGCCATGTAAACACTTGATCTGATTGTTGCAATCAATATATTATTTCTATTATTTCCATAATGGGGGTAACTTTATGTAACTTAGGTGACAATGAGTTTCCGGCAAGAAAATTTTGCTTCCATTCCAAACTTGCTTACCTGTCATTACTTCAGACTTTTGTCCATTGGGGAAAAAGTGCTGATTGCCTTGCCATTTTACAGTATATGTAGTAAGGAAATCTAACCAATCATAAAAGAGACTAAATTCTTATAACCAGTCATAATGAAAAAAAGAACAATACTTGATCTTATTATTCTGTTATATTTCAGGCAGAGTAAATACTTCACGATGCACAGAACCACTTTATGCATGTGAAAAAAATGACATACTGATTAAATGCTTTGTACATGTAAACGCACAGCATCGATTACCTGATCAGCATCCATGTAAACAGTAAAGCTGGAATCTGTAATAAGAATAATTTCATTGGTTTGAGGAAACATTCTCTATGTAAGTATAACTAATGACTGGATTTCAAGAAGAATTTTCCCTGTCATTTAGAGCGACACTAGCCTTTCATGGGAGCCTGTGAGCTCCAAGTTCCTGGTTCGATTCCCGCCTAGGGTCTGTGTGCATGTGTTCTCACCGTGCTTGATGGGTTTCCTCTGGGTTTTCCAGTTTCCTCTCACAGTCCAAAGACATGCAGTTTAGGCTAATTGCCATTCCCAAATTGCCTGTAGTGTGTGAATGAGTGTGTGGCACCCAGTCCAGGATGTACTCCGCCTCATGCCCTAAGTCTTCTGGGATAGGCCCCAGGCTCCTGCGACCCTATACAAAGGGTATAGATGGTGAGTGAGTGTTGACACCAGGAAACTTGGTAGACACTGACATTTGATGCTCTCTAGAGAGTAAGAGTGTTCGCGTAACAAGATTAGACAACAAGTCGCTCTGGTTAAGTGCAGTACAACTGCACTTGACAACTGGCAAGAGTGAGGTAGCTGCTTGTTGATACTTATTGTCAAGGATATAAACCAGTTTATAGCCACATTGTTTGCTGGCAAAAATGTTAATTGCTTTTATAATCTAAATAATGAAGTAAAGTGATGACGTGATAATGCTTGGTGAGCTAACTCGATTACCACTGTATATTCTGAGGATGTGCCTTTGTGTACCGAGGTGGGAATGGAGCAGGCTCATGAGAGTAAAAGACATTCCAATACCACAATTTCTTCACTTGCTTAACTTAGGAACCTAATGTTGACGAATTTGGACTAACCTTGCGTTAGGTTTAAATGAGAAGAGTGCCCAAATTGTTAGGTTTTAAAAAAAGAATTATTGCTTATTGTGTCCGTCGCAGCTCTATAGACTTAACAGCTGAGCCCAAACAACCAGGAGAGATGGACAGACACATGCACACATGATGTCTGAATGCCTCTGTTTATTATCAGCAAAGAGAGCGTGTTTAAGCATTTGGCCAGGTCCCCCATGTCACGTACGTCCAGGACATCAAAAGAACCAGTAATTATCTCTCATAGAGAGATCGGAGACAGAGAGGAAAGGAAATGCATTTTCTGGTTTACAAAAGGCTTCCAGCAGACACGAGCTGTTTGACGTGTATTTGTCCAGATATGGGCTATAGGAAGTGCTACCACATAAGGGGTCAGAAAGCACAATGGGGGGGGGGGGGGGGGGGGGTTATGGGCATAGGGACCTTCTTATCATCTTATAAAACCTTACATCTTGTCTGATTATCCTTTAATGAAGCTATACGGACAATCTGAGCGATCCATGTGTTATTCTATGTGTATTGGTACACGGGTGCCTTCAAATTACGTTTATCTTAAATAAAGGTAGAGGATAACTGTTACCTAGCAAAAGCAAGATATGGTTGCTATCGAGCCAATAAGCAACATTGTCTATTTGCAACTGTGTTTGGTTTTATTAGCTATTTTTCCATGACGGCGTCAGAGTGGGAATACTAATTCACTTTCTGTGCCTGTAGGCCTAGTATATTTGAGAACTTGATAAGAATCCTAGTTCATCTGCGTATGGGGAAGGGTGTGGTAACTTCTCAAGTTTCTTCCACATCAAACACAAAACCTGTACGTGAAGACTGCCTACAAGCCTAGACTGCACTGTTTTTGTGTTTTCCATTTGTATGTACAGCTCAGTGTGGCGTGCTAGCTGACTAAATCAATTGAAGAGCTGCAGTATGGGTTTAGGATGTCAACCTCTGCCTGTCCAAGAGTCAACCCCTATGATTTCATCCACGGCTTCAGATTTCACTGAAGCCTGCTCAAGCCCAAATTACTCAATATAACATTTAGATGTGCACTAGATAGGGTTTAGAAACTGTTGTTTCATAGCCTAGATAATGCCCTGATATAAGGAGGAAATAGGGATTTGATGTAGGCCATTTGAGGAACTCTGAGTTTAGGCCACGCTATTGGCTAGATGTGAGCCGAGTCTTCTCTCTGATTGGTCCAAAACCGAGCAGAAATCCACCACCTTTCTGTAGATGTGTAATTTATATACATACTGTATATCTTGATAAGTTCCTGATTAAATATGACTAAAAGTTGATTAAACAACTTCAGAATGCAAAAAGGAAACTATGCTAGATTTTCTCTTTTAAAGAGCCGAATAGTGGACAAGGCCAGATCAGCGGAGAGAATGAACACAATAAAATGATCACACCTTCACCGTGAGGACGTGCCTCCAACAGGCCTAAAAATGTCATCGAATGTGTCACATCTGAAAACTGCAAATCCGCGGATAAAATTGGTCTCCACTCATTCTTGAAGCTGTCTGCTATTACAAAGTCAAATTAGTTCAACCCGCCTGGCTAAGATTTTATATATATGTATATATAATTTTTTTTAAATTGGTGCTGGGAATTTAGCTTTGCTTTTTAAGTAAGAGCTCAGACAGGGCCTCCCTCTGCTCTTTCACACTGTAATATAAGTATACCAGTTTAGCATTTTGTTTAGTTTGGGATTATTTAAATCAATGATCTACATAAAACAAAATATAAAGTTTATGGAAAACAACTTTCCACTTTTCAATACAAGTGTATTTTTTTAAATTTCTTCTGGATATTCATCTAAGCCTTCATGTAGTTGTCTGAACAAATTGAAGACATGAAGACTTTAGCGTGTGGCAGCATTGCAATGCATAACATAATGCATATTGAGCATACATGTGTGTGTGTGTCGGGGGGCTGGTTAATGCATTAATGTAAATGCTACTAAAATGACATTAAATATTCTGCAGGTGTATATGGGATATGTGTGATATGTTACATCCAAATTACTACTAGCTTTTGACACATCACCTATACTTGATTTGATTATATTCAAAAATGGGTTTCAGCTCAGTGACCTTCAGTAAATCCCGGAACCTGGAGGTGCAAGGCAACAGTGCTAACCACTAAGCCACCAAGGAAGTCTTTGGCAGAAAATAAATTACATACATACATCCAAGAATATATGACACTCATTTAATCACTTCGTCTGTCTAGAATAGAATATTAGCATATAAAGATATTAAGAAATTAAAAACATTGCATGCAATTTATATAATTTATATAATAATTGTACTTTTACATGCATTTTGAACAAATAATTTGCTGAGGGGCAAATTGCACGGTGGTGTAGTGAACAGCACTGTCGCCTTTCAGGCTCAATTCCCGTCTGTGTGGATGGAGGTTCCATGTTCTCCCCGTGCTTGGTGGGTTTCCTCTGGGTACTCCGGTTTTCTCCCACAGTCCAAAGACATGTAAGTTAGGCTAATTGATGTTCCCAAATTGCCTGTAGTGTGTGAATGAGTGAGTGTATGTGTGTATGTGTGCCCTGTGATGGATTGGCACCCTGTCCAGGGTGTACCCCGCCTTGTGCCCTAAGTCTCCTGGGATAGGCTCCAGGCCCCCTGTGACCCTGAATACAGGATTAAGCGGTATAGACGATGAGTGAGTGAGTATTTGCTGATGAAGCCAAGAGTTAAGCCAGACATTTCAAATGATGAATTGTGGAAAGGGGCAACAAGAGCTCAGTGGGAAGGACATCTGCAAAAAGGGAGACACAATGTTCGAAAGCAGTTTTCTATAATCCTTTACTGAATGCAAGTGTATTGTATACATCTCTATTTAAATATCTGAATTAAATCATTTTGCCATGAGGCAGAAATCAAACACCATGCCACTATGCCACCACGCCACCTTCAGTAAATAACAGTCTTAGAATATATTCTTAATTAACCATATCAGTCAAATCATGGTTAAAATCTCATGGTCAAATTCAAATTAAAATTAAAATTTTATTTGTCACATACACAATCCTACACAGTACGATATGCAGTGAAATGCTTAGGCAACTGCCCTGACCTAAGAGAATAAAATAAAATAAAATATAAAATATAGAATATAAAATGTAAAATGTAAGAATATAAAATGTAAGTAAGTACAAACTATACATTAAATGAAGATATAAGGAAATAAGAAGGTGAGAAGAACTGTACAAATGGAAAATATTGCAATGAAAAATTGTAATTGTACAAGTAGAAAATAAAAATATTGAAATGGGGTGAACAAAAGGAACGGAATGTCCAGGGGTGTGCAAATATGCAGTAAAGTGACATGTTAAAGTGGCTTGTGTGCATATTTAAAGTGTCTTATGTGCATATGCCCATGAGTGAGCAGGTGTGCAGTGAGGAATAGTGAGCGAATGTCCTGAATGTCCAGTGTCCAGAGTGAGTGCAGAAGCATGTGTGGATGTGCAAAATGGATCAGTACTGTGTGTTGTACTGATTAAGTGACCGTATCGCCTGCGGGAAGAAGCTCCTCCTCAGTCTCTCTGTGTTGGCCTTCAGGGAGCGGAATCGCTTACCTGACCTCAACAGAGAGAACAGTCCATTGCTGGGGTGACTGAGGTCCTTCATGATCTTCCTGGCCTTGGTCCAGCACCGCTTGCTGTAGATCGAGTGCAGGTCAGGGAGCTCGGTGTGGATGATGCGCTCAGCTGATCGCACCACCCTCTGAAGAGTTCGCCTGTCCTGCATGGTGCTGTTCCCGAACCAGGTCGTTATGTTCCCCGTCAGGATGCTCTCTATGGTGCAGGAGTAGAAGTTCCTAAGCACCTTGTAGGGCAGTCTAAAGTCTCTCAGGCGTCTGAGGTGGTAGAGACGCTGTCGGGCCTTTTTCACCACGGTGTTGATGTGACAGGACCAAGACAGGTCCTGCGTGATGTGTACACCGAGGTAACGGAAGCTGTCCACTCTCTCCACTGGGCTCTTGTTGATGACGGGGGTCTGGTAGTTCCTCTTCTGCTTTGTGCTGAAGTCCACTATCAACTCCTTTGTCTTGCTGACGTTGAGAAGGAGGTTGTTCGTCTGACACCAGTTCTCCAGATTTCCAATCTCCTTCAGGTAGGCCGTCTCATCGTTGTCAGTGATCAGGCCGACCACGACGGTGTCATCAGCAAACTTGATGATGGTGGTGGAGTTGGTAGTGGCTACGCAGTCGTGAGTGTACAAAGAGTACAGTAGAGGGCTCAGAACACAACCCTGTGGGGCTCCAGTGCTGAGCGTGATGGAGGCTGAGACATGTCCACCCATCCTTACTGCCTGTGGTCTCCCCGTTAGGAAATTGGAGATCCACTGACATAAAGATGAGCTGAGTCCCAGGTGCTCCAGCTTGGTGGTGAGTGTAGAGGGAATTATGGTGTTAAATGCTGAGCTGTAGTCGATGAAAAGCATTTTCACATAATTCCCCCTTCTAGTGTCCAGATGAGTGAGAGCAGTATGGAGTAGATGAGCGATGGCGTCATCTGTAGAGCGGTTTGAACGGTAGGCAAAAAAACGGTAGGTAAAAGCTAAAGTAAAATTCATCCCACCTTGCAAATGTATGACCACTATATAAGTGTAGCTTCTATCATTATTGTGCAGTTTGCACTGAGCAGAGGCCCTGTGCTGTATTACACCCTTTACAACAGTACAAGGCTAAGTATTGTTAAGACCAGTTGGGTGACCATGGCCTAATACCAGCTGATCTTGTGAGCTTTCACTTGTCTGACAAACAAAATCTCAATGAAATATAACCCCAGTTGGGAATTTCAGCAACTGGCTCACTACCTTTGCATGCTTATTTAAATCAGAAGCAGCTATAATGTGCATTATGGTTACATTTAGTTTTTTAATGGACTTTAAACTGTCATTTACCATATCACTAGTACTTACAATGTGAGTATTTTTATATAGTTGTTAACTGTTGCTTGGGTAGTTCGACACAGACAGTGTGGACACAGCTTGCATAAGTAGGTCATTTACTTTATAGCTGTTGAGAAAGTGACTTTGATGCGTATCAAAGAACATAAATACAAGCCAGAGAGCTGTCTGGCAAACTCAGTGCCAAGTCTCGCCTGCATGATCATGCAGTCTTCTTGTGATCAGTGGCATGGGGCTGTGATGGGCCACTCAGATGTTGCCACACTGTTTAATAGCTTGCAGTGTACACGTGTTTGCTCTGCCTTCCCTGTGATATCATGATCACATACATTAGGATAAGTTGCTGACTGGGAGACAAGCTCATGTTGCAGTGACCTTTTCACACAGTGTTGACACAAGCAAATATATCAGAGGGATGTTCTTGTGGGTATCAGTGTTAGTGTCAACATAAAAACTAAGACCCTTAAAATACAGTTTGTGCTTAGGTGCTAATTGTAACCGTTGTGACAATTACATCAGACCAATCAGTAAACGGTGAGATCCGTGTATCTGTAAATGTGACCTTTGCGATACTGTAAAATAATTTTCTTTAGGAACTAATGAGTATAGGCAACTCCGATGTGAAGCTGTAGATATTAAACAGTCTCTGCCAAAAGTATTGGAAAAGCAAGGTCAATTCTTTTATTTTTGTTATACACTGGGTTTAGAGTCAAAAGAAGATTTTGAGAAGATCAGTCAGAATTTCATCAGTGTTTATTTGCTATTTGCTATTTACTTCTGTGTTTAACAACTTAGAACATGGCAATCACCCGTGTTCCAGAAATATTGAAACGTGATTGACAGGTGTTCATTGCTCGGACTATGCATGTTTGGCTTAAGCCCAAACTCATGAGAGCAGCAAAAGGAATTCAGAAATTTACAGAAACATCTGAAATGTAACCGAAAAATGTATCCAATCTAATTGGGAGGGACATCATCATGGAGCAAGACAGCGACCCACGACACAGTGCCACCACAACAATACGGGCAAAAATTGGAAGGTTTTAGCCCTACAGTGTCAATCAACAGACCTTAATTCAAATGAGCAGAATTTTCACCTCCTGAAGAGGGGACGGAATGGAGACACCTACAAAACAAACAAGTGAAAGAAGCTGTGCTACAAACCTTGTAACATGCAAATTATTGTGACATACTTTGAAATATTTCAATAAAGCTAAATTAAAAACAAAAATGCTTACTATATTAAAATACATTTGCTTACCAATGCAACTAGATTTAAATGACAGGTAACAAAGGTTAAAATTCTGATCAATTGCATCATTAAATCTTTAGAGCTCAACCCCAAATGTCATGATACAGTAACATCTTGACACCTATAATACATAGTGTAACATCCTAGTAATGTATTACATTGAGCTACATTAGGTTGTGAACAAAATTAATTCAAACACCTTTAGATAGCCATACCAACTTAGACATGATTTCCCCACATCTCAAGGCATTTTATATTTTTACTCTTATGTTTGAGAAGCTACAGTAAAAGATTAAAACACTAGTTTAATTCCACTAAAGTTATGACTTATATGGATTACACAGTCATCTTTCAACCTTCCTGTTTTAATTAAATCCGCTGTACTTTAAATGGGGGGACAACGACGACAACACATTTGTGTTATCTGAACAGCTATGGTTGAGAGAACTGTTGCCATGGTTGAGAAAAAGACTCCGGTGTGCTGTGTGTAGGAGGACAAGACGAGAAATGCTTATGAAGGTATTGTGTTACTGGTTGCCTTTTCTTAACACAAAGCCATGGGAAACAGTAACAGAAGCAAGTGTACATTCGGGGCTTGGTGAGTGATGAACAAGGCAGCTTTCAGGTTCAAACATGGCAACACGGGCACATTTCATTCAAACAAATTGGGTTAACCACAAACACTCCAAGATTAGATTGCTATAGCCTTTAAGTAAACACCAAACACAAGTCCATGTAAAAGTCTACTTTATTACTTTCTTTGTTACATTTTATATAAAAAGTAAACATTTATGGCAAACAAACACTAAAATGTGGCAACAGTAGTACTCCGACAGGTCAAACTGATCAAATGAACACAACCATCATCTTTTCAAAGAAGAGTGTAGCTCAAGGGAAAGCTTTTCTTGTTGAAGTGCATAAGAGCAGCAGACTAAAAGGAACCCTTGTTAAAACCCGACCTGTGGATTTTACACTGTGGGAATTTAGGTTGATGTGATGGAAAAAAAAATAAAATAAATCCAAACAGAATTACCAGCATTCACGGTCTCTCCAACACACCATTTTTTTACCTTATCCATCAGACTTTTAAAGTCACAGGGTACAGTATAAAGGAGTGATCTGTCACAAATGTGCTCAAAAAACACTTAATAGAACTTCAAACATCAAAATTAACCTTTTAAATTAAACCACTTGTATTAAAGAAAAAAATATATATACCAAATATCACCAAACTCCCCACAGCTTTTAGATGCATCCCCTAATCAAAGCAGTACTTTTGAATAGTTGTGCAGCTGGAAATAGATTTAGGTCTTGTTTAGAGGCGACCCCACAGGCAGGACTGGCTGTGCGAGTCCACTGCTTGAGCTCCGTCCCTCAGCAAAGTGCAAGTGGTAGTCCATGTAAAGCACACAGGTCAGTCCTATCGCAAGAGACTTCCGCCGCCGATTTCTCTCTTGTACCGGTTCGTGAGGTGATCTGCTTGGTCTGTGAGCTTGGACAAGACCCCGAAGAGTCCACGGAGGTGGAAGTGGAACTGGCTTTCTAAGTCGGTGTGGTCTTCAGCTGGTCCGCCTGGTACCTTCTGTTCTTCCTGCTTCACCGCCATCTCCAGGAAACTAGCGCCGCCACCCATGTCGCGCTTCAGCAAACCCCACTCCATATCGTTCTTAATGGACTTCAGCAGCAAATAGTGCTCATACATGTCCCTCTGCTTGCTCGGGAAGGACAGCTGCATAGATATCTCTCCGTCCTGGTCTTCCAGTGGTACGTCCCGCAGTAAATTAGGCACCATGATGGTCTCGTCCATGTTGTTCGCCGCCGCGAGAAAGCGGTTCATCACATTTAGCAGCGAGTGCCTGTGACAGCAGGCGTCTGTGTTTATCTGCATCATCGTGTCGGAATTAAAGCAGTTAACGGAGTGCGAGTGTGGTTCTGCAGGTGGTGGCTGTGAAAACCTGGGAGTAAAAAAAAGAGAGAAAAACGCATCAGACTTGTTACTGTTTCAGGAAGAGACCCGCAGTAGACAAACGACAGACATCTTAGCATGCAAGAACTAGCTTATCGCCGACAAGATTAACTATTACGATTAAAGTGATTGAAATTTTATCCATGACAACAAGCAACCGTCATTACTTTAACACGTATATGTATGTACAACTGAATGAGCAGTAAAGCGTTTTAAAATGATCCGCATTGAATTAACCAACGTTAATGTTTAGACCAGCCGGCTGGCCAAGCCCTTCACGAGGGTGCTCTCCACACGCAGGAGCAAACACGCCGCTAAACACGAGCACAGGGCGAAAGAAACTAAACCAACACTGCGAAAACTAACCTGGATGAAACTGACAACTGGAGCACGATTATCCACGAAGCTCGGGTTTTTTTTTTTTTTTTTTTAACTTCTGCTTACTCCAACACCCCCAGAGAAGAATGACTCTTCTGTCAGCAACTGCAGTTGGACGGTTTTATAGATTTGACGCGCCCAATGGCGTGGCTTCCAGAGCATGATTGACAGACTCACTAGCTAATTCAGGATAGCAATCTAGGACACGCCCTTGAATCGAGATGTTATTTTCTCAACCGACATTACACTTTAGGCCATGTCCACACGTAGCCGGGTATTTGTAAAAACGGAGATTTATATCTGCGGTTTTTGGTCGTTGAAAACGGAGCTTTTGGAGAACTCCGTCCAAAGTGAAGATTTTCCTAAACTCCGTTTTCAGTGGTGTTGTGCGGACAGGGGAAACGGAGATTTTGGCTTGTTGTATCGTCGACTTGTGCGCCGATGATGTCAATGTCTGTGTGCTAGTCTCCTTGAGTTTACGTTAGCTTTGATTATAAGGATATTTGTGCAATAGTGGACTTACGTACAGTAAACCAGTGACTGTGGTAACGTTGCTTACTGGACTTTTTACATGCATGTACTGTACATACACGCGCAGTTACTCACACATTATGTTAACGAACAGATGTGATACAGAGGCGAATGTACTACGAATCTCACTTCTGCTACATACAAAACCCTGAAGACACAGGCCACACAGACAGCTACAGCGGGTTTGGACCTCTACAAAGCGCGGTAATGTTTCGTCTAGGCTTCTGATTGGCCCCCTGTTGATTAGGGATGCTCCTAACAACAATTAACAGGGAGTTTTGTTTTCATGCGGACAAATATATTTTTTAAAACGTAGGTCGTGTGGACATAATTATTTGAAAAAATGAAATAGGAAAACCTCCGTTTTTAAAAATACCCAGGTACATGCGGACATGGCCTAAGTGTGTGTATGTACGTGTGCCCTGCAGTGGTAGCCAACCCGTTCTGAATGTACCCCGCCTCATCCCCAAGTCTCCTGGGATAGGCTCCAGGCCCCCGGCTACCCGACCCTGTATACAGGTTAAAGCAGTATAAATGATGTGTGAGGGAATAAAAAAAAAAATCTTCTCTCAGATGGGAGTCGGTGTTCTGCCTATCCATGCTACCGATCATTTTATTATTTTATGTATGTATTATTGCTACTTAACAGTTTAATTCATTTCATTGATCAGGGAGCATTATTTGGTGTTGATATTTGTCTATTAGAATATACTGCCTCTACATTTTCTAAGTGTACCCCTTTGGAATTTAGCCTGTTTTCCATAAAGCCTACCAGTTCACGCCATAGTAGCATTTTTTGCGAAGGTAGCATAATTTGACACATCACAAGCGGTTAGTACGAAGGGAAGTGTGGTTTGACTGAGGTAGTAATGAGACTTCATCTGTTTAATCAGTCAGATTGTTTAGCTCAGCCAATCATTTTAAAACGGCTCAAACGGCTTGTTCCAGAACAGCCTCCAGTCATAAAAAATAAGGACAGTGATCATTCTTCTTTGCCTGTGGCTGATGATGTTTCATGAACTTGTACTCTACCTTCTAGCTAACAAAATACGATTTCTTTGAAACGGATTTTCTAAAATATATTTAAATGATTATCAAATCAAATGTGCATTGAAAAAAAAAACAAAGTTCTCCACATTGCATTAGTATTACTGAGCCCTCTGTGCCTGTAGAACCTTAATCTCACTTTATCCTGATATCTGATTGCCTATACATCCAGCAGTAAGGGATCATAGCTGCCTTACAGCTGAAGTTTCCATGTTGATTAAATTACACTGCAAAAGTAGTGACATTGGCTACATCCGAGAGAGAGAGCATGCGAAATATAAAGACTGGTCAATGCTGCCACCTTGTGTACTTGTTGTAAGATCTGTTATTAAAAAATAAATAAACTCTCTTGAGGTTTAAGGACACATGAACTGAGTTCACAAAGGCCAACAAAATATCATACACTTGTTTATTCGTTTGGATGTATAATACATGCTGTTCACACAACTTAATACAAGCTATTAACACTGAATTGTTGACCGAGAACACCAAAACATGCTTTAAAATGTTAACTTAAACATACAAAACAATGGAATGTAATAACCAGGTTATGTGTCGCTCCAGCAATCTTGGAAATGTCAGTGTTTCACACAAAAAGGGGGGGTGGGGGGTGGGGGGAAGCAGAGAACTGGATTAACTTTGGAGTAAGCACTCTTAACTGGGCAGATGTGGCCTCAGTTGTGTTGTAGGAAGTGTGCATTAACTAAATACATTATAATAAAGCCAATTAATGAAAAAAAAAGCATATTTATAATACTTTGACTGTCTTTAATATAGATCACTGCTAATGTCTGTGAATCTTATATCAAATGCTGAACCTCAGTGAACCTTATAATATTCATATTAAATGTCCACACACAAAGAAGGGTTCTGAGGTTCAACATTTTTGTTAAGACAAGATTACATGAATTAAGGCTTGACTATACAATGGCACCTCAGATCAACATAATTCATTCTGACCTACTTTTAGTAAATTCAACTGGCAGTTTACTAAACTGAAAAATATACAATATTAAGACCAACTAACAAGGACAAGTCAGTTAACTTATATACCATCAATTTCACACATTTAACACTGGCTGAAACCTGCACAAGTTTCACTTTCTGTGAATCCTTTTCGTAATCCACTTACAAATGACAAAAGGCACATAATTGCATCAAGATGAATAATTGTGAAAAGAAATGATCCCCAATATAGAAAATTAAATAACTCCCTTCTAGTTATCGTGGACTAACCCTTAAAATGTAGCTCAAAGTTTTTTCTAAAATGAAAGACGGTTCTAAAATGTTATGGCTTCCCTTTGCGGTGTATTTCATGGGTGACCTCATGTTTCCTCTCTGGAATAGACAAGAATGACATTAAATCAGATTTGCACATCTAATTAACATTTATAAAGAAGGAAAATTATTTTAAAACTGTCATACAATTACTACAAAAATATAATTTAATTAATAAAAAGTGAGTAAATATTTTGTTGTAGAGTGGGCCAATTATCATTTAAATTAAAGTATTTTGCAATGTGGAGAACAAATAATCTGCAATACCTGAAATGTCTAGACCATTTCATACTGGTTGTTGGTAATGTAGCGTGATAAGCAGCATGCCAGGAACACACCGATAAGCTGTGATGAAAGTTAAAACATATCAAGACACATCTGGTTTCACTAAATCTATGAATTGTCATCTCACTGGTATGATGTAAAAACAAATCAAAACACATGTGTAATCAGGAACACACTCCAACACACACTGTCTATATTAACCAATTAGAATAAGAGGTCCTTTTTTCTGCCGGTCATGGGGAAATATATTAACCTAAGAGTGTTTGAAAACTGGAGCTTGTTTTTGCTGCCTGATAATGATGAATTTTATAAGATTTCAGTTTGTAGTTCCTGGTGTGAATGAGGCCTGGTAAAAAAAAAAAAAAAAAAAAAAAAAGTGGCAGGTGGCAGGACAATTCTTTATGCTCCCCTTCTTTAAGCTTATTTTCTTAGGCAACCCAGCGGGTCAGTCCCAGTCCTGAGAGGTCTCACTGCATTGTGCATGTGAAAATACTTACTTACTTTCAACTATTAAACAAGGCTGTGATCTCGACTGGACAGTTTTTGCTATGTAACTTCAAACATTTAAGTGATCTCTAAGTCGTTCATGCAGACAACCTCCCCCCACACACCCTCACCACCACGAAAGAAACATTTCTTCCACCCAATTGATGGTTTAACACTAGCAATTCAGTTTTAATAATGCAGCAACCACTTCAGCAATCTCCTTAGTTGTTTTTGTTGATCGAGGTCAGTAATTTGACTGTTCAGTTTTAATAATGCAGCAACCACTTCAGCAATCTCCTTAGTTGTTTTTGTTGATCGAGGTCAGTAATTTGACTGTTCTGAAAAGCACATCAGCACTCAGTTAACCCACCATGATTGTTTTGAAAGCAGTGGTATGCATTGTATTTCCAATGCACGTTACACTAGATGCTGATACTGCTGTGTTAAATGTCCTGCTTCTTCTGAATCTGAAATGCCAGCATGCTCCATAAATTCACAAACAAAGGTAAGGTAGGTGGCTTAAGGCCAGACTGGGTGGGCTCAATGTAAATTACTAAACACAAGTGAAGACAGCATATTTGCAGCTTTGTAGCATGATTTCTGTGTTCAACTGCCTTGTGAAAATGCTGCAGTGACAGCAAACCTTAAATACCAGTAAATCAATCAAGCTAGTCTCACAAGTGCAATTAGTTTAAACAATATTAAACTTATTAGGAACTTTGGAGGAACCAGAAAGCTCTCCTTTTTATCTTTTATAATCAAAGCATTGTGGGTGTGCACAAGTCTTTGTGCAGTGAAGAAATATGGTAATATAATAAGGTTTGGATGTATAGTGATCATACAGAGAAATAGGCTTACAACATCAACTGTTTTAAGTTGTTGCTATAGAATAAACATAAAAATAAAATAAAATAAATACTTCCTCTTACCTGGAAGAAAGCTATACCAAAAGATATCCCAGCAATGATTCCCAAATTAGACTCCATTACAGTCGTCACAAGGGAGAAGCAGCCCTGCAGTAGAAATTAAATGCAACATAAACATTTTTCTACTCCTAATTACCGATTTATTTTCTAATTTACTTCTTAGAAATAACACATTTGGTCCATGTTTACTGACAGGAGACTGTAATCTCACCTGCTGGTATATCACTGTTTGAGCCAAGTGAAGGTCTTTGAGATTTTCGGTGGTACAATTAGGCAGTGGCATGCAGCAGCTTTTCGGTATGCCACCCTGCTTGAAGTACTCAGTCCGTACCCAGCTAGTGTAGTTGTACACACCACAGCACTTGAGCTATAAATAAAAGGAGTACACCAGTACTGGCATGATTACATATTTAAATAAGAAAAAATAAATGAGAGATAGTACAAATGGTATAGAATAATTTCTGTAATGCAGTAAGCATCTGCTGCACATCAGGTTTGTCTTAGTAAATACATAACCATTAAGTAGCCACAAAGCTCAAAAACAGAGATGTCCGTCACACAAATAAAAACATAAGAATACATCTTTTAAAATATAGCAGCAATCTGTGATCAATTAGAGGTAAGATGCCATACTTCAAATTTAAGCTTGATTGAACTTATTGTTCCTGCAAAACAGGTGTATTGGCTTGGAATCATACAAAATCATTTTGTTTCTAGGCCATAGGGTTCTTGAGATATGGCCTGTATTGTGCCAAAGTTAATGTCTCTACCCTTGGTGTTCATACATTTAAATTTAAACTCTAGACACAAATTAGTGTTATTGTGGGATCTTGTGCTTATTGGTTGAGAAGTTTACACAAAAATGCTTACAGAACTCTGCATGGAATCAACTGCTTGTTTTCTGCCTTCTGTGGTATTGTAATTATTTTCAGCATTCCAGTATACATCTTTAAGGACTGCTTTGATCTACAGAGAAAAATATCATTAATATATGATGCATTTTACGTCACAGGCCAGTGGCATTTCTTAAGCTAACAAAATAAAAATCACCTCATGTCTGAAAACAAAGCCAGAAATGCCTGCTACAAGTTCAGCCAAGAACACCAGAATCAGGAACATAGCATACTGCAAAACAGAAGCACACAGACCAAAATATATATTTTAAAAAAGCACCACTCTATATAATAGTAAACCAACTAAACATAGTAGCATCTACTAAAAATAATTTCAACTTTAACAAAACAATATCATTATGAAATGTATATTTTATTTAATATTTAAAATATCATATTTCAGCAAAAGGCTTACTCATGTTTAACATTTCTTTAAATTTCTACAGAATATTAGAACTGACCAGTTTGAGCATCCATGGACTACCACGGCAGGTGGCGAAGCAACCGAACAGGCCAAAGATGACGATGATTGCACCAGTGCCAATTAAGACATATGGTGCATTGGTACTCACGTCTGAGGCTAGCAAGAGATAGGACTCCAAGCTAACCTTCCCCCAAACACCGACTGCTAAAAGGATCACCCCTGTGAACTGGGGACAGAGACAAAAACAGTGTGAACTGGGAACAAAGACAAAAACAGTTTCATGGACAATAATTCTTCAATCTGATTGAAATAATTCCGATTTGAGATTCCAACCTGCACAAAGGATTTAATCAGAATATAACTTTTTTTTTTAAATACATGCCCAAAGTGTTTCTCCCCACTGTTAAGTATTTAATCTACTGGGAATATAAATTAAGGAGCAGTAATATTTTTCTCAAACTTCTGTTATGATTGGTTAAAAGAATACAGTCTCATCTGTGATTAGTTAGATACTTTACTATATATGAAATGTGTGCCAATCAGCACTCATTTTCTCTTTCAGAGACCCAGTGTATGAAAGCAAACAGGTTGGAGGAAGTTGTTCTCAGACTTTTAACAATCAGGAATGGAAGAAAAATTCTCCCTATTGGCACAACTTGTATCCGCTAATGTTACCCCCACATGGGGTAACCATGCACAGAAAGAATAGACCTATTGCAACAACAGAAAATCAATCACCTCAAGCGTTTACATGACAAATATTTACTTACTGAACTGAACATCAAAGGTTTACCCCATCCCCCTCATTCTGATTTTAAAAAAAATCATTGCAATTGGGCTAGATCAGGTCAGACTGTTCAGACTGAGGTCTTTACATGATGATGCATTTATTTCTATCATGCTGTTATTTCTGACTATTAGTGGAAAATTAGGGTCTGTGTATACGATCACAGTTTTGGAGACACAAACAAAAACAGTGCAAACTTGATACAGAAGCACTGTGGAACTTCCAACACATTTCCCTGATACTTTAGTATGTGATTTAATTTTTAAAATCTGGTGATTGTTTCTGCCTTTTCAGTGACGCACTTGCTTCAATGCACTAGTGACTTTTAGTTTGTCATGTTTGGCGTAAAAAAATAACAACAAGCCCTTATAACACATCTTGCTGTGTGTTTATCTAATTTAGTCTCTGCAATCACCAGGCCATCTGTTTAGGAGAGATTACTAAGAGTAATAACTGCTATAGCAGTGGACTCTGAACTCCTTAACGCCACGTTTAAAATCTATAAAATAATTTCAGGTGTTTTTCAAAAATGTTATTGTACCTTTATAGATATCCCTAAAACGAAAACCAATCTGATATGAGTAAAGCTACCGACTAGTGCTGACAAGTTTTTTTCTCACTGGTTTCATTTCATCCTTGCAATCTCTCCATGTTGTTTTTGCGTTTGAATGCGCAATCTTATCGAGTTCACACGATTAAACACTACCTGTTGGTTACTTACTTCGCAAAAAATGGAATGGGAACTTAAATTACTCTGTACTCCTGTGGCTAGCCATGTAAAAGCAACCATTTAAATGCAAGCTTTCCGTCATGTCCCGACCTGCAAGTTTTAAGCCGAAAGAAACACATACACACACACTGCAGGAACGCTAATTTTGGCAGCTCAGGGAAAAGAAAAAAACTAGTTTAGCAAACACAACTGGTCAAACAGCTGTTCAATCCATCACAGTGAGCGTGCAGGCGCTTTGTGCGCTACCCACCGGAGCTAAGCTAAGCTAAGCTAAACACGCTAGCTAACGCGGATTCAGCGAAGTTGTCCGCAATACAAAGAAACAACTTACCCAAAATATCAGGCTGTAAGAAATTAGAAAGGTCTTCAGACATGTTATAACAGGTTTGGTCTGCAGTCTTCTAGACGGAGGAGACATTTCGGCGTTTACGTCTCGTCGTTTTGCCGATTTGGCTTGTGTGATGTACAGAGGGGGAGGAAAACTGGGATTGTTCCCCCTGGAAAGTTTTTTTTTTTCAGTGCGAGTGGGAAGGAAATGTCGTAGGAGTAGCTGAGGCTGTACCTCCGGGATGGAGAGGGTGCAGAGATTTTCGAAGGATCACAAGTGATGAAGGATCGAAGGTTTTCGAAGGATCACAAGTGATGAAGTAAAGAACTCACACTACTTTTCTTTTGTAGAGTGATGTTTTGGAGGACATAAAGACACAGCAATAAACATATCACGCGGCTTTTTTGGGAAATACATATAAACTCTCCCCTTGATAACGGTTTCAAATCTCGGGTGTCTCTCTCAGTCTGCATACAATCTGGGTGAAAGCGCTTTACTGATGCTTTATTTATTCATGACTGCTGTGGCATTCTCAAACGTCAGCTGGCAACAGTATATTGTCCATCCAGCACATTGGGCGACCGATACTCCCCACCCTGGAGATATATCCGTCATTTCTTTGGCAGTTACTTGAGAAGTCGGGATGCCAGATTAGCGCCAGATTGTTATGCACACAGTACAGGTAGTTTGGGAATGCCATTAGCCAAACCCGAATGTCTTTGGACTGTGGAAGGAAACCGGAGTACCAGGAGGAAACTCACCAAACAGAGGCACGTGCAAACTCCATGCATGCAGTCCTGAGGCGGGAATTGAACACAGACCCTGGAGGTACAAGGCCACCGTGCAGTGTATATATATCATATTGTTGTGTCTACTGTCTATAGTTTTGGCTGCTCTTTGGTGGGTGGGCGTCCCTCACTGTGTAACATTACATTAAATTAGGTCATCATCACCTTATATGTCATACTGTGAGGTAATAGTATACTCGCTGAAACACTGGAGCAGCGTGAGGAGCTGCACCGAGTTGACCACACCATTCACATGTATTGGTAGCACGCAGACAGAGCTGTGGGTTTAACATTTTATATATGCCTGCGTGCAGTTCCTGGAAAAAGTCTTATCAAGCAAAGAAAACAACAACAGGCATTGCTGAAATGACTGGAATTGGGTAAAGAACTGTCCTACACAAGTATAGTGTTGAACAACAACTTTGCATATACAATTATGGTTGGACAACAATCATGTATATCCGCCATTACATGATTGAGATGATTTGAGATAACTAAATGCTTGCCGAAGTTACATTACAAAGAACTCGCAATAGAAATAATATATTTGTTATAGTAAAAACACTCACAATGTGATAACTCTAACTGAACTGGACAGCTGTGTGGCTATAAAAATTGCTTGTTAGTGAGGCCAGTCAGAAAAAAAGTTTTAAATTTGCTAGGGAGCATAAAGATCGGACTTTAGGGCAATGGAAAAAGTTATGTGGTCTGATGAATCTAGACTGACCGTATTGCAGAGCAATGAGCATGTCAGGATAAGAAGGGAAGAACATGAAATTATGCGCCTGGTGTTATGATCTGGAGTTGCTTCAATTGGTCAGGTCTACACTCAATTGTGGCAATACAATTAAGTCAGCTGACGACCTGAATGTTAAGGATGACAGTTGTTTTAATGGATTTTGGTAGTATCCCCATATTCCAGGATAACTATGCTTAGATTCTTCAGGCAAATTATGTAGGAGTTGTTCTTTATTAATAATTTTAAGGTCATGGCTGGTAAGTTGAGTAACAGTATTAGGTAACAGTTAAGTATCATGAAAATGCACACACTTTCTAACACACAGCTAAAGCTCCGTTTGTTGTACTGATATACCTAGTAAACCAACATGAGTGAAAAATGTAATGTCACACGTCAAGGTAGCTTACATGAGCTAAAATACATAATAATTTGTTGTTGGCTGTATACGTTAGATAACACTTAAAGTAATTTCGGAAAGGATGGTCAATACGTTAAAAAACCTAACCAGTCCAGAGATCGCCGGTTCGAATCCCGGGTGGTGCTGTAACCTCTCGCAGCCGGAGGTCTAGAGAGAGCTGATTGGCCGAGCTCTCTCAGAGGGGAGGGATGAGAGGTACTTAGTGCTCCTACATTAATCACGGCTCTACAGCCAGTCAGGGGCGTCTGTGAGCTCGCGCAACGGAGGGAGCGGATAGCGCTGTCCTCCGAGTGTGTTACGCCGCCCCCAACGGTGCGCGAGCGAGCAGTTCGAAAAGATGCGGTCGGCTGGCGTCACGTGGTTCGGAGGAAACACGTGATAGTCTTCGGCCCTTCCGGCTGAGTGGTAGTAGTAGCCTTAATGTGGGAGCCCCCTAGTGACGGGGAGGAATTGGACACGACTAAATTAGGGAGAAAATCGGGGAAAAATCCAAAAAACCTAACCAGCAGAATGATAAGCACATATAGGAGTGTTTTTCATGCCAATGAATAACTTGCATGTCAGTGAGATGAAATCATGGAGAGCAAACTCTGTTATCCTATGCTAAGTGTAAATGTTGTTTGCTGTTCATCAGTATCTTGTCAGTTTGTATATTGCACTAGCTACTTAAATGTGTAAATATCAAATATAATTTTGTATTACACATTAGAGATGGGTAGAAAATGGAAACACTGCTCTGACAGGAAACGTCTTTAACAAGGAGCCTCTCGAATGACACTCGTGCCAGCACACACACTAACGGAATCACTGCTATAAGTAAACATAAAACAAATTAACCTTGTGTAAGTGTGAAGAAGAGAGGAGGAGGAAGGGCTACAGTGCAGGAAGACTTTCACTCACAAACAAACAAACGCCTGCGGGCAAAAACATACACACATTAACGGAAGCACTGCTCTGTCGGGAAACTTCTTTAACAAGGAACTTCTCTAATGACACTTGCTTTACGTGCATACTCATGGCCACAATGTTATAATAAACAGTACACGCGTGCCTGGATGACTATATGAGTGATGCGCATGCACTGAGACATCTGAGACGATTACCCATATTCCCGTAGTGAGCGAGAGAGAAGAACCATTGGCTCAGTTGTGATCACGTGACCCTCGGCATGCGAGCATACTACTCATATATCAAGCCCTTGCTTGTTTATTAAGTTAAATCATTTATTTAAAATTTATTTAAAAACATTTCTCGTCTTGCAAAACGCTCACAGTCCAAGGTACTTGCAATCCAAGGTTCCACCATACTTGCAATGTCTGCTCTCTAGCAAATGGTAACTCAGTCTGTCATGACTCAGGTCTGAATCAGTTTAGTTCAATGTTAAAATCAATATAATTTTGCATGACTAAAGTTTAGCATTTCATGTATTAATTATTAATGCTGTACTCACCACTTTGAAATAGTGGTTAATACTTTATATTAAATTGCACTTGAGATAATAGCTCTGTGTGGGTTTTATTGTCTTGAAGCAGGGACATTTATGCTTACAGGCAGGCTTACTGTTTATGCTTACCGGCAGTGTCTTCTGCACATGAACTGGCTCAAATTTTGACCCATTGTTCAAAATGGTGACTTTTAATTTAAGCAAAAAGATATGGCAAATTTTTTTCCAATCCGGATACCAACAGATTTTTTAAAAATATAATTCATATGAAAATGAGCATTTTAGACAAGAAATTTGCTATTCATGAAGATACTGTTATTTTGGAAATATGTTTGTACCCTGAGTACATCTGAGTGTGTGTAAATTTCTGAAAAAAAATACTTATTCATTTAAATCTGTTCAACTTTAAATCATATAAGTTGCACGGTTTGCTTCACTCTTACCTATGCTTTATACTGTGAAGTTTAAAGTGCTTTTTATTATGTCTATCTGGCCTCATCCAGAGCAACTTACATCACTGATTGCAGTCTCTATCAAAAAATCACATCCTCATGCTAGTTATCAGATCAGGAACTAAGAAAGAGATCAAGAAACCTTTGACAAAACCAAATTGTTTTATAAAATTGCTGTTAATTAAACACTTTTAAAGATATCTGGGGAAAAACATAATCCAATACAAATCCATAAATTGAGACAAACAAAACCAGTCATTAAATTATGACAAATGCTGCCCTGAACATGTTGCTCTGGCAATAGGTGTAATCCATAAACCAGTGCCTTAGCTGGTCGAAGATTAAGGTTTCGTGGAAAAGTTTATAGTGTGGTATGAACTTTTAAGAGAATGAAAGCTGGCTTATAAATCAGTACATCAGCTGAGACACTAAGCAGATGAAAGTGTTCAAGTTTGTTGTCCATGATTGGCTGGAAAGTTTGTAGACCTTTTTCTCCTTTGTTTTCATGTCATAGGTTTTTCATGTCACCTCACTTAATGCACATCTCTTTCTGCTTTTCTGTAATCTGTTACTAGGAGGTTTACAGACTTTTCAGGTTTGTTATACTGCTACATTTTATTGGCAGAGAAGTGAGTCAAAATAACTTCTACTTTTCGCTTTTGTCTTTGGACAGTATTTTGTAATTTTACAGCCATCTGTGCACTTTAGCTTTTATGGAGTTTTGTGAGTGTCAGTAAATGCAAATAACCTGTGTCAGAGGTTAGGAAAAGAGTGAATGTTGATCAGCGTTATTGCACAAACACTGAGAATCGCCAATACAATTTGGTCTTATCTGGGAAAAACAAAAACAAACAAAAAAAACAATTGTGTACTAATAACCAGACATGGAACAGTTTGGCCAAGGAAAATAACAGCTGTTGATGATTAAAACATTATGAGAGACTAAAACATTGAGAACATTGACAATTCCAAATTTGAAATACAGTACATGCAAAGCTCTCATTAGCCGTAAGAATCAGAAGGCTGGAATTCACAAAGAAATATAGAGATGAGCCACAAAAGGTGTGAAAGCAAGATTAAAAAGGTCAGTGTACATTTATACATAAATATTATGTATCTTAATCTCTAAATTTTACATTGCCATAAACTGTCATCTCTTTCATTTACCACAGCATTCCGGTTATTGTGGCAGGTGAGAGTGCAGTTGGAGTATCTGGGCCATTAGCATAGCAACTTACAGTATTTGTAGGCTCATACCAACAAGCCAACAAGCTGTTTGTTTATCTCCCTTAGTTATAGTGAGACAAGCTAAACAATCTCTCTCTCTCTCTCTCTGTCTCTCTCTCTGTTTGAGAGAAGCGTCAGACAGAATAAGTCAATCAAAAGCAGCCAAGTGTCTGTTTTTTTTTCTTTTCTTTTTTTCTTCTCTCCAACATTCTGACACAAATTAATTCATGTTTAAAGGAATGCTGAGTTTTTCCAACTAATAGCAGACATTTGCCACACCGGTGCTAACACATACAGTAGGAGATCAGGTTGTAGAATGAAAGTCGGGTTGACAGGTAGTCAAATCCCTTCCTGCAGATCATCTAGGAGCAACAGCAGGAAATCCTCAGCGCAGTGTGGGTATCTTAAGGGAAAGTGCAATGTGGGTATCTTAGGGGAAAGTGATTTCAGACCCACGAGACAGAAGAAATCCACTGGCAGCCCAGCAAAAACCAATTATTCGGCTGTATGTAAAGCCAAGGAACATTACTTGCCATTTGGATAAAGGAAAATAGCTCCTCGCTCATGCCCAGTACTTCCCTGACCCCTGCATGTCCTGACTGAAACTAGACACTACGCATCTAGAAAAAAATTGCTCATTCTTGGGGGTCCAGTGCCACCACCTAGATTCAATTAGTAGACCAAATGTCTTTACATGGACTTAGTAACCTGAAATGCCATCCACTCAGTTGCCACGACTGAAGAAATTGCTGCTAAATGTGGCCTTGGCCACACCGGTGCTAACACACAGAGTGCAGAGTGCAGACCTTGATACACCAAAGCTTGGTTCATGTGGATGTGAACGCATATGCCATAGTGCTTCTTACGAGTCACGTGGGCCCCATCTTTCCCACTCATTAATTTTGGGCAACTGGCTGGCATTTAGTGAATTAGAAGGAGATCAAGGACTGGAGATCATGCATTCCTGGTAGTAAGCATGAAGTGTTTTCTGTGCTGCCTTGGCTGACATGCTTCATCAGTCATGTTCCCATCAGCACTCAGGCAAGCAATGAGATGGCAGGCCCTTCTAAAGAAAGACCATCTGTTTACCTGGAGCCTCTGGATTTACTGCTAAAATAACCATGTGATAATATGTTAAAGAATGCAACTGAGGGGGTGGCCTTAATGCATGCAGAAAAGAGTCATGCTGGAGCAGACTTTAACTTGTCTTTAACTTTTGTTTTTGAAAACAAAAATGCCTGAGGAAAATGTTCTCTTTCTCTGTGGTTCATTATCATCCAAATTATAAAAACAGGGGAAACTGACTCATACTGTAAGTTGGTACATATGGCTAGCAAAGATTGGGATTTCGATTCAATTTTATTTGTATAGTGCGTTTAACAATATACACACGTGGACAAAATTGTTGGTACCCTTCGGTCAATGAAAGAAAAACTCACAGTGGTCACAGAAATAACTTTAATCTGACAAAAGTAATAATAAATAAGAATTCTATGAATGTTAACCAATGAAAGTTAGACATTGCTTTTCAACCATGCTTCAACGGAATTATAAATAAAAATGAACTCATGGAACAGGCCTGGACAAAAATGATGGTACCCCTAACTTAATAGTTTGTTGCACAACCTTTTGAGGCAATCACTGCAATCAAACGATTCCTGTAACTGTCAATGAGACTTCTGTACCTCTCTGCAGGTATTTTGGCCCACTCCTCATGAGCAAGCTGCTCCAGTTGTTTCCGGTTTGAAGGGTGCCTTTTCCAGACACAATGTTTCAGCTCAAGATGCTCAATAGGATTGAGGTCAGGGCTCATAGAAGGCCACTTTAGAATAGTCCAATGTTTTCCTCTTAGCCATTCTTGGGTGTTTTTAGCTGTGTGTTTTGGGTCATTGTCCTGTTGCAAGACCCATGACCTGCGACTGAGACCCAGCTTTCTGACACTGGCCAGCACATTTCTCTCTAGAATCCCTTGATAGTCTTGAGATTTCATTGTACCCTGCACAGATTCAAGACACCCTGTGCCAGATGCAGCAAAGCATCCCCAGAACATAACAGAGCCTCCTCCATGTTTCACAGTAGGGACAGTGTTCTTTTCTTCATATGCTTAATTTTTCCGTCTGTGAACATAGAGCTGATGTGCCTTGGCAAAAAGTTCCATTGTTGTCTCATCTGTCCATAGGACATTCTCCCAGAAGCTTTGTGGCATGTCAACATGTAGTTTGGCATGTTCCAGTCTGGCTTTTTTATTATTTGTTTTCAACAATGGTGTCCTCCTTGGTCGTCTCCCATGTAGTCCACTTTGGCTCAAACAACGACGGATGGTGCGATCTGACACTGATGTTCCTTGAGCATGAAGTTCACCTTGGATCTCTTTAGAAGTCTTTCTGGGCTCTTTTGTTACCATTCGGATTATCCGTCTCTTTGATTTGTCATCAATTTTCCTCCTGCGGCCACGTCCAGGGAGGTTGGCTACAGTCCCATGGATCTTAAACAATACAACAATAAATTTCTGAATAATATGTGCAACTGTAGTCACAGGAACATCTAGATGCTTGGAAATGGTCTTATAGCCTTTACCTTTAACATGCTTGTCTATAATTTTCTTTCGAATCTCCTGAGACAACTCTTTCCTTCGCTTCCTCTGGTCCATGTTGAGTGTGGTACATACCATGTCACCAAACAACACAGTGACTACCTGGAGCCCTATATATAGGCCCACTGACTGATTACAAGATTGTAGACACCTGTGATGCTAATTAGTGGACACACCTTAAATTAACATGTCCCTTTGGTCACATTATTTTCAGTATTTTCTAGGGGTACCATCATTTTTGCCCAGGCCTGTTCCATGAGTTTATTTTTTAAAATAATTCTGTTGAAGCATGGTTGAAAAGCAATGTCTGACTTTCATTGGTTAACATTCATATAATTTTTTTTAATTATTACTTTTGTCAGATTAAAGTTATTTATGTGACCATTGTGAGTTTTTCTTTAATTGACTGAAGGGTACCAACAATTTTGTCCACGTGTGTACACTATACAAATGTGTATAACAATGGCCATTATCACAAAGCAATCTTTACAGAATCAAAAGATCATTATGGAAATTAGTATGAATTGTGTGAGAAAATATGTCTGAATCAAAAAGGCCAGATTGTCCTTGAAGTTCAATATAACAGAAGATGTGTTCAAATTAATATGGAGTCCAGTTCGATATTGGAGGCTCATGTACAAAACTTTAAGAAATTATAGTCCTGAACTATTGAGCGTCTGCAGTTACAAGTTCTCAAAGAACAACTGTCTGCATCAGTCAGGACCAGGACTGTTTTCATGGAACCATCCCCAATCACTGCACGCATCCCAAGCAGCTCGCATGAGGCCTCCATGTGATGAGATCTCCAACCAGAAGGGGGCACCAGGATAAGTCATGCAGATCCAGAGAGCAAAGAGGATCTGGATCACTGGCAGCTCAGGAGCGAAAGGCGTAGCTCGACAGAGAGAGACAGGGGTAGCTAAAGAGAAAAAGAGAAGAGAAAGAAAGATAACAGCTAAGTTTGGTCACAGTATGGTTTCACCATATTGACACTGTGTCTCTTCCCTGAGCTACACAGGACAGACATTTGTTCTAAAATGTATTCTATACATTAGAATGGGGTGGGGCTTTATTGTTGTAGATGAATAGCACTATCTAACATGCAAATACAAAATTTCCCTTAGGTATTTAGTCGGGTTGAGATCTGATGCAAACTGTTGTAGCCTATGCTCACTTTATACCCCTTAAATAAAGCTTTATACATTTCTACGATTGGTGCAAATTTCTTCTTATTGAAATCTTCCTGTTATTAATCTAAAGATGGCTGCACTGATACCACACCACAAAACTGTTAACCATGCTCCACGAAGGCACCTAATTCCATTTCGTAATACATGCTGTAAAAGGGGATGTTGGCAGAATTAATCTAAATAAGTCCAGATTGAATCCTGTTAAAAATATGTAATATTGTTTGAAAATTGCAGTCAAAAAACATCCAGTCAATCTGAAAACTTGAAGCAAATCTGCCAGGGATAATGGAACCCAGGGATAATGGTGCCAGGTATAATAGTGCCAGGAATAATGTGCACAGCGGTAGCAACATACACCAAAATAATTATTGACAAATAATTGATTAATAATGAATGACGAATGTTGGCTGAAACAATGTATAGGACTATGATTTTTAGTCCAGACAAATATACTGTATATATTTTTTGGATTTTTCCCTGATTTTCTCTCTAACTAAGGCTACTACTACCACTCAGCCGGGAGGGCAACCAACCATTCCCATTTTATTAAGGTGTATCCATATAAATGGCCCACCCTGTATATATTTTTTGGATTTTTCCCTGATTTTCTCTCTAACTAAGGCTACTACTACCACTCAGCTGGGAGGGCCGAAGACTATCGCGTGTTTCCTCCAAACCACGTGACGCCAGCTGACCGCCTCTTTTCGAACTGCTCGCTCACACTCCATTGGGGGCAGCGTAACACACTCGGAGGACAGCATTATCTGCTCCTTCCGCTTGCGTGAGCTCACAGACGCCCCTGTAGAGCCATGATTAAAGTGGAAGCACTAAGTATCTCTCATCCCTCTCAGGCCTCGGCCAATCAGCTCTATTTAGACCTTTGGCTGCGAGAGGTTACAGCATCACCTGGGAATCGATCGGCAAGCACTTTACCACTGCGCCACTCGGAGGCCCCAACAGACAATTTGATTGACTGATTTTATTGCCACATGACGTTGCTAAGGCTAGACCTGACCAACGAAAGCAACCCCAGATCATAACAATGCCTCCAGAGGGTTGTACTGAGGCCACCATGCATGATGGGAGCCTCGCTTCATGCACTTCCCCCCTTACTTTTATGTACCCATAACACTGGAATAGGGTAGGTCTAAATTCCAAATCTTAATGCTCCGTAAAAATTAAAGCTCTATCATTTTATAGCTAGTAGTTTTCTTTTGGCCACACAACTCTTTAGTCCTTATCCTGTGATTTTTCAGGGTGTGTGTGTGTGCGTGTGTGTATGAAAATCTTTTTACTTTTTACTATTAAACATAGCTGTGAGTTTTACTGTCCAGTTTTTTTTTTAATGATGCAACTTCCTTAAGCGTTTAAATGATCTTTGATCATAGTCATTCAGCATTTTTTCCTGGCCACATTTCTTCCACAAAGTTGATGGTTCAGCACTTTCCTTCCATGTTTTATTGTGTTTATTCCAGCAATTTCAGCATACTCCTTAGGTTTTTTCCTTTGAATACTGCAGAAAAATAATTTGACACTTCTAAAACATAGTAATATATTTTCCACAACCTCACAATACAGTCATGTTCAAAAGTTAGTACCCCCTCTTTTATTTCTATGTTTTTTTTCTATATTTTTTTCACTGTGCCATTATTTATTTGACGAACATAAAACAAACAAACAAACATGTGGGCAATACTAAGTAGCCCCTATGATTCAATACCCTGTAGATCCACCTTTAGCAGCAATAACATAAAGGAATTATTTCTTGTATTATAAAATGTGTGAGAAAATATGTATGAATTAAAATTAAAATCTGGCTTGTGTTGTATTTTTCAGGTTTACTGTTTAACAGAGTTGTTAGAAAAAATTATTAAAGAAGAATTCTTTGGTGTGCTTGATGGGTTGTGTCCAAACTTGATAAAAATCTTCAAGAAGAAGTCAGATTGGATTGGCCAGCAGTTAGCGGAGCTACTACAACAGACAAAGGTGGATTGATATTTCTGTTTTTTGTTGTAATAATATTGATGGTTGGTTCATCCATATTACAAAAAAAAACAAAAAAAAAAACATTTGCTCCATAACAAACTAATGAAAGTGTAAATGTCAGAGGCAACATTTTCAGCTGGACAAATAAAGCCAAGGCTCTACATGGAGCAATACCACCAAAGATAAGAAAGAAAAAGTGTTTATTTGTTTTATATATAATTGTGTGCAACTAGATATCTTGTCTTGAGGGGACTTCCAGACATTGTTGGGGATGATGCATCTATGATCTTTGAGAGCAACTCTGTGAGTAACTTTATTTAAATTATTATTGTTAGTTACTTTATATTGTTACTGTACATTGCCATTTTGCTGTATGCTTTGAATTATTTGGGAAGGTGGATAATGACAATTAGCATTCTAAACAATTAGATGTTTCATTGATGTAAGATGATTTTAACTTGATTTGTCTGATAATGTGCTTTTCCTGTTATCAAGAGGTAATACATTCCTGTATAAATTATGTGAAAATTCAAAGGGGCTGTTTACACAACATTACAAAAAATAAGACCACAGTGATTTATAAGAAGCAAACTAATAGACATAATAGCATATAGGCATATATTGACAAATTGTAGTTTATCTGAATTTCTTCTTTATTGTCTTGTCTCTCACACAATGAAGAATCTTAATTATGGAGAACCGTATTAGAAATTCTCTGCTATGAGGACAACAGAGCCACAAGTCCTGCATCACCACAACTGAACCGCTCAAGAGTGGGAATCATCCTAGAGGGCAGCCTTGTAATGGATGCACTCACCAACCTGCTTCAAGCTATGTGCCTCTTGTTTGACTTTACCTATGCACTCCACTTGGATTACCCGAAGTCCATTAGGACCACTTTAATCTTTTCAGCAGGTAATGGTAAACTTAGGTCGAAGTGAGCTACCACCAAAGGTTCAAAAGCTGATGAATGATCTTGCAGTGTAAGACACATGTACAGTATGATCATGGCACAATTGCAAATATTCGTGCAGTTGCTCATTTCGTAATATGTGGTTTTTTTTATGTTTCTTCTTGTAAGGCATGTGTAAAAGTGGTATTAGATTTGGTAGTTCATATAGAGTATCATTATCAATCATATTTATTGCTTTGTTATATATTTCACGCATCACGTATCGTCTATACCGCTTAATCCTGTAATAATCGCAGTGTCCTCCTTCTCACGTTTTATTTATATATATATATATATATATATATATATATATATATCACGTTATATATGTCAATAAAATACAAAAAACAAATACTTAATTGTGTCGTCATTCACAAAAGAAAATGTAAACTGAACTGGAATTTTCCCATCCCAATTATTTTAGTACAAATATGATAGTAAGTAAATTTGACTTAAATGTAAAATAGTCAGAACTTAATATTTTAAGTTGACGCTACTTAAACAAATACATTTTTTCTACTCGTGATTACTTAAAGCAATTAAGTGTGTATGACTTTAATTATTAAATTTGGACTGTTTTAAATTTAAGTTGACTATACTTAAACAAATAAACTTTTTCTACTGTCGATTACTTAAAGCATTTGAGGCAATCACTTGGTTTAAGTACAATCAACTTAGCCAGGTTTGCAGTGTATGTGAGTCTCAGCTGAAAAACTCTGGAATCTATAATTAAGTCAAGTCAAGTCAATTTTATTTATATAGCGCTTTTAACAATTGACATTGTCGCAAAGCAGCTTTACACAATAAAAAGAAGTAAGTTTTTATGCAATGTATATGAATCAAAATGACAAGATTGTCCCCGATGAGCAAGCCGAGGGCGACGGTGGCAAGGAAAAACTCCCTGAGATGGTAATAGGAAGAAACCTTGAGAGGAACCAGACTCAACAGGGAACCCATCCTCATCTGGGTGATAACGGATAGCAGGAATTGCTCAGCATAATAATGTGTAAGACTGGAAGTTCAGTATAACAAGAGATGTTTTAAAATTAAAAGGAGTCCAGTTTGTTCCCGGAGGCTCAGGTAGACTGTAGGGGATTCCGGTCCTGAGTTATCGAACAACTGAAGTCACAGGTCCCCAGAGCATCACTCGATGACAGGAGAGTCTTCATGGAAACCATCCCCAGCCACCATACGAATCCAGGCAGACCACACGGGGCATCCATGCGACGAGATCTCCAACCAGAAGCAGGACTCCAGGATGGGTTAGACGGCTCCAGAGGGCAGAGGGGTCTGGATCACTGGCAACTCGGGAGCGAAACATGTATAGCTCGACAGAGAGACAGAGACAGGGAAAGAAGAGGGGGAGAGAGAGAGAGAAGAGAGCAGAAAAGGAGAGAACAGAAAATAAGGAGAGATGGCAGTTAGGTATGGTCACAGTCAGCATGTATAGGTGAATGTATATTTAGTGCAAAGTGCAAGCAGAGACTCCGGCAGGACTAACTATAACAGCATAACTAAAAGGGAGAGCCAGAAGGAAACACAAACATGAGGGCTCCCTGAGATGTAAAGCAACCAATCACCTCACCGTCAACAAACCTGAGTGAACAATGAGAGTGGGGAGGACAGCATCTAAACATACCAGTTCACCAGAATACTCTACGTCTATGAGTCCCCCAGATCTGCTCCTTTACCTAAGGTTAATCTATTTACAAAAATGCTTGGCTAAATAAATAGGTTTTTAGCCTAGACTTAAACACTGAGACTGTGTCTGAGTCCCGAACATTAATAGGAAGACTATTCCATAACTTTGGGGCTTTGTAAGAAAAAGCTCTGCCCCCTGCTGTAGTTTTAATAATACGTGGTACTGACAGGCAGCCTGCATTCTTTGATCGAAGTAGGCGTGGCGGATCGTAAGACACTAACAGTTCACTCAAATACTGTGGCGCGAGACCATTTAGTGCTTTAAATGTCAAAAGTAGTATCTTAAAATCGATGCGAAATTTCACAGGGAGCCAATGCAGTGTAGATAAAATAGGGGTGATGTGCTCGTATTTTCTGGTTCTAGTGAGGACTCTCGCTGCTGCATTCTGTACTAACTGAAGCTTGTTTATACACCTAATTGAACAACCAGACAGTAAGGCGTTACAATAGTCCAACCTAGAGGTGATAAAAGCATGAACTAGTTTTTCTGCATCATTTAGTGACAATATGTTTCTTATCTTGGCAATATTTCTAAGGTGAAAGAAAGCTATCCTGGTGATATTATCTACATGAGCTTCAAACGAAAGGCTGGAATCTATAATCACACCGAGGTCTTTTACTGTTGCACTTGATGGAACAGAAAGGCCATCTAAAGTTACAGTGTGATCAGAAAGCTTAGTTCTAGCTACTTGTGGTCCTATGACCAGAACTTCTGTCTTATCAGGATTAAGCAGAAGAAAATTAATTAACATCCAATCTCGTATATCCTGCACACACTGCTCGATTTTAGCAAACTGGTTTTTTCTCATCTGGTTTTGCTGAGACATATAATTGTGTGTCATCAGCATAACAATGAAAACTAATACCATGTTTACGAATTATGTTGCCCAGAGGAAGCATGTAAAGGGAAAAAAGCAGTGGGCCTAAAACTGAGCCCTGTGGAACACCAAACTCCACTTGAGAACATGAGGAATGGTCACCATCTAAATCTACAAACTGATAACGATCAGTCAAATAGGATCTGAGCCACAAGAGGGCAGTTCCCTTAATTCCTACTACATTTTCTAATCTGTGAAGGAGAATACTATGATCAATGGTGTCAAAAGCTGCACTGAGGTCCAGTAACACAAGTATAGTGACGCAACCCTGATCAGAGGCCCATAGGAGGTCGTTTACTACTTTAACAAGTGCTGTCTCTGTGCTGTGATGAGGCCTAAATCCTGACTGATACAGTTCATTTATGCTATTTCTGTGTAGATGTGAACATAGCTGCTGTGATACTACCTTTTCCAAAATCTTGGAGATAAAGGGAAGGTTTGATATCGGCCTGTAATTAGAAAGCAGACAGGGGTCAAGGTCAGGTTTCTTGATTAGCGGTTTAATAACGGCTAATTTAAAGGATTTGGGGACATACCCACTACTGAGTGAACAGTTAATTACTTTCAACAGGGGTTCTATTATTGCTGGTACTATCTGTTTGAGAAAATGTGTCGGTATAGGATCTAATATACAGGTTGACGATTTTGAAGAAGAGATGAGTGAAATTAGTTCCCTCGCTTCAAGGGGAGTAAAGTGTTCTAAGTTCTGATGTGATGTGGTTAGATCATCTAAATTATTTAAATTGTCTGTTTTCAAAGCCTGAATTTTTTGCCTAATATTTATGATTTTATTATTGAAAAAGTTCATGAAATCCTCACTACTGCATGATGTTGTTGTGGAGATTTCTGCAGTGGTCTTGTTTTTAGTTAAGTTAGCCACGGTATTAAATAAAAATCTCGGGTTGTTTTTGTTATTTTCTATAAAAGTGGAGAGATACGTTGATCTAGCATCACTGAGAGCTTTTTTATAGTTCAGGATGCTCTCCTTCCAAGCTATTTTGAATACTATCAATTTAGTTTGGCGCCATTTACGTTCGAATTTTCGAGTGGTTTGTTTTAAAGCACGTGTGTGGTCATTATACCAAGGAGCGAGTTTCTTATCTCTAATCATTTTCCTTTTAACTGGAGCTACATTATCTAAGCTATAACGAAGTGCTGACTCTAGATATTCATTCGCCTGTTCGAGTTCTGTGAAGTCAGATGGCGATCCAATCAAAGTTGATAATTCTGGAAGATTATTGATAAAGCTCTGTGCGGTATTTGATGTAAATGTACGTTTAAGGTGGAAGCGCGGTGCTGTGCTGCATACATTATTACTATAACACGCTTTAATCGAGACAAGGTAGTGATCTGAGATAACTTCAGACTGTGGAATTGTGGTTATATTTCCTATACTTAATCCGAAGGATAATATTAAATCTAAAGTGTGACCTGCTTTATGAGTGGGTCCTACTACACACTGATTTACTCCTACTGAGTCCAGTAAGGACAAGAATGCTGTTCTCAGAGGGTCTTCTGGATTCTCAAAATGAATATTAAAGTCTCCAGCAATTAACGCTTTGTCTACAGAAACAACAAGGTTTGAGAGGAAATCTGCAAATTCGCAGAGAAACTCCGAGTACGGCCCTGGGGGTCTGTAAATGATGATTAGCGGGATCGACTGAGCTGACTTTATGTTACTATAGAGAACTTCAAATGCATTAGATTTAAAACTGTGTTTTTGTACGAGAGACAGATTATCGTTATAAATAACTGCGACTCCTCCTCCTCTACCAGTTAGCCGAGGCTGGTGTATGTAGCTGTATCCAGGAGGACTAGCTGCATTTAGAGCTACATACTCGTCCTGTTTAATCCAGGTTTCTGTTAAACATAAGATATCAAACTCCTGATCTGAATTACACCAAGGTCTTTTACTGTTGTACATGAAAAAGAAAAGCCATCCAGAGTTACTGTGCCAACAAAAGGCTTACTTCTAGCTGCATGTAGTCCTTACATCAGTCTTGGATAAAGTAGAAGGAAGGTAATTAGCATCCAATCTTTTATGACCTTCACACATTGCTCAACTTTATTAACCTGGCTTTTCTCATCTGGCTTTGCTGAGACAAATAACTGTGTGTCATCAGCATAACAGTGAAAACTAATACAAACTTACCCTCTTAAGTAATGTGGAAGCATTAAGGGATACTTAATATTTCCCACAAGTTTTTTTTTTTTTTTTGTTAAATAAAATTGTATGGTGTAAAAAGTTAAATGTGTTTTTTGATGTTGTTGTTGGATATGTGCACTTTGAATTAAATACGATTTTGAAATAGTCTTTACACTGATCGGCCATAACAGTCAGACCAAATAACATCAACACGTTAAAATTGATTATTAATTATATAGTACCAGTAACGTGTCAGAGTTGTTTTAAGACAAAACTTAATCTTTATCCAATCTACTTATTGAATTTCTCACTCTCCAATTATCAAACAGAGTGTGTATTTGGCTGGTGATGAAAGAAGTACAACTTAGCATAAACACGGCGTAAACACAAACTTTTGTATATTCTCTCCTTCACATTGATTGTAACAAGATGAAATGACAATAGATTCAAAATCTTGCTGTGAACTAGGTAAATTATGCACAATGTCCTAATATTTAGCTGCCAATCCAGTGGAAACCAATACCATATAATGTTGCTACACCAAACAAAATGTTGTGAAATGACAGTTAAGGGCTTCATCATTGTTGCGGACAGACATGTACGTGGGCTTCAACCTGAAATAAGAATATCACCTTAAAGCTGATAAGCTTATTTTTTTTTTAAGTTTTAATCTTTTAACTATTTCTAAAAACTCTTTTCCAGTCAACGACGGGTGCTAACGCTAGTGTGATATAATTTTCTTGCAAGCCTATTGTAGCACGGAAATGCGGAATCTTCTGGACCCCCTCTGCCTAATGATTCAACTGAATCAAAACTCGCTTGGGTGCTGAGTCGATTCTTTTAAAACAAACCCGAAGTGGTGAAACGAACTGAGGGTGAAAGCACATCACTATCATCCTGCACTTGGGGACTCGACTTCATCCAGGGAACCTTTTAGGTTTTCTTCTCACTCACACCACCAGCGAGAGGACATGAAGACATTCGCATGTCTTCTGCTTTTGGGATTGTCTACGCTGTATCATGCTCTGGGACTGAATCATGAAGGTAAGTTAGAGAGCGACCGCTGGAGTTTTCCGACCGCAGAAAAGAGTAAAATGGTTAAAACTAAACATATATACTAATATATACGTATTTAATATGAGCAGGAACATAAAAACATTGAAAACAAACTAAAGCAAACAAAACGTTGCAATAATTCCGCTCATTTCTCTTTATGTCTTCCCTGAGGGGACATACTTTGTTTTCGCGCGATATAAGAAACAGCTGTTCAAAAATACAAAATATAAAATTCTGCCGATTTGACCAAATGGAAAGTAATGAGCTGTTTTGCTATATGTTATGCTATAAAGGTAATTAATTCTCACCAAACTGTTAAATATAAAGCGACACCATAGTACTGAAAGATTTCCCAGTGTAAATGTGATCTCACTTCCTCAATTCTTTATGGAAAAAAAAAAAAAGAAAGAATCCATTTGTTTCTCCTACTTGCCCCCAAAAGTTCTTGTGGAGGGCTTCAAGAAAATGCCTGGAGCACTGCATCTTAGTGCAGAAAATACCAAGTGAATAAACAAAAAAGAAAGAAACTCTAGTACTTTGGTCAATTGCTGTATAAAAAAGTTGCATGCCATTTAAGCATGCACATTGTGAAATGGTTTGAAGCAGTACAACTCAAATAATCTGTGTTAATCACGTAGAAACCTATAACCAACACGTCATCTCATGGTTATGGTCAGACCCCTCTGTATTCAGACAGTAAGGTGTTAATAGAAGTGAGTGCATAGCATCCTTGGTCCATTTGTGGTCCTTGTAACAATACCTCCCATATTATTTAGAGCTCAACTCCTTGTAATTAGTCTCTTCTATCTGGCCGAACTGCTGTGTGTGGACATGCACAGCAGATGTGACCAATCCCTGTTAACCCTTCAGTTTGGCAGATCATTCTGCAAAAGCACAGTAAAGACCACACAAATAAAGAAATAGCAAGTGCATGTTGTAAAATTATATATTAAACTATGATAGTAAAATTCTGTAATAATTCAAATCACTATAATTATAAATGTAGTAAGTCTAAGTTAGACTAATGGCATGGACTGAGTCTCAATGATGCAGAATGCGTCAGGGTCTTGGTATGTTAGAACCTCGCAGTCATCAGACCACTGCATGGTTCCAGGTCTTTGAGAACATGGAAAACTGGAATATAGGCCTTCTGCTGAGACCACAGAAAAAGTGTTTGTTCAAACTCAAATTTTCTGTGTCTGTGTAGTAGAGGCAACATCTGTAACCTATCCACTACATTTACTGTCCTGAACAAAATCCCCAGTCATCTAGCGATTTGGTAATATATTTTGGCATAAGTTTGCTGGTTTTGAAACTCAAAATCACTGGTGTGCCTAAAGTCACAACACTCAAAACACATGCATGTCCACTGCCTAAATGAATGATGGTGCCGGAGCAAGGTCAGGGTCTTTCTGAATTAATGCGCGATGTTATTGACTACTGGAATTTGAGAGAAAACCTGCATGCACAACGGTGCATGAAAATGTCCTTATGTCCTAAGTAGATCCTTTGCCAAATTGCATTAAAGCTGTTCTGTGAATCTGTTCTTCATGGTGGCCAACTATCTACATAGGTTTTTTTTACTTACTTCGCCCCTGTATGTACAGGATTTGGGTTGTTACCAATATTAAAAATTATCTTAGTTTTACATCTTTGATTGGACTTGGGCTATTTACAGAAGATCATATAACAGCCCCCCTAGAAAGTTTTGATAGCGTCATTAGGGTTAAATTTCCACAAGCCCTAACCAAGTCCTTTCTTTAGGCAATCTCCCAAAAAAGCAAGATGCCAAAACCATGCTTCCTGTATTGACTTATGAAATGTGTCCAGTGTTTTCACATATAATATTATTCAAACTTCAAAGTACAGCTTAGCAAACACTACACAAAACAGATTCAACTGTATGAAAGGAACCAATGAAGGTGCTTAATATTTCATATTTTGTTTGTAGAGTATGCTTGAAAAAATGTATCTTGGTCTGAAATGGTAATTATTCACAATAGGTGGCAGTTGTTAGACAGTGGTTACAGGTAAAATCAACAGAAAAAAAGAAAACATTTAAGTATTAGCAAAACATTCTCAGATTGTAGGGAGTGAATGACTTTTGGCAAAGTGGAATTTATGTCACTCCAGAAATAATTTGTATTTTTCTTAACCATTTCACCATTTTTGAATGAAGGGTATACACTCTCTTTTAGTAATTAATGCCAGAACCTAGATTTTATTACTCACTGTAATTTTCACTGTTACCTTTAGCCAACAAATCTCCAAATTAATATTATTTATTCGCAGGCTCAGGGACCACGTATCCCACCAACAGCAATGAGGTGGAGCATGAAGAGACACATTACACTCCAGAGTTGGACTATAAGCGTAAGTAAGACATAGAAAATATTCTGTAAATATATATTTAAATACAAACAAATTATATTGGCTTAGTTATGTTCAGATAATTGTAATCCGAAATAAATTAAGTTGTGGCGTAGCGGTGAACACTGAGGCCTCACTGTGGCCTCCAGTGTCGAGGGTTTGATTCCCACCTTGAATGTGTGCACGCAGTTTGCATGTTCTCCCCTTGCTTGGTGGGTTTCCTCATGGTCCTCCGGTTTCTCCTCATAGTCCAAAGACATGCACATTATGCCAGTTGGCTTTTCCAAATTCCTCATAGTGTGTGACTGAGAGTGCATGTGTGCATGCCCTGCATTGTACCCATTGTCTCCTGTGATAGGCTCAAGCCCATTGGGACCCTGTGCAGGATAAGCGGTATAGAAGATGAACGAAGGGGATTATAATTTTTTTTTTTACTCATGCCTTTGCCTGCAGACATTTCCCATCAGTAGTGGCTCATAGTCAAAGGATTTGCAGGATGACAATAACAAAAAAGCTTCATATAATATAAAGTCTGGGGGCTATCACACTTAACTTTTGCTAAAGCTTTCAGACAGACCTTTGTTCAACTATGTTCAATACCGCAGGTGTGTTTCTCGAAGAACTAATATCGTTAACCAGGTTTAAGGAAAATTTTCAGCCCACCTTCATCTAAACACAAAAAGCTAACTCACAAATTCCATCGCGTCACTGGAAAATGGAGACACACTTTTTTTACCTTTTATTAAACGCAAGGTATAGAATAAAGCAAGATTTCTGATGTACACAAAGGATCCATTCCAGCAAAAATGGTTTTGGACATCATAGAGACACACAGTTTGTTCTTACATTTTTTTCTCTTTGCATGAATGGATTACATTTCATTCTAATTATTTGTTAAAAACAAGATCTTGTCAGCTGCTGAGTATTTTTAATGTAGCCCAGTTTACCCAAAACAGTACCCAAGCAACCTATTAATTAACTGCCCTGTAAGCTGCTCCTGTTCCACTGAACACAAACATATGCTGAGCATGGGGCAAAGTGATTCCTGCCCTAACACTGGTCTATTAGCGTTCACTAGACTTCCCATTTTCAATCAGTAGATGCAATAATCATTTGAAAGCTAAAATGAGACAGTGAGTGCATCTAGAGACATATGGAACAAATGTTAGGATAAATAACACTAACCTGACTAAATCCATATCTGAACAGTCACTAGTGTTTGCTCTTTTTTTGGCAGGTCCCTTTTGGTGTCAAACACTTAAATTACACAATGGACACATGGCATGCACCTCCCCACGTGGTGGGAACTATCGCAATTCATTTGGCACACGATGTGCACTTTCCTGTGATCGTGGATATAAACTTCTGGGTCGATCATCTGTACAGTGCATGGCCAATCGTCGCTGGTCAGGAACTGCCTACTGCAGAAGTAAGTAAACCACAAGTCCAAATGTCTATAATGTCATTCTTCCTGTCAGTATTGTGGGAAAACACTTGGTTTCCAAGATATAATCAGCATAATCATCAGTCCTCATAAGGGCCCTATTGTCTCTAGCTTAAGTGCCAGTTCTGGCATTTGATTAGCTGGTTCATCTAAACACTAGACTTATTTCCACAAAGCTCTCCACTCCATGGTCACTTCTGATCTTAAATGTCATATGCTGCCTGATATAAAAAAAAAATTGTGCATCACGCAATGTGGTGGCCAATTAATGTGTGAAAATGAATTCTCATTCTCCCAGAAGTCTTTCACAATTTGAGTCCTGAAACATGTCTATGCTCTCCATAGATGATCTCCATTCATGATTTTTTTAAAACCACATTCTTCCAAAAAGTAGACGGTTCATCACTATCCTTTCGGGTTGTAAAAATACATTGGAAGGTTCTTAACCCAATTCCAGTACTTTTCACATTTTCACTTAGGGGTGTACTCACTTTTGTTGCCAGGGGTTCAGCTATTATAGGCTGTATTTTTAGTTATTTTGAGGGTACAATAAATTTACACTGCTATACAAACTTTACACTGACTATTTTTCATTGTGTCAAAGAGGCATTTATGCAGTATTATCCTATGAAAAGATATAACTAAATATTTACAGAGATGTGAGGGGTGTACTTACTTTTGTGACATACAGTATATATACTGTATACTGTACATATGCCACATAGACACATGCTGGGATATCATGCTTTGTCAATTCCTTAACCTGATTCATCTGTGCTGGCTGAGCATGCATTTAATTTTCTTAAAGAAAAACAGCTCAAGAACAAGCAGTAACTGAAGACAGCTGCAGGGCATGGCTTGGCAGAGCATTAGCATAAAAGAACCCAGCATCTGGGGATGTGTAGTTTCAGACTTCATTGGCTTGCAGCCTAGGATTGAAAATGACAATTAAATTTATGATTGTTAGTTTGTCTAATTACTGTTGTTCCTTTAAAAAGAGGTGAATGGGAACAAAGATCATATTCATTATTTAATTTTCAACTCAAATATACTGTAGTTTCCAACTAAAATAAGTGACTTTGTCACTGTTCAAATATAGCTCGACTGTAGCTAAGTGACTGCACAAAGCCGAATAATTTTGAAAACACATGGAACACTTTGCTTCATTGTCATTAAATGCTTACTGTTGCTGTCAGCATACTCAGTGTAAGTGAGAGATATAGAATGTGTACTATATAGTACACAGGCAAGTATTGCCGATGCCAATATGGTAATCACAGTGACGTCTGCCTAATTATGTCTAGGTTTAATATGATATAATTGAAATGGTAAGGAGTAGTCTTTTGGACATTAGGGTTCAAAGACCATATTTAGGGCCCAAGCACTGAGTGCGCAGGGCCCTATTGTTTTCGTTAGGATTATTATTAGGGCCCAAGCACTGAGTGCGCAGGGCCCTATTGTTTTCGTTAGGATTATTATTTTTTTTTTTTTTTTTTTTTTTTTTTTTATTTTTTTTCCACACTTTTGGTACTTTTGGGGTCCTTAACATACTCAAAAACTCATCAAAATTTGCATCCAGATTGGAATCCGCGGCCATCAGGTCCTCAGTGGGGCTCGGCCCGGGGAGTCGCACACGCCCGTCACAGCGCCCCCTAGAAAATCGTGCCTCATAGCTCAGAGACACTTGCACGCACACTCAGAAAACTCCGTGTACATTTAGATCTCATCAAGCTGAACAAGTTTTGCAATGCATGTCATCAGGGCTAATCAACAGGAAGTGAGTTATTTTGAGGTCTTTGCAAAACGCACCCAATGGAATTTGAAATACTCCTCCTAGGAAATTTACAGAATTTCCACCAAACCAGGCAAATATGATCTAAACAAGTTGCCGATGCAAAATTGCAGAGATCTTTTTGATACCTCGAACGGTTCGGCCGTGGCGACGCTTTAAAATTATGGCGAATAAAATGAAACAGGAAGTGGCTAATAACTTCTGTGTACATTACGTTATGCATATGAAACTTTACAGGTGTGTTAAGAGTAGGAAGATGATCACATCAAATGACAATCATGAGTCTATGTCATAGCGCCACCAACTGGCAGCAGGAAGTGTGTCACTTTTGGAAATCACTAATATTTTGGCCTTTACTTTCACCTGATTTGGTTCAAAATCAGTCAGAATAATGAAAAGACATGGATGATTTGAGACCATGAAGGATTTTTTTATAATTTGAATCGTCTTGTTATGGCGACGATTTATCTAGAGAAAAAACCTAAAATGAAGTGCAAAAAAATAAATCTTCTCATATCGTACGAGTGGAAAGACCTACGGTTCCAAACTTTTACGGCTATACACTGAAACTGATTATGAGTAAGGCCTGAGAGCCTGGAGACCGGGCGTGGCTCAGGGCCTGGACAGCGCCCCCTGGAACTTTGTAAAAAATTTAGCTGCATAATTCATATCCACTTTCACATATATGCATGAGACCCAGTAGAAATTTAGATCTCATTGAGATGAACAACTTGCATATCCCATACTGGAATCCGCTGAACAGGAAGTCAGTTATTTGGCGTTGATTGAAAAACGCACCCATTGGAATGTGATATACTACTCTTACAGGATTCATAGGTTTTTGACCAAACAGGGTCTAATATAATCTCAAGACATTGAGGATCTAATATTGTGAAGGGCTGGTTGATATCTCAAACGGGTCGGCCGTGGCGAGCCCTTAAACCTACGGCGAATAACAGGAAACAGGAAGTGGCTAATAACTTCTGTATAAATTGAGTGACATTCATCAAACCTCAGCAGTAGGTTAAGAGAAGAGTCCTGCTCACAGTGACATGGGTCCCGTGAGTCTCAGTCATAGCGCCACCAACTGGCAGCAGAAAGTGTCTACTTTCAGAAATTAAATTCTTTTGTGGCTAATTTTCAGCAAATTGGCTTCAAAATCAGGCACAATAATTGGAAGACACGGCTGATGTCACACTGTAAAGGACTTTTTGATACGTTGAATAGTATTGCTATGGCAACATATCATTTTGAGCAAATATAAGATACTTATATCCACCAAGTGGAAAATCATAATGTGCCCAAACATTTTAGGTAGAAAGAACAACTGCTTCTGAGTAGATTTCTTGAGTTTCATGTTTTTGTGATGCTCACACAGCTCCCAACAATTTTTACAGTATATTTATCAGCTTTGGCCTGAACTGTCTCCACTCAGTCCTGCAGTAATAAAATATGTCCAGTAGATGGCAGTAATAGGCAGGTATTCTGCAGTCAGGTCTTTCCCCTTCTCCTTTACTATGGCTTCATGTTTACAATTTAAACATATGCAGAAATGATCAAAAATATACAATAGAAACATTTAAATTGCCCACTGTACAACATACACACACACACACACACACACACACACACACACACACATTATATGTGACATCACATTCAGGAACATCCTTAACCTTACACCGATAATTTATTTATAACACACATCACCAATATTAACACACAGACTCACACACCATACACACACACACACACACACACACACACACACACACACACACACACACCATATACACAAACTCGCACAAACACAAGCACATTTACTCGTCACACACATACTGACACATCTACATGTCACACACCTCTCTCCCTCACTCTCACACACACACACACACACACACACACACACACACACACACACACACACACACACACACACACACACACACACACACACTCATTATATTCAGTGACACAGACAGTGACATCACATTCAGAAACATCCTTAAACTTACACCGATAAATTATTTATCACACACATCACTAATGTTCACACACAGACTCACACACCATACACAAAAACATCTACAAACAAACACACACACACACACCATATACACAAACTCACACAAGCACATTTACTCGTCACACACAGACTGACACATCTACATGTCACACACCTCTCTCCCTCACTCTCTCTCTCTCTCTCACACACACACACACACACACACACACACACACACACAGGACAAGCCAAAGACTGATCCAGCATCAGCATCAAATAAATCCCATTGCGTGTCATACTCAAACTTGACCTCACATCACATCACTGTCACACACCTCTCTCCCTCACTCTCACACACACATCACACATTTTGATATCTCAAACGGGTCAGCCGTGATAATGTCTTAAACTTACACCCAACAATTATTAATAACACACACATCACTAATATTAACACACAGATGCAGACACCATACACACAAACATGCACAAACACAAGCACACATCTCTAATGTTAACACACTAAATAAACACACACACAAACACAAAGATATCTCACACACATGCATGCACACACACAAACAAGTACACTCATATATCACACACATGCACACCTACATACACACACATTATAACATCACAAATTGTAACACTCACACACTCACATCTCTGTCTCACACACCCTCACGCAGAAACACACACACCCATTAACAAGTCACATATCTTAAACATACTAACACACACTACTGTTAACACAGACTTACACACCACACACACACACTCATTATATTCAGTGACACAGACAGTGACATCACATTCAGGAACATCCTTAAACTTACACCGATAAATTATTCATAACACACATCACCAATATTAACACACAGACTCACACACCATACACACACACACACACACACACCATATACACAAACTCACACAAGCACATTTACTCGTCACACACAGACTGACACATCTACATGTCACACACCTCTCTCCCTGACTCTCTCTCACACACACACACACACACACACACACACACACATCACATCACATCACTGTCACACACCTCTCTCCCTCACTCTCACACACACATCACACAATTTGATATCTCAAACGGGTCAGCCGTGATAATGTCTTAAACTTACACCCAACAATTATTAATAACACACATCACTAATATTAACACACAGATGCAGACACCATACTCACAAACATGCACAAACACAAGCACACATCACTAATGTTAACACACTAAATAAACACACACACAGAAACACACACACACACACACACACAAAAAAACACCTCTCACACACACGCACACACATGCATGCACACACAAACAAATACACTCGTACAATACACAAATGAGCACCTACATAAACACACATTATAACATCACAAATTATAACACTCACACACTCACATCTCTGTCTCACACACCCTCACGCAGAAACACACACATCCACTAACAAGTCACATGTCTTAGACATACTAACACACACATCACTAATGTTAACACACAGACTCACACACCACACACACACAAACACGCAAAAACACATTTACTCATCAGAGACAGACTGACACATTAACTAGTCACACACACACACACACACACACACACACACACACACACACACACACACACACACACACACACATATTTAGGGCCCAAACTGATATTAGCCCAGTATGATGTGTGACGTTCGGTGTGCAAGTTCCGCGGTGCAACCGGGTGCCAATGACTTTTTCGAGGTTTTGACACACTCGAATAACACGCAGGTTGTGCGGTGCGCCCGGGGTGGGGACCGCGCCCGTTGCTTGGGCCCGTCATCGTTGCTTGCAACTTTAATTATTTTTTTTTTTTTTCTTTTTATTATTTTTCTTTCAATCATCCGGGCACTTTCGGCCCTCTTAACATACTCAAAAACTCACCAAAATTTGCACACAGATTGGAATCTGCGGCCAACAGGTCCTCAGTGGGGCTCGGCCCCGGGCGTCGCACACGCCCCGCACAGCGCCCCCTAGAGAGTCTTGCCTTATAGCTCAGACACACTTGCACGTATACTTATAAAACTCGGTGTACATTTAGATCTCATCAAACTAAACAAGTTTCGCGCTGCATGTCATTAGGTCTAATCAACAGGAAGTGAGTTATTTTGAGTTGTTTGCAAAACGCACCCAATGGAATGTGATAAACTCCTCCTAGGAAATTTTTCCAATTCGCACCAAACCAGCTAAATATGATCGAAACAAGTTGCCGATGCAAAATTGCAGAGATCTTTTTGATACCTCGAACGATTCGGCCGTGGCGACGCTTTAAAATTATGGCGAATAAAATGAAACAGGAAGTGGCTAATAACTTCTGTGTACATTAAGTTATGCACATGAAACTTCACAGGTATGTTAAGAGTAGGAAGCTGATCACATCATATGACGATCATGAGTCTATGTCATAGCGCCACCAAGTGGCAGCAGGAAGTGTGTCACTTTTGGAAATCAGTAATATTTTGTCCTTTACTTTCACCTGATTTGGTTCAAAATCAGTCAGAATAATGAAAAGACATGGGTAATTTGAAATCATGGAGGATTTTTTTTCTAATTTGAATCGTGTTGCTATGGTGACGATTTAACTCAAGAAAAAATCGAAGACAACTATTTTTCTCATATCTTACGAGTGGAAAGACCTACGGGTCCCAAATTGTATGGGTGTAGACTCTCACTGATTGTGAGGAAGCCCTGAGAGCCTGGAGCCCGGGCGTGGCACAGGGCCTGTACAGCGCCCCCTGGAACTTTGTAAAGTTTCAGCTGCATAACTCATATCCACTTTCACATATATGAATGAGACCCAGTATAAATTTAGATCTCATTGAGATGAACAACTTGCATACCCCATGTCATGGAATCCGCTGAACAGGAAGTCAGTTATTTGGCGTTGTTTGAGAAACGCACCCATTGGAATGTGATCTACTACTCTTACAGGATTAATAGGTTTTTGAACAAACAGGGTCTAATACCATCTCAAGACATTGAGGATGTAATATTGTGAAGGGCTGGTTGATATCTTAAACGGGTCGGCCGTGGCGAGCCCTTAAACCTACGGCGAATAACAGGAAACAGGAAGTGGCTAATAACTTCTGTATAAATTGAGTGACGTTCATCAAACCTCAGCAGTAGGTTAAGAGAAGAAACCTGCTCACAGTGACATGGGTCCCGTGAGTCTCAGTCATAGCGCCACCAACTGGCAGCAGAAAGTGTCTACTTTTAGAAATTAAATTCTTTTGTGACTAATTTTCAGCAAATTGGCTTCAAAATCAGGCACAATAATTGGAAGACACGGCTGATGTCACACTGTAAAGGACTTTTTGATACGTTGAATAGTGTTGATATGGCAACATATAATTTTGAGCAAATATAAGATACTTATATCCACCAAGTGGAAAGTCCTAATGTGCCCAAACATTTTAGGTAGAAGGAACAACTGCTTCTGAGTAGATTTCTTGAGTTTCATGTTTTTGTGATGCTCATACAGCTCCCAACAATTTTTACAGTATATTTATCAGCCTTGGTCTGAACTGTGTCCACTGACTCCTGCAGTAATAAAATATGTCCAGTAGATGGCAGTAGTAGGCAGTTATTCTGCAGTCAGGTCTTTCCCCTTTTCCTTTACTATGCCTTCATGTTTACTATTTCAACATATGCAGAAATTATAAAAAATAAACAATACAAACATTTAAATTGCCCACTGTACAACATACACACACACATTATATGTGACATCACATTCAGGAACATCCTTAAACTTACACCGATAAATTATTTATCACACACATCACTAATGTTCACACACAGACTCACACACCATACACACAAACATCTACAAACAAACACACACACACACACCATATACACAAACTCACACAAGCACATTTACTCGTCACACACAGACTGACACATCTACATGTCACACACCTCTCTCCCTCACTCTCTCTCTCTCTCTCTCACACACACACACACACACACACACACACACACACACACACACACACACACACACACACACACACACAGGACAAGCCAAAGACTGATCCAGCATCAGCATCAAATAAAACCCATTGCGTGTCATACTCAAACTTGACCTCACATCACATCACTGTCACACACCTCTCTCCCTCACTCTCACACACACATCACACATTTTGATATCTCAAACGTATCAGCCGTGATAATGTCTTAAACTTACACCCAACAATTATTAATAACACACACATCACTAATATTAACACACAGATGCAGACACCATACACACAAACATGCACAAACACAAGCACACATCACTAATGTTAACACACTAAATAAACACACACACAAACACAAAGATATCTCACACACATGCATGCACACACACAAACAAGTACACTCGTACATCACACACATGCACACACATTATAACATCACAAATTGTAACACTCACACACTCACATCTCTGTCTCACACACCCTCACGCAGAAACACACACACCCATTAACAAGTCACATATCTTAAACATACTAACACACACTACTGTTAACACAGACTTACACACCACACACACACTCATTATATTCAGTGACACAGACAGTGACATCACATTCAGGAACATCCTTAAACTTACACCGATAAATTATTCATAACACACATCACCAATATTAACACACAGACTTACACACACACACACACACACACACACACACACACACACACACACACACACACACACACACACACACACCATATACACAAACTCACACAAGCACATTTACTCGTCACACACAGACTGACACATCTACATGTCACACACCTCTCTCCCTGACTCTCTCTCACACACACACACACACACACACACATCACATCACATCACTGTCACACACCTCTCTCCCTCACTCTCACACACACATCACACATTTTGATATCTCAAACGGGTCAGCCGTGATAATGTCTTAAACTTACACACAACAATTATTAATCACACACAAATCACTAATATTTGAACACACCATACACACAAACATGCACAAACACAAGCACACATCACTAATGTTAACACACTAAATAAACACACACACAGAAACACACACACACACACACAAAAAAACACCTCTCACACACACGCACACACATGCATGCACACACAAACAAATACACTCGTACAATACACAAATGAGCACCTACATACTCACACATTATAACATCACAAATTATAACACTCACACACTCACATCTCTGTCTCACACACCCTCACGCAGAAACACACACATCCACTAACAAGTCACATGTCTTAGACATACTAACACACACATCACTAATGTTAACACACAGACTCACACACCACACACACAAACACGCAAAAACACATTTACTCATCAGAGACAGACTGACACATTAACTAGTCACACACACACACACACACACACACACACACACACACACACATATTTAGGGCCCAAACTGATATTAGCCCAGTATGATGTGTGACGTTCGGTGTGCAAGTTCTGCGGTGCAACCGGGTGCCAATGACTTTTTCGAGGTTTTGACACACTCGAATAACACGCAGGTTGTGCGGTGCGCCCGGGGTGGGGACCGCGCCCGTTGCTTGGGCCCGTCATCGTTGCTTGCAACTTTAATTAAGAATTATAATTAAAATTGATTATCTATATTTTTATATACTGCAAATATATTATAGCTTTTATATAACAGCAGGTTGTGTGGTATGGGTGTCCTAGGTTTACTGTCCTAGGTCATACTCAAATCTTAGTATCATTAGTGAAATTTCCTTTCAGGACAGAATACAGTGGAGTAAAAATATTCAGCCCCTTCATGATTCACACAAAATCAAACAGAAAACAAAGGCAAAGTCACAAAATATACAAAATCCAACTTTTAAATAGTAATTATATTTATTGAAGGTCAATTATTTTTATTTTTACATCAAACCTATTTTTACACCAAACCTAATTGTCATTTTGCTTCAATAAAAACAACTATTTATAAATTGATGTTTGCTTAAGTTGCCTTATTTTATGTTAAAGTTTTTTGAAGATCCGAGTTGCACACCAAAAGACAAGAAATCAGGAAGAGGTTGAATAGTATTTCAGATCACTGTTTAATTCAGGGATAATATAAAAATTAAATTAAAGCTAAATTAAGAGAACTAAGAACTTATCCCTGAGCATCAGCAGCAGTGATCACAACAAAAATACGCCTGTTTATAAAATAAAATTGTATCAAGAGAGATTCTGAAGTCTGTTAGTCTGTACTGTAAGTGACATGCTAATGAAATAAGATAAAGGAGCAGAGTTGACTCATCTAGAGAGGAATGGAGGCAAGATTAAGCAAGCAGAATGATGCATTAGATTTAAAGATAAGTACAGAAATATAGTTTGGCACCATTCCCCAGGTGTTTTAAAAAGCTTTTTTTTTTTTTTGTTAAAATGAGACATATATTTCACTAATTTATTAATTGTAGAAGCTGGTAAAAGTATCACAGAGTTTAACTGAACAAAAGACATTGAAGTATTAACAGTAAATAGAATTTTGGGTATGAAATGTTTGGATGAGAATTCCATTGATTACAGTGAAAAATAAACTTCCTGGCCAAAAAAAAATAAAACACCACTGGAGATTTGAATATTTCAAGCACGGCTTGAATTCTCTTGGCCATGGAGTTCACCAGAGCTTCACAGGTTGCCACTGGAATCCTCTTCCACTCCTCCATCACAACATAACAGAGGTGGTGGACATTTGACACCTTGTGCTCCTCCACCTTCCTTTTCAGGATGCCCCAGAGGTGTTCCATGGGATTTAGATCTGGAGACATGCTTGGCCAGTCCATCATCATTACCCTCAGCCTCTTTAGCAAACCAATGGTCATCTTGGAGGTGTGTTTGGGGTCATTATCATGCTGGAACACTGCTCTGCGGCCCAGTTTCCGGAGGGAGGGGATCATGCCCTGCTTCAGTATGTCACAGTACATGTTAGAATACATGTTTCCCTCAATGAACTGTAGCTCCCCAATGCCAGCAGCACTCATGCAGTCCCAGATCATGACACTCCCACCACCATGTTTGACGGTAGGCAAGAAACACTTGTCTTTGTACTCCTCACCTGGTTGCCGCCACACACGCTTGACACCAACTGAACCAAATAAGTTTATCTTGGTCTCATCAGACCACAGGATATGGTTCCAGTAATCCTGGTCCTTAGTTTGCATGTCTGCAGCAAATTGTTTGCGAGCTTTCTTGTGCATCATCTTTAGAAGAGGCTTCCTTCTAGGATAACAACCATCCAGAGCAATTTGATGCAGTGTGCGGCGTACGGTCTGAGCACTGACAGGCTGACCTTCCATCCCTTCAATCTCTGCAGCAATGCTGGACGCACTCATCCATCTGTTTTCCAAAGCCAATCTTTGGATCTGACGCTGAGAACGTGTCGGCTTCTTTGGCCGACCATGGCGAGGCCTGTTCTGAGAAGAACCTGTCCTCTTAAAGCCCTGGATGGTCTTGGCCACTGTGCTGCAGCACAGTGACAGAGTGTTGGCTATCTTCTTATAGCCTAGGCCATCTTTATGTAAAGCAACAATTCGTTTTTTCAGGTCTTGCCATGAGGTGCCATGTTGAACTTTCACTGGCCAGGTTGAGAGAGTGGAAGAGCCTTTATACCAAATTTAACTCATCTGGTGACACCTGAGACAGTGTAACACTAATGAGTCACATGACAAAGGGGAAGGAAAATTACTAATTGTGCTCAGTTTGTACATTTTCACTTAGGGGTGTACTCACTTTTCTTGCCAATGGTTCACCTATTATTGGATGTATCTTTAGTTATTTTGAGGGGACAATAAATTTACACTGCTATATAAACTTTACACTGACTACTTTTCATTGTGTTAAAGAGTCATTTATGTAGTGTTGTCCTATGAAAAGATATAACCAAATATTTGCAGAGATGTGAGGGGTGTACTCACTTTTGTGACATACTATATTCTGTATGTCATGCAAGAATATATATAAAACTCACTGCATAAATACTGGCTAAAGTTTATATCTGTATTCTTTAGTTATGCCCAAACGTATATTATCCACTTGGAGACAGGACTTTTTATGTCTCATTAATTTCATGCCTGAGACTTTCCAGGATTACTCTTCCATCTCAGCTTTTACAAGCTGAGCTAAAAAAAAAAAGATCAATACTTCCTCCTCTAGCTAGTGTTTTTCCCTATCTAAATTCTACTTTCCTTTTTTTTTGTAAAAATGTATTTTGTGAAGTTGCCTGCTGATGTTGGGTTTATATGAATAATAATAATAATAATCAATGTTTGTTTTGTCTGATCCTCTCAGTGGTGCGTTGCCATGTCCTTCCTCACATCCAGCATGGTACATACATCTGTAGCAAGAGCTTTTCGGTTTACTCGAGGTGTGACTATTCGTGCTTTCAAGGCTACCAGATTGAAGGGGACCGATATCGTGTTTGCCAGGAAGAGGGCCGCTGGAGTGGTGCAGAACCTACTTGTGCCGGTACACATTGTTTGATAGTTTTACCATTTTATGCTGTTAGGCTAAAATTTAATTCCTAAATACATTTTTAAAACCTTCATTAAATTGTGTACGAAGAATTTGTACTTATAACAATATAGCTAACAAATAAGATCTGAATAAGGATTTGGATAATAATATTTGGGTGTTAAAATCAATAAATCCATTGTAAAGTAGTGAACAGGTTAGCAAGGTTAAATTGGATATTATCCTTATATAATTCAGTAGTACATTATGATATATGGAAATAAAGGACTTGGTTAAGCAGTCGTTTCATATTAATGTCAAAAAGAAATTATTATATTTTACCTGTTGCCTAAGGCATGCTCAAAAAATTATCCAGGAAATGCGGGCATGTTTTTACATGTGATACATTTTCCTTCACGATAATAAATTGTTATTAATGTTGCAACAAACTTTAATTATTTCAGATCATGATCCCCCCAAACTGAAATGTCCTTTATCCAGAGTGAAGGTAGCAGAACCGGGAAAACTTACTGCCACAGTGTCCTGGGATCGTCCCACATCCACAGACACAGCTGACCGAACACTGCAGTATGTATGGCATACTTTCTTTCCTAAATTGAAACTCAGTGGCCATTAAACCTAAAGTTTTTTTTTTCTTTCCCAGGATTTTACGAAACGGACCAGAATCAGGTTCAGAATTTAGTGAGGGGCAGTATGTAATTCGCTACAAAGTCTATGACCAGGCCCGGAACATGGCCACCTGCAAGTTTACAGTCCAGGTTGAGGGTATTATTGCAGAACTGACAACCAGACACACATTTCAAGAACCAATATTTTCTTTAATGGTCTCTGTAAACTCTATTTAACATATTAGCTTTCTGCTATGGTTTCATCCTTCTCAGTCAGGAGATGTCCCATACCGAAGGCCCCTTTGCACGGATACCTGAGCTGCACATCTGACGGAAATAATTATGGAGCTACTTGTGACTACCACTGTGATGCTGGTTATGAGAGGAGTGGCACATCCACCCGAGTCTGCTTATTTAACCGTAGCTGGTCAGATGAAGCCCCGGAGTGCATGTGTGAGTGTGAAAATTGACCACTGATTAAATTACCAGGGAAAACAGAGACTTTGTAAAACAATGCTGAATGACTTCAAAATATGCAACAATCTTCTTCGAACAGTTGATATTGAGATGTGTCTGTTACTTATGCTCTTACTTAAGCCTTCATAATGGGTCTAATCAGAGGTTCTATAAATTGTTGATGTTTGAGGCTGATAAATCTAAATGAACTCCTCCTCTGCAGCAAAGCTAAGTTTTGGTCTTGTCTTCATGAGAGCCAGTTTCATCATGGTGCATGATGGCTTTTGCAAAAGCACTTAATACTGTTCTTGCAAGAACTTTTCCAGAACAGCTGACCATTGCGTCTTAAAAAACTTTTGACTGGTACTGTATGTGTTTTTGCTCATCCCCAGGGCAAACGCGCATTTACTTTGTAAACTGTTAATGCCTTTACATTAAAATAAACATTATTAGAACGCCACGTATACAGCAACGGGATATACTTTGAAGAAAAGTGTCCTCATTTGATTCATTTTGTTTCAGAGCACTTGTCTAAATGTAAAGCATTATTTACTAAAATGGTGACTTTATTAGTGATGCAGATCAAAACTGACATCAGGTCTGCTGGTGCCCTGCTTGACCAGTTCTACGAGAAGAGGAGACTCCTCATTGTGTCCACGCCAAGTCCAACTGACCAGTACTACAAACTTCAGAACATCATGCTCCAGGTCTTTTACTTCTAAGGCACCAATAACAATCTTTATAAATCTCAAATTCAACACATTCCTATTGGAAATCATCAATTCTTAATCTCTTAGAGCGCTGGATGTGGTCTGGATCTTCGGCATGTGACAGTGATTGAATTGATAGGAAATCCACCTCAAGAAGTTGGCCGGATTAAAGAACAAATTCTCGATGCCGAGGTCATAGAGGGTCTCAGGTTAGTTCTTAAAAACATATCTAGTATCACTGTTTTTCTCCTTGACTATTTCTCCATGACTATTAATTAAACAAAAAATGTGCACATTTCCTCCCAGTCAGTGGCATTGAAATGAAGCTCTGTTCTGCTTTTGTGTATGGCTTAATTGCAGGCAGGCGCTCCAGGTCACTCGATCATATTTCAACATGGTGTTGCTTGATGAACTTGGTGTGGACCGGGAACGTTTCATTGAACCCACCACCTCAGATGAACTCTACAATTATATTGAGGAGTACCTTCTCACAGAGGAGGAACGAGAAAGACTGCAGCTAACCCGAGACCTCTGTGACTGAGCCAGAAAAGATTAATTCCACATCAACACCAAGTGGGCCATGACCAGCAAAGCTATTCTGTGTGAAGTTTAGTGTTGTGTTCATAAATCGTGCAGAGGTCTATGTTGTGGCTTTTACCAAAAATACTGTCCTTTATGAGTTGAGTTTTTAGACAGAATAAATGCATTTCATAAACCTAAGTATGTTGTACATAACTCAGCTAACACAACAATAGTGCAAAAATTATATAATATTTATTAAGTGAATTGTATATAGCTGTTTTTAAAAGCCGTGCATTGTAGTCAGGACCTACAGTAGCCGAGCTTTGTGTCATTAGGCAGTAAGTAATTACAGCTTTGTATAACAAATTTAAGAATCTTCCAACTGTATTCATTCAGGAGGAATGTCATTAAAGAATTTTGTGCATCATTTTTGCATTATTTGTATAAAAAATTATATTCTCCATTATTATATATATAAATTCCTAATATTTATTATTATAATATTTATATTATTGTGATTTTACATAAAATAAGTATACATAAAAAGGAAATAGAAAATAAATGCCACAAAATTGCATCCATAAGCATAAATGCAGTCCATTTCTCAGGTTCAACTTTGGCACTCACTTTGTCTTTAGTGTGCACTGTTTATAATTTTGAAATCTGGAGTGTTATTTGAAGATCTGCAACGAACCCATGTGTTGTTTACTAATCCTGGTACATTGTCAACCTTTACATTAGTTTGCCCATGGAAGACCGCAGGGGGAGACTGCCCTCTGCCCATGAATCCGGGAATTGCATCATCTTCTGCCACAAAGATACTTCCTCTCCTGTTGAGTCAGCCACCCACTCCTTTTTCCCCTCCTTCAGTCGCACTGCAGACACAAACCAAATTCAAGCCATTATCTAATATTCTCTGTTATATTCTCTATTATTATATTCTCTGTAATGCAGCCAGTGTAACATAAAGTCCACCATACAGTTATGAGCAAAGATACTTTTGTAGCAATAACAAGATTCAGTAAGACGCTTTAATACAAGGTAATTACTAAGTTAAAGCAATATGTGTAATGTATCTGTAGATAAATTATTCTCCAAAGGTCTTTTGAAAATTGTTTAATCTGAATGATAAAGGAATTGTATAAAAACACACGTGTTTAGACATAGCCAGACACACACCTGACCCTGAGCTCAAACGCACTCCTCCCAGAAAATCATTGCTGGACATGGCCTCTCTGTCCCACACTGTGAGCTCTAGACACATGCCCTTCAGCTGCTCCAGGCACACATCTTTGTATACAAATGTATGGTCATAGTGTGGGTTTACCATCTTTTTCACTACTTGCGTCTTCTTCTTGGTTGACTTGCCTGCTGATGGCAGCAGGTATCTGCACAATGTCATTGTAAAGTAGGACAGTGGAAAAAAAATTACAAGCCAATTTAAAATGCAACTACATAAAATTAAATAAAGTGTTTGACTCAATGAATTTACTCTGATTACCCTTTCACAAACGAATCTGTTGTGCCTCCTGCTTTCATTGCACAAAGATTCCTCGCCTCCTTTATTAAAACATGGAGCTCTCCACCAACCTCGACTTTGGCCTTTTTGCCTGTGGATGAAGAAAAAAAAACTTAAAAATGAGTCTTCCTCAATACTTCTGAGATGTTTACTCTGCATCCTAAAATAAAAGTAAAATTCTTTCTGCATATTAAATAAACATGGACATAAAAATAATATATTTGGAAAGTCTAAAAGCCTCTCATTTTTTAGCTCTCATCTTTTAGCTTCAGAATTTGTTGACCATTTTATATGTGTATGCCATAACACATGACTCCGTTAGTGTCACTTTCATGCTGTCGTTTTTACTATTGCTATTTACACTGTTGTCAATTTGTCTGAACTGTTTTCTGTTCTAGCACCTAGGTGGTGGAATGAACTTCCTCTAGATGTCCATAAAGAGTCACTGGCAGTCTTTAAGCGACCCTGGAGCAGACAGGGTTAAAGGCCTTGATCAAGGAACACCCACCTTCCGATCAGTAACTCAGAGCACAGTAACACACAGAGCCACCACTGCCCCAGATTGTAGAAGTAATCTGCATGCCTAGTTGCTTGATTTTAAAAGTAAAACACCTGAATTCAATTATTTGGAATGACTGAATACGTTTGACAATATACAGTGGAACCTCGGATTGCGAGTGACTCGGTTTACGAGTGTTCCGCAAGACGAGCAAAGATTTTTAATAAATTTTGACTTGAAAAACGACTTTGACTTTGTCTTGGTTTACGAGTGCCGAGTTTTTTAACACCGACACACACAAACACACTCTCTCACCTTTAAACCCCCCCGGCTTCACACAGACGCACACACACTGCTCTACACAGAAACTCTGTCGCGATTCTTTTCAAAGGTAAGGTGCTGGTTCATTTGTTTTTTGTTTTTTTTTACTTTAAAGCAATGATTCCATTAGTCTGCGCTCACCTGAGTGTCATTAGAGAGATTTATTTTTTTCCCGTTAAAACAGTGTTTCCGTTGTGTGTGTGTTTGTTGTGAAACTTAAAAAGCGAGGTGGGGGGAGGGAGGAGGAGTTTTACTGTGTAAGACGAGGCGAGGGAAGGGGCTAATTCCACACACACACACACACACACACACACACACACACACACACACACACACACACACACACACACACACACAGCGCCTGCACGCACAAATGGAAACACTTCTCTGTTGAGATTTATTTTAAAGTAAAGTGCAGGTTAATTTGTTTTATTTTTACTTTATATATTGTATTCATTATTTTTCTGTATTTATTTTTTGGGGCTGTGGAACAAATTATTTGAGTTTTCATTATTTCTTATGAGAAGGTTTGATTTGGTTTACGAGTGTTTTGGAATATGAGCCCACTTCCTGAACGAATTATGCTCGTAATCCAATGTTCCACTGTAGTATGTTGGCATATATTATATACACAATTATATACACGCAAGGAAATTGTATTTCTATAGTGTTTTTGAGTTGTCTTCTGTGATGAATGATTTTATAATACTTTCATATATTTAATATAGTAAGAGAAGGAGACCACGGGGCAGAACAAGGACTAGATGGAGAGATTATATCTCCACACTGGCCTGGGAATGCCTTGGGATTCCCCAGTCAGAGTTAGCTGATGTGACTGGGGAAAGGGAAGTTTGGGGTTCCCTGCTGGAACTGCTACCCCCGCGACCCGATTTTGGATAAGCGGTTGAAGATGGATGGATGGATATTTAATATGTGACAAACAACTGAAGAAATAATGAGATGTGATATTTCAAGAAATATGAAAATTTATGGGTTTAATTGACAAATATTAAAAAATCACCATGTTCACACCACAAATTCTGACTTGTTCTGACTTGGCCACTCCAGAACATTTATGTTGTTGTCATTGCTTGACCACTCGTGCCATATTGCTTCGGGTCATTATCCTTTGGCAGGTGGAGATTGTGTGCTGACGCTACCAGGTTTTCATCAAGAATCTTGACATAGTCCTCTTTTTTTAATGATACCATCTATCTTAAGGTTACGTGTGGCAAGGTTATCACTGGCACAGGTAACCTTGTTACCCCCATAGCATGATGTGACCACCACCATGCTTGACCGTTGGGATCGTATTCTTAGGATTGAAGGCTTCACCTTTCTTATGTCAAACATACACAACATCCATATGTCCCAAGATCTCCTGTTTAGTCTCATCTGACCAGAGGATGAATGACCAGAAGTTCGAATCTCCATCTAGGTGACCCCTCGCAAAGACCGGACATGCATCCCAGTGTCTCTGGGTAAGGTGTGGTGCCTTTCTGGGTCGATGTCCATGGAGACCACCTCAATGTAGAATTTGATGAATGGTCTTGATACCCCTGCTTAGTTAAGGTCTATTAGAGCTTTGGTGGTGATACAAGGGTTGTTGTTTGCATCGCTGAGATCTTTCTAAGGGCTCTAGAGGATACTTTGCGCTTCCTACTACACCCATCCAGTTTTAACAGTATTGAACATCGTGAACTTTGTGATGATACTCTGTACTGTTGATACAGAGACATCTAGTTCTTTCAAAATTGCCCTTGCCTTTGGGCATTGACAACACGCATACAAAGATCATGGCTGAGTTGACTTGATCATGACTTTCTTCTTGGCCACTGTGACAGTGGCTGAGAATAATGACAGCTTTGCCCCCTTAATTATACTTTCCAGAGCAGGTGTTAACATCTAACATTATTAGGCCTTAATTGATTACACCTACTGTAATTTGATTATAGTCACTGTAATGTAAAACCATATGCACTTTCCCAAAAGAAGGAATTTTTTCTAAGATTGGTAATAGGGTATGATTAATTTTGAACAGGCTCAAAAAGAATCTTTGGCCATATCTATTGGTATACAAATGAAGTTTAGCCAACACATATGTGGGGTTGTGTATAGCATCTAATTAAAATTAAATTAAACGGAAATTTTGCCAAAAGTAGTTTTTATAAATTATAAAAATATAAAAGTATTGATTTGTCCAAGGGGCATGAATAAATTTGAGCATAGCTGTGTGTGTAATATATACATGTTGTTGTCTAAATTGACACTATCACAACTGTTTATTATAACACACGTGTGCGCCCGCATGTAAAGCAAAAGCAAGTCTCATTAGAGAGGTTAAAGATCCATTTTCTCTCTCTCTCTCTCTCTCTCTCTCTGTCAGCTGGCACTGCACTGCGCGCACCATTGGACACTTAACACACACACCACTCCTCTCCTCACCTTCACACCCACACCCACTGCTTTACACAAACACTGTTCTGTCATGATTCTTTTAAAGGTAAAGTGCAGGTTAATTTGTTTTATTTTTTACTTTACAGCAGTGATTGTTAGTATGCGCTCATTCGAGTGTCATTAGAGAGATTTCTTGTTAATTTTTTCCGATAAAACAGTGTTTCCGTTGTGTGCGCGAGCGTGTGTGAAACTCAAATAAGATAGGGTTACGGTGTAAGACAAGAAGAGGGAGGGCTTCATACACAGACACACACACAGACACACACACAGCGCCTGCGCGGACAAATGGAAACACTTATCTGTCAGGATTTATAAAGGATTTTAAAGGTAAAGTGCAGATTATTATTATAATTTTTTTTTGTTTATATTTCGTATGAATTATTTATGTATTTGAATTTTTTGGGCTGTGGAACGAATAATTTGAGTTTTCATTAGTTCCTATGGGAGAATACGATTTTGGTGTGTTTTGATATATATGCATTTGGAATGATTCGATTCAATTCAATTACGAATTATGTTCGTAATCCAAGGTTCCACTGTATATTTTTGGCAGATTATATAAGAGACACTTTGGCTAGAGGAAGCAACATGTGTACAACTGGCATCACTGACTTGAAATGAATTAGAGAACTGTACCTCGAGGCTTTTCCCCAGCTGCCTTCATCTCTGTGACATACTTTAGAGAAATCACCAGTTCTCCTTTATACTGGGAAAAAGCTGACAATGCCAAAGTGTTGCCTGTCTGCATACAGATCAAGAACAAATAACTACCATTTAAAACTGCTAAGATGAATCAGATGTACAACTTGTAATACTGAACAATATTTAAAATAACAAAAGCATGAGTGAACTGCAATGGATTAGAACATTCTACTACCTTTCCTCTGAGGGTCATACACTCATCTTGGCCGGATTCAATGTCATGGCAGTCCAACGGTATTTCTACCTCCCCGAGGAAAGCATTGTGCCCAAAACGGTCATAGTGCCAAACTGAGAGCTGAAGAGTACGAGACATCAGCTGTGTGCGACTGATGGAGTACTAGGAAAAAACATGGACAGGAACAAAACAGAGGAAAATAATCTACATTGATACAGCACCCATAGGATAAAGCAATTACTGATGATAAATGAATGAATGAATTAAATAATTAATGGAGAGGCAGGCCTTCCTAAGTGGCTGGTTTACAATGTGTAGATTCATAATAATAATTTTTAAAAAACTAGCATAAATGGTATGCATTTAGATAAAAAATGCAATTGTAAGAATCAGTATTTGTTACTGCATGCTGCACAGAGATAGAAGATGGAAGATAAAATATTTTCTTAGGAGGTACCAAAATACTGCAACATATGAGTAAAGCATTACTTTTAATGTCTCTTTATAGCTGGGGTTGATGGTGTTACGTTTGATAGCTGTTTTCTTCTTGCTCTGGCGAGACTTGTCTGGGAGGAGGTAGCTTTTGACATACCTGCAGTGGGAAAAAAAACAAACAAAAAAACAGCTGAACATCATCACTGTGTGGTTTATAAAACAGACAATTAGACTATTACTAACTTTGACCACATGTGCAACTGATCTTTTCCTCAGAATCGGCACTGTCTCATATTTGCACTTAGATGTGAAGGACAAACCACATCTTTTTTTTTTTATTCTGCAGAATTCAAAAGTTCCCATAAAAGAGTGGGAACACTGCATTGTGACACTATGCGCTCTGACACATCCTAGAAACTGGGATGTGCAAAAAAGAAGAACTTAACTGTTCGGTAACATACTTGTTAAAAAATAAAAATAGGTACACACTATTATTTTGTTGGAGCGCTAATGCAATGCCACAACATGTATTTCAGTCCAGAGTCACTTTAATATAGGAGGTCTCTGTTCTAACCATGTTAGAAACTATGTAACTATGTTGCACATGTGTCAGACCACTGCGTAAAGCCTTCTTCAGCACATCTCGAAGAATCTCTGTAGGGTTAAGGTCTGCAGAAAATGCGAAAATTATGCATCACGCTTCCTGAACCACTCTTGTACATATCTTGGAATATGACTGTGCCATCAGGGAAAAAAGAAATACTTTGGCAGTAAAACTTGGTCATTCAGTATATTTAGGTAGTCAGCTGACCTCTTTTGGGATCATTGCATTGCTTAACCTAGACCATAACCCCAGATTATAACACTGACCCCACAGGTTTGTACAGAAGGCACTCGACATTCTGGGTGCATCACTTCATCTGCCTCTCTTCTTATCATGATTCCCCAATCACTCTGGAACAAAGTCGGGGTAAATCGGGACTCATCAGACCACATGACCTTTCTCCAATGCCCCACTGTCCATTCTTTATGCTTCCTAGCAAATTGATGATTTGTAAAATTCTGATTAGCCTCACTAATATGTGGTTTCCTTAAGGCCACATCTGTTTACTTCCAATCCTGTGTGTGTATATGGGTGTGTGTGCGCGCCCGTGTGATGAAATGCTTATACTTTCATTATTAAACATTCCCATAAGTTACACCTTTGTTTTTTATGATTAGATCTCACCAGGTGTGTAGGTGATCTCTCTTTCACACTCATTTAGGATGTTTTCCGACCACATTTCCTCCATGAAGATGATGGTTCATTGCTATCCTCCTAAGTTTTAATAGTGCATTTTTTTCAGTTCTTATTTTAGTAGTTTCAGCAATCTCCTTAGTCGTTCTCTTTTATTGATGCAGGACAATAATTTGACCCTTCTGAAACAGTAGGATCTTCACCATGACCACAGGATATTTCTTCTGACATGGTTATTTAAGAAATGAGAAGCTACTCACTGCATCAGTAAGGGTTAAATAACTTGTTGCAAGCTGAACCATATTAAATCACTGCAGTCATTATCTAGTGGAAGGCCCCTTATTATCCATGTAGTTAAATCTATGTGCTGACTTTTTTTGGCCAGTTAATGTATTTGAGTAGTGTGTGAAATCTTTAGCAGTGAACACTTACGGGTTGCACTTCTTTTTGGCAGTGTCAGCATAAGACAGCCCTCTGCACTCTTTGATCAAAACAGAGAGACTCTGTGTTTTCTCATCATATTGGAGGGAGAAGACAATGTCTCCACTGACGTCAACAACATAGTAATCTCCTGCTTCACTGTACACACTCATCATACTACCAAGAGAGCTCTGTAACAATGCAAAGACATTCATAAAGTTAAAGAGTTGGTGCTCATATAAAATTTATTACAAAAATGGTAAAATATAAAAGTTGTTCAATTAACAATTAACAAGACATTTTACACTTGAGCCACGCAGACTGGTACTGCCATCACCAACAGCCTTTCTGTGAATGCTGACCAGGTTATCAATGTCCTCTTCCTCCTCCTCTTCATCCTACAGAATTATGCCACCAGACAGACTGCATGCCAAAGCAATATTTTTGAGGAATTCCATGATGCTATATAGTCAGTCAGAAAACAAAACTCACCATGTTTAGACCTGGAACTGACTTGCTTCTGTCTCCCATGGAGACTGTGTTCTCGTTCCCGTCACTGCGTACGTCCATCACAGAGGCTGGCTTAAAATCTGAGAAAAAACAAAACAAAACAAAAAACAGTACATCCTAAACATTTCAGCTCTTACCTTCTTAGCAATAAACTAAATGGATCCTTTTTGAAAAGTTTGAAGACAAACAAGAGTTAACAGATCATCTTAACTCAATCCACTTTGAATACAGGTTTATAACCAGTAACCTAGTAACTTAAATTCTTTATCATAACACCTTTATCACCCTTACAGTCATTTTGACGTTTTCTACTATGCATCATATAACAGTTTGTTGTTGTTGTTTTTTTAAATAAACTGGATATGATAACGTCATGTTTTTGGACTTATTATTATTTATCCATGAATGCTTGTAGGTGAAATGATCAGATGCTCTCTGTTAAACTAAGCAGTCCACTGCCCAGTAATAAAAACTACCAGTTTTTGGCCAGTTCAAGTAAAAAATATATTTTACTGAGGGTATTAATAAAGCTACAGCACTTTTAGAATCTTTTATGATTTTTAACTGCAAGTAACTGTAAAATAACTGTAAAATGTACAATTTATTCAAATGGTCCAAGTTAGCAACCCTAATTAAGGCTGTAAATGCAAAACATTACCTGATATTTTGTGCACTCTTCTAACACTCTTTTTGAAAATGCCATCATCATCATTCAAGGACTCCTGATTAATATTAATTTGGTGAACTAAAGATGACTTGAAAATGAAAAAAAAAAAAAGATTATGTTGGCAGTCACGCAGATAAAGAGACAAGATGAAAACAAATACATTTCAGTAATATCAGACAGAACCACAGTGCTGTGGACATTTAGGAGTACTAATTGCATAGATGGAAAAAGTGATGTATATTTATCCACTTACAGTTTCGGTGTCAACAGAGGATGCGGAAGGACTGTGGGTTTTACTGGAAGGGGACACAATTGACTCAGTCCCACTCAATGTAGTAACCACCTCGTTCCTAAAGACAAATGAATTTCTGTTCATGTATGTGGTTAAAACAATTACACTGAATTTTCTTGCCCAGTAGTTAAGTAAACCTGCACCTCTGTGTTGAAGGAGTAGTGGAGTTTTCAGCAAGGCTACAGCTGAGGCTAGCCTTCTCTGCCAAGTCTGTATCACTCTGCTCCAGATGACCACTGGATTGGCTGAGAGTAACACTGCTGAAATGTATTCTTTATTTCAGACAATTGAAATTATACATGCACATGTTTTAATTTTTATGAAAACATTTACTGTATATTGTGTTTATGATGAAAAGATGAACATGAGAGAAATCAAAACAGCAGCTATTATATTCTGATATCTATATCTAAATGTGTTAAACCGAGAACATGGCGCATTTCTGTTTAAACAAACAAACATACATACATACACACATATCTATCTCTCTCTCTCTCTCTCTCTCTCTCTCTCTCTATATATATATATATATATAAATAAAATTAATCATGACTGTCAATTGTTTGTTGTTGCCCAGATTTGCTCTGTCATTTTGAGGTTTCTAACAGTTAATAGCCTGATAATGAAGATAGTGAAGTTAATGAAGATTTTAAACCCTAGGTATCTCCTGTGAAAACAGTATCTGCTGTTAAAAAGAATAAACCAACTTGAAGTTCAAAGAGCTTTCCAAATTTCAATTCCAAAGCTGAGAAGGAGTAACGAGAGCCACCAAACAAGCATTTTGCATAACCAGGGCCTGTATTCATAAAGCTTCTTAAGCCCAAAATTTGCTCCTAGTGACGAAATTCTAAGAAAATTCTCAGAATTATGACATTCTTAAAATTTCCGCTTAAATTTAGGATTAAATCTTAGTTAAGATAAAAATGATTCACAAAACATCTTAGGCCTAAAAACAGCTCCTAAGGTAAAAATTGTTAAGAATAGAGAGGAGGACTTTTAAGAGGCTTAAGAGTTTCTATAGCACAGGACAAAATGGCGGAAAGATTAAAAATTCTCCAAACACTGAACGCAAAGCTAAAAGTAAACATTGCTCTTCTGTCCAATCTGGTTTTATTGTTGATTTACTTCCTACCATCTCTCTTGGATTGTTGGCTACATACCATCCAAAAGTACAACTTAAATAGACTGTCCTGCAATCATGTACATTGGTAAAAGCTGAGACATTTTGCTCCCATCAATCTGAAATGGATTGCAAGTAGTAAAATCAGTATGGTAAATAAATGTAAGAACTTAAATATAGTAACTAATGTGTGGAAATTGGTTCACATTTTCAACATTTGGCTGTTTTAATTCACTTTAAGACATTTAGCCTATAACAAACTTTGCATGATGTAGCCTGTAGTCATAATTATGCAATTTCATTATATACAAACATTATGATTTCACTGTCTGTTCTATTATCATATAGTCTATTTTCACAAAGAGCACATTTCAAGATCTTTGCAGAGGTCAGAGGTTATTTTTTATCAACCAATCACAGTCCTTGAATTGCTGCATCATCCCTAGCAACCAGGTCAACCACACCTCCTCACTAAGATAAATGTTTTTGTACTTTCCTTACTCAGAGTTGCTCGAAGAAGTTTTCTAAATCACTTTTAGTCTAAGACTCCCAGCTAGGACTTTTTAGGCTAAGATAGAAGCTCTCTTAGAGAATTCTAAGAAGCTTTGTGAATACGGGCCCAGTGCTACAATTTGGAACTTACTGAAAGAAAGAAAAAAAGGTGCACCAAATCTAATAATGAAAAACTTGTGAAAGCTGTAAAAAAAAAAAAAAAAAGAAAGAAAGAAAAACAGTCAGTGAATTAAAAAAAAAATCAACAACCTCCACAGGGAAGAAAGTGAAAGTATCACAATTCACAGGTAGCTCATTGGTCAAGCATGGTAGTATCGTTGCTTGAGCTTTCATGGCTGCTACTGGATTGGGCTCACTTTACCTCATCTTTATTGATGATGTAACTCATGAAGATAAGAGCAAAAACTGAGACAGAAACAGAAGGGACTTCTTCAGGGGGGAAAGTGGAAGGTTTTAGACTGGCCATGTCAATCACCTGACCTTAACCCAACTAAGCAGCATTTCAGCATATTAATGCAGTTACAAGCAAGGGATATGCCACTTCAATATAAAATCTGCTCACTTAACCACTTGTGTGGTCTGTAGAATGTTCTAAGTTGTTTAAACGCATCCCCAAATGCTGTGACCAAAACATTTCACTATATTTTGGGTGATATTTACGGTATGCCCTGCATTAGTTTGTACCACATAAACACTTTGAAACTCACCCAAACACAATATCTTGATCTAGGTACAGTACAAGCCTACGATAAATCTATCAAGCAACAAACAAACTTCATTTCTAGCCACTGTTCTGTACTGTCCCAATTATGCAGAGCACTTGAAATATGCATCTTCCGCACCTCTTTTTGGAGTCTTAGTCATTGTGTTGTCCTCACTGTTGCTTCCCTCATCAGTCTCAGTTTTGTTTTCGCGTTAAGTGTTATTATCTACAGTAGGTAATCATTTACCAATCACAGTTCCAGTGAAGTGTCTTTTGTTTAAAAACAGTAATTGTTTAAAAAATTCTTGAAGGAAAATTATCAGGCAGTAATTTCCTCAAGCCAATACCTTTCATCTGGTGAATCAGAAATATTTATTACTCTTATTTATTTCAGTGTGTTGTTTCCATTTACTGTGATAAAAATCAGTTTTCTATCCATTAACGAGTGGAACTCAAAATCTTCTCAACACAAAAATAGACAGACAGTTGTTAAATTGTTAGTCTGCAAGTCAGGTATTGGATGTAAAATTATATAAAACTGCCACAGTTGAATTAATTCTTAATGTTGATATGGTTTAAAAATTAACTATTATGTATAACTTCCAGAAAAACCAGTTAGACTAGCTGTAACAATAACAACAAAAAATTTAAACCACAAAATGCCTTGGTAAGATTAATTGGAACTACAACAGGAAGCAATCATGGGGGAAAAAAATAAATACAAAAACCACAAAAAAACTTTTTGGACATTAAAAATAAAATACATTTAAAAAACCTTGGGGCAAGACAACCATCAGGAGGTTTGAATTCCATACAAGTAAACTGAATTCTCCCCACCACCGCACTCTCAGAAAAAAAAGGTATACAGTGGTACAAATGATGTTCCTCAAAGAACAGTTTTATACCTTTTCGATAGATGTACCCTTAATGGCATGGAAAAGATCATACATGATAATACAATTTGTTATTACCTTTTAAGGTACAATTGAATTGAAGGTACATAATTGTTCTAACATCAAGGGTACAGTAACAACTGATTACTCCATTTTTTAAATTACATGTGCAGATAGCATACACTATGAACAAAACAGATTTCCACATCAAAATAAGAAGCAACATTTACATTTTCTAATAATTGGCTTAAATATTAATGATAATATATAAATAAAACTACTGGACAAATATTATGTACATCTACAGTAAAACATATATTGTGATATTTGTAAAAACAAATACTTCTAGAACCTTTTTTATTGTTTTTTTTTGTAGCCAATGATAAATACATTAGGTCAACATTTGTAGCTACCAATGCAATTTAAATCTCATTACAGTGTTTTTGATGCTTTTCATTTCATTTCTACTCAGAAAGATATTTATTGTGTAAATACAATGGTGTTTTGTGAAAAGTGGGTTAAATTTAACTAAAAAGTTTAAACTGTATTCTGAACAGTTTGTGAAAAAGTAATATTGTAGATGGAAATTTGTATATTATATATTGTACCATTTTAGTTTGACTATTTTGTGAAAGTTTTTTAGCTAATGGAAGTAATACAAAAATATTTGTTTATTGCAGACCTGAAAGATGTATTTTTTTCTGATATTTTTTTTCTGATAATATAAGATAGTTTTAGACATTTTTTGAACTGATAATCAATTGATTGAATGTCTTATTCAATAGGAAAATCACTCCTTTATAGTTCCCAAAGGAACAAATTAGACACCATTAAGGTACAAAAGGGCTCGTCACTGGAGTGGTCCCTTTAAGGACAAGATTTGTACCTTTGATTAAGGTACAATAATGTACCAGCAAGTTTATAAAACAAAAAGATACATTTTGGTTGTCCATGGTACAAATAATATCCTTGATGGTACAAATTTGTTTTTTTATATTAAGGTACAATCCTGTGCCCTTGAAAGGTACTGCCCCAGTGACAATTGTTTGTACCTTCATTAGTACAAAATTGTACTTTTATTTCAGAGTGCATACTGAAAGCAATAAGATATTGAGCTTAAACATTCATCCAAATCAGTACAGAAATCGCTGCCAAACCCATAACCAGTGCTCTGCAAAGGCCATTGTAGTATTTGGATGTGGTCCCTGATAAAAATGAATACAAAAGTATAGTCCACAAACCCAAACAGGAACTTGAAACTGCATGGAGCATTGAGCTGTGTTCCAAGATTCTTAAAAAATATCCTTCACAGTATCAGGCACAAAGTTATCACTATTCCCTTCTTCAGTATTAATAAGGTGCAGACAATTGTAAAATACAAGTGGTTTCCATCAGAAATACATTAATTTGAGAACATATCTTTAAAAATGTGCAGGATTCACATTTATAATCCAAATTACCATTTATTAAATAGTATTCATAAAGCATGCCATTATATATTTTAGGAGATTTTGTATATGTATTTTTTTTAATGTTTAACTAGTTAATTTATTCATAATTAAATTTTCTTTTTAGAGTATGGGTAGGTTTTGTAAACACTGGTTATAAAATACGAATAATATTGGGTCCGAATGTGCCAAAGCAGTAGTGCAATATCCAACGTGCAATGAGCCAACATGGCTGCAGGTTTTTGATCGAGCTGGAGCCACACCTGATTCCAACTGATTAAAAACAGGTTTGGTTTTTGGTTGAAATTAAACCTGCAGCCATACCAGCTATTTTGTGATATGACTCCAATGCTATAGGGAACAAATCAGGGTATTTATAAAAATAAATAGATCCAGCTACAAAATTTGAATATTGAACATTTCAAATTAAACAGAGATCACTGTAGAGTTAATTTCATTTGTTTATTTTGGCCAGTTTTTATCCTGCAGATAATCTAAACATTACTAACTAAATTATGACTATGTCCTGAAGCTTTCTTTTTCAGAAAGCATTGTTATTTAATAATGGCATCTTATATATATTAAAAACATGTCCAAATCTTCACCTTGTGGACTTACCTTTTGTTTTCCACAGCAAGATCCTTCAGTCTGGGCTTTGGTACTGGTAAAGTTTGGCTGGAGTTTAACTCTGGACTGTTCAACAGCACCTCCCCTGCAGTTTCACGCTTCTTTGCTGGGATGGCATAATGCCAATTGAAGAATAGGAAATTATTAGACTTTGCTCATTTTTATTTAATTTTTTTTTTTTATGAGTAAAACATTAAATAAGTGCATCTTTTCCTACTATCTACTAAACTGATTTTTCTCAAGACTAAATATTACGATTCACTTTTTCAAGGTCTAGCTCTAAAACAGTTAAAGTACACTCAGTTGTCTGCTATCTGTTTCCTGCACTTACTTGGGGGCCGCTTCCTGAGTGAGGCTCTCACTATGTCATGTCCAGGACTTGTGGAAAAACGGTTAACCCTCTGGTCATAGAACCAGTCGCCTGTACACTTCTTTAGGTCTCTATAAAGGAACACCAAAAAAAGTATTTTTTTTAAATTAACCTTTAACCTGTTCCATTAAAACAAATGAGGTAATTTTCCAGTCCTCCATTGCTCTGAGATCAGAGAAACGCATTACATGTTTATACTCACGTCTCTTTGGCACACACATTGCACAGCCAGAACCCTTTGGCTTGCACAGTGCGACAGTTTCGGCACACTTTGTGTTTGCACACTGGACATTGGCTGGAGTTGGCAGCTAGACGACCCAGGGGCTCCTGACAGCGTCCACAGCTGTTCTCATTGTATTTGCCACTGCTGCGCTTTGCTCCCTTCCTTCTGATGTCTAACAACTCTGCTTTAAGTCTCCTGTAGACCAAAAGTAGAATTGATTTAAAGCAGTTAGGTCCATCACACTACAGTCGATGCCTTTCTAAAAACATTTCTCCACCCAGGACCAGAATGGTTGGTGTTTTACTTACAAAACCTTACAAAAATGTAACTTAAATTAAAATACACACTGTGGAAATCCCAGAAACAATGACAATCCAACACACTTGCTAAACAATTATAGCTGAAGTTAAAGGAATCACAAGGTTTTTAAAATATTTAAGTTACAAAACAATATTCACACCGATTCATGCATAGTAATGGCCAATTCTAGTGGACGGCACATTTCTCCACATTTCCACCTCTTTGCTGTTTTTGCCCACTGTATATTTTGACCCAATTTTATGCACATATTAACATTTAATTTACTATTAGTAATATTGATATTATTAATTTATAATTATTCACTACAGCACAATTTAAAAAGTAATTTCTATATATTTGATACATTTTTGTATTTACTTTAGGAGAAGAAGAATTACCTAAAGATGTAAGTGTGTAAAAAAAATTACTAAAAATGTAACCACCTAAAAAACAAAACAAAAAAAAAACAACATTTTCTTTCCCACATTTATGCAAGTTTGTAAGGCCTTGCGATTCCTTAGTACATCAGCCTGAGAAAATGTAGTTAAAAATTCAGTACTCACTTTACCCGATGTTCCTCTAACCGTCTCAGCTCTTTGTCCCGATGCAGCACCTCTAAAATAAGCTCCCTCTCCGAGTCAGTCAAGAAAGACGTGTTGATGGTCTCCATGGTTTGCACCATATCAACCTGCCTAAGCTTCCTGTTATTGCACCAACACCTGGGGCTGTTTAATTAAGTTACACAAAAGACAGACAGCCAGGTAGAATCACAGAACAATTAACTGACTTAACCATAGGTAGCTTGTATATACAACTGGATGAAATCTTGAAGTGAAGAACCAGTTATTTTGTGATTATTTCTTTATTGAACCTAGTAGGTCTATTTGGCTGCAGCAACAAAAGAAGGGTTGCTGTTTAAAATTGTTCTGTGGGATATCTATTGATCCGTCCTTGTTTACACTGATGTAATCCTGATGATATAAAACACACATGGAACTAACTAAGGCAGAAGATAACAGTCAGGCTTTGTGTAATGAGTCGAGTTTTCTGATCTGTAATAAAACTTGGGCTTTACATAATGGACTACTTCACTTTATACTGTACATCCTACTGGGGGAAATCTGAGGCCCAAGCAATACACTAATGGTTACTTACCACCATCTTTTGTCACAGAGAATGAGAATAAATATGGAAAATTGCTCAGAGATGTATTATGCAATAAAAATAGGTCCAACAAATATCTAATTAATATCTAACCCTTCTAAGGTAAACAGTTTTCCATTGTATTAATGACGGTGCACCACCTGTAGGTTACATTAAACTTTAGCATAATGTTTCAGCTCCAGATTAAAAGTTAATTTAGATAAAAGAAAAAAGAAACCAGGGAGATTTTGTGAAAATTTACAATGGTGTGAATTGTGATTGTCATACTTACTATTATTTTAAATGTAAGATCCTTTTCCCCCACGAAATGTTCCTACTTTAAAAAGGCAGGAAAGATTGCCTGAAGGTTAAAAAAACAGACAGAATTTACCTGTCAGCACACCTGTCGCTGTAAGTTGGAGAGGCGAGGTTTAGTTAGTATTCCTTGCCTTTTAGTGTTTTCTCTTCTATTTTCGGGTTTGTTGGAAAAGCTCCGACACTAATGCCTAAAGTCAACAAAATATCACTAACGTCAACAGAAATGACATGCACCACTTTGCACAAGCAGTGTGACCGAGTGCGCATGTGCATCTTAGTGATTATACAAATAGTGGAGGCCCATGATGTTTGAGAAAAGGGCAGATACTTGGACACGGAGTAGAACTGATAGAGAGAAGTTCTGTTCTCAGTTTTTTTTTTTAAAGTACTTTATGCATTTGGCTGTACAACTGTACAAAGTATGCATTTGGTTCGCAAACTCACAGGACATTTACATACTGTGGTTATAAATGTCAAATGGGTTAAAAGTCAGCAAGTTCTCACAGACCTGGCATGAGACCGGACTCGAACTTCAACTAGGTCTGAAAATAACACCCTTTAAATGTCTGTCTATATGAATATAACTGTTGAAGAGAAATTCCAGGCAGTGCCGTGTAAGGAGAAAAGGAAAAGCAAACATCCCGGAGTTCCCACCCTGTAAAGACACAACTTCGGGTGGAGTTCTTTGGTTAACATTTATTTAATGATGTCGCTTGTTTTGGTTAATAATCACCGGCGCCTCTTAATCATACACACTGTTTTGAGCTTCAGTAACCAAAGCGTCAGGAAGCGACACACATAAACCACTAGCCGTTAGAATAATTGATAGAAACTGGTTTGGGGGACGAACAGATATCCTATAACACAATTAACGCCAAGGGTTTCCTCATTGTTTAAATACTAGAGGAAAGGTGAGAAAGGCTGAGGAGTAAAGCTTATGCGATTTATATGATTGTAAGACCTAAACCAGCCAGACCGGAGGTTAACACAGTTGATAAAAACACGCCACCACAAAATACAGCATGTAACCCAGAAGGTAGATATTTAAAGTACATATGGTACATCATCGTTTTCAGTTCATATGATTGTATTTAGATAAAACGTATTGTTAATGTATTCGGAACATGTTAAAGAAGCCAGAGGAAAACACACACACACACACACACAGGTAAATTGTACTCACACCAATGGAAAATAATAATAATAAAAAAACGTTAGCCTTTACAAAATGAACTAACGAATGCGTATGAGGCTGTATTCCAAAACCACAATGACTAAACAGTATTGAACTTACCGACGTGTGCTGAGGTTTACTGTACCGACGCTTCCTCCTGAACTCCACTCAGCTGGTTAGAAAAAAAAGTACAATGCCGGAAGATGGGAAAACACTCACTCACTCACAAACACTCTCTCTCCCTCATACACCCCCCCACACACTTCCAGAGAATAAACAGGTGCAGCTCTGCCCAGCATCTTTAGCACACAATACGGCCGTTTAGCAGAGCTGCTAAAATAAGCACCGGTTTGAATAGTCTAACCCATGATTACTACAAACATAAAACTTCACATTGTTGTTAGTTGTCCATATTGTCATTAAACAATTTTCATTTAACTTAACCTGAAAACTGAATTAAAGAGCTACATTCAAGTGAAACCAATTGTACAATGGGTGTTCATGTCAAACCAGGACTGATAAGACTGAAAAGTCACTAACTTTTACATTAACTCAAAAACTTTCACTAGTGCTTGGACACCATCAAGGTAGGAAGTTTTTGCACTACACTTGAGCCATAATCGGACTTCACGTCTTAAATGCTAGCCTCCCAGAAACTCCTTTAATGGCTCAAGCATGTGGAAATCTTTGGGACAGAGTTCAGGACAGTACAGGGGATATGGTAATAACTCCCATAACTCCAAGAGTTCATGTAGTTTGAAACTGGTGTTCATGAATGATTGTGTGAACAATACAGTTCCCATAGGCAGATTTGTGTCTTATGGAAGTTGCCAAAAATGTATGTCACTTTTCAAGGATAGACTGCAGTGGGCTCCAAGCCACCTCGGCTGACATAATCATTCATGTAACCCTTCTTTAAAACCTTTGAACCATTTTAATGTTTCACTGCGGCTAAGAGTCTCATGACTGTACCGAAGCCTTAAAATCATTCACAAGTCTGGGTTTGACTTGATTGCCCCTCATACATTACAAATTGATGACACCAGTATGAGAAAGTTTAGTGTAGGAATGCTGAAACACTGTACACACACTCACACATATAAAGTAGTAACTTATTATTCCACTGCTCAATGGAAAATTCAAATGAATGCTACAGGGAAGATAGCTAATGTAATGATTTGTTTACTATTAATAGAGACTAGCATTCATTGTGTCCTACATATGTCCAAGTAAAGTTTGAACAATTTTTTATTCTGTTCTCATATTTAAAAAAAAATGTTGCATACAAAAAGAAGACCATCAGTTAACGTTTTTGACTGGTCTGCACTCCAGATCCAATACTATATGATGTATGTGAGGTGCATAGGACTTTACATGCTCTATATGCTTAATGCTGGTACTCCATTCAGCTTTTGTGATTTCTCTCAAAAGTTTGATGATGCGGCTTGCTGTGTTTTTGGCCCAGTCGTTCCACACTTCTCTGTCTCTAGTAATGTTTAGAGTTCCATTTATAGACTGCTCTTCCTCTTTCATTGAACTGGAGGATGGCTGAAGACTCTGATACTGGATCGGTGTGGTTACATTGTTGTGGATATGCAATATTCCACCAGTGTCTCTCCGCAGGAGACGGCATGCCACAGGCCAGCCCTTTTCAGAGCTTGGTATAAGGCCTAGATTCACTCGGTCAGCTAGGTCAGTCAGGGACAGCTAAGGAGAAAGAGCACGAAGAATTTATTTCAGAGTATATGTCCATGTTGAATAATGCGTTTATTATAAATACTGAATTATGTAATTCTGCATGTTCTGGCATTGGACTCATGTGTCTGAGGACATACTACATTACCCTCCACAGTGGCATAAATTATCCTACCTTAGTTTAATTTAATAAATTGAATTTATAAATATGATTTAATGACTGGCAATTAACTAATGGTATGGTTTATTTAGAATTATTCAGTACTATTTTGTTTAACAACCTGCTATTTAATTCTGCCAAGATGCTGTAACACAAAATTATATCCTGATTATTAGCTGGTTGATGTAAATGGCAAGTGGAGCAGAACTCAGCATAATGATGATGATAATGTGTAAAAATTATTTTAAGAACTCATGAAATCTTGAACGGTTTTCCCATCTCTATTGAAATGATCTTTTCTCAATTTTGCACTCTACATCTGACTTTTTTTCTCTGTAACATCATTCTGCAAATAAATTTGCAAATGTCACCATAGAGAAAAAAGATGGTTCATGCATTTAGCCAACTGCAAGAATGCAGTCTCCTGCCAAGGTCAGATGAAAGGAAAAATTGCAATGTGTTGACCAGTTGGTCACTTAACATACACTGATCAGATATAACAATAAAACCCAAGTTTTGGGCTCTTGGGACATGGCTAGACAGGACCACCAGGTTTGAGTGCTCTGGTGTCTGGCACCAGGATGTTGGCAGCGGTTCCAAGATCCAACAATACCATACATTCCTGGCCTTGGGTGCCCATGACCCTGTTACCAGTTTGCTGGTGTATAATTGATAATCATTGCTATTCATTTCACCTGGTGGTGGTGTTAATGTTAAGGCTGATTAGTGTACATTCTAATAGAGAAGAAGAGGGCCTCTGAGATGGAACTTTGGACACTACATATTTAATGCATCAGGTAATCATCTTTGCTAGAAAAATATTTTGATATCACTTTAACATTTAAACTGACCAACAGATTTGGCCAACCAACAGCAGTTATTAAATTCAAAGTTGAAAACCTCTAATTAAGCATAATTTATTTATTTATTGGTTTGGTGATACAGCAGGGAGTGCATCCACTTGATAGACTCAGGGTCCCTGGTTCAACCTTTAACACCAGCAATGTAAAACCATTAGGGCAAATCATACAGTTTGAAAATAAAGCAAGGCTACAGCTGGGAAACCTGTTAAGGTTTATCATTAGGGTGTAAGTGTGTAAGTTAACCCCCATCTTGAAATTATCTCTCCTATAACACTGAAGCAGGCAATAGTCACAACACAGGATCTTCTTCCTGCATTTACCTCTTTGTATGCCCACGGCAGACACAAATGGCCAATAAGGACACAGGATGTTCTTCTGTGGTTTGAAGAAAAACCAAACCAGGTGGAAAAACGCTACAAACTTGACTAGAGTAAGTGTGAAAGCAACCTTAGAGTTTGTGGCATGCCAGCAAAACAAATCCCTGTAAATTAGATTAAATTAGCTACTATAGAAATGATCGACCAAGAACCTGTCATTTGCCTGGCAGCTGGCACTAGTGTCAGAGCTGCCAATATTGTAAATGAAAATGAACAGCATGGTTGTATTATAAAAAAATAAATAAAATTGATACATTTCTCTGCATTGGATACGGCACCTTAGCACTTTAGTACGTTTTATTTTTCCTTCATCTTCTGATATAATGAACTAGAAGAACATGTACTTTAAAGTTTCTGCCTAGGAAGGTAATCACACACGAGTCACATGCCAGATAAGCATAAGGATATTTGTAAGCAAATGCAGAAAGATGTATTCTTACTTGTTTGTTGTCTCCTTGATGCACAGTGCAACGATGTGCTACTTTATTAATGTGCAGATTTCTTCGCAGAGCAGAGACCGCATCTGGGTTCCATTCACATGCATGTACATGGGCAGCACGAGCATGGAGTAGATACGGCAGGGTGAAGTAGCCAATTCCTGACAGAGAAGTAGAATGTGTTAAACTTACAATGAATGTGTGGCTTTTTAAAATTTTTTTTAATGCAAACACTAAGCACATACCTGCATACAGGTCAACCACTGTCTCTCCACTGCAGTCAAAGGAAGATATCCGCAATTTCTCTGTGATGTTTCCGAAGGAGAACATGCACTTGGTGACATCAAATTCGTACCTGCAAGATGAAATGGCTGAAGATACACCTCACTCCATTTTGTTTTATATTGTATATAATTCATACTTTATACTGTATTACTCAAACTGGGCTGTAAAATTTTTTTGACAATAAGTTTTTACCTGATGTGGTTATCAATGTGAGTTACATAGCTATTGTCTCCTAATAGCATTGTTACCATTGGTGTTCGCCACCCATCCTGGGAAATGTGTTTTATTTGGGCTAGACGCGTCACTCCCAGTGCTTGGGCGACAGCCAACCACAATTCACAGCCTAAAAAATCAGATAAACAAATCATTTAACTAAACTGTCAGTATTAGAAACTGACTTAATTCCATAATAGTTATAATCATAATGTTGCTGCATGTAGAGCATTATCCATAATGAAGGAATACGAAAGCTTTTTGACGGATGAAAAAAGTGGATTGAAGTGGAGTGGAGATTATGGCGGTTATACATTTGTCTTTTCTAAAAGTTAACTGAAATAAATTCTACAGCCAGAGTTCACCCTCACATAAGGGATGTTGTGTTTCCCCTCAAGATGATAAATCTAATCTAAACAATATTTAGCAGTTTTTATTATCCTATAAATTTGACAATAAGATAATGATGGAAAACAACGAAAGCATTAGGCAGTCAAAAGTGAAAAAAGCCTTACCGATTTTTTTCCAGATTGCTTGCGAAAAACACCCATCACCAAACATAAGCAGATCTCCATGTCTTTGCCATCCATTGGGAATGTCATCTTCAAATTCCTTACTCCATTTCAGTCCTCTGGTAGCCACCAGATCCTGCAAAACCTCAATCATTCTCTCTCGACAAGGCTTCGTTTTGCTTTTTTTGAACAGCTGAGGATCCTAACCATAAAACAATGACAGACCGGAGAAGAAATCCTCAGCCTGTGAGACACTGACAAAATGAAAATCATTTACATGATGATATGGCAACCTGTAGTTGAACTATTTCACAGAAGCTGTCCGGAGCCACAGAGCTCTGCAGTGTGACAGGGTCCAGGTGAGACATGGTAGATGGGAAGACTGGGAGAGTCACTGTTCCATCTGTGTGTTTTTGTACACAGTACTGCTGGTCTAAAGCGCCATTCTCTAACAAATGTTTTCTATTAAAAGAAATAAGAAGGTGGTTGCCATCTTGTTCATACACGTTGCGGACAAAAATATTTGGGCAAACCTGCAATGACATTTTATCCATATACATATACTACAATATGTAGTTGGTCCCCCTTTTGTAGCTATAACAGCTTCCATTCTTCTTGGAATCTTGTTCACAATAATTTTGAGTGTTTCTTTCATGCCCATTCATTCTGCAAAGCATTTATGTTGGACGTGAAGGCCTGGCTCTCAATTTCTGTTCCAGTTCATCCCAAAGGTGCTTGATGAGGTTGAGGTCAGCACTCTGTGCGGGTCGGTCAAGTTCCTCCACACTGAACTCATCAAACCATGACTTTATAGTCGTTGCTTTGTGTACCGGGGCGGGAATACAAAAGGGCCTTCGTCAAACTGTTGGACGCATAGCATTGTCCAAGATGTCTTAGCATCCTGAATCATTGAGATTGCCCTTAACTGGGGATAAGGGGCCTGATTGAAACCCCTGAATTAACAAGTTTGGCCAAATACCATTGTCCATACAGTGTATATGTCTACAGCACTAGTGGTCAGTGTATTAAACTGGGAGTGAATGACATCACTTACTTGTAAAGTTGTGCATGGCGTTGTGGCACCTTCAGAGCCATGATGCAATCCATCTGTAAGCGGTTTCTATGGAAACAATCAAAAAGGAGAAATGAGTGACTGAAGCACACATGCATTGATTTAGCTATTTAAAGATCATAAAATAAAATGCATGTAAATATATCTCATATACTTTAGTGCATACAAAAAGATTGTCCCTGCCTTATTATAACCCACTTTTAACAGATGACAGACAGATGAACTTGAACTGAAAACTGAAAAACACACTACAGCAACCACTCATCATCATCATTTAATCGATGTATTATCAGGGTGTAATATATAACCTGTTGTTTACATCACGTGCATATCTACGACGCAGTTAACGTTTTAATGTAACGAATCTAAAATCACATAAATTCTATAAATTCTATAAAATTTTTCCTAGACTAGTAGTGTATATACAAAAAAATGTACTCATAGTATGTTATCTGAAACACAACTCACGTTCTGGCTCAAGTTCCTAGTCGGAATATTTATGTGTTGCACGTCACACACCACTTCCGTGAAAAAAATCTATATACTTTACTTATTTATATTATCATATATTTATATTATTCTTTTAAAAATTACAGTGCTCTTTTCACAACGAATTAAAAGATGAAATGTGAATGTTGGCGATATTTTCATGTCAATAACAATTATAAAACATTCCCAATACAGCCATTTAATCCCAGACCGCTAGATGGCAGTATGTGTTGTAAACACCCGCCAAACCTCCTTCGTTCCAATCATGCTGCCTGGAAACTGAGTGTGTTTTCTCCCCAAGAAGAAGGAGTTTATTCTAAACGGTAAGAGTTCGTGTAGCTGCTTAAAACTGAATGAAATAATCAACATTGTGTATAAAAGTTGGACAAGATTATAAAATAAACTGTTTATCAACAACACGGTGGGGAAAAGGGACTTTTTGGACCATTTGTGTTTGTTTTGCTCATTCATTATCTGCAAAATTTATATAAAAGCTCCTAAATCCCTGCCTGTTGCACTTATGGTGTTTACTGTGCAAAGTGTGTCAAGTCAAGTCAAGTCAATTTTATTTATATAGCGCTTTTAACAATTGACATTGTCGCAAAGCAGCTTTACACAATAAAAAGAAGTAAGTTTTTATGCAATGTATATGAATCAAAATGACAAGATTGTCCCCGATGAGCAAGCCGAGGGCGACGGTGGCAAGGAAAAACTCCCTGAGATGGTAATAGGAAGAAACCTTGAGAGGAACCAGACTCAACAGGGAACCCATCCTCATCTGGGTGATAACGGATAGCAGGAATTGCTCAGCATAATAATGTGTAAGACTGGAAGTTCAGTATAACAGGAGATGTTTTAAAAATAAAAATGAGTCCAGTTTGTTCCCGGAGGCTCAGGTAGACTGTAGGGGATTCCGGTCCTGAGTTATCGAACAACTGAAGTCACAGGTCCCCAGAGCATCAATCGATGACAGGACAGTCTTCATGGAAACCATCCCCAGCCACCACACGAATCCAGGCAGACCACACGGGGCATCCATGCGACGAGATCTCCAACCAGAAGCAGGACTCCAGGATGGGTTAGACGGCTCCAGAGGGCAACTCAGGAGCGAAACATGTATAGCTCGACAGAGAGACAGAGAGAGGGAAAGAAGAGGGGGAGAGAGAGAGAGGAGAGAGCAGAAAAGGAGAGAACAGAAAATAAGGAGAGATGGCAGTTAGGTATGGTCACAGTCAACATGTATAGGTGAATGTATATTTAGTGCAAAGTGCAAGCAGAGACTCCGGCAGGACTAACTATAACAGCATAACTAAAAGGGAGAGCCAGAAGGAAACACAAACATGAGGGCTCCCTGAGATGTAAAGCAACCAATCACCTCACCGTCAACAAACCTGAGTGATCAATGAGAGTGGGGAGGACAGCATCTAAACATACCAGTTCACCAGAATACTCTACGTCTATGAGTCCCCCAGATCTGCTCCTTTACCTAAGGTTAATCTATTTACAAAAATGCTTGGCTAAATAAATAGGTTTTTAGCCTAGACCTAAACACTGAGACTGTGTCTGAGTCCCGAACATTAATAGGAAGACTATTCCATAACTTCGGGGCTTTGTAAGAAAAAGCTCTGCCCCCTGCTGTAGTTTTAATAATACGTGGTACTGACAGGCAGCCTGCATTCTTTGATCGAAGTAGGCGTGGCGGATCGTAAGACACTAACAGTTCACTCAAATACTGTGGCGCGAGACCATTTAGTGCTTTAAATGTCAAAAGTAGTATCTTAAAATCGATGCGAAATTTCACAGGGAGCCAATGCAGTGTAGATAAGATAGGGGTGATGTGCTCGTATTTTCTGGTTTTAGTGAGGACTCTCGCTGCTGCATTCTGTACTAACTGAAGCTTGTTTATACACCTAATTGAACAACCAGACAGTAAGGCGTTACAATAGTCCAACCTAGACGTGATAAAAGCATGAACTAGTTTTTCTGCATCATTTAGTGACAATATGTTTCTTATCTTGGCAATATTTCTAAGGTGAAAGAAAGCTATCCTGGTGATATTATCTACATGAGCTTCAAACGAAAGGCTGGAATCTATAATCACACCGAGGTCTTTTACTGTTGCACTTGATGGAACAGAAAGGCCATCTAAAGTTACGGTGTGATCAGAAAGCTTACTTCTAGCTACTTGTGGTCCTATGACCAGAACTTCTGTCTTATCAGGATTAAGCAGAAGAAAATTAATTAACATCCAATCTCGTATATCCTGCACACACTGCTCGATTTTAGCAAACTGGTTTTTCTCATCTGGTTTTGCTGAGACATATAATTGTGTGTCATCAGCATAACAATGAAAACTAATACCATGTTTACGAATTATGTTGCCCAGAGGAAGCATGTAAAGGGAAAAAAGCAGTGGGCCTAAAACTGAGCCCTGTGGAACACCAAACTCCACTTGAGAACATGAGGAATGGTCACCATCTAAATCTACAAACTGATAACGATCAGTCAAATAGGATCTGAGCCACAAGAGGGCAGTTCCCTTAATTCCTACTACCTTTTCTAATCTGTGAAGGAGAATACTATGATCAATCGTGTCAAAAGCTGCACTGAGGTCCAGTAACACAAGTATAGTGACGCAACCCTGATCAGAGGCCCATAGGAGGTCGTTTACTACTTTAACAAGTGCTGTGTCTGTGCTGTGATGAGGCCTAAATCCTGACTGATACAGTTCATTTAGGCTATTTCTGTGTAGATGTGAACATAGCTGCTGTGATACTACCTTTTCCAAAATCTTGGAGATAAAGGGAAGGTTTGATATCGGCCTGTAATTAGAAAGCAGACAGGGGTCAAGGTCAGGTTTCTTGATTAGCGGTTTAATAACGGCTAATTTAAAGGATTTGGGGACATACCCACTACTGAGTGAACAGTTAATTACTTTCAACAGGGGTTCTATTATTGCTGGTACTATCTGTTTGAGAAAATGTGTCGGTATAGGATCTAATATACAGTATAGGATCTAATATACAGTGTGCAAGCCTTTATTTCACAAGTCCTGTCCAGTGTGCTGATTTAGATGATGGGGAATGTTTGATGTGACCTACAGTATATGTTTTCTCAGATGGCAGTGAATAGCTGTCTGACTGTGGTGCAGCTCGGCCCAGAGAATCAGGAGCATGAGTCTGAGGTTCACTTGTTGCCATGCGACATCGAGCATGACGGACCTGCACAAGTGGCCGAGTTTTTCACACCAACAGTGAAGGAGAAAAAGCCTGGTTTGTTCTCTGTTACTCCGCTTTTAGCAATGTGGTGCATTTCAGACAGTGTTCTAATGTTTGTGTATGTGTTTTTATTTTCATTGTAGAAAAGACAGTCTCATTTAGGGGTCGAGGGCTGAAAGGGCAGGAAGTGACGCATCCTGAGGGCTACATGGGACTGGTGCTGAAGGAGGTTCAGAGACCCTCATCTGATCAAGAAGTAGGTCTACTGAACTGTCAGTTTGTAGTAGTTCAGCTGAGGGCTGTTCTGAGTTTTCTACACACCAGTACAACTTTAACCTCCTTATTTCTTAATGTGTTAAAAAAAAAAATTATTCACAGTTATTAAGCATAAAATAAAAATGAATTTATTAATCTTCTATACTGCCTGTCCTGTATACAGGGTTGTGGGAGGCCTGGAGCCTATTCCAGGAGACTTGAGGTGGGGTACAGGGTGCCAGTCCATCGGAGGGCAAAACACACACACACACACACACACACAAACACACACACATATATACAGTACACTACAGACAATTTGGCAATGACAGTGAACCTTATCTGCATGTCTTTGGACTGTGGGAGGAAACCGGTTTATCTTCTGTTCTTGTTTTCTTTTTTCTTTTTCTTTTCTTATTTATTGATACTAATACCAGTATCGGCTATCAGTTCAATATTGAGCTCATCTACCTATGAGGCTATTATTACAACTGTACCGATACTACTGTACTTTGAGGCAAAGCCAGACACTCAAAGCGTAAGTTGCGTAAGCCCTTAATTAAGCAAATTATTACATGTCAAAGAGAGTGAAATGCCAGTTTATTACTTTTGTAAAATGAAAACGGGCAAAAAAAAAAAAAAGATCATGTATAAACATGTTCATATGGGCATGCACAAAGTGAAATGTATCACTACATCACAGAAACAGCACTACCAAAGCAGACATTTTCTAAAATACAGTGCATGAAATTAGATTATTGTGAAAGTTATAATAATGGATATAATTAATATAATAATCAAACATTGTAATTCAATAAAATACATAGATTATAGATTCATTACACATAAAGGGAAATATTTCAAGTATCCCAAAATATTTGAATATTTCCTGAGAGCACTCAAAAAGGATATTAATTTATAAACTCAATACTTGGTCGGGACTCCTTTAGCACAAATTATTACAATACAGCATTGAGGTGATCAGCCTGTGGCACTGCTGAAGACCATGTTGTTTGGATGCAGCCTTTAGCTTGTCTGTATTGTTGGTTCAGATTTTTCTCATCTTACTCTCGACAGATTTTCTATTGGGTTCAGGTGAGGAGAGTTGGCTGGCCAATCAAACGCAGTAATATCATGGTCAGCAAACCAGTTACTAGTAGTTTTGGCACTGTGGGCAGGTGCAAAGTCCTGCTATAAAAGCAAATGAGCATCTCCATAAAGCTTGTCGGCAGACAGAAGCATTAAGTGCTTTAAAATCACCTGGTAGATGGCTGTGTTGGACATGGACTTGATAAAACACGATGGACCAACACCATGTCACCCCAAATCATCACTGACTATGGAAAGTTCACAGTGGAATTGAATTGGATTCTGTGCCTCTCCACTCTTCCTCCAGACACTAGGACCTTGATTTTCAAATTGAATGCTAAATTTATTTTCATATTAAATTTAGCATTCAATTTTCTGAATGGAGGACTATAAATCACCGAGCAATGGTTCTGTTCTTTTTCTCCTTAGTTGAGGTAAGGACACTTCTGATGATGTCTCTGGTTTAGGGGTGACTTAAATACTAGGAATGCAACATTTCCTGAAGACATTTGTGTCTGGTGGCTCTTGATACTTTTACTCTTACAAGTTTTTGAATCAGCTTTACTTGACAACATTTTAAAGCTGTGATCATCTCTATCGCTTATTCACCTTTTTTATCAAACTTTTCCCTTCCAATCAACTTTCCATGAATATGCTTCAGTACAACACTGCGAATACCCAGCTCTTTCAACATTAATCTTCTGTAGCCAACCTTCCTTGTGGAGGATCTCGATGATCATTTTCTAGGCAACTGTCAAGTCAGCAGTCTTCCCCATTGCATGCAATAAACTTGACCGGGAGATGCACAATATCTATACTGTATTCTAATATTTTGAGGAAGTGGGTATTTGATTTTAATGAGCTCTAAGCCGGCGGCACGGTGGTGTAGTGGTTAGCACTGTCGCCTTGCACCTCCAGGGTCCGGGTTCTATTCCTGTCTTGTGTGCATGGAGTTTGCATGTTCTCTCCGTGCTTGGTGGGTTTCATCTGGGTACTCCAGTTTCCTCCCAGAGTCCAAAGACATGTAGGTTAGCTTAATAGCTTAATTGGCATTCTCAAATTGGCCGTAGTGTGTGAATGAGTGTGTGAGTGTATGTATGTGTGTGTGCCCTGCGATGGATTGGCACCCTGTCCAGGATGTACCCGCGACTCTGAATACAGGATAAATTGGTATAGATGATGAGTGAGCGAGTGAGTGAGCTCTAAGCCATACTCATCAAAATTAAAACAAAAATATTTCACTTTGCATGTGATGAATCTAGATTATATGCAAGAATATACAAGAATATGTCATGCTTATGAATCAGTATCAGTGGTGCTAAATGGATGCCCTTTTTAAAAGGAAGCTTTAAAACAGAATGAATGGATTTAATGTTGTGGCTGATCGGTGTATACCCAACAGTTAGTTTTAGTGGAACTGGCTAAAAAAACCACCATGTCAGCGTCACACAGGTGCACTTGTGTGATAAAACTTTTGCCTTTATTTCACTGCTTAATTTATTTATTTATTTAAACCAGACTTGCTAAAATATGTGCAGCAATGTTTTTTATTTTAAATTATTTCTTGGAAATAAATGTTGGCATTTGGGACTTGGACAATCTCAGCTTTTATTTAATGTTTATTTTATTTTTTATAGTGCTTTATAACACTATGTGTTGGCATTTTGGTAAAGGTTAAGGATGTTTACCACATAATTACATCATGGTGCTAAGAAAAATATAATAGGAAGAACCTGTGTATGATTTGATCTAATGATTCTGAACATTTTAGTATCTTCCCTGAGAACTACTGGTCTGTGCTTTAAAGGCTTTCCTTTCTTAATTCCAGCAAGTGGGTTAAAAAAAATTGCCATCTTAAGGATTTCTGGTTTTGAAGTGTGCATCAGTGAGAGGATGGGATGTACTTTATAAAAGAACAAACGTTATTTAATTGTCATTAATATCAGATATACATATACAGTAACTGTATAAAGTTTGCTGTTAAATCTACATGCAGTGCCATTACACAACAGTGAGCACATTTTCCAGAACTGTGCATTGTCTATAAATAGTATCCAACCGTATGTTAATACTAAATGATTGTTTATTTTAAGAAAATTTGTGTTTTGGTTTCATTAGAATCTGTATAAATGTTTCCTTGTCTCCAAACTAGGACCGAGTTGTTAAAGTTTCTTCAGGATTTCACAGTTTCACATATTGGAATTTGGAGACTCCTCCCACTTCAGATGATCGTATCATTATGGCAATGGCATGGCCAAAATTAGCAGAGATGGTGAGTTTACCAAAAGATGCAGATCAGACAACAAGTGGCTTCTGGCTCATGACTAAAAAAATATATTTTTTTGTTTTCTTAGATGCATGCACCAGTGGATGACTGAAAGCTTTATCAGGACACATTTTTCACCCAGTATACAGTTCCACTTTCTCCAGTGTGTGTGCGCACAGTCCCTTAAAACCTCATTGATAATTCTGTATACAGTATTTCTGCATTCTGTTATGTTCGGCTTTCCACATGATTGAGTAGAATAAATATACACATATAGTCTGAGAAATAAAAAACAGATGACTTGGCAATTAGTAAAAGGTTTATTCACATTATTGATATGAAACAACATTTACATCATGAATAAAATGAATTGGTTTTAGTGTAAGTCTACTGGCTTAGCCTAAATTAACATGATGACCCAGTTGTGGATCTGAATAACTATAAAATGACACAGTTCAGAACAAACTACTGCATGAAACATTTTTAAAAACCTGTTTTTGAAAAGAGCCGGATGTGATTTAATCTTGCTTTCACAAAATGAACATGCTGTCTTAGGATTTTGTTTGCAGGGACTGTAGAAATTATTAACACACTCATAACCTGGAACATGGAGTGGCCAAGATACGTTGGTCTTGGGAGTGCTGATATACTATTTCATCATAAATGATTCTAAAACACACAAGGTGAGATAAAGTTCACATGTATGATGGTGGCTCTATTGAGGAAAATCAACAGAAGTTAGAAACGTGTGGTGATGTCATGTTTTAGCAAGAAATTGCAAATTGGTTAAAAAGAGTCAAACTTTTCCTTGCAAGTGAAGGCGCATATTTGATCACATTTCCTGTTTAGTTCACACTGATTATAAGGATAATGTTCATCAAATATTTATACATTTCTAGTATCATTTATTAGATGATCATTTCTCTCATGTGTATAGCTTCTTTAGAGAGCCTACCTCAATTTGATCTTTCCACGATGCTCACATTCTGGTATTGAGAAAGCAGAGACCCACAACAAACAATGCTATAGGTTTGTGACAAAAATAGTATATATACTGTATATATTTACCACACTCTGTTTGCAAAAAAACATTATTTGTAATTATGAATATTACACTAATTTAATCGTGCTTTCACAAAATGAATAAATATAACCAGAACTAATATAAGAATTTAACAAATGTACTGTACCTTTTAAGTATTGTGAGGAAATTGTGACCCAAAAAAAAGCATCAAGTGGGTGGATAAAATGTTTTGCATTAGACCGAACGGGTTTCATGCAGACTAGCAAGAAGCTTATAATGTGTTTGATGTACAGCGGGCTCTGTGGTGACCCGGCGTTCTATGCAGTTTACATTCCCACTTCTCGTCCATTACTCCCAGAACATCCGCTGCTACCCTTACCAGCATAAAGCAGTTACTGAACATGACAACAAATGATGAATGAGACACAGCAACATTCAACAGCTATTATATTAATGTGATCTATTAAACAGGTGTATCTCCTACTTCCGTGTGAGAGGAGGCTGTCTAGGTAGATGGATTTAGCTGGTGCCTCTTAAAAGCATGTAGGGATAAAAGCTTTTACCCATCCAGAGAACACTACCTGCCCTAAAATAATGTTCTCAACAAAGGGTTTTAAAAATTAGTGGACAGAATGTCTGTAACCATAAAATAAATTTTTGCCAAAAAAACATTATTTGTAAAATCATCAAGATCAGTTTTAATAGACAAATATACTAGCATACAAAGAAAGTAACTTTGTACACTGCTACAGGTTTGGATGGCCAAATTTAGTAACATTACTTGTCAGCAGAAACAGACAAAATGCTAGTTGAATTGATTCCTCAACGCAAGTTTTAATCCTACACTCCTTTCTGGAACAACAAGGTAATTTCTGGCTTTAATTAAAATCTGGATTTAAGATCAAAGGATGAATGTGAAATGGCACAATTTTAGCTCCCATTTCCTGATTTTTACATATACAGTAGATGTGTTAAACTTACAACATGGCACATTTGGTTTTAGACCATCCGAATTGTAGGTAAGCAAATGTATAGGAACAAGCGAAATTACACTTAATATTTGGTTGCATATCCCTGGCAGACGATAACTATTCTTTTGTGATGCTGTTTCTGGTTTGCACCACAGCTTAGAGCTCATTCAGTTTTTGCTTGAAAACGATTCGGTTAAATGCTGCTCAATTGGTTTAAGGTCTGGTGATAGACTTGGCCGGTCTAAAACCTTCCACTTTTGGTCCTTTGTTGTGTTGGCACTGTGGTTTAGGTCATTGTCTTGCTACATTATGAAGTTCCTCTTAATTAGATTGGAAGCATTTCTCTCTAAATTGGCAGACAGAATGTTTCTGTAGACTTCTCAATCCATTGTACTGCCACCATCATGAATTATGCTATTGATAAAGGTTAGTAAGCTTGTTCCAGAAGCAGCCACGCAAGCCCAAGCCAGTAAAAATACATCCACTGTGCTTGACTGATGAGCTTGTATATTTTGGATCATGAGCAGAGCTTTTCTTTCTCCACACGTTGGCATTTCACTTTGGTTTAGGTTAATCTTGCTTCCTGTATCCATGTGACTCACCTCTGTATTTCTTTCTTAATTCTGCCTTTTACTGCTAGCATATAAATTCAAAATTGTATCTGTCACATACGCAGCCATACAGAGTATGATATGCAAATGTGCATCTTGTGGCCTCTTTATTTCTGCTCTCAAAGTTACAGTTGAACAGTGGATGCAGATGCCCACCCCTAGAAAATATCTTGGTAATATGACAGTTCTTTTGGGTTTTTCTTCATAGTTCTCCCAATCATTCTGCCATCAACTTTCCTTGTGTGACCTGTTCTGTATCTACTTGTTAGTAGACCAAGAGAAACATTTCAGGACATTTTGTTGCAACAAATGGATGCATGTTCCTCAGCTTCAAATATGCTGGCTTTACTTAGATTTTTTTTTAGAATGTTCTCTGATTTCTACGTAGGCTTATCTTTAAAAAAATAATAAATAAATAATAATAATAAGCTTTTACATTTAAAACCCACGCCTCGAATCAAGATTAGACATTCAGTCTAACAGGCACACCTGGGCAACAAGAAACATTGTTCCAATAATTTTGACCACTTTAAACATGGATGAGTTCAAACAAAAGATGCCATGTTTGAAGATGTTCAACACATCTAGATGTAAATATCAGAAAATAAAAGAATTGTGTTCTACTGTTTCATCTTTTGATCTCAAACCGAAATGTGTTTAGCAAAAACAATAGAACTGCTCATTTGTTCCAATATATCCAGAGAAGTCTATATTTAAACATAACAGAACAGTTGGTATTCAAGAAGATCAACTGTGTTTAAAATTATGATGTGTAATGAGAGCGAACGACATCATGAATGGGACGTTTATCGTCACAATGTAATACCATGACAGGTTAAGGTCAAGGTTGAATGCTCACTTTCTGACACCGAAAGCCAACAATAACAGTCCATTGCAAAGTTGGTCCACACAACCTGTTTAAAAAAGAAAAAATCTAACGTGGATGATTTTTTCCTTCAGAATAGCTTTGATACGCTGTACAGTATGACTGAGCATGCATCTTGTTATGTCTGAGGTGGTTGAGGAAGAGGTGGGGATGGGGGAGGGTCAGACTCTGTTCTGTTGCGCTTCATTGGCAAATCATGATCATGAGCCTTCCTTATGTGCCTGTACAGGTCCCCAGACTGAGTGTAACTCCGGTAACAGTAACGGCATTCATAAGGACGCTCCCGTGTGTGCACTATGGCGTGCCTCCTCAGTGTATAAGCACAAGAAAATGTTTTTCCACAAGTGGCACATGTAGGCACATCTTCTACATAATTCCCAAGAGAATCATGATATTCCTCAAAGTAGACAGTCTGCTGGTCTGATTGCTGTGAAGCTGCTGTGAAAAGCGTAGTTTGGAAGCTGGGTGTGTCAGAAGAGGAAGCACTAGAAACCTGTGGTGAAAAGGGAAAAGAAATCGGCTCTTGGTGATTGTGCGAGAGTTGCATTAATGAATGGGGAGGTATGAAATGAGCGTTAGTAATCTCAACGTCATTAGTGCTCTCATAATTCTCCCTTTCTTCTAAATCAGCATCTCTCCTTCGCTCCCTGACCCTAACAGGTGCCTCATCCATATCTTCTGGCTCTTCATCTGAGATCACAATGGCCTCCACTTTCACTTTGGCCATCTCTTCTGTTCCATCTCTTCTACCTGCTGAATTCAAAGGCATGGGAGAACACGACTGGGACTGTGGCTGTTCATTTAATGCTCTGGTAGTGTGTCTCACATTCTCAGGTGCACTCGGTCCACTGCGTTGCCTTGATGTCATTTTTTTTGTTTGACCAGAATGATGAGTAGCAACTGTAAACACATTGCTTATTTCTTTTGACATGGACATATCTGACTGGTCTCTATTTTGGCTATGTTCCACAGGAACCAGAACCATAACTGTGGGTGCGCTAGGCAAAATTTCTGTTCCTGCTTGAACTGGTTCTGTAGTGCTGCAAGGACTCGAAAGTGTAGATTCCATATTAGCAGCTGCTGATATTCCAGCTCTAGCAGGTCCAGGAGAAGAACTGTACAATACTGGCACAGAATCATTTACTGCTGTAAGAGAGTCCATGCCTGGTTGAGTAGTGTCCGCCATGTCTGGACTTCCCAGGTTAATGCTGTGTGTGATGCAATTAGGAACACCCACATTTGTCTCTGCTTTAGTGTCAATATGAACTGCTGATTGCTGGCTCGGCTGAGGACATTGCGTTACTGAGGGAGACGAGGTTGGATTTGATGCAGAAACCCTGACAGCTCCTTGTCTACTTTCCACCGTTTCCCTTCGGCCATTCGACATTCCTTCCCTAGATGCCCCACTAAACATAGTTCCATCTCCCCCTGTTTCACTTCCTCCCTCTTCTTCCCTGGTGCTGTCAGCCTCAGCCAGTCCACGACCCTGCAATCTTTTCTTACAGACTCGGACCACATCGTTCATGTGCAAGAAACTGGCCGCGGCGAGAACGTCTTCCGGAGGCGGATGTGCCACCAACTGTAGTACTCCCTCGTACATGAAATCGAGGAGCAACCCGAATGCCGGAGGGGTCACTATGTCTCCATTAATGGTGACGGTGTCCGTCTCTGGCCCACCGTTTACAGTAGACGTGCTGCCTACCGGGTGTTCAGAGTAGAACATGTGGAAGAATGGTGAACAGGACGCCAGCACAGCACGGTGAGCCAGAAAGCGAGTGGCGCCAACTCTGACGGTGCAGTCACACAGGAATCCCTGTAGACGCTGAGAACGCAGATTGGCCAAGAGCTGCTGACTGTGACCTGGGAACTCCATGGCAAGCTGCAAGACATGACATAGAGATCAGTTAACATGTTCAACAGGCGAAGATAACCTGCAGTTGAAGCATAAAACATAAGAAATGTTGAGTTACTATACCTTAGATGAAGAACAGGATGTAAATGAGGTTACAGCAACGAACAGAGACCTTCAGAGTAGTAACGTCATCAGACCTGAATCCAGTCAAGCCATTATTAATAAAAAAAAAGTCCCCAGAAAGGAATAAAACAATCACTCCATCACTTCACCTGAAAAAGGCAGACAGCATTAGAAAATCTCTGGGGATTTACAACAGGTAATTACGAGCAGAATATATTTTGTTAACAGTGTACACGTTGCCGATATGCAGGAAAAACAACTAGAGCTTTAGCTACTAGTTGCTCTGACAACAAAACGCTCTGAGCACTAGCATGCTATTCTCAGCCAACATCACAGCAAGAAAACTCATTTAGCTAGTAGCTAAGACAACGACACATCACAGTTACCTGTATAAAATAAATAAGACAATGTTGCCAACGTCATTTCGTAATATTTCTTTTAAATTCATAAATACGACAGAATTTGTTGTCGATATAAACAACAAACAGTTTCGAGCATACAGTGATGCTTTCTGTAAAGCACTGAAACCACCGAAGACTTACTATCCTGCTAACGTAGCTGTTATTGCTCGGCGGAATCCTAAATAATAGCCCTGATGCCCCTTCATAGGTGCACTAGAGAGGCCACGGCAAATTGACTTTTACACCATAAATAGTGTACCAAGTTGTAAATAGAACGATTTCTGGATAGGCCCATCCTCAAGTCTGCCACCTATTGGCAGGAAACGGGACCGGTCCGCTCTTTTTAAAGCTCCGTGTAGCACAAACGAAGTAATATCTGTTCCTGAGATGACAAGATCCTCGACACGGTTTTGTTAAAGTTGTTCAATAAACGGAAATATATTTATCACTTGAATTATTTATTAGTGGAGCAAGCCATGATACATGGTTAGGTTGGAAATATAAAACGACCTGGTGATTTGTTAGTGATTAATGCTCGGTTAGCGCGTGCCTGCTTTTAAGTTAAAACATTTAATGAGTTGGATTGTGCGCGCGCTTCCCGCTAACACACGTTCCCACGAGCCTGCGCTTATTTAAAAAAAAATGGAGGAGAGTGAGAGGGAAGTAGTGAGTGAGCTCGGTGGTTCTGGAAGTTTCACCTCGTGTAGGCAGCAGGACACAGGCGGAAAAGATGATGAAGCTACTGACAGGAAACTGGACATTAGTTCAGACCAGTTTGACCCGCTGCTTGCCCTGTATTCTTCAGCAGTTCCTTTGCCTTACCCTAATATCAAGTGCTTTAACAACCTCGCTGAATACGAGAGCTTTATGAAAGGTGGTCGTGGAAGGGCGAAACCTGAAAACGTGGAGAAAAGACTTCGGAAAGCGAGAAGGGGAGTGCCGGATCCGGAGAGAATAGAGAGGCTGAAGCAGCTCATGGTGCATAATCCGTCGGAAGAGTCGGAGGAGCGCGGGGTGAAGAGACCTGCTGCCAGGCGCAGAGCTCCGAAGAATGTTCTCACAAGGATGCCACGTGTGTCTCAGGAATTAAAGCTCTCCACAAACATACAGTCTTTGTCATAACTTATATTAAAAATGCGTTTTTTTCTTCCCTGTTGTGTGTGTAGTGCATGAGGGCAGTCCTTTAGGAGAACTCAACCGCTGCGTCCAGCACCGAGTCCGAGTCAAAGTCCACATCCGCTCGTTTAAGGGTCTGCGCGGAGTGTGTACCGGCTTCGTGGTGGCTTTCGACAAATTCTGGAATCTGGTAAAGAATAACAAATAAAATATCAAGCTTAATATGTGAATACAGAACTGTGTTGATCGGCCGTGAGCTATGAACACATTGAAAACACACGCAAACAAAACAAAGCATTATAAGAGTGTTATGCCTTTGAAGAGCACTCTTAAAGAGCAGATTAAAGTCTCGTTGTAGATAAACTGTTCAACAGTTCAAAGATAAAATATTTTGGAAACCTTATTGTATTGTTAGATGGCAGCATAGTGGCAACTTGTGCCTTAAGTTTCAAGGGATAGGGTCTGTCCCCTGCAACCCTGTATACAGGATTAAACGCTATAGACAGTGAGAGACTATTGTAAGGTGGCAGCACGGTGACATAGTGGTTCCCTCTTCGGGGTGTGTGTGAATGTATGCATGTTCTCCTCGTGCTTGGTAGGTTTCCTCCCACAGTCCCATATATGTCCTGTACGTCAAAAAAAAAAAAAAACAGTCATTAACATGTAAGTCATAGACAGACCTGGAGACAGACAGACGATAGGAATGAGTATTTTCCAGTTAAACAAAGGGGTTCCAGCAAACACGAACTGTCTGGATACAGGCTATGGGAAGTGTTACCATTTATGGAGTCAGGAAGTGCAAAGAGGGGCATCACTTTTCAGTTGTAACATTACATATGTAACATAATGTAATCTCATCACATTCTAACACTCAACAATCTACTGTGTTTTTAACCCATTAACTTAAGCTTTAATTCTTCAATTCTCTTGTGCCCAGGCGATGGTGGATGTGGATGAAACCTACAGGGAGCCGTTACTTGGAGAGGCATTCTACCACGAAAAAGCTCTGACTGTTACAAGGGTATGGCACGAGGACTCTACTCAGAAATATTTCTCATCCATGAGTGACTCTTTAAACACTGCTTTGTTAGATAGATAGATAGATAGATAGATAGATAAACTTTTGATCCCGTGGGGTGAAATTATTTGAAAGACAACAATAACAATTGTTGTAAGACAACAATGCTGTTCTAGGCGGTTGTCAACTCCGCTCCTGGAGGATCACTGCCTTGCATGTGTTTTCTCAACCCAAAACAGCTTTTTTTTTTCCTGATTGAAGTGGACGTGGTAGAGCAAGAAAAGCACAAAAAAATGCTGGGCAGCAGTCATTCAGAAATAAGGTTGAGAACCACTGCTTTAAACGATAGTGTGCACTAGTGAGCTGCACAGGGAGATAAAGTAGGGACGCTCTAGCCACTGTGAGTGCAGAGTGTAATGTGAAGATGTAATTCTCATCAATGAATCTGAATCTAAAGAAAGTTAAGTAAAATTGCTAGATGTGGCAAAATTCTTTAAATTGTCAGAATTTCTGCCAGTTATTTCTCTTGTTTAAGTTTTTTTTCCACAATGAGGTCCTGGGTTTGATCCTGAGCTCGGGTGAGTTTGTGTGGAGTTTCTTTTGCATCTCCTAGTGTGTATGAGGGTTTCCTTTATGTTCTTTAGTTTCCTCCAAAAAAATTGCCAAATGTTGTATTGGCTAAGAAAAATGTATTCTAGGTCTGAATGTGTGTGCGAGTGTGGTCTCTCATTCAGGATGTATTCCTGCCCCATGCCAGTCAATGTTTTGTATTTTTATTATCATTTTAGTAAAAATAACATGCATCATGCACCAGGACTTCTTTTGGCCAATCTGTTTTGACCAGTATTTGTGAGGGAAGAAAATGACAGTCAATTGCCATCCAGAATAATCTTTTTTTCTATTCTTTTTTTTTTCTTTCTTTTTTTAATACAGCTGTTTCAAAAGTTGCAAGTACAAACTGCACTTGGTAAAGCATCAGAGGCTGTAACTTCTAACACAGACGATCCTGGTGCTGAGCCACACTCTATTAGCACAAGCAGCATCGCGAGGGTTCAACCCTCCAGACAAGCAGCAGAGAGACTGGCACAGTCTGTGAAAAACCTGGAAGTGACTGGCAAGGGAACGTTGAATATATCTGCTGGTTCTAAACAGAAACCGAAGACGTCCCAGGCAAAAGTGGAGTATGGACGAGTACGTACTCGTCACGTCAATCAACTTTTTATCCGGGGAGAAAACGTCCTCCTTGTGAATATTCAACAAGAGTAGCAGCGTTGTGTTGGCTGATTGTGTGTGAATAGCCGCTGTTTCTGATTCTAAGCACATGTACAGAGTCTTCTCATTGTATCATATTGATATGATTATAATCCTACTTGTAGAAGTGGAAAAATGTGAATAAACCAAATTTGTTCTTTGCAATGATTTGTTTTAGTGCTCATCAGATATTGATGCTTTACAGAGATGTCCACTAGGTGGTGGTGTGAGACCGATATGACCAGCTTCATGCATGAATGCCTGTTTATCTGCTTAAAATTCTTGACATTATGGACAGTAATATTGTTGGTTTACTTAATTTAGCATCTACAAAAAGACAGGAAAATCTTTATTTATTCACTAATGCCTTCACATAAATCATTTTAGGTACATTTTTGGAACCATTTTAACAAAAAAAAAAAGTTTAACAATAATGTGATGGAAGAGACTGAAAACTAAAAGCCTGCCTCTAAATCTTGAATCCGAGTCCCACCAGTACCCATTTTCACTTAATTTCCACTTCAGACTAACATAATTGTGAAAGATTCGAAGAAAAAGAAAAGTCCTGTTAGTTTTATGTCTCTTAGAAATGACACACCAGTCTCCTGGGAGTTCATAAAGCACAGCATTAATAATTGAGCTTTTAAAGTTGGAAATTGAACATGGCACTCAGGCTGTTACTGTCCCGATGACTCTTTATGCATACATAAGCAATAAATAGACTACTTACTACAGCCCATGGAACTTTTAAAAAGCCATTTCCTCTTGATTTCTAATTTTAATCTAAATGTCTTCTGGCAATAAATATATAAATAAATAAATATAAAAAAAGATGCAGAAGCATACTTACAAAGTGCATTGTAGTTTAATGAGGAAGTCGTTATGCTTTATGATTTGTCCTACTTCAGAAAGACTCAGAAGTATTTCACATTTAATGCTAAATGTTTACAATTTCTGTATTGTGTTCTCTTTTTTCAGTTTGATAAAATTGCAATATTTTCCACGCTCAGTTTGTATATTTGAATCACACAAGAGCTCAAAGATGATTTAGAAGTCTTGTAGGTTAAACAAATTTCCCCAGATGTTTGCACCTGACATTTAATCAAGAGAGGAGCGTTTAATTAAGAGTGTTCATAATGATCTCAGTTGGGTACGGCTGAAGTACTGGAGTAAAGTGTACCTGGTGAGCAGTATGTCCTGGTGTCACAAAGCTTCATAGCAATCTATTCATAATTCTTATTAGTGTTTCTGTGCAGTCATCTTAAAACTGTTTATTATTCCTTCGTTACTCAGTTTTGTGCATATTCATGATCAGACCAGTTGGCCCTTGCTGTGGGAACACATGTGGCCAGATGGAGGCTCTCCTCCACTGGCACTCACCCTCTTTCCACCACAAGTCAAAGATGTGCACACCATCTTTAGTATTTATTAATAATTTAAAAAATGAAGAAAAAAAAAACTGTGGACCAATGTCTGAATTTCAGTGCACCTTATATACTCTTTGTTGGCTGCAAATCCACGATCCAAATTTCCTGTCCATCACACCCCAAAGGTGCTCTATTGCATTGAAATCTGCTGAGTACAGTGAACTCATTGTCATGTTCAAGAATACAGTTTGAGATGATCCTCCTGCGGATCATAAAAGGATGGACACGATCAATACTCATGTACTCAATACTCATGTTGTGGCATTTTAATGATGCTCAATTGGTAATAAGGGGCCTAAAGTGTTCCAAGAAAAAACGCCCATACGCCATTACACCATCACCAGCCTAAACTGTTGATAAAAGCATGGATCAGTCCTGCCTTGTAAGTTTTGTATAGCAAATTCTGACCCTACCATCGGAATGTAGGCAGGAGAAATCAAGATACGGGCAATGTTTTTCCAATATTCTATTGCCCATTTTTTTGTAACTGCAAATTGTAGCCTCGATTTCCTGTTCTTAGCTACCAAGTGTCACACCCAGTGTGGTTTTCTGCTGCTGTAGAATGATGCTGTGCTGTGTCTGATTTGAGGTTCGATGTGTTCGATGCTCTTCTGCATGCTTATTTGACATACTGGTGCCTTTTGATCAGCTCAACCCAGTCTGGCCATTTTTCTCTGACCTCTGGCATCAACAAGGCTTTTTTTTTTGCCACAGACCCGCAACTCGGCATATTTTCTCTTTTTCAGACTATTCGCTTTAAATCTAAAAGATGGGTGTGGCATATCTTAGTGATTGTGAAAATCCCAGATGATTTTCAGCATTTCTGAAAATAGACCAAGTAGAAAAAAGCTACATAAATCCACAAGAAAATCAACTCTTTTATTCTCTGACATAAAAGACCAGAATAGGTACAATCAAATCAGTGTACAAATGTGAGAACCATACACAGAAGAAGGGATGTTTTGTTGGCTGTCTGAGATTTGCATAAAAAGTATAGTGTTTTTCTAGTAAAGATCCATAGCCCCTATTCATTATATCCCAGCCTTACACACAACCTATAGAATAAAAAAAATAAAATAAAATAAAGAGACACACATCAATCCCTTGGACAAAGAGACGAAAGAAGGCAGAATTTGGTCATTTGCATGTGCGTGCTCTACTTCGGAATGAGACGGAAGGCTTCAGCAGTTTGAGCTCCTGCTGCTGACAGTAGAGGTGGTCTTACAGAATTCCTCTCTGTAAGCAGAACCTCACTCATTTCTGTGTACAGTCTTGTCCGTCTCACTCATGAACCGACTTGCATATAGTAAAAACAATAATAAAAAAATAATAAACCCACACATTTTAATCACTCATACTAGCCATGCAGTGAAAGTGTGTGAACAAACAAAAAAACAAACAAACAAAAAAACAAACAAACATGCATACATGTATGCTCAAAAGTCTACAGTACTGTAATAAATACTGTAATTTCATATTTCAAGAGAAAAAGGTATAGGCAACAGGTTGATAGGCACTGTGTGTGTAAGGACACTGAATGACCAAAGACTCAAGGAGACTCATGTACACTCAGATAACAATGCAAACCATCACATTTCTATAAAAATAAATTCCCATTCCAAAGGCCACGGCGGTTGCTCTTAACATGATTCTCACTTGCAATGTCTTGCTATAGTTCTGCACCAATTCCCATCATTTTAAACAACATTTATATTTCAATCAATCTAATTTAAATAACTTATGTCCATTTTCAATAATATTTACAAGGTTATGTATAAGAGAATGGAAAAGACAGGAAATAACTTCTGATCAGATCAAACAAACCAAATAATCATGAGTAATGACATACAAGAGTGAGAGTGAGAATAGTATTTAGGGCCGGTCAATGTCATTACATTTCTAAGTATGTGAACCTGATTTCGAGATTTAAAGCAATGTTAAGTCGAAGTGCAATCAGATATTTCTCTGTTATACAAAGACAAATCAGTCCATGTGGCTGTTGGGCCAGACCGATTAGATTCACTCTTTTACACATCTGTATTGTGTAAGGAACAACAGAATTCTGGGCAACCATAATTAACATCTTTCAAGTACTCTTTGTTTGTAGCTCTTTAAATCCTTCATGCTCCTGCCTTCCAGAAAGATTGTCCCAGCTTACAGCCACATCTCGCCTTCATTTGCCAAAGTTGGCAAAGTCAGCAAAGGCATTATTCTTTTGTTGTGCCATGGCAGGGCTCATAGTCATGACTGGCACTGACATTCCCATCCCCATGCCAACAGCTCCTGGCATTCCCATGCTCATTCCCATCATGCCCTGATTGAGCGGCATACCTCCCACAGGGGTTACGCCCGTAGCACTGCCTGCCATGGCTGGTGACATGCCCATGCTACCCATCATAGGATTAGTGGGGGATCGCACAGGGGCAGGGCCAGGCTGCATGCCAAGGTTCATGTTGGCAAAACCCTGTGACATGTTGATTGGGATTTGAACTCCTAAAGAATAGAAAAAAAAAGTTAAAGAACAAATATTAAAATACCGTATATGTGGAAAACAGGTTTTAAAAATACATATAAGAAATATCTTTCCCCAAACATGTTGATACTCGTTAGTACTGGATGTTATGCAATTCAGGATCATTCTGTTTAAAAAATGTAACATATGTTGTGATACTGGGTTTCCACCAAGCATACCATGCTTTAGTTTCTATTTACTTCGGCCACTAACATGAACATGGCATCTCTGCTTCCAGTTTTCCTCTTTTTTAAATAAGTAGTATATCCAAAACAACCTTGTGTAACATGTAAAATATTTATTCTCATCCCAACTTGCATTAATTTCCCACTGAGGTCTTGTATTGATTATTGGATAATCAAAGGACCCTGCAAAGTCTTCTTTAGCATGTCCCAAAGACTCAATGAGATTAGAGTCAGGACTCTGTAGTGGCCAATTCATGTGTAAAAATTATTATACATGCTTCTAGAGCCAACCTTTCACAATCAAAGTCATTTAATACACCTGTGCAATCAGGGAAGAAAAAAATCCCTTTAATGTGATAACCCGGTCATTCAGTACATTCAGGTACTCGGTTGGCACATAATGTTGCTGTTGCCAAGCCTAGACCTGACCAACTGAAGCAACCCAAATTATAATACTGTCTCCAGAGGCTTGTACAGTGTATGCTTCATGTGCTTCCCTTCTTGCGCTGATGCCCTTTGTCTGGACTCATAACACACAAGTCCAATCTTTGTCCTCCCTAGACGCTTTTTTCTGGTTAGCCTCACTAACAAGTTATTAAACTTATGGCCGCATCTGTTTAGTCCCAATCCTACAACACAGGGTTTTATTACCAAATCCAAGTGTTTTCCCAAGTTTACAGAGTGATGTCAAATGGGATGTCGACGGTGAGGTGATTGGTTGCTTTACATCTCAGGGAGCCCTCATGTCTGTGTTTCCTTCTGGCTCTCCCTTTTAGTTATGCTGTTCTAGTTAGTCCTGCCGGAGTCCCTGCTTGCACTCTACACTAAATATAAATTCACCTTATACATTATGTGACTGTGACCATACCTAACCTATCTCTCCTCTTTTGCTCTCCCCTCTACTGTTCTCTCTCCCCCTCTCTCTCTTCCCTCTCTCCCCCTCTTTCCCTCTCTCTGTCGAGCTACACACATCATTCCTGAGCTGCCGTTAATCCAGACTCCCTCTGCCCTCTGGACCTGCCTGACTCATCCTTTTACCCCGCTTCTGGTTGGAGATCTCATCACATGGATGCCCTGTGTGTCTCTTTGGGATGCGTCCGATGTCTGGGGACGGTTTCACTCTACTAGGGAGACGGTTCTGGCCTCGCATGATGTTGACGGCTGTTTCTCTGAGGACTTGTCTACAGTCGCGCGATAGTTCAGGACTGGAATTTCCTACAAGTCTACCTGAGCCTCCAATAACTACCTGGACTCCATATTAACATCAATTAACATCTATTAACAACTATTATACTGAACTGTCTGCCACCCAACACACAGTATGAATGCAGATCAATTCCTGCTTTCTGTTTCACCCAAATGAGGATGTGTTCCCTGTTGAGTCCGGTTCCTCTCAAGGTTTCTTCCTACTGCCATCTCAGGGAGTTTTTTCTTGCCACTGTCAGGCCACTGTGCTTGCTCATCAGGGACTATCTGACTATTTTTTTATTCATACACATTCAATTCTTTTGATTGTGTAAAACTGCTTTGTAACGATGAAAATTGTTAAAAGCGCTATACAAATAAAATTGAATTGAATTGATGTCAAGTGATATTGAAGTGAAGTGAATTCAAGTGAAGTCCTTAGTGTTGTACTGTGTTTATTTTTAAAATAAAAATTAAATGAATAAATGGAGAACAAATCAGTCTGCATTAATTACAATGTTATTGTATAAAATAAATTATTATTATCTTACTTGTTTAAAAAATGAGAGTCATTAAAACATTGGATTTGACTTTTGTCTTAACACTTTTGGCTACCATGTTTAGAAATTGATTGTATGCTGGCTATCAGAGACAGGCATTTTGCCTAGCTGTGTTTTTGTGCAATGCTGAGTCATTACCATGCTGCTGCATCATGCTGAGTGTGGGCTGAGTTGGTTTGGGAGGCTGCATGCCAGGACTCAGGTAATCGAGACTAATGTTGACACTGGAATCAGACCAAGTGGATGGCACAGCGGCCTTCTTGGCTTCAGGTTTTTGTACAGACTGCTGAGGAACCAGTGGAGTCCCCATATTCTGCAGAGGCTGATCCAACAGAAGGAAAACAACAGAAGTTCATTAAGTAAGGATGAACACCTCACGTAAGGGTAGAGATGTTGCTCTATTGCAGTCTTCTCATTTACCAATACTAGTGATAATTCTTACAAGATATTTACAAGAGTTTGTTATAGTTAGAGGCAAAATATTTGTTTTTATATCAGTTGCATTTGGTCTTAAGAGATTCATTTTCTTTAAGGCAAGAATAATAAAAAAAGGGCAAAATAAGGGACAGTGTGAAAAATTCGAGAGATTACAGCAAAATCTCTTGAGGTTATCAGGTTTCTTGACAGTTATTAGATTATAACAATGATGACTAAGAAGCTTTGTGTTATTGCTTGCAAGTGTGTGGGGTTTACTTTTTTCTTTAGCCAAACAAATGTTGCCATTTTAAAGTAGGTCAGGTTTTTAGCATGCAAATATCATCTTTACATGAGGCTTTTGTTTCAGTTTAATGATTTTCTGACTCAAACTTGTTCTTCTTCATTCTGCTAGGCTCTGTGATGGGTGTCCCAGGGGGCAGGGGCTGGTGGATAATGTGAAAGGGGGTGGGTGGAAATTGTACGAGTGCTGTATCTTAACCCTCCTTTGTCTTGCTTTTATGTTCCTCTGCTCTCAAATACGCCTCCTAAAAATCTCAACCAGTATTGTCTTTCCTTGGGTAAATTTTGTTTAGTGAGCTTTTCCACTCTAAACATGCTGTATTAATTATGTTACAGATGGGGTTCAGACGTTTTACTCAATATACTCTACACAGCCTAATGTGTTTTATAGGAAAAATGTGAAGGGGACGTCAATCAAGAAAAACATTGCAATTGTAGATGTTAATATAAAATAAGAAATAAATTAAAAATGCATTTTAAAAACAACAAAAACAACTAATAAAACTAAGAATAACTTCAGGTCAAGTTATATCTATACATGTTCAGAACATTCTTTCTTAGAGGCCATTATCATGTTAAAGTGTCAATGGCAAATTTATGAATCTGTGAAAAATTGAGGGGGGGGGGGGTGGGGGGGGGACAGAAAAAACACACCTGAGATTTGGACATTGGCAGACCCATGCTTTGAGTGCTGGTCATGGAGAAATTTATGCTTTGGGAAGCACTGATGTTGGTGCTGAGAGAAGGACCCATGAGGTCAAAAAGATCACCAGAGGGCACTGTGGAGGCAGAGGCAGGTGCAAACAGGTCTGCTGTTGCCGGTTTCACAGGCGGAGGGGCTGGTTGCCCATCTGAAAACGCATTCCAGTCCCCGAAGTCTCCATTTCCACTTGATGCCGAGGCTGAATTGACAAAAAGACTTTAGTGAACAGCTTGGAAGAAGGAACTCTAGTCATGTTTTATAGTTTTAATATAAAACACTTTCACAAAACTGAAAATAAATCACCACTTTGCAAAGAGTCCATTTCTGGTAAAAAAAATAAAAATAAAATAAAAAGTGCTGGTAAATATCAGCTCCCTGTAATGCAATATCAGCAGACAAATCTTCTTATTCCTAGACGTCACATGAGCATAGGTTTTAGTCCAGTTCATTCCTCTTTCGCCCAAGCAGACAGCAGGAGATGTTTTGCCCAATGTAAGTTGAAATGTGTCTGTCCTCATTAGCTTTAGCACAGAGCTCAACCATATGGCTGCCTCCTTTTCCTTTTCAATATTTAAGCGCTTTATGCTCTCTGGTTTTCATAAAAAGGCAGATGATGACAAGAGGCGATGGCCCCATTACAAATACCAGCAGCCTTCTGTTACATTTGTGTCACTTGCTCAAAATAGCTGGAGTAAAAATGTGTCTGTTGGAAGGAGCTAAAAAGTTCTCTCCTACTAATGATTACTATTCAAAAAATTGTCTTATATAGTTATAGTGCTCATTTATGTAGTTATCAACTCAGATAATTATGTGGGATCAGCACAATGCATAAAATCATGCAGATAAACATCAAGAGCTTGTTTACATCAAACATCAGATTGGGAAAAAATTTAGAGTGATTTCTAAAATTTTAAAATCATACATAACTGTCCATGCCAAACAGCCTGGTTTTAGTATTTCAGAAAACAATCTCTAAAAAAATCACACACACAACGGTTTCTAGATTATACAAAGAATGGTGCATTGGGGGGGTTGAGGGTGTACAGGATACAACATCTTGTTGATGAGGGACATGAGAGGAGAATGACCAGAATGGACAATAGATTCGTCTGACAGGAAGTCCAACCATGGTGATCAGAAAAAAGCATCTCAAAACGTGCATCACATTTACATACATCAGGTTCCACTTTTGTCCTTCAAAAACAAGAATCTGAGGTTATCGTGGCCACAGGCACAAAATGTGGACACAGACTTTCTCAAACTAGACAGTGGAAGATTAGTTTAAAAATCCCTTGGTCTGTTTCCTGTCTTCAGCTGTCCAGTTTGAGGGATTCTGTGCTGATATCCTCAGATTCTTGTTTTTGGAGGACAGGAATAGAACCCAATGTGGTCTTTTGCTGTTGTAGCCCATCATGGGCACAGGCTTATTGGAATTGGACAGCTAAAAATCTTCCCCAGTCTAAAGCTGACTGCTTTGGGTGAGCTGTTTTATGCATGTCAAGATCCTTTTCTGTTCATCATGGTTGTAAAGAGTGATTGTGTGAGTACTTATATCAGTTCTGGCAGCTCAAAGCCATCTGGCCATTTACCACCGACGTCTCTCATCAACAAGGTGTTTCCACACAATGAATCATTGCACACTCAGTGCTTTTTTCATCTTTCTGCTTCATTCTATATAAACTCTAGAGACTAAGGAGTATGAAGTTCCCAGGAGATCAGCAGTTTCTGAACTACCCCAACCAGCCCATCTGGTTCCAACACCCATGCCATGGTTTAAAGTCACGGACATCACATTTTTTATTCATTCTGATGTTTGATGTAAACATTAACTGAAGCTCTTGCCCTGCACCTGCTTTATCTTGGGCATTACATATGCAGGTGTACATGTTTTTAATCAAGTGGAGAGTGAGTGTAGATATTTTTTCGCTACCTCTGCATAACACACTTAGATTAGGGTTCTATACCATCACAAAGCTTTCTTTCCTAAATTAATTGCTGTAATAGAACTAACAATGACATCAGTGTTACTCAAACTTTTTGATGTAGTATTTACACAGGTATACCTGCTGCTGAAGGAAGACTGGCTGTAGCTGCAGTTGAGGAGAAATCTGCAAAACCTCCAAACAGGTCCGAGTTTAAGCCTAGGCCAAAGGAAGGGAAAAGAAAAGATAGGGAAAGAAAACAGAAAAAAAGATTTTAAGTTAAGATTTTAAAACAAAGTCAGCTATCTTCTATAAAAGTCATAAAAAATAGTGAGTCTTTAAATAAGACTCATCAAATCCACGACTGCTCCCACCTAGTAAACATATGCACCAACACAGTCCTGACCCGGCACCCACTATCAAACATAGCCCCTACCTAATAGACAGCCCTAACACAGTACTGACAAAGTACCACCAAAGGACACTGTCCCCACCTATACAACAATGGCCCATTATATCAGGTATAGAGGGACAGCATAGGTTTGGTTGGCACAATCATTATATTGTGCACATAATTTTTATAAAAAATTGTGTGTATCAACTTAAGAACTTTAAAACAATTTCAAAATCAAAGACTAAAATATATAATTAATAAGGTTAACACTGGAAAATTATGTAAACCTGTAACATTATGACGAACACATCGATAGCAGAGAAAGAGAAAGTCTTGTCTCTTACAACCAGACAGAAGCTAAGAAGACATACATCAACGTTTTCAGATGAACACAATCTGGAGTGCCACAACTATCTTGCTGTGAGAACCGACCTCATTTATTTCTGTGCATTTTTTTTTTCATTTGGTTAATAAACCTAACACGCAAATGTCCATCCTGATCATCAGATTAATGTGGTTTCCAACTGCATATGATCATAGAGTTTGTTAATCCACTAACTCGCATGCTCAGTGCCACCTTTACCAATTTTCATAGATCTTTAATAAAATGTGGACACTGCTGCTGTATGAACACGAGCTGTTAAGTATATATAATAGGTATACTATTAAGAATGTTACTTAACTTTAAAAAAAAAAGTGCTTTGTGTAACTGTAAACATGACTCCAGTGAAAAAAGGAAACTAATAAATAACGAAGTATGACAGATGTGACGCCGCTGCTGATGCATTTCCTATGTCTGGTGTAAAGTGTGCCTTACTGACTACCATGGTAGTCATTTCGCTATTCTTACCACAACTGTAGCATCCATTTTGCCTAATTAGTAGTAGAGATGAAGATATCACACATACTGTGAGGCAAGAGGGTAGCAAGAAAAGCTTTTAAAGCAGCTTTTCTTTAACCAGGGTATATGGAATTATGACAAGTTCCTAAGTGTCATGATATTTTGAGAGAAAAAAATACTATCCTCTGTCAGAAATCTGACAATGAAGCTGTTTTACAGTATGTGGTTCAGGACAGAATGCTAATGTTTATGTGGATGTGCTGTTCACTATGCTCACAACTGTTTCCGCTCTGTTCCCTCCCAAAAATCTGTAGTAGGTGGTTTGGCTCCCCTAAATTGCTCACACTTGTGAATGAGTGTGAAAACTTGAACAGTATGCTTCGTGTCATGCAATGGACTAGCATTCCATGTTCAGAGTATTCAGATGGGGTTTGTAGGGACAGGCTTCAAAATCCTCCTTACAAACTCCTATTAATTATCTAATACAGTTTTGTCGGTTGAAATTTGACGTTAAATATAGAAGAAATTTGATTGCCATTGATTTTACCTTCGTGTCTGGCTTTATACAACAAAAATCTGCTTTTTATGTCCACTGTAAAATACTTTCAAGCAACTGTGACACTGCTTCATTTTGCTCAATGAATACCCTTAGAGAGTTTGTTGGCTTGTTTTCTGCCCACAGAAACTGTCCATTTCTTGTTGGATTTAGTGGAATGTGGTTAGAAAACTGATGCTAAGAGACAGAAGCAGCCTGTTTGACTGATGTATATTAGGAAAGTGGAGAAAGAGATAGGAAGAAATGGAAACAACACATCTGCTCAGCACTCCACCTCCACAAGGGACCACTCTAACATCTGGTCCTGGCAACTAACTGCTCCAGTGGACAGGGGCTACAGGAGAGCCCATCTGGTGCACTTTGTGTGTATGCATGCATCTCTCTCCCTCTATCTCTCTCTCTTTCACACACACACACACACACACACACATCAAAACCACAAGGCCATATAATGACACATCTTTACATAGCATCCTTGCTTTGCCATAGCAATGAATCAGAACTACCAGATCAACATTCGATGTAATATCTCACACCACCGACATAATCTAATTAGTTATTATAAATGAGTGCAAATAATATAATTTAAGATAAATGAACTATGAATATGGGACTTAATTTTCTACTGATTAATTAAAATCCCTTCCTTCCCACCCACTAAGATAGTTTTACTTGCATTAAACTAAAATTTATTAAATTTATTTGTTTGAGTGTTTGTGTACATGTGTGGGTGAAAGTGAGAGAGAGGGAGATAACCTGTCGAAGATGGCTTTACGGGTGTAGAATCTGCCATAAACAAGTCCACCAGACCACCACTGGACTGATTTGTACCCGAGACATTTGGCTGATGGAAGAAAAATAGGAATAATTAATATATATTAAATAATAATAATAATAATAATAATAAATAAGAACATCCAGCAATTGCTACATACCATTAAATAATTAATAATATGTATAACCGTATATTTGCTTACATTTTTTCTTTCAAGCTTCTCAGAAGAGTATATTTATGTTCATTATTGGCTTTTATTATTTAATTACATGTTTCCATGGTTCCTAACTTTGCATGAACTATTCCATGTTATTAATGTTAAAGTAATTAACAACTATATTAATGGTTACATTTAAATAAATTCTTCATGCTATATTACCTTGTTGGCATTTATATTTGTGGCAGGTTTATCTCCAGTGTAATGGGCAGCTGCTCCCAAGTCTATGGTTTTCGATGGGGTGCCTCCTTTCTTTCGTGTGGCAGTAGTCTCGGTAGCCTGAACAATCTGAACACTTTTGGTCGTCACAGTCTCCTCTTCATCTTTAAATTCGTTCCTGCCAGACTGCCTTTTTCGTAAATCTCTCTTCCTTTCCTCCTCTGTCTCACTAGAGGAAGAAATAAAATGCAGATGAAAGTTTTTGCATGTATTCTCTGTGTACAACGGTTCCACAGGATGACAATACAGGATTGTCTGTGACAATACAACTGCGTCTGGTGACAATTTGATAGAAATGTTTCCATCTAGACATTTATAGGTGAAAATATAACCATTAGTTTGCACACTGACTGTCATTATGACAATATTCTGACGAGCATGAAGCCAAAGAAAAAAAAGCTGTTACTGTCCTAGTACTGTGTAACCAAATGCCAACAAAGCTTTAATTTAAGAAAATGTTATGTTTTAATGTTCTTATAATTAGCATTTATCTGCAAAACATTAAAGTAAAAACAGAGGTTTCCTTGCGCAGTTTATAACAGTTTGGAGTATGTGTGCTGTTAGCAGGGAAAACTTGACTGTAGCATAGAACTGCAGCTACAATGTTTACTTGGCTTAATTTGGCCAGTTCTGTTAAGCTTCTGTGTTAGATCAGGAAATAAAGAAAGTTCGACAACACCCAAGGCACTAACCTGAATCTGTCTGGCGAGTCGTCTCTGTCTTTCCTGCGGAACGTGTTTATTGTGTCGTTAATTGTGCTGCCAATCTTGTCACTGATCTCTCCCAGTTTTTCACTAAATGGAAAAGCGCCTTTATTGTTCTCCCAGTCGTCATCCCATTTGGAATGTGTTTCGCACCTGTCCCCTCCTTTAACAGACAGAAAAGGAGAATATTAACAAATTAACAGCCAGCCAGCTCAAAGAGAGACAAAATTTAAAAGTAAAACTTGTTTCACCCTTCTGTACTTGTTTATGGATTGTTTATCAATGTGCTGCAACAGTTAATAATTTTCCACATCATGATTTGCAAGCACCTCATGATTTACAAAATCTGATGTGAACACTAAAATCAAAGCTCCTGACTTGCATATGCATAATAGTTCACCTTGAATTCTATACATTAGGTACATGTATAATTGCATGAATGAGCAGTTTTAACAGTGCTACTAAATTAGTATACATAAAAATTATGTAAAAGTACTACTATGGTAAGAGCGGAGGACTTGATAGGTGCATTAGATACTCTTGAATTTATTTTTTACTTCTCAACCATACAGTGTACAAGTACACCAAAAAACTCCTAATTATATTTATAGACAAACACAGAACACAAACACCAAGAAAATAAAAATATATTAATTGTGCAAACCAAAATGGTCATAAACAGTAGTTTAACACTCAAACCCTAAGCCATTAAGACTGGAGGCAACATATGAGTTTATATGGCGTTAAGACCAAGATGCATGACCAATTAATTGTTTTGTGATTTGCTGCAATACATGTGGGGAAGACAAAATGTACTCCAGCTAAATTGCTTTTGTGCCCTTAGCCCACAAAAGTTTTTGAAGTTGCACTTCGGACAATCTGAGCAAGGGGAATGATGATGCAGAGTACAGCAGTGACATAAAAGATTCAGACACAGAGTCTGATTAGCCATAGCTCTATGGGTTAAAGACAAGCTTGAGAAAGAAAGGAGGGGAAAGATTTCAGCAAGTTCGCCAGATTTTAAAATGTCTGAAATAAACAGAAGATTTTCATGTGGGGCAAAATTTAATCAAACTCCATCCAGCACTAAGAGGACCAGTGGCTGTGGATGATTTGAAAAAATCCAATTAGAGCTCAGCCTCAAGTTACATGCTTTTCAAAAATTTATGACAGCAAAAAAATTATATTAAGAAATACAGCGGAATATTGTGACTAAATTACTTTACTTCATTATTAAAATAAATAATTATTATGTTAAATGATTACATGTTAAATTAGCATTCTTCTCTGCCTAACTTAAAGGGGGACGGCGCCCCTGCGCCCCGTATTGACCGGCCGCAGCTGTGCATGGAGTCAAACAAAAGTAAACATTCTTAATTAATAAAAAGTTTATGTATATAAAAGTTCTAGCTTTAGAGTAATCAACATACAGACGTACTTGTTTGCTAAAACCCTGACTGTACGGTTCCTCATCAAAGAAAAACTATACATGCATCACTCAAAGTTAGCTCCCTGGCCAATTGGAGGAAAAAAAAAAAAATGAACACGAGCAAGTCAAGACTACAGCTCGTTAGCCAAACGCGCTGAAGTTGGAAATGGTGCAATTCCTCCTGGGGTTAATTTTTTTCCTTTTTTTTTTCCTTTGGCAAGCACAAACATCGACATCTTCAGCGAAATGATGACAAACTAATTGTATAAAGTCATTGCCCAACAAAAAAAAATTTATATGAAAATATGGCTGGAAACAACAAACGCATTTGTCAACATTTTCTATATAGTTTAAGCCAAAAGGTTTAAACTATCAAATCGTTCATAGTACGTTTCTATCCGCCTTACAATTCTGTAACGCTTTTCAGAAAACCATCATGCGTTAGGCTTTTGTTTTCAAATGATGTTTTAATTTAAAATGCTTTATTGGGATCTGTAGGGTAAAATGGAAGAAAATATAATTGGTTTTGAGTGGTTTGGTATTTTGAATGTGGTGCTGCCTCTTTACTGGTAAAGGCCAGCACATTAGAATCATTAGATAATAGATAATATTCTCTCCCTTCCATTATATAGAAATGTGTAATATTGAACAGTATTCACACTAACAAAAATGTAAATATTAAAAAGAGGCATCACAAAAAATCGCTTGATGGATAGTTTAAAACATTATGGTATATTTCATTAAATTTAAAGGTGACATTGAATCAGTAACAAAACAAAATTAATAAATAATCAAAGTGTATGCCATCATGTTGTAAGAACAATGAGTCCTACTGGCTATCAAAATAAATCCAGAGTTCACTCATCTGGTAAAACAGACCTCCTGGGAGGAAAAGGGAATTGGAGAAGAAAGACGACAGAGAAACACCATGGAATCACACATGATAAACAACTCCCCAGTCACAGCACATCCAAGTATGTGTGAGTCCCTGCTGAGCATTAGGATGAGAGTGAGTGACTGAGAATAAGTGAGAGAGAGAAAACAGAGGAAACCTTTCCTGAGAACAGGACTTACCGTATCTGTAGTCCCCCATACTATCAGAGGATACGCCAATATATTTATCCCTGTTTTTTTTGGCCTTCTTCCTCTCCTCTCTCAGCCGGTCATCATCTTGCACAAACTCCACCATCTCCTTTACCTTCTGCCGCACGTTGATGCCTTGGTCCTTCCCATTTTCATCTGCAAAAATAACCTCTTGCTGACATGAATCTCTTTAAGACAGTGCTTTCTGCTGTGCAAACAAATATCTATGCAGACCAAAAATCTGATGCACAAAAGCATCATGAGGAAGAACACTCAATCAAAAATGTTTCACTGCAGAATTGTCGAAAGTAGCTACTTTTACATTTGGCCTGGAGCTGAAATTACCCCACAACATTTGAATGCACTGGAAATGTTGTGCTGAGACTTGAGTAACTATGGTGATTGGTTAAGCAAGAGAGTAGTTTCAGGTCATGGATAACAAACAGACCTGTTTTTTCAGCACCTGCATCAACAGAAAACATTTGCAACGGTTCTACTCTTAATTTAGCCATATTAGTACTGTATTAAACAAAGGACATATTTAAAACATGAACTATTTATTAAATAATTCTCAAAAACTACAACTCACAACACTGCATGTAAATGTGTGGACCTGTGACAACTGTGTATTCATAAAATAGTAAAATTTTAGTTAGAATTTTATTTTAGAATTCTTACAGAAAGCACTTTTTTTTCAAAAATACATTTTGCATGTGATATGGCAAACTTGTGTTCATAAAATGGTGCTAATGCATGTTTGGTGCTCGAACATAGGCTTTAAAGAAATTAAGTAGAGTTTATTTACTGATGTTCATGTAATATTCACATAATAAATCCAGATTAACAAATGGAAAAATAAATCTTTAAAAGCTTTTTAATCTAATGTTTTAAACAAGCCTAGTATGAAACACTTTCAAGCAGAATGAACCAATGCTGCGGACCAACCTATGCAGTGATAACTCTCAATAGAGCGCAGGTCATACAGGTGCTCTCTCGCGCTGGTGACCACCCGTTCAGATCCGTTCCGCACAAGGTAACCCAGCAGCAATAAAGACTGAAAATAAGTATGGCTCAGTTAAAATGACCATAAAAAAAGCATATTAACATATGCAAATAAAACACATTTAAGGAGTTAAGGAAGTCAATTTTTGCACAATTCGAAAGATGGCACTTGACTGCCAAATTAATGAACAAAATAATCAAGCTGGTCCCTGTAAAGTTCAATGAAAAAAAAAAAAAAATAAAATAAAAAAAAACAGTTTTTGAACTAGCATTTTCTCAAATATAGAAAACAATTCCAATGCCAATTCATGGGACACCTAGTATATTTGTAAAACTAATCACATCTACATAAACCTTAGCAATATCCATGCACATAATTCCATAATCACAATGCTGAATAACATTCATCAACATTTACCTTGTAAACTCTCCTCCAGTTTTTCTTGTTGTCCTTCAGCATTCTGAACCACAGCATGTTCATCACCTCTGGAAACTGCTCGTACATGAACGTAGCTCTACACATATAGGCAGATAGCAGTGAGATTATTCAAGAACAATGTATAGATAACATAAGAGAAGTAGCAGATCACTAACCATCAAACCACACAATGTTGCTAAACGTTTATCAGAAGCCGTTCCACTATATTTTGGAACATGGCTCTGATGATTTACTTATTCAGCCATTAATAAGTTTGGACACTGATGCTGGGAAAGAAGTTTTTAAGGTCAGTGCTCATTCCAAGTCACTTTGTTCTTTCACAACAACTGTAGCAAACTATGTTCTACAGTATGGACCTGCTGTATGGACAGCGGCCATGCCATGCTGAAAACTGCTTAGGCCTCCAAGTTCATGTTAAGGGATCCTTATTCTACAGCACTGAAAGACACTAGACACAATTTTGTGCTTCCAAATAAATGTGGCAACAATTTGAGTAAAGAAATGCATATTAGTGTTACAGTCAGGCGCCCATATACTTTTGCCCATGTAGAATACCTCTTACTTACTTAGCTATTTCTCCCATTAGCTGGCCAGAGGGTCCCCATGGGTCATCATTTGTGGCCTCTCGAACCTTAGATTCAACTTCTGAATAGTTCATAACAACATTGGTTCTGTAAAAGAAAACCACATAAACCAGGAAAAGTTTAATTATGAGTTACTGAAGAACAAATCAAATCAGGAGAGTCCTATTACAGCAATTTCTAGTAAAAAACTAGTAAATCAATGCTTCTGCACTGCCTTTACTGACTAATAAGGAAAATTTCTTCTTAACCTGGAATTCCTGATTTTAAATGCGAGAATGCACTTCGTCACAGATCACATCAACATGGACGTCCATCTAATTAGATTATGGTAGCATTTGTGTTTGATCAATCCCGACATGATGCAACAATACTCACTATTTAGCTTACTGTTTGGGAAGACTAATCAATCATGAACTTTATAGTTCACTCCCAGCACTAACAGTCATACGATTTGCTCCTACCAAAAGTTAAACTTTTAGGGTGTTTACTCCACTCCAGACAGAGTTCATAGTACTATACAGCTTTAAGACAAAATGGCGTCCATTCAAGCACAAAGTAAACAAGTAGCTTGTCCTCCTTAACGTCGTTTAAAGGCAACCTAGGACGATGTCAGCTCACTAGGATTCCCCTCGCGATTTAAAGAAGCAAACTCGTTCGTAAGTCTGGGACTTACTGTACTCCAAATAGGTCATAGTATTTACAATCAATCAATCAATCAAAATGATCATGCAATGAAGATTAACATTTGGCTGAAGTACGCATCAATGGGGCTTTACCCTACCTGACAATGGATGAGACTTCACTGCAAAACACTGCATAAAACAAACTTTAACTCAATGTGAAAGAACTGGCACAGCTCTATGCACATTTAAGATCTTACTCATCGTCTATGCCGCTTCATTGCAGGAGACTTAGGACATGATGCCAATCCATCGCAGGGCACACATCCATACATTCACTCACACACTACGGGCAATTTGGGAACGCCAATTAGCCTAATCTGCAGGTCTTTGGACTGGGAGGATATATCTTGAGAAAACATGGCATCTCCTTTCACTGCTATGCAAACGATAGTAAGATGTATCTCCTGTTAAAACAGAAGGAAGGCTACTCTATCAAGGCTCTGTTAACATGTCTAGATGACATAAAGGCATGGTAAGCCCTGATTTTTTTGCCAGGGATAAAGTTCCACCTCTTTATTTGGGAGCCTTGGAGCAGTATGCTAAAACCCACAGCATCAAATTTAGGTGTTATTTCTGACCATGGCGTTAAACAGATCAGTGCTGTGGTTCAGTCCAACTTCTTTCAATTAAGGCAATTGGCAAAACTTAAGCCTGTTTTGTCCATTAGGCATTTTGAAATAGCCATCCATACCTTTATCACCACTCACCACGATTATTGTAATGCTTTGTATTTTGGGGGAGTCTCAGGCAGCATTACATCGACTACAGCTGGTCCAAAATTCTGCTGCTCGGCAGATGCTCGGCTTAATGTCTACATGTAAGAGAAAACGTATCTCTCCAGTTCTGGCTTCCCTTCATTGGCCACCGAATTAATTTAAAAATTCTTTTGGTCACGTTAAATGCCCCGCCCTACCTCTCAGACCTGTTTCAGCTCTATGCCCCATATTGGCCTCTCAGATCATCAGATAAACTTGTGCTGACTGTACCCAAAACCAAATGCAAGCTCAGGAGTGATCGGGCGTTCTCTGTGGCGGCACCCAAACTGTGGAATGACCTACCCTTGACTATTTGTGTTCAAGTCCCATCTAAAAACGCATATGTTTTTTTTGGCGTTTAAACCAACATGAGATGTTGATTTTATATATTTTGGATTAGAGAATAACCTCTAGAGAACCTTCTCATTTTTTTATAGATAAATGTATGCATGCACACAGCTAACAGACAGATAGCCCTGGGTTTTGTGCTTGTTGTGCTGAAGTAGTGGAGAAAGACCATTACTGAAACCAATGAGCTAAGACGAGAATCTGCTAGACCTCAAAGCTTCTTCTTTCCTAAGAATGTCAGTTACTCTTAATTTGGTGAATAGCTAAATATGTTAAATCAGATAACATTGCAAATTACACACAAGCAACATTGGACCTGCAAGTGCACATTCTCTGCACCACACCCTGTTCTTCCTGCTAGGTTTACTTGAGGGAAACAGAGATACAGTTTAAATATCGAATATCTTAATTGGGCTAACCACAAACAATGCAGTAGTGTTTAAGTAATAACTGTTCTTGTATTCATGTAGCTTATTAAACGGGCAGGTTCATAAACCCCAAGCAAAGGTGCTTCTGTGAAACCTGTTAAGCAATCAAGGGCTAGGAATGATACAAAATAGACAGACAGTCCGGTTGTGCAAGAGGTGAAAGCTGAAAAATTAGGTGGGGCCACAGAAGATTCAGAGCAAACAGGTTCACTGAGTGCATGAATCAAAAGCCCATCTCACGAATACCTGTGGTACTCGATATAACCTATGAGTTTTGACAAAATCTACTTTGTCTGCAACATTCAGCTGAGCAATGAGCGGCCTGACTTTTTTTTTTTTCTAACAAGAAGAATCAAGTTCTGGGAAATCACAACTATAGCATAAACAATTAACAAGAATACACTATTTTAAGGTAGGCTTATGCTAATGTGGGCCATTAAAATGTCCTTAAATCCTTAAAAAGACTATTTTGAAAACATAATTTTCTGCTGGCTTTGTGCTTTCAACAACCCAGATCTGTGACACTGATACACACTGCAGTTTTCTGTATTTCCTGCTGATAGTGACTTTCACGAGACACGTCAACTTCCCTAACCTAACTGCTGTTTGCTCAATACGTACATTCTCAAAGAGCTTTGTGTAGTGATCTAACACAGAAATAAAAAAAATAAATAGACTTACTACAAATTAAAGCTCAACACCCTTTTACATGAATAAGTCTATATTCAAGCAGAAAGAGTCACATGGTGTGAGAAAAAAAGCCATCAGTTCTCTAAACTGACAAAAACACAAATATAAAGAAATCACTTGTATTTACATGCAAAATGTGTCATTTTAAATTGCTTCAAAAGTAAATATAATCCACTTGAAGGCTGATAAGAACCCGGGCCTGCTGTATATACAGGAAATGGCACCACACATGTCTAAAATGAAGCAGCTTGAAAGTTAACATGTCAGATTAAGTTAAATAAAGTAATGCACTGTCACAGCAATAGTGACAAATTTTTAAACACAAACAAACAGACCCACTTTGTTTGCAACTTTAAAGCCCATTGATTATATATATATTAGTTAGCCTAAACAAATATGTTTGAATGCAAAATGGTAATAACATATCACTGTTTACATAAATCTTAAAAAGACCTTAGAACAAATAAATAAACTAAATTATGGAGACAATTTAAAGACAATATTATTAAATATTAACCAAGTGTTTAAATGAATTTGGCTATGGTGTATGTAATCTTCTGACTTCAACCATATATGGATATTTACATGTACATTTATAATACATTTCATTAATTTAATGGCTAACACTTGCAAATTGTTAAGATTTTAACTACCACAATTTATCACGTTGATTAGCTGGTTTTGTGTCGTGGCATGCCAATATACTGTAAGTGAGCCCTGCAATTTTATAAGCGAAAACGTGCGAGAAAGCTTTTTGCTTAAGAATGAGTCAAAATTTTAACTCCATATATTAGCTGTATGTTCATGTTATTATCAAAGCTGTACTATCCTCATATTTCATCACTTATGTATTTTTACTAGTGCTGTTGATCAATAAAAAATAATTCTAGTTAAGTACAGACATAGCCTGTGATTCACCACAATTAATTCAATTTTAAAATACTCAGATTTATTTGTATTATAAATGTACAATGTTGGAATAAAGAAATGCATGACAAGCTGGTTAGAGGAAACAGATTATGCAATTTTGTAATAACTCAAACAAATGCTAAATTAAAATCTCTCGAATGGGACCGGCACAGCATGCAGTGGGTGGGTGGTATGGGGTGTGGCAGCCCACCGACGGTGGGGCTCAAACCCAGCTCGTCAGATTCAAAATACAACAAACTACAGTCTAGCCACCTAAGCCATCACTCCCTTGTCTTACATTTAATGCAGTATTGTAAAAAATATTCTCCTTGAAAGAAGGTCGAGCACACAACTTTGGTTTAATCCTAACTTCCATCTAGAAGCTTTGTATAATGAAACTGCCCATTCAGCACACCTGGTGATGTTTCCTCAGTCACCTTATTATCTATGCTAAACATGCCATTATCATACATAGCCGGGTAACCGTGCTGCAATTATGAGAAGCCATTAGGGTCAAACTTGGTCATATGATTAATTTGCATTAAAAATTTAAATTTCATTACAATTTCTAGATTAATCACATGGGTTAACATGTTACTATTGACATCCCCAATTGTTACCTTCACTGCAAAAATAAAATGTTGCTAGTGTAAGAAGACGAGATGATACTTAGCGTGACATTTTTTGTATTGGAATATATAGTTTGTCTATAATTTTTTTTTAATCGTTACATACCAGTAATACCATTTTGGTATTTTAACATCCTTGCCAAAGTTCAGAGCATCACAAATAGCAGCCTGTGGAAAACTATGAGACTTATGAGACATAAAAAGCTATAGCCCGTTTGCCCAATTTCATTTGCAAATTATTAAAAGTCACATTCATAGTGAGCCATGAAAAAAAAATTGTGAAAAGTGGAAACTAGGCTTAAAACACCTAATCTAACTAACCAAATCTCCCTTCTCATTCTATGTGGGTGTGAAAAAGCTGTGCAAAGCAAAGGCACTACAGAACAAGGGTTTACAACCACTTCATCACACATTATACATTCATTTTCAGGAAGTAATTTAAATCGGTCAATAGTGTGATGGATATCTTGCCTTGGTGGGAACTCGAGCAGCGATATGGGAAGACCCCTTGTATTTACACTATGGTGTGCTCCGTTAATGTAAAGGCATGTATATGGAAGGTGGGCCAAAACCCACATGGCACAGAGTCAAGGACTCTGAACTGTCAATGCAGTCTCATAAAATGTCAGAGATTGGAAATCTCCCTTCCTCAAGAAAAGGCTTAAAGGTATATTTTTTTAGATATAGATGCTCAAAAGGTCACGTTTATTGATGACTGTACATTTTAGTAGACGTACTTATGTTTTATTCACAGGTTTATAAGAAGAAAGCTCGACAGCAGGCCGTATTCACAGGCCGTGTTTTCGCATACATGCTACTTTGGAAATGTCACACACTCACGCGTATAACTAACGTGAACATGACTGAAATCGGAAATCATCTGATCAATTGTTAACTTTAACAAACCAATCTAGCTATACATAACTTGCTTCCTAACGTGTTGGACAACATTACGGTGTTTAAAAATCAGTAACATAAGGAAGAAGACGAGAGCCAGTTGCGCTTACATGCAATTTGGCAACACCCGAGACACCTAAGGATTCAATAACCTTTTAAGCTAACCTTGATAAACATTAGCAGCAGCATGTTAGCACAGCTACATTAGCTGAATCCATGTTAACACTCGAAGACTGTCGCGCTTATTGTCAACGTGTTGATTCACGAGTCCTACAGGTCTAATCTCATTCAAAACCTCGAAACTAGCTGATTAAAACATTTGCACCTTAGCGTCGATACTATGTAGCTAATGCTAGCGAATGTATGGAAGTGCTTGACGTGTAGAGTGAACTTTTTTTTTTTTAATGAAAACCAATTAAACCTGGATATAGGACTTGTCCTCGAGAAATGTGGTTAATGAGTCAGAACCAGTTACAAACTTAGGCTAAATACTTTGATAGCCAAGTAGCTATGTTAGCCACTCAGGAACTTGCCTCTTTAGTTAGCTAGCTAACGCTAACTAGCCTGCTACTATCAAAAAGTGCGACGTGACGTCAGAGAATGAGTACGTGTCTCTTTTCGAACAGGTACAACTCCGGAGCCTCGAAAGAACAGCGGAATATCGTCGACAAATAAATGTAATACTTACGCTTTATCAACCAGTTCTCTAACTTTCCACATATTCAACATCTTGACTGGATGGATTAAGGCGTTCCGTGGCGATAACACGTCTCCCAGCCCTTTTAAATCCAAATAGTTGGGAAAGTCCAGCTGTCGCGAAACCAAAACCTTCAACTCTCCAAACTAGTTTCAGGCTGCGCGAGTGTCAGTGGGTCGGCCAGGTTACCACGGTGATGTGCCTGCGACGTCACTTGCGTAAACTGCGTAAAGTGCGAGAGAAGTTATTCATCCATGTTGACTGATGTTGATGGTTTGACACGCGAGTATGACAAAATTAATTTACACTATTTCATGTGATACGGGTTTAGAAATACAAAAGAAAACTAAATGTAAACTTTTTTTAATATAAAATATTTTCAATTTGAGCAATAATTGTATGAATGTAAAATTAATTAATAGTAAAGTATAATAAGTGTAAAATATTTTTGGACCACATTATTATTATTATTATTATTATTATTATTTGACCCTATTATTGTTGACCCTCTAAGATGTGTACATATACATGAAATAAGAAACAAAATGTTTTTGGGACTGTTTTAAAGTGTTGTGCATGTGCATGAAACTGAAAATATCCCCGAAGATTAAATAATGCATTCTTCTTTTTACCGTATAAAATAGCAGGTTCCTTGCCACTGCTTCTTCAGGTGTACACGTGGTCACAGCGTGGTGATGTTCGACTCACCAATGTGCATCTTTTACACGATGTGCGTTACACCGAGGCCCCTCTAAAGCGTCCGCTTCCCCTTGGCATAGATGGATTTGCAATTTATGCAAAGTGTGCAAAAATCACATGATCAGTGACTTTCAACATGCAGTCGCATGTAAATTCTACTTCGATTAAAATGTGGTTGATCTACCACTTTACATTTCTTCTGCAGAATCTGTTACTAACTGATTGTGTCTCTCTTTTAACGTGTGTTAGCCATGCTTCTTCCAGTTGACATGACTTAACGTCCACGTAGCCCTTAAAGAGAGTTATATACCGTATTTATTGTGATCCTTTAAAGTAAAATATAAAATGAATATATCACTATGACTAGACTAGACCAATAAAGATAAATGTGGATTTAAGTTCATTAATCAATTTTAATAATCCATCCATCTAGGAACCTCTGTAGTCCAACTAGGGATCGTGGAGGCCAGTGGTGATTATTGTATTTATTCCCATTATCACGACTATGGTAGGACTTCCGGTTAACGTTCACACATATTCACACACTACGGGCAATTTGGGAATGGCAATTAGCCATAGCAGACCATCCGACCCGCACATCAACTTGGCACAGGCTCCATGCTCCATCCTCCCATTTTATCTGGTCTTGGGACCGGCACTGCATCCAGTGCCACATTACTAATAGTAACTAATGCATATTTTTTCAATTATGTTTTTAGCTTTACAGTAACTAAAATCAGTTTCAAATGGGACCCTGGTTGTCTGCCATGATGAATTTATGGTATCCAGACATCACTTGCAGAGTAGACCATTTTCTGATAAGGCAGCACCCACATTTCATTTGTCTTGCAGCAATCAGTTGCTTTCAGTGAAACATGAACTGTTCCTATCAAGCAGGAATAACAGCTTCCTTTTTTACTTTTGTGCACAGTGCATGTTTCACCCAGAGGGGCTATACCACTCCCAGCACTCCCAGGTGGTCCATTGTGTACAAAGAACTCCTTTTATCTCCTTATGGGAAACAAAGAAGGGTGGGGATGGTATTTCCCAATGCTTGTATTGCACACACCAGTGAATCCAGGACACCTCTATTTATACAACTGAACTAACTTGCTTCAATCTATGATAGCTTACAGATACTGTAGATGGTCAGGTGTTTGAAGTGTTGTAAGGGTCTCATCCATATTTCAGGTCAATGTAATTAAAGCAGTGCCTCTTAATAAGCTCCACCAATATTCTTTGAAAGTTTACAGCTTTCAGCTCATAGCAAGCTATGGACAGGATGCCATTTCATGCAAATGGTTCTATTAGATCCATCCCATCAGTCATTTCATTCATTGTAAAATTTGCTGCCAATGCAAGGATGTAAAACAGCGTTGTTTTGTTCAGGAGACCAACTTTTAGCTTATTTACTTTGTACTTTTCATTATCATTGTGCTACCAAGATGAAAATGGGTGAGCACAGTAATTATTATATAACAGTATGTCAGTACAATAGAAACATGTAATTCTTACTTATACCTTATTGTTGAACTATATCTGTTACACCTTACCAAAGGGATCAACTGTTGCTGGTTTCTGCTATTGTACCGTTGTGGTCAGAGGGTTACATACACATATCATCTAGATGATCAGGTAATGATGATTTGATAACAACATCCATGTTCAATAGACAATAACCTCAACAATATGGTGTACAAGTTTTAAATGGGTTTAAATATGATCACAATTATAGTGTAAAAAATATACAAATGCACGATGTTGACTAATGTTTGGATGACAATTCTGTGTTTCACCTTTGGCAGGTCTTATTGTAACCATCTGGGGTAACACACGGAGAACACTAACTTTGTTCAGGTTTCACCTTTTTAGCTGATATAATTCTGAGAAGTCCTCCTTCTTCATTATTTTATTCACTTTGAGCAATGCACCCTCTCCAGTGATAGCAATGCAGCCCCTAAAACATGATGCTTAACAATTGGTACAGTGTTTCTGGGACTGATTGCCTCACTCTTACTTCTCCATACCATACCTTTGGTCAAAACTTTTCTCGAGAAAGACTTTTCTTTAACCATGTGTTCAGCTGCAAACTTTAGATGAGCTTGAAGGTGTCAATTTTGGAGCAGTGGCTTCTTTCTTGAATGGCAGCCTTTCAGTCCTGGGTAATGGAAAATTTCCTTTACAGAAAAATACACTGGTGTTCTAGCAGTTTTCAGTTAATGGTAGACTTCTTTGGTTGCTCCTGATCAGCTAAGCCAATTCCCTCTTAGCTGACAGTTTGTGTCTTCTTCCAGACTTTGGCAAAGTCACTACATCGACTTTTACTTTTGTACAATTGTTTGAACTGATCTTGTAATCTGCAGTTATTTAGAAATGGCTTTACAAGACATAGATGTGTAAGTATATCATCTTCTTTCCTAGATCTGCATTAAGCTCCTTAGATAATCTAATGGGTGCTGTCAAACAAACAATGCTTTGTTTTATGTTGGCACTGAGAACCAATTAGTTGTAATCACAGCTAGTATAAGTTAAGAGTAGTAGTACAGTTTTAGTGCCTAAGGGAGCATATACCCACTCATAAAAATGAGTACATCTCTGTAATATCAGCAAACATTTAAGTTTATCTTCTCAAAAGACAATACTATAGAAATAATACTTAGATCATTTTTAGAGTAGTCAATGTGCAGCTTGTATAACAGTATAGATTTACTGTCCTCTGAACAGTACATCAACATACATCCATTATTGTCGAAATAGCTGGCAACAAAAGTGAGTACACCCTAAGTGATAACGGCTGTACACCTTTCAACATGCAAAGTCACATGTCCTATTCATAATTTTCATGTGTTTGTCAGTGGCTAAGTATGTCTCCAGACCTGAACCTTATTGAGCACCTCAACTGGAAGGTGGGCCTAGACATGACCAACTGAAGCAACCCCAGATCATAACAGTGCATCCAGAGACTTGTACATTGGGCACTATGCATTAAAGGGGCTTATTCATGCACTTTACTTCTTTCCATGATGCACTCATCTCTCTCATTGTGTATGTAAATGCTTTTCCTTTCACTATTAGTATACTGTAGCTTCACAGAGTCTTTGTGTTCTCATGATCTCATTCATGACTTTTTTTATGACTTCCACAAAATTGATAGTTTATCACTATCCTTCAAAGTATTGATAATGTATTGAATGTGTTCTGAAATGGCAACTTTTTTGTTCAGACTGTGTGTACAGTATATATAGGTGAACAAGACGTTTGTCAGTGTATATCCACCCTGACAACAGTCTTGTCGCCTACCCAAGTTGAAAAGTGGCTTATATGAAAGGCAAAGGCATCTAGATTACGCTTATTTTACCAAAATAACATCTTATCATACTGTGATTTTTAATTATGTAATTAGGACAGAAAGGTCAGACTTTGCTTAGACAAAAGTCTTGTCACTTAACAGAAATAATGTACAGTACAGAAAATAAAGTCCTGGTGCAGTGGAAAAATAATTAATATTGTGTACGTCTCCCATGAGCTTGCAGGACTGCATCCAGACGTTTTGGCAATGACTCAAATAACTTATTAATAGAGTCATCTGGAATCATTCTGGAAAGCATTCTTGCAGGAATCAAGATTCTTTGGGTTCATCTTCAATACCTCCTTCATCTTACCCCAGGCACACTCAATAATGTTCATGTCTTGTGACTGGGCTGGCCAATCCTGGAGCATCTTGACCTTCTTCGCTTTCAGGAACTTTGATGTGGAGGTTGAGGTATGAGAAGGAGCGCCATCCTGCTGAAAAACCTCTCCTGTGGTTTGGAATGTAATGGGCAGCAAGAATGTCTTGATACCTCAGGCTGTTGATGTTGCCATCCACTCTGCAGATCTCTCGCACGCTCCAATACTGAATGTAACCCCAAACCCAGATTTTTCCTCCACCGAACCTGACTGTTTTCTGTTTGAATCCTGGGTCCATGCGGGTATAATAGGTCTTCTGCAGTATTTACGACAATTGGGATGCAGTTCAATATATGATTAATTGAAAAAATCAACCTTCACCAGTTTTTTCAAATCTTTTTCTTTTGCTCTCCACTAGATACATCAAAGATGTCTGCCACCTCAGCAGGAGACTTGGTCCTCAGGCTCTTTATAATCAGCACTTTGGTTTGTGGTTGAATCTTTGGCATGCTGTCAGGTCAGGATGCATTTCAAGTGAAGGTTGGGAGTGCTGAGATTCTTCTTCTACACACCTGGGAATGTGTTATTTACATTGTCACAGGTGACGCGCTAATCTGTGATTGATTGAATCCTTTAAAGATGTGACATGACTTTTGTCTAAGCAAAGTCTGACCTATATATTTTATTATATATATACCCAGGACTGCAGTGATGCACTATCCTCTTGGAACGGGAAGGGGCCATCCCCAAACTGTTCCCACAAAGTTGAGATCATGAAATTATCTAAAAAGCCTTGGTACTGTATGCTTAAGCATTAAGAGTTTCTTTCAATGGGAGTAAGGGGCCAAGCCCAAATCCTGAAAAACAACATAAAGACATGGATGTTTGGAGTGGAAGAATTTGACTGGCCTGCATGGAATCCTGACCTCAACCCAATAGAACATTTTGATTTAATTGGGGTGAATTAGAGTGGAGACTGCGAGCCAGGTGTTCTCATCCAACATCAGTGTCTGACCTTACAAATAAGATTCTGGAAGAATGGTCAAAAATTCTCACAAACACACTCCTAAACCTTGTGGAAGGCCTTCCCAGAAGAGTTTAAGCTGTTCTAGCTGCAAAGGGTGGGCCAACATCATATTAAACCCTATGGATTAAGAATTGAATATATACTTATATACTTATTTTTGGGTTTTCATTAGCTGTAAGCCATAATGATAAAATGTAAAAGAAATAAACACTTGAAATATACTGTATCGGTCTGTTTTAAAGAATCTATATAATGTACGAGTTTCTTTGTCTGAATTGAATTACTGAAATAAGTAAATTCTTTGACGATATTCTGATTTATTGAGATCCACACACACACACATGTTGATTTATTTTCAGAGGTCAGTAAATCTATACTAAAATGTTTGCTGAAATTAGAGTGATGTACTCACTTTTGTGAGTAGGTGTATATATACAAAGTGAGTAAACCCCTCTAATTTCAGCAAACATTTTAAAATTGGCAAGATAAATGAGCACATATGTAAAGTGGCACATATATAAAGTGGTTGCTGAAATGTGAGGGGTGTACTCACTTTTGTGAGATACTGTATACACTTGAACTGAATGTTTTAGATTGAATGTGCTCATTTGTCTTGCCAATTTTCAACTGTAGCTAACTTTAGCAGCATATTAATCCAGTATACCCTTCATATGGCTTTGTGGTTGTATACACAAGGAGATTATGTTGTTGATGAGACCTCATACAGTATGAATAAAAGAAATCTTGCAAACTCTAGACCCTTAACTATTATTGCAGCCATTTTTATAGTCAAGGGTTGAAAATAGTTAAAGGCACTTCATGAAGACACAGGTTTTGTTTTTTATGATTATTTCTGCTCCACCATACATTCTCAATAGGCTACTTTTCCCAATCTTTGCTTATGGTTTCAGTAGGTTATTCCGATCAGATTAGCATCAGTAGACTGACTATACATTTACATCACTTACTATAATTGGAAATGTATGACATATAACCAAGCAAAATTTGTAAAATTATTTGAATGTAAAGAGAGTTAAAGCTTTTTTGATCTTGGTACATTAGAATCTCTTAATTGAATTGCATTGGGAAGTAATTTCCCCCCTGCTAATGTTGTGACTTAGTTTCCAGTAATGCTTTAGATCCCGAGAAAGGGTACCAGTAAGGTATATGACGTGACAAAATGTCACATAAAAAAGTAAGTAAGACATACACACATCACTTTTCAATCACTTTCTCAACCATGTCTTTGCAGGGTGACGCGGGTCTAGTGCCTGTCCCATTGAACTTTGGACACAAATGGTCATGGGGTGCCAACCCATCGCACAAGCACTGGAGCAATTTGGAAACACATGTCCCACTGCATGTCTTTAGAATGTGGGAGGAAACGTGTGTACCAGAAAGAGTCTAACCAAGGAAAAATATGCAAACTTTACGCACAGAGACCGGAGGCGAGATTTGAACCCCTGAGGTGAGAGTAATAGTGTTAACCACTCAGCTACAGTGCTGCCTCATATTAAAAAATATCAGAGATTACTTTAATTTGAAAAGATTTTCAATCTTAAACACCTGCCTATAATTTGAAAAGATACTATTTAGAAATGTTTTATAAAATAATAACTTAGGCCAGAGGCAAAAGTTCTGATAAATTAGGAATGATCATGAAAGACAAGCTCTTGTTGGTCTGTCTAATCCCCAGTAAATGTACTGCAGTCTAGCTGTACTTGCCTGGTGTGCTACATTACATGATGCTGCAACACAGTGATTATGGCAGTGCTGCTGATAGTGTAGGGTGGAATGGTACCTGGACTTGGGTTATGCCGGAACAAACATGGTCTGTAGCCCCAGGCGAAAGTGCCCCTCCAAGTTAATTCAAAGTTATTAATAAATATACAGATTTTCAGTCTAGAAATCAGAATATTTTAAAAGAAAAATTGCTGCTGACCTGTTTAATTTCAACACTCCATTAAATTAGCCATTTTTGTTTGTAACAGATTGTGGGTCATATTTCACAATGGGAGGGACTGCAGGTCAAGTCACATTGGTTTTGACATTATTTATCACCCTTGCTTAAAAGCTTCTGTACTCTTCTTAGTATAGCCCTATGGCAACAATGGCAACAATGAAGGTAAGATAATTGACTATATGGACTATTAACTATAAATTTGTGTGTAATTTATTTTGACAACTTATCATATAAATACTTTTTATCATATGTATTTTTTATGCAAAAGGGTATTGTAAATATTGCTTATGCATGGTATTCATATTTTTAGCTATTAAAACTGTTACATGTTTACTACCTGGAAAAAATGGTACAATATTCTTTTTCTGTGTTTGTGCTTTTCAGAAACATGATACGCCAATATATCCTATGAACAAAATTTTGTTAAGGTTCTATTTTATTTTATTTTATTTTATTTTAAGAATTTCATTTGGACTAGCTTCGTTGTAACTTTTCTTTGATAGGCCACGCTCTTGTCTTATAACAATACAAATGTGATTTGATGTGAAATTAGAATCTTCATATTCAGACATTCTGGCATTTCTAGGCAGTAAAACAAACAGGTTTCACAACTATTATAAGACTACATGGTTTATTGCCATCATACTAATACTTTGTTATATTTTGAGAAATTTTTTGAGGTTCAAACTGCTGGGTCAGTATTTTGTCCCATTCTCTCCTTTTCATGAAAATTAAAATGAATTTATAAAATCGGTGTGGCAAGGCATATATTGCACAAATTACATAATGTGCTGTATATTATTTCTTTAAAATGCATTTAATGGCTTTTAGAGGACCTAAATTTGCGAAAATAACAAGGGGATCAGGTCTGTGGCCCCCCCTAGAAAATTCAATGCTCAATACCTCTCTACTGACCAGCATTTATCTAATCCAAGCTTGGAATCTATTTATTTAATCTTGTATCTTTCATACAAGTCCAAGATTTTGGATAGAAATTAAAGCACATTAACAGCATTGACAACATGTTAATGTTAATGATAACTCTGATGTTGGTAATTACTTTTTCAAAACTGTGATTAGTATTGTAAATGTTATGGAATTACAGCTGTGGTGTATAACTGTTGCTGATCTAAAACCAATACTGCTATAAACTAGGGGGACTTTACTATGGGCACAATGTGCACAACTGTGTTGATTCCATGTTACTTTGTCAATGGTGAAGGAGCTGGTAGCTAAAAAGACCTTTCCAAGTTGATGAATGAAAATGTCACATTAATTAGAGTTTTCACATAAATCAGCAGACCATTTTTATTTTAATGCCATTTATTGTTGTTGTTTTTTTTTTTGCCTTATCCTTAAAAATAAATTACCTTTGAGTGTAAAAAGTATTGAAAACTACAGGGTGGGCCAAAAGTAGGGTTACAGTTACTTCATTATCTGCTTCACCTTTACAATCACGTTTTAGATATAACAATTATTATTATCAAGAAGGTGGACTCTTTGAGCACTTGAGAGATTAAATGCTCAATGCAAAATGTCTAATATGTAATTATAATATATGTAAATAAATGTCTAAATTTCAAATAAAGGAAGATGTTTAAGTGTTAACTGTAACCCTACTTTTGGCCCTCTCTCTCTCTCTCTCTCTCTCTCTCTCTCTATATATATATATATATATATATATATATAATGACATTATTAAGATATGTTGCTGCTATGTGTTACTTTATGCTTTCATCTAAAACTGTGCAAATGTCATTTTGATGGATGAAATAAATACTGAAGTTATCACAGTACTCAGATTTTTGTATATTTAAATACTTCTTGAATGTGTATTGAATTGCAACCATTAAAAATAATGAATTCCTCCCAGAGAAATGGCCATAGTAACGTAAACTGCTCCTGCAATGTTACTATTCCTGTTATTCTTATTAAAACTAAGAGTACTGACTGTGTACCAAAATAGGTATATGCTGTTATATACCAAAAACTGTTACACTGGATTGTGGTGGCTTTCTACTATAGTGCTTATATGGATTGCACTTCCGCCATCCGAGATCATTCACACACCTTGGATAAGTGATAGACATCAACAGTGGGACATAGGAAAAGCTTAGGTTTCTGGGTGTCAGCTCCAATAAACAGTCCATTTTTCACGATCTGCAACATCATGCTTATGTGTGTCTTGGTAAAAGTGCCACGGTGATGATGGGTGAAAATGGAGGTCCTTCTAGGCCAGCATCTGACATCCTCCCTCCCCCATAGGATAGAAATGGAAAACAAGCATTAGGAACCTCCTGTAGACTGATGCAAAATTAATAAATAAAAAGGAAAAAAGAACAATACAGAAATGCGCACACAACTGACAAGAAGGAGCAATTTAAAAAACTATATTATGTGACAAGAGACACCGCTTAATGTTCCCAAATGTGCCACACCCTTGGGAACTGCCTCAATTACTGTTCCACATCTGTATTAAAAAAACAGGATTGGACTGATTGCAGAGAGTCGTCTTAACAAGAAGGAAATGCATTTAGTGACAGAGTCCTTCAGGAACGATTTTCCTTTTAGACACTGAGGTGTGTCATTGATTGACAGAGCCATTCGTAGAAACTGCACTGAGCACCTAATAAAGCATTAATAGTTGTGATGCCTTGGGATGGCATTAAAATTCATCTTCCCAAACTTAACAGCCTGCAAAATGTAGCCTCTAAAGCAAAGCCACCCTTTAGGTTTTAAAACCAAAGACCTATTATTTATATTTTAGTGCATGTGCATGCAGTGTTTAGGAATCAAAGACACAAAAATGTAAACTGGCATCACGCATGAACACATAAAATCAATCAATCAATCAATTAATCAATCTATCAATCAATCAGCCAATCTCTGCTTCACTCTCTCCCTGTCTTTATCTCTCTCTTGCAAAATAATTGACCTTGCTATTCCAATACTTTGGAGGGGACTGTATGTCAACAATATAAGAGTGATTATTTGACGTACTTACTTTTAACTGAAACGTTAAACAAATGTGTCCATTTTCCTGCAACCTCTCTTATCAACAACTTGTTTCCACCCACAGAACTGTCACTCAAACTAGCCGATCTGGCAATACCTGTGCAGCAAAGTCAAAAGCACAGACTTCAACCTTTTTCTTCATTCTGATATTTGATGTGATCAGTAACTGAAGCTCTTTATCTGTATCTGCATGATATTGTATTATATTGCACCACTGGCATGTAATTGACTGATTAATAAGTAGGCGCTTAAATTACATATATATTACATATAAAAGTATTTGCTTGACATATCAAACATGATACAGTGCTCCAGTGCAGAAATCGCCCAACAGCAGTTTGGTGCCCCCGGGGAGTGAACCCCTTTCCTCCTGATTAGTAGCCCAGAGCCTTAATTACAGGTAAACATTGGTTCCTAATAAAGTGGACAGAGAGAGAGAGAGAGAGAGAGAGAGAGAGAGATGAACAACACGAAGGTTTTTAAATAGCTTAAATATTTTCCCAAATCATGGAAGATGTTTTGAGGGAGATTTTTTTTTTGGTCTAATTGCGTGTCTAAATCTGCCATGAAGGTTTTATTATCCTTTGATATTTGATCTTGTCATCATTCAGAAATCTTTCATACAAGTTTCATATACAGTGCAGTAATAAAAAAAAATCTCACAAAGCACTTGATGTTAGTACGCCAAAAATGTGGTCACATGGTAAAGGTAATTCAGTAGGGGGCAGTATCACATCACATCACATAATAAATGTCCAGTCCACTTGTTTTACATGTACTATTCCTGCTTACATATAAGCCTATGAGGTCATTTGGAATGCCTTAATGTGAAATAGTCAACCTCCTGCATGTGGTAATAATCTATTAAGTAATCAGCTATTTACTGGAGTGCTCAATAATGCATGTAACATATTGTTTTCGTAGTTTTGTACTTATTGCCATGACATTATGTATGATTCTAACTCCACTGTAAATTGCAATAATGATTAGTTTCCTAAAACCAACATATAGCTGCTGTTTAGGCAATGTGTCTAAATGCTCTCTCTCTCTCTCTCTCTCTCTCTCTCTCACACACACACACACACACACACACACACACACACACACACACACACACACACACACACACCATCCTGGTGGAAAAGCATGAGTGACCTGTCAAGCAGAAGGGGTCAGATGACGGATGACATGTGGGCGGTTCAGTCGCTTGGGAAAAAGACCCAGGGGCTGACTTTGGACTTTGCAGAGGCCAAGAATAACATCCTTAAATAAAACAGAAAAGTACAGAAAGAGTCCCTGTATCCCATCATGAACCCATTGATAGTGAAGCGGAGAAGTAAGGAATGGCCATGGTTCAGGGATAAGCACTATTAAATTCAAGTTAGTGCTACAAACAGAGCACATTGTTTTTGTAATGGCATTGTAAAATGGGGAAAAAACCACAGCCGTGCTATGTTTCTACAAATTAGAAACAAATGGCGGACAAAACAAATCGCAGTTAAAAAAAATGCAAGAAAAAAAGAAAATGATCTCTGTTCTGGAATGATGTTCAAGCCACTTTTTTTCATGGGAATGTCAGCAGTTTAAAAATGCCTTCTATGACAATTATGGACATTGACAAGCACTTACATTCATCCACTTCTCTTTAACTCAGTCCAAATGCACTTCTTTCTTTAGGTGATCCTGTCAGGAAGCTCACATTAAAATTCTGTATGGAAACGTGTTTACTTTTCCTTTTTTGCCTCAAGTGACAATTTAGAAATCTTAAGTGTGATTTAGCGCAAGTTTCAGTGAAAATGTAAAACACATTTGGATGAATTGTTTCAAGATGAAAGATATATGAGACTTCAGTATGTAGTATAAAACAGTTTGAAGTCTCATAATTTCATAATTTTCTCATAAAAATTAAGATATTGTAGAGACAAGAATTTTGAATGAATAATTGTATAAAAAATATAAATCTTCAAAGAAAAACACATTAAGTGGCATTTAGTGAAGAGAGGGTTAATTTCCGAGCCAATTCTCAACATCTTCCTGTCATGTATCTTCCTAGAAACACTGCATTCTGAGCATGAAAGCATCTGCTCTTTTATAGCCAAATTCAATTAGCAATTTAGCTGAATAAAAAAAATGAAGAAAAACATCTGGAGTCGTTACTTGTTAATGTGATAAATTGAGGGAAGCACAAGATAGGAAAATATGTCAGTGTGTGATTTTCAAGGACATAGACCCTCAGACATCGCATCATACATGTTAAGTGTGTTTCTCTGACAAACGAGAAAGGTCTGAACATTCAATATACGCTAATTTAAGCTGCACAATATTTATAATGACTTAAAAAAATTAATTAAAAAGAAAAACGACTATTTTATGTGTGTGCCCTGGGATGGATTGGCACTCTATCCAGTGTGTAAAGCGGTATAGACGATGAGGCGACAGTGAGACATTACACACACAAAACCATCCATTAGACATGCTGTAACATAAAGACATCTTAGGTGTAAGTCTATGTTAAAGCAAAACAAAAAACATATAAGGTAAGCATACGGAAAGCATATTGGATGTGACAGATAAGTGGGTGAGTTTCTTTTCTCATACCCTCAGACTCTCTAAAAGTAAAACAAGACACAAAATTTGAAATGAATGTAGACTTGAAAATAATGATTGCAGATCCAGCTGTGGAGAGCCACTGCCGAGAGAGATTTTGTTCACAAGAAAATACATAAATAGGTAAACCACAAGAGGGTATAAGAGTGTATTGTAACATATTCTATATTACAAAAAACTAAACATTTTTGGAAAAAGTACTATGACATGGCCACCTGAGGACTTGCCTGAGGTATCATAAAATCATAAAAATAGGCATACATAGTTATACCTCCACATGGTGGTGGGTATAACTATAGTCTTGTGAAATTGTAAAAAAACAAACAAACAAACAAAAAAACAACCCAGACATGCTAGTTACAGTGTTTTCTGACTGGGCTTTAAAATTCTGGCAGAAATTATAGGCAAAATTATGTTAATGATGTCATCGGAATCACGTAGGTTTTATATAAACAGCAAAGATTTATTGAGCCAATAATATCAGGATGGTCAGCTCCCACAGTTAAGGAACCAGGGTTCACTGAGTAAGGTTTATTGGAGCTCTGGTACCAGGCCACAATTGGAAATGTTCCCAACACGGAAAATATGTTTAAAGCAAATATGAGAGACATGGGTGAGGGTATTCATGAATAGATGATGTTTTATTTTGTATGTATTTGTCAAATAACAAGAGTCATTACAGTGCTACGTTAAATGTTTTAATTACTGAGACTATAAATTAGGGCTGCATTTTTAAACTTGAAATGTAGCGAATACATATACAAGCAAATACAAATACAGCAAACATCTGTGCTAAAACCTAAAATCTGAAATAGTTATAAATTGATATGATGATTATATAGAAACCTGACCCAGATTACACACGTGGACAAAATTGTTGGTACCCTTCGGTCAATGAAAGAAAAACTCACAATGGTCACATAAATAACTTTAATCTGACAAAAGTAATAATTAAAAAAAATTCTATGAATGTTAACCAATGAAAGTCAGACATTGCTTTTCAACCATGCTTCAACAGAATTATTCAAAAAAAAAAAAAAAAAAAAAACTCATGGAACAGGCCTGGACAAAAATGATGGAACCCCTAGAAAATACTGAAAATAATGTGACCAAAGGGACATGTTAATTCAAGGTGTGTCCACTAATTAGCATCATAGGTGTCTAAAATCTTCTACTATCTTGTAATCAGTCAGTGGGCCTATATATAGGGCTTCAGGTAGTCACTGTGTTGTTTGGTGACATGGTATGTACCACACTCAACATGGACCAGAGGAAGCGAAGGAAAGAGTTGTCTGAGGAGATTCGAAAGAAAATTATAGACAAGCATGTTAAAGGTAAAGGCTATAAGACCATTTCCAAGCAGCTAGATGTTCCTGTGACTACAGTTGCACATATTATTCAGAAATTTAAGATCCATGGGACTGTAGCCAACCTCCCTGGACGTGGCCGCAGGAGGAAAATTGATGACAAATCAAAGAGGCGGATAATCCGAATGGTAACAAAAGAGCCCAGAAAGACTTCTAAAGAGATCCAAGGTGAACTTCATGCTCAAGGAACATCAGTGTCAGATCGCACCATCCGTCGTTGTTTGAGCCAAAGTGGACTACATGGGAGACGACCAAGGAGGACACCATTGTTGAAAACAAATCATAAAAAAGCCAGACTGGAATATGCCAAACTACATGTTGACAAGCTACAAAGCTTCTGGGAGAATGTCCTATGGACAGATGAGACAAAAATGGAACTTTTTGCCAAGGCAAATCAGCTCTATGTTCACAGACGGAAAAATGAAGCATATCAAGAAAAGAACACTGTCCCTACTGTGAAACATGGAGGAGGCTCTGTTATGTTCTGGGGCTGCTTTGCTGCATCTGGCACAGGGTGTCTTGAATCTGTGCAGGGTACAATGAAATCTCAAGACTATCAAGGGATTCTAGAGAGAAATGTGCTGGCCAGTGTCAGAAAGCTGGGTCTCAGTCGCAGGTCATGGGTCTTGCAACAGGACAATGACCCAAAACACACAGCTAAAAACACCCAAGAATGGCTAAGAGGAAAACATTGGACTATTCTAAAGTGGCCTTCTATGAGCCCTGACCTCAATCCTATTGAGCATCTTTGGGAGGAGCTGAAACATGCTGTCTGGAAAAGGCACCCTTCAAACCGGAAACAAGTGGAGCAGCTTGCTCATGAGGAGTGGGCCAAAATACCTGCAGAGAGGTGCAGAAGTCTCATTGACAATTACAGGAATCGTTTGATTGCAGTGATTGCCTCAAAAGGTTGTGCAACAAACTATTAAGTTAGGCGTACCATCATTGTTGTCCAGGCCTGTTCCATAAGTTAATTTTTTTAAATAATTCCGTTGCATGGTTGAAAAGCAATGTCTGACTTTCATTGGTTAACATTCATAGAAGTCTTATTTATTATTACTTTTGTCAGATTAAAGTTATTTCTGTGACCATTGTGGGTTTTTCTTTCATTGACCGAAGGGTACCAACAATTTTGTCCACGTGTGTATAAGCCAATTATGTGTGTCTATGTCCACACAATGCTAGTAATACTAGTCCTACTGTATAACTTTACATTTCAAACCATGCAGTTTAATATGATACGCTGTAATACCTTTAATAAAAGCAATACGATAACAGATAGGCATTCTTGTTTAGAGTCATTTTGCTACTGTAGATAGCTAAAGTTCTCTAAAGCGATCTCCACATAACAGAAATTCCATCTAATCCAGAGAGAAAAGTCATCGTAATGAATGCGTCAGGAAGCCTGCAACATCTACTCCACACAAATCATCTCCTCTCATTGCCTCCTTCTTCCTCCAAGCTTTTCTCTCACTTCTTCCCTTCATCCTTCTTCATTTCCCCTGCAAAGTTATGAAAACGCTCTGAGATGATTAACACATACTTAATGACTTGCAAAAACAAGCCAGCTCGTGAATTTCCTCCGTTTGCCTTCGCCCCGTCTCCCCCTCCCACCATCTACAAGCGAGGGAACAATATCCCCTGCCTGGCTCTCATAAGGATTCATTACCCTGCGCTGAGGTTTCCAGGCCAGGTGAGGGAAACGTTATTTCCCCTGTGTTGGCTCTCACATTGGCAGGGCCATTACTCTTAACACTCCTGCGCTGGGGCTAATGGGGCAACTTTACTGACAGAAAGCAGAGGAGAGAGAGGGGGAGGATGCAGAAGGAGGCAAGCATGGGGGCTGAGATGATATGGTAATTAGAGAAGGACAAGATTTGGGATTTTGGGAGTGGATGGAAAAAGTAGAAGCAGTGGAAATTGGTCAGTAAAAACTGCAGCAGTTGTTTTCAGTGTTGGGTTTAAACTATTATAAAATTAACACAAGTCCTAGGAGAATGCTCTTCTGTGCAGTTAGTTGAATTATATAGTTTGGTTTGTAAATAATTGGACAGTGACATATTTTTTTTTGTTTTTTTTTAGCTTTGCACATCGTATTTAAACAAAAGAATATACAGTTAATCTAATAGAGATGTAAATATCCTCAAATTAAAGCACTGGAGCGTCATTACCTTTGTTTGATTTCAAAACCATTGCATACTGTTTACAATACAGGAGCAAAATAACAAAAGCCAAAAAAAACTCAAACTTGTTCGGTTCTCTGAAGTGACTTATTAACCATTGTATCTATGACTCTGTTGGATTTACATTATCCTGCTGTCAAAAATCTCAACCGAGCTTGGGCGAGTAAATCAGCCGCAAACACACACACACACACACACACACACACACACACACACACACACACACACACACACACACACACACACACACACACACACACACACACACACACGCAAGGATAGGAATACATATTTACTTTACTTTGTGGGGACATTAGTTGGTCCCAATGAGGACAACAGATATTTCAAGAATAACTGCAGCTTTATATATATATATATATATATATATATATATATATATATATATAGTAACAGAACCTACCAAATACATTTCAAAATCATAATAAGGGATGATTTTTGTCATCCATACTGCTAGCAGTCTTTCAGGTTTGTTTGTTCCCTAAGGTTGTTTTCATATTGTTTGTAAAAATACAACAGAGTTATTATGAGTTTCTAATCATTATATACACTGCCCAACTGAAAATGAAAGTTGCACACTCTAATATTTAATTGGACCGCCTTTTGCTTTAATGATGGCCACTGCATTATTTTAATAAACTCTCTGCAAAAATTAAAAAACAATGTCAGAACATTTATTTCTCTCCCAGATTTTATATTGATGACAGCAGGGTCAGACTGCGTAAAACTGTCTCCAGCACATCACAAAGATTCTTAATGAGGTAAAGGTTTGGACTCTGCACTGGCCAAGTCAGGTGTGAAAATGATGTCTCATGCTCCCTGAACCACTCTTACACAAATTGAGCCCAATCAATCCTATCTTGGAATATGCCTGTCCCATCAGGGAAGAAAAAATCCATTGATGATAAAGCCAAGTCATTCAGTATATTCAGGTGGTCAGCTGCCCTCATTTTTTGTGCACATAATGCTGTTAAACCTCATTCTGACCATCTGAAGCAACCTCAGATAATAACACTGACCCCAGTGTATTTGTACAGTAGGCCCTAGGCATGACAGGTGCATCACATCATCCACTCATGGACTTTCTCTAGTGCGCATTTGCGATTGTCCAGCCGCACGTATTCCCAGTAGTGAAAAGGAAGTTGTGTTGTCAACAGTGATGGAAAGGGTTCTCTCGGCAGAGAAAAAAGTGTTTATAGTTGAGTATTATTTCCGCTCTTCTGGAAGAGGTTGCAAACAGGGACAGAGTTTAAAAAAGGTGGCAGAACAATTCCTTCCCATACCGTCCCGTTCTGCAGTCTGCAGCAACCTTTGTTCCAGGAATCCGGGTGGAGAATCTGCATGAACAATATGGCGCATACTGTAGTCTCATCTCCTAAGTTGTTTTTCTTCCTTGATACAGGACAATAATTTGACCCTTCTGAAATGGAGTAACATCTTTTCCATGACCACAGGATACATCTTCTGACATGGTGTTTAAAAGTTAAACAGGGTCAAATAACTTGTTTCCGGCTTAACCATATTAATTTATGCAGTCATTATCCAGTTGAAGGCGTTTAACTATTTGTTTAGTTAAATCCAGGTGGTGGGACCTACTTAGGCACACATGTTAATATTTGATTAACCTAAGTGTCTTTGAGGTTTTAATTGGCCTCTGTTAGTGTAAGATTATAGTGATGGCCAAAATTGTTGAGACAAACATGAAACTCAATGTTTTAATGGTATTCCAATTTTTTTTTTTAAATATTGAAGATCACAATATTAAGAATAATTTGGTATTTCATGCATAACAGAAAATTGTTATGCAGCAAAAAATTTAGTATGATCTCATTTATTCTTCAAAACCTGCAGAATCCAGCTGGGCATAGAGTCAAAAAAACATTTGCAGTACTCTGGTATCATTTGCTCAATCCATGCCAAAATCATGTACATAAAACGGTTTCTTGACTGCTATTGCATCATCGTCGTTGTCCAACAGATTTCATTTACATTTAGGTCTGGAGATGACTCAGGCGATGGCTCCAGAAGCGGAATATATTGTATTTTTAGTGACTTTTTAGTGACTTTCATTAGTTTTTTTTAGTTAATTAGAACCTTTCTTCAACTACAACCATATGTTGAAAAAAAGGATAAAGATGCACCTTTTTTATTTCCAGTTAACACAGACAAAAGCATTGCCTCTGTAACTTTTTCTGTTTCTTTACAATAACAATAGTAAATACAGTATATTGTAGATAGACATTTCCCTAAACTAGTTTGTGTAATCGCACACTGTAGGCATGCTCACATGGCCATTTTTCCACCTTTTGTCTGCCTGCAAATATATATACAGTATAAAGGATAAAGATGCACCTTTTTGTTGATTTTTGTGCAGGCTCCAATCCTCACAGAACTTGTACAAATACCTTTGATGTAAACTGGGTGAACTGGCCTTTCTGCACGCTGAGAGAGCAGCACTGTCACACTGGGAAATTTCGATTTGGGTGGGCGTAGGAATGCTGTTAAAATCATGACATCTACTGTCTGGATATGTTCTTGTATAGTGTTTTGCATCTTTTAGACTGCATTTTTTAAAGGACTTTTATGTTGATCTGCTTTCTGGCTGCCAGTTCTCAGTTCATTTCCACTACTGAGTTCTGAGTCATTTTCATTTCAGTTATAATTAGTTGCAGTCTCTCCTAATCTCCTAATCTCCTAATTTCCCTCAGTGCTAGTGTTCTCCCGAGCATGGGAGAAATGGTCTGGCAAAGTGCCTGTGCAAATTCAACCAAGAGGGAGTTATGATATGAAGCTGACAACACAAAGTGCACAAGTATAGCTTTGTGTGAGGCTACTCATATAGATTGTTCAACTGCAGACAATCTAGCAAAGAGCTGCACAGATTGCCCAGGCACTGATCCGAGCACACTTGACCTCAAAGTCAGATTTGATTGCATAATGTAAACACTCTGTACCATGCCTGGTTATGGATCAGCATATGGTGCCTAAGTTCTCTTGAACATCTGGTCTGAAGCTCAGTATGTTGTACTAAGGCACAGTTCGAATGACTCTTTTGATAATCTATTCATCAAATGATTATTGAAACGATTAATTGATTAATTGGATTACACGTTCTACATTACTGAATAGCTTTTATTTATGTACCAGCTTTAAAATTTAGCTTGAGGTTGTTTTGTGCATGTAGTAACTAAAAATCAAGATAATAAAGATGAATACTTAATCTATTATTTTTTATTTTAATGAACTTTCCTTGTGTAAAAACTCTAGAGATTAGAGGAAAAGCAAAGTAGAAGCAAGAAAATATATATGGATAATATATGGATGGCAATTATGTCAGTTAAATTTAAATGTTAAGAAAAAGACACAACTGAGAAGAATATGGCTAATTATTTGCATGCATGTTGCTGTGAGTTGAAAAAAGTGGAGAGCACAAAGGAAAGAGAGACAAGGAGATAATATGCGCATGAAGAACTCAAAAGCCAGCAATAAGGCGTGTGTGTGTGTGTTGAAAAAAGTGGAGCGTGCACAGTGTGAGTGCGAGTTAAGTGTGAATTTCACTTAAAAAGGTTAATTGAGGAGAACTGAAAATAAAAACAAGACACACAGTGAATAATTATCCACATTCACTTCAGGTGTGAATACTCGCCCATTTAGTTTTCCTCTATGATTCTAGTAGCTGTTAATGTTCCCACACAGGAGATTTCTGCTTGTGAATGTTTTGTTTGCCATCGCACTTTTACTCACTGGACCCCAGTAAGCCTAACAGCCTACACTTCAGAATGTTCATAGTTCACGTGAGAATCAAATGCGATGATGTCATGAATGAATCGACATTTAAATTTGTTGCTAACTAATTTGAATATAGATTTTAGTCAATAACATTGATTGTAAAATACAATTTAAAAGCTGGTCTGAGGAGGGGTGAGCGTTCATACCTGGGCAATTAATGGTGTCTAGTATGAAAGCACTATCAGCTCTGGGCTGAGGTTGACAGACAGCCTTCCCTTATCATGTCTCAGCCTAAGTTAAGTTCAGTTTTTTTTAAACTATGCCCTGATAGCCCAGAGGTATCAGAGGTAGACCAGAGGTGTTAGCCCCAAGACATGTTCTGAGTAATATCAGGCATAGCTATGCTATGTTAGTGCAAAGTTAAACCCTGTTAGCCCAGAGCTTTTATTTCTCTCTACATTGTAAAACAATGCTGAAGGCATTCAAAAAACTGAATAATCTTCTTTACAGTTGATATTAAGATGTGTCTGCTACCAATGTAAAACCTTCATCACAGCTCTAATCTGTTGTTAATTTATGATTTTTCAGTTCAATTCAATTTTATTTGTATAGCGCTTTTAACAATTGTCATTGTCACAGTTTTACACAATCAAAAGAATTATTTAAGTTTGTATGCAATGTGAATGTGTATGAATCAAAATGGTCAGATAGTCCCTGATGAGCAAGCCGAGGGCGACAGTGGCAAGGAAAAACTCTTTGAGATGGCAGTAGGAAGAAACCTTGAGAGGAACCAGACTCAACAGGGAGCCCATCCCCATTTGGGTGAAACAGAAAGCAGGAATTTATCTGCATTCATTCTGTGTGCTACTGTAGATGGTAGGCAGTTCAGTATAGAAGTTGTTAATTGTTAACTGATGTTAATATGGAGTCCAGGTAGTTATTGGAGGCTCAGGTAACAGTATTGGCAAGTGTATTTGCAAAAACCCAAACACAATGGTGAAACTGGCTCTCAAGAAGACCATCGCAGGATGGTCTTACCTCTTAGTTAGAGTTACCAGTCTGAAAAATCCCACTGCTTTTTTCCCTTTACATGCTTCCTTTGGGCAAGTTTTGCAAATACACTTGCCAATACTGTTCTTGCTAGAACTATTCCAGAACTGCCGACCTTCATGTCTTGAAATAACAACTGACTGTAGTTGTCGTTGTTCATACTTAATCACATAATGTATTGTTGTATAATGTAGAAATTAAATCCAAACTGTACATATTAATCCAATTCAAATTTTATAGTCTGCTGACATGAATCAAGCAATGCTATATCCAAGTCATGCCATGTTCTACCGGATATATGTCTTAAAGTCTTGTTCTGCTTGATGTATGCCCTGGTCTGGGTGCCTCTGCCCAGCCCTGCAACACTGCTGTTGTGGCACAGTACTATCTTAGCCATGCTCCGCACACTCTCTGCCAGGCCCACTACCATCACAGTCCAGCGGCACTCTCTGGTTGGCTATGAGAATATTGTGCTATCACCACACACAATGTGCCTGCAGTGCACTCCAGCTTTGCTAATATCTTGCTTGCTATGCTACCAGTCTTTGAGAACATTGTGACTTCCCTGCACTTTAGCTCCACTGAAATATTATTTGCTTCACAACCTGCAGTGGGATGCCTGCAGTGCGCCTTATCAGCAAAGTGCCCTATCTCAGTCCTCATTTTAAGCTACAGCCCAATGTCAATGCTAACCCTTACGAAACAAACATATATTGCAATATACTAGAATTTATATTGCAATACATTAGGAAATATATTTCAATATATGATAAACTTCTCTGTATATTTGCAGTATATGGATGGATAACCTATTGCTATATATTGATTCATATATTTTAAAATACATTGCTGTGCAAACAAAACTGTATTACATTACCGCATGTATGTTTATTGAAACAAAGTATTTTTTTATGAGATGATTAAGGTCCAAGCTCCAAATCATATTTTGCCTAAAAAAAAACAACTATTATTTTGTCTTTAAGTTTATTTCACTAATAGAAATTGGTGTTCGACTAACTGAATTATATTTTATACATGCACTTAATATTTTTGATACATTTCAATCAAAATATTTAGCAATGGAGTAATTATACTGATTAGTTTCAAGAACTACAATCATCACTCATTCCAACTCAATATTCTTTATGTTTAACAACAAAAACTTAAATAATTGAGTAAATTGCCCTGTGCAAGTGCTCATGGGAAGTCTGGTGTAACATCAGAGACAAGAAGCACCTGGAACATTCCTTACAATTCCTGGTAAGTAACATGTTACTGAAATAATGACTCTGTCTGCATTCATACACAACTTTATAGTGTGTAAGTTACTGTTCTGAATCCTGTCACAGCCGCTCCAGAGCTAACGATAGCTACCTAGCAACAGGCCAGTCCTGGTGTTCACTGTGATTTAGCTTGTTTGTTCCAAACACCAAACTGCTCAGCTACAGCGCGGTTAAACCAGATTTTAATCATCTGTATTAACCCCGCTTTAGCTGAGCAGTTTGGTGTTTGGTCATTTAGTCGTTTAACACCGAGCAGCGTGCGCGTGCATGTCGTGCTTTCCTCCAGGGTTCTCGCTGTAGGCGGCCGCGTTTTGCCGCAATATTTGAATTTCCCCCGCCAAATGCGGGGTTTTTGCGCAGACTACCGCCACTGTGGCGAGGACATAAAACTAGCAATAAATGTTCAAATAATTAACGCGTTTGTAACGGTCCACCTCACACACTGAACCGCGAGTCTGCGTGTTTCACTCCGACACTTTAAGGAGGAAACGCAGACCAAAGCGAGTTTAAACAGCAGAGATGAGGTGGAGTGTTTAGGCACCTGGCAGTGTTTTATCCGTTACCCTATGTGAGTATTTAACATGATTAAACACTGAGCACGCTGCTGTAGGGAACTGTTTGAAAAAACTTAAATACATCAGCTTTTAATTGGGAGAAATTAACGTAAAATTAAAATATTGAAGTGAAATGTTATGTATGTTGTGATATGTAAGTAAAAGAAACTAAAACTGATTTTCAATTGTTATATTTTTTGTGTGAAACATGCTATATATTTTCAACATCTCTTTCACAGCACCAACACCACTAAGGAAGAGAAGTTGAATCGAGATAAAACAGGAGGTAAATGTCAACCATTTTAATGTGACAGAAGTATTAAACATGCAACCATTGAATCAAAGAGAAATTAAAACGCTTTAAGTATTTCATTTTATCTAGAATATACTGGATTTTCCATTAACTATAGTAAGAAAAAAATGTAGTTGATTGTAATGTGTAAATAAAGTTGTGCATCATTTTTGTACAAGGGACTTTCAAGTCAAAGAGGGACCTTTTGATTATGTAGAATAACAGAACACACTTTATAACTATATTTTCTCTCTATAAATTAAGTTGTGCATTGTTCTGCAAGAGCAAAATGCCTTTGGTGATCATAGCAGTCCGTTTTTCGTAAAACCATTCCACTGGAATATTCACCGGGATAACTGTAATGGGCTCTGTAAAATCAAATCAGTTTTTGCATTTTTGTTTCACAGAATTTATCACAAGTCCTGCTTTGACTTGAACATCACTCGTAGATCAGTATGATTTTATTAGTCCAAAAAGTATGTATTTGAACAGAAGTACTATTTTACCAGTCTGCTAGACTTTACAGTAACAGTCACACTTGTACTTACTTGTACACTATTGTTCCTTTTTAGGTGCCAGCTTATGGGATGGAAGTGTGAGCTCTGCACATTTGTTAAATCATCCAAAATGAACTTCCATGATTATGGAGTGAAGCATGGTACCACTGGTCATGGATATTTAGTGTCCTGTCTTCATTTAGACTGTCATTGCTTCTTTAAGACCTGAGAACGTCTGCACACACATTTGTATGGATTCCACAGTTTGCAGGAAACTGAAGTGTGAAGGTGTTCAGTGTTTCAGATTTCAAATGTGACTCATTAGATTCTAATACAAAAGTCTACTTTCCAGATGTTAACTGTAATGCTTGTGGCAGACGTATTGTTTGAGACTGTTTACTAATAAGATCAATTCAGCTCATTGTTTGATCTTGTTACCTGTCATTTGCAAAGTAAACCAAGTTTTAGTGACATGAGTTTAGACTTCATGAAGGACAGTTGTCCTTTTGGAAATATTTTATTTATTTTTAAAGTGGTTTTGTTCATTTATAGTTATTTCCATGTTACTATATCATGTTTTAAAAAATAAGCCTTGTTCTGTTAATGAAGAAACTATATTGATGTATTATTCAATACATTATTTTATTTCATGTTTACAATATATAATATGAATATGATATGATTTAATATAAATCAATATATTTTCCAAAATATTTAAGACACATGTTCCCATATAAATCTGACTATATTATCTTTTACAATGAGTTATATTATCTCATATAATTTTAAATATATATTTCCATATATTTACAACACATTTTCCAATATATAATCTCATTTAATGTGAGACATAATTCAATATATATAACAATATATTAAACAGTATAACAATGTATTTATTCAATATATGAAAACGGCAATAATTGTAATATTTTAATATATTTTCATATATCCTGTTTCATATATTTATTTTATATATATATATATATATATATAGTATATTATAGAATAGATCATAACATATATTACTATGTACTATTCACAATATATGAATAGACATAAAATATATTGTCACATAATATATTGAGAAATATATTTTTGTTGCATAAGGGAAGCTTTGACCTTATGCTGATGAAGTTTCAACCCTGCCATAGTTTCCATGCCCAGCCCCCTCCAGTTTCTGCTGCTCTATGACAGCCTCAGTGACCGAGAACCTGACAAAAGATTGAGGGGCATTTGTCCTGGACCCCCCAGTGAGGAAGTCCGGAGTAAAATTTGAGCTCTGTCAGTTTTCCTCTGTAGGACACTGTGCACACGATATTGTGTATGGATTTGGTTTTCACGCACTGGTGATTGAGTGGTGGTGATACTGATGGTGATCAACGCATTAGTATTAAAATCAAAGGGATTGCCATGTTAGGTTACAAACCTCTGGCATTGGAACAACAGTCATTGGCATGAGAAAGACCTTAAATTCTACAAATTAATAAAACTTTGGTAAATTTTGGACATTTTTTAAAAAGACAACAGTGGATGGTTGTCACTAGTTAGTGTGATATGCATTTCTCTTACCTTTCAGTTTACCACATATGAATACATTTTCAAATTTGGTGAGAAAATGTGCAGGAGAAAGATCAATTTATGAACCCAGTCCTTTGCAGCTTTGACTTTATTACTTTTATTGCTAATTTTTTATCTTCTTTAAAAATCCTCTTTCTTTAAAAATCTACTTTGTTACTTAATCTCAGTGTGATATTACTTGTAGCCTGAAGACATTTAGTCCAGAAGTACAGCAACTTAAAAGAAAACAATAAAAAAAGCACAGCTGGAAGTGCAGGCAAACCATTACTTGATGTGAATCAGTATGATATAGAGATCTAACCAATTGTCAATATGACTAAAATTATTTAATAAAAGGAATTGAAAAGGAGTGAAAGTAAATCAAAATATACATTTAATGGCCAGACACCAAACAGACTAAATGTAGAGGTCCAAACACTGATATTTAAAGGGTTGAGATGAAGATGATCGACATAATACAATAGATGAGTGATGCTCATTAATGCTTAACTTGGAAGGTGGAGTATTGTTGATTTCTGATTAACTTTGTTTGAAATATTTATATAAACAGGTATAATACGTATGCAAATAATTATGCAACTTATTACATATTGACTATTTATGTGAACCTGGTAAATGAATATGTCATATTCACCATCATTCCTTGGCTCAATTTCAATTAACAAGTTTGCTTTCTACTGTAAAGCACCAGTTTTCTTGAGGGACAAACAGACCTGCGGATGCCATTGTATAAAAGCATTCTAGTCTCCTGGTGCACAATGTCCTCATCTCCCACAATGCACTCCTTCGCCCTGTGCCCTTGACTTTCCTCAGTCCATAGTCTGAGCCAATCAGTTGCCTCCTCCTGGGACAAAACCTCATTAACTGCTCACAGAATGATATTCTCTGTTTAATTGCCCCTCTTAACAGACCCAAGGACCATGGAGGAGTGGCAGCTGTAGCAAAACGCTATTCTCTCTCTCTCTCTCTCTCTCTCTCTCTCTCTCTCTCACGCACACACAAAGAAAATCTCAAGCTTTAAACTTCATACAAATATGACACAATGTATTTTTTTTCCGTTTGAAAATGTTGACACTTATGTAATATATTGTAAAATTGAAGCTACATTGCGTGGAGGAAATCTATGAGAGAATCCAAGATGCCCTTCTGAAGTGCCCCAATGGCATTAAACAGGTGTTCCTGCATGCCTGAGTAAATGTTCACATGATTCTCAGGGTTAGAAAGTAGTTATGCTGACCAGCAGCAAGGTCCTCCACAGTGGGACGATGATATCTTTGCCAAGCATTGATGTCTTAGCAGGATTCTTTAAGCAGATGGATGAGATCCTCCAGTACAACAAACTCTTTGCTGTAGTCTGGTATTGGAGTTATTGCTCCTTTTACATAATGCTTGCTTTGGAGGTGGCCTTATTGGGCTCAAGCAAAAACATAGCTAAAGGGGGCTACCTTGCCTACCTGGAGTCTTCATCTCAAACCTTCCCTTCTGTGCAGCAGTTCATATTTTGTTCCACCTGACATTCAAACACTTTTATCCAGGGTCGGGTGTTTATGGGTGACCAGGGATTGTGGCCAGGGGCATGTTTAGCAAATGATTCAGAGCAACATGTATCTCAGCAATTCTACCTCCTCAGGCTTTGGATCTGCTAGACTTTACAAATAAATTGCCACTTTAGCAGGAATTCATCTGGAAGGAATTCAATAGCCTTGTAGGGAGTATGGGCACGAATTGCAGGAATTGGCTAGAGTTGAATCCCCAACATGATTATCCTGGCATTACTCCACTTCAGTTATGTCACTCTATGAACAAAAACAAGAGTACATGGTCAACACTGTAAAATGCAATAGTAAGTGTTATAGCATGAGGAAAAAATGTAATATTCTAAAGCAAGTGTTTTGCATCCAGTGATCCCTTTAATAATAATAATAATAATAATAATAATATACAATTATTTATCAGTACAGATTTTTTTAAGCACCCTACTAGATACACATTACTAAATGTGAACGATATTTTAATTGTTTATTTACGTTATAGATTCGTATTTCCGAACTACCTACTTAACAGATATTTATTATAATTGTGAATAGATTCAAATTGGAGAAGACACAACCAGCCATTACAAGAGTAGTGAAATATTTTGGGATGGGATAACTCGTCATGAGGAAGATGAAACAGGCAGTAGATGCGAGTCAGTGTTTATTACATACTCTGGGGTGCTGTGTGTGTTTTTCCTTCTCGCTCTGCTTTAGGCAGATTTCTATGGCTTTGTACAGCACTCTTACTGAGTACCTCTATTAGAAATAGCAGTGAGGTGCTGTGTGTGTTTTTCCTTCTCGCTCTGCTTTAGGCAGATTTCTATGGCTTTGTACAGCACTCTTACTGAGTACCTCTATTAGAAATAGCAGTGAGGTGACAGGATTGCAATATTGCAATCCTAATTGCAATGTCCTATTTTACAGACTGTATCACATTAAATAACACATACATGTAGTTTTTTAGTGGTGGTGTAAATTCCATGGCAGTGGCAGACTGTAAACTTCCGTTTTTGTGTTTCACTATTCTCCAAATTCTAATGCCATTCACAATGCAGAATAAAGTTAAAATCTCATAAAAAGAGAACTAATGTTTTAGTTATATTACATTGTTACATTATGTAACATTAATTGTTAGGCATGTTGCATTGTAAATGAATGTCATACTCTTTTTTTATATTCTTTTCACACTGGCTTTTTTCTGTTACTATGTCAAATGGGTACACCAGATTATTACCAATTATTATTATCAATAATTAATAAAATAAAACAACAACAACAACAATAATAATAGTTATTAATTACTATTATTATAAAAGACAACAGAATTGTGAAATGGTTGTGACAACCAGAATCTGGAAATGAAAGTGCCCTTTGGATTTCTCAGTATGGGATGATGCTCACCTCTAGCTGTGATGCTCACCCATTTTTACCCACTTTTTGTGTACAAGAGTGACATTCTGATGTATGCTGATATATTTCTTAAGTATATAGACTTTAAGGGGATTAATAAAAATTTTGCTTTAACTGTTCCATGTTACTGACATTTTTTACATAATCAATACATTTTCACACACTCAAAAGGAAATTGACACCTACTGTAACTGATAAGCAGTTTTTTGGCCAGGTGTGGCACATGCCTTAGTTATTTCATGACAAATTAAGTAGATAAAAGACTTGCAGGTGATTAAAAGTGTTGAATTAGCATTTGCTAGATAAACTTTGAACTCTCAATATTCAGGTGTTTGGACTGAAAACGTCCCATTTACACATAATTTGTTATGACATTTGCAATTGAACTCTGGTGCACCCAACTCATATCAATGGTTCTTGTGATGCATCAACTTCGTTGGAGTCCACCTGAGCCTAATTGAATTAGTTGGACATAATTAAGAATGGCACACATCTGTCTATATAAGGTCTCATCTTAAATTATGAACACCTGTGTTTACTTTGCTGTTGTGTTGTATTGTGTGTAGAATAATGAGAAAAAAGGATCTGAATCCAGTTTAAGATGAATGTGTAACATAAATCGTGGAAAAATTGAAAGAGTGAACCATATAGTTCAAAGAGATGTAAGTGCATGTGAAGAAGATCATCACTTTGCCGAAAAAAGAAAAACAAGACAGACCTATCAGAACGATAGAAGCAAAGACAGTCCAAGAGACACTTTAATGAATGTAATTACAGAAGGGTGACCTTAAAGCCGGGGATAGGCTACATGACTTTCACAATCCTAAAATATTCTAAAAAGATTGGGAGTATATGATATACACACATGGACAAAATTGTTGGTACCCTTCGGTCAATGAAAGAAAAACTCACAATGGTCACAGAAATAACTTTAATCTGACAAAAGTAATAATAAATAAGAATTCTATGAATGTTAACCAATGAAAGTCAGACATTGCTTTTCAACCATGTGTGGCGAGGGCAGTACAATTGTGAAACAGTATACCAATGAAATAATCCGACTACGCCACCCTAGAAATTAACTCTAGGGAACAATACTCAAACCCAAAAAGGGAACAATTAAGCACAGGTTCGATTCCCTCAAATAAGAAAGCAAGAGACGTGGGTGAAATATAAAAATACAAATGTTTTATTACAGCTATGATAAAGACTTTTAAAATAGACCGTACGGAGTCAAAAGCACCGCAGAAGACCCACACTTTAAATGAAAACAATATACTTACAAAAAAAGAAATATGAACACTAACAAAAAAAATCAACTTTAAATATAAAAAAAAACAAACAAATAAATAATATAAAATACCAGCAGGGCTGAGGCGTCCAATGGCAGGAAACAAATAGAGTCTAGTTTTAGAAAAACACTCATCCACACACAAGGTGCACTCAGATCACACTACCACACACTCGAAATGGTGCATACCCCACAATAAAGAAGAACCACCACCGCAAGGGGGAAGATCCATTCACCCGTGGGACCCCAGCTCCTGCAATAAACCAAAAAGAAATAAACAATTAACTCCGCATACAATATAAATAATAAAAACTACTGGTAGACAACCCCAGACGGGAATATGTGTCAGTCACTACCACATGAAACTAAAAAAGATCAAATGAATTCCAAACTTACAAAGTACATAGAATCAAATAAATATACAAAGCAAATGACATTAATAGGGAGAAAAATAACACGATAATTGGGTGTAAATATATAATGATCTGACCAAAAGGAAGAAAATCAAACAAAACCAACGTTACTCATACAAAAGTATGACCAAAAGAAAACCCAAAGAAACGAAATCAGTCAAAAAGAAAATAAAAGACAGAGCAGGTATCTTCTTTTAATGCAGAGCGATCGTCGTATTCTCCATACAGGTACACAAAGTAAAACAGCCACCAAACCCCATAGGAATCAGACAAGCAGTCCCCTTTTTAATAACAAGGGTGGCGTCTGCACGACAGCATCCACAACAGGACAGAAGGATCCGGAGCAGACCGCTAATAGCGCAAAGTGGAGGACAGCAATAAACACGATACCAATGAAACGAGAGGGAGAATCCTATAACAAACACAAAGAGAAACGTTACTAATAATAATACGTTTCCTTCACGAAACATAATTACATATAGAACTCTTACCGTCAGGGTATCACACCGAATAAAAAAAGGTACAGGCACAGCTCTATCGACCAGCTCACCGATAGCACAATGGAGCACAGGGAAGCACACCTAGTCAGCATGCAACAGTGTTAGCAACACAACAACGCTAGCACAATAGGAATTTATACAAATGCCCATGCACATACCTGAGAGGCGAACAGTCATTAGATCCACTAAAACAGCGCCAAAAACACACTGACATCCAGATGAACGGCCTATAAATTTACAAAACAAAATGCTTAAAAAAACACAACCAGTTTAAAATTACCACCGGTTGCAGCACAGCGCGCTTACCTGTAGCCACCGAAACTACGGCACAAAAGGGGAAAGTCAGACGTGACGCACCCCGAGCAACGACCAATCAGCCCTTATATTAAGGATACTGATCGCGGATAGGCCAATCCAGCTGTCAGTCTAAGAATACTGATAGCTGATAGGCAAATGCCGCTGTCAGTCACCTAATTTCCTTACATTCCACCCCCAGTTTCTGCAACGTCGCCCCGACGGTGATCTAAAGGCAGCCCACCCAAAACTCAGTAACAAGGACCGAAACAGGGTACCAACTGTAGTACCAACTATACTAGACACTGAACCAGCACCTACTGCTCGAGGGAGGTGGTGCAGGTTAGAGTGATGACCTGCATTTCTCCGCCCAGTTCTTCTCACTACACTCTCCACAACCTCCAATGAATTTGGAAGCAGTGGAACTGCCTGCAAACCCACCTCAACCTCAGGACCATCCGTTACTCTGCAAGCTTCTGCAGATAGCGCACCATCAGATGTCGAAGGGACAGAAAGAACGACAGCATCCGGTGCTACTTGTGATGTCTCTGGCACCAAGACAAACAAATCCTCCTCATCATCATGCTCCGCCTCCAGAAGTTGCAGAGGTTCAATGACCAAAGGGTCAGGCGACTCAAAAGGTGGATCCTGGCCAATCAAAGTCTTTAGCAGAGATCGGTGCACATGCTTTACCTTACCCAAATCTGTGGTGGGAGCGATGGTATAAACTGACCCACCCTCTTTAGGCACCCTCAGGACCTGGTAGGCCACTGAGCTCCACAGGTCCTGGATTTTGTAAAGCAACTTGCAACCGACCCTGCTGCTCCAGAATCCACCTATGAACACTGCCAGCCAATGGCTCTTGAACCCTGCCCAACAGGAAATCAACAGGAAGTCTGGGCTCCTGCCAAAAACATTAAAAAAGTGCGGAGATTCCCCAGTTGACTGATGTGGGGTAGTGTTATAAGCGAAGAGTACCTGGGGGAGACAGAGCGGCCAATCACCCTTTTTAGCAAGTGGCAAGGTGCGCAACAAGTCAAAACAAAATGAAGCGTTCGCATTGACCATTTCCAGCCGGGTGATATGGAGTGGTCCGCGACTTCTTGACTCCATACAAACTACAAAGTTGCTGGATGAGAGTGGATTCAAAATTACGGCCTTGGTCAGAGTGGATACGACCTGGTACACCGAATTTACAAAACCACTCTACCACCAGAACCTGAGCTACGATCTCTGCCCGTTGATCTCTAGTAGGTATGGCCAAGGTATATTTTGTAAAAATATCGGTCATGACCAACACATTCTCAAGCCCGGACCTTGAGGGCTCAAGCACAGTAAAGTCCAATGCCACAATTTCATTTGGACGGGCAGCCAACAAGTGTCCCATGAAACTACCAGGGGCTGTAGGGATGCCTTTAGCACACTGGCACCGCTCACACTCCTGGCACCAGCGGGCAATATCCGCAGACATTCCAGACCAGTAGCACCGCTGCCGCACGAGCTGGGATGTACGCTCCACCCCCTGATGCCCATGCTGTTGATGAAGCTGGGTCAAGACTTCATGTTTCATGACCGCTGGTAATAACACCTGGAAGACCTCCTCACCACCATCTGGGCGAAACACCCGCCGATAGAGCACACCATCAGTCTCAACCAGGCGGTCCCACTGCCGAAGCAGAATAATGGCAGACTTTGAGAGTTTCTTACGCTCTTCAGACGTTGGAGGCAGCTTGCGCCTCCAGAAAACCAACAACGCTCCTATGGCAGGGTCTGTTACCTGCTGAGCACTCATATCGCTGATAGAGGAACAAGGAAAGGAGGTAACCCAATTTACCTGGGCTACTGGTTTAACTCTGGCAGCTTGCTGTAAAGCCCCATGAACAGCCACACCTGGGCACAACTCTTGCACATCTCCCGTACCCAAAAAGTTGTGTCGTGACAAGGCATCAGCGTTCCGATTGCTTTTACCTGACCTATATTTGATTTCAAAGTCGAACGCTGCCACTTGAGCAGCCCAACGCTGCTCCATGGCACCCAACTTTGCGGAAACCAGGTAGCTAAGGGGGTTGTTATCAGTAAATACCACACATTTCTGTGCCAGCAGGTACTCCCTAAATTTTTCAGTCATGGCCCACTTGAGTGCCAAAAACTCCAGTTTCATAGAACTGTAGTTAGATGTATTGCGCTCAGTGGGCCTAAGACTACGACTGCCATACGCTATAGGGCGCACCTTACCTTGCTGCTCCTGTGAAAGAACAGCCCGTAGTCCACCATGACTAGCATCTACCTCTAAAATAAACAGTAGTGAAAAGTCAGCATAGGCAAGCACTGGAGCTGTGGTCAACGTACACTTCAACCCCTCAAAGCCACACTGACATTCCACAGACCAGGCTTCAGCAAACTCCTGAGCACAGGGCTTTACACGTTTTGGGTTTGCTAGCTGGGCCACCAACCTATGAAGAGGGGCAGCCAACTTGGCAAACCCCTCCACAAAGCGCCGGTAGTAGCTAGCAAACCCCAAAAAAAGAGCGCAACTCTGAAACACTAGTAGGCCGAGGCCAGCGTGCAACTGCCTCCACTTTACCCGGGTCAGTAGAAACACCCTCAGAAGAGATGACATGCCCCAAATAATGGACTTCCTTTTGGAAGAAGGCACACTTGGACAATTTGGCCTTCAGGCCTTCTCTCTGCAAGCGGCTCAAGACAACCTCCATCCGAGCAAGATGTTGATCTATAGAGGAGGAAAAGACGATAATATCATCCAGATACAAGAGGAGGGACTGGCACTGTCAGGTGCTTGGGGCATTGCATAACCCGAAAGGCATTCTGTTCCACTCAAAAAGGCCGAAGGGGGTGCAAAAAGCAGTCTTGAATTTATCCCCTTCAGCTACAGGTACTTGGTTATACCCGCTGGCCAGGTCCAGGATAGAAAACCAACGGGCACCAGCCAGCGAATCCAAAGTCTCCTCAATACATGGTAGAGGGAACGCATCCTTCCTAGTTTTTAAATTTAAGCGACGGTAGTCTACACACATCCGCAGGCTACCGTCCTTCTTTTTAACCAACACAATGGGTGAAGCATAAGGACTGCAGCTCTCTCTTATTACCTGGGTTTCCAATAACTGATTAATATGTGCCTTTACCACCTCATACTCCGATGGGGGAATACGTCTGAACCGCTGCCTGACAGGGATGTCATTAAACAGAGGGATATCGTGGGAGATCAGGTTTGTGCACCCCAGGTCTCCATCGTGTATGGAGAACACAAGTAAATACTTCCCCAACAATGCTCGAACCTTACTCTGTTCCTCCTCGGACAACACAAAGATCTAACATGTCGATCTGTTCCTGCACACTAGGAGATTCCTGAACAACCTGTGCACTTGCCTTAGCTGTAATAGTATTAACTTCTGTAATTTCCGGGGGCAGACTAACCACATCAACCTGGTTCACTGTGCCAATAATGGTGCTCGCATACAGCACTACATCCATAGTACCAACATTAACCACTGGCACATAAACAGTACCACTGTGCACCCTTAACAGAGCAGGAGAGGCCAACAAACCTGCCCGCAGACCCGAAGTAGGTGGTTCATACAGTACAGTCCCACTCGAGAATTGAATAGAACAAGTTGCAGCGACAAACTTCATGGTGCCACCCATGATGCGACACGCCCGACGTCCACGCACTTTAACTCGCCCCTCACGAGCCACCGCTGGCTGGGCGTCGACCTGGTGGCAATGTTGTAATGCCTGGAACACACAGCTAGAGGCCTGTAACACTACCGGTAAATCAAAAAGTGCTTTACCATGCTGGCCAAAGAGCTCCTGGTAGCAGCGGCTAAGGATGTTCATGCCCAACACCCCAGGAACTTGAGCACACACACTACCAGGAGGATCTCTGACTACCAACACGCCACAGGCTACAACTACTCACCCACAAAGCTCCACATCCAATTCCAGATACCCAATATACGGAATTGCAAGGCCGTTTGCAGCTCGAAGCTGTAGCCAATTACACGATCTAAGCCGCTCCTGACCCCACAACCCAAAATTAGTCAGAAAACAACTCTCGGTGATAGTGGACACCATGGAACCAGTATCAACCAGGCAAGGCACCTGAGCCCCACCCATAGATACAACAAGCTGTGGACAAGTCGACATAAAACGGGACATAAAATCCAAACCGGTAACATTTGAGCCTATCCTTTCCCCAACCAAGTTGAGGCCCTGCAACTCGATGGGAGCTAGTTTTCCGATGACTGCATGGACGATGACTGCTCATCCCTCATTAAAGCCGAATTCACATGAGCCGGTGGTGGGCGGACAGGCACCCGCTCCCCGTCGCAATCTCTAGCAAAATGGCCAGGTTTCTGATACCGTCTGCAAATTAAAGTAGTCCGAGATGGTCGTGAATGCGACGGAGTGTTTTGAATCTGAGCCATACTTTGAGTTAACTGATTTAATTATTGTTGCTGCTTCCGCAACAGAAGGAGAAGGGCTTCACTGCGAACGTCAAATAAAGTAACAGTGGGTTGACGACGCACTAACTGCTTAAGTTCACGTTGAAGAGCACAATCATTAACGTATTCGACAAACTGATCTCTTAGCAAGATTTCACCATTGGGAATACCATGAGGGGACTGATTTTTTACTTTTTCCAGAAGACTCATCAGGGCCAAAGAAAACTCTACCAAAGTTTCCCCTTCCTGTTGTCTTCTGGAAAAAAAACGCTTCTTGAAGTGCAACATAAGACTTTGTGCAACCATATAATTCACGCAACACCTGAATGATTTGTTTCGGGTCCTCCTCTCGTTTACTGATCGGTACCGAATCTCTTCCCTCTCCTCTCCCTCCAGATGATCAACCAAAAAAAATGCCTGATCAGCCGTAGACAGACGGCGAAGCCGTATACAAGCTTGAGCCTCCTCCACCCACTCGTCGATGCCAATGCCCAACTGACCACTGAACTTTGGACTCTTACGATCCCGAGGAACAAAAACAAACCGTTCCGCTGCATCAGCACCAACGAGTGGGGGATCCGCAACTGCAGGAATCTGAACATTAGATGGACCCGGCTGTGCAACTAACACTTGCTCTTGTCTCAGTCGTTCATTGCCCGACTTTAATTAAGCTACCAACTCCCTTAACTCACGTATTTCATCCTCCATAACTGCAAATGCACAAGCACTTACCACGAAGAGGTGAACTGAACGTACCTTTTACCGGTCCACCACAAAAAGGGCTGCTGCGGTCTGGTTCCTAACAAAAAAACACAAAAAACCCACGTCTCTGCACTAAAGAGAGAGATTCTGCCGATTGCGCCAGAATGTGGCGGGGGCAGTACAATTGTGAAACAGTATACCAATGAAATAATCCGACTACGCCACCCTAGAAATTAACTCTAGGGAACAATACTCAATCCCAAAAAGGGAAACTCCGCATACAATATAAATAAAAACTACTGGTAGACAACCCCAGACGGGAATATGTGTCAGTCACTACCACATGAAACTAAAAAAGATCAAATGAATTCCAAACTTACAAAGTACATAGAATCAAATAAATATACAAAGCAAATGACATTAATAGGGAGAAAAATAACACGATAATTGGGTGTAAATATATAATGATCTGACCAAAAAGAAGAAAATCAAACAAAACCAACGTTACTCATACAAAAGTATGACCAAAAGAAAACCCAAAGAAACTAAATCAGTCAAAAAGAAAATAAAAGACAGAGCAGGTATCTTCTTTTAATGCAGAGCGATCGTCGTATTCTCCATACAGGTACACAAAGTAAAACAGCCACCAAACCCCATAGGAATCAGACAAGCAGTCCCCTTTTTAATAACAAGGGTGGCGTCTGCACGACAGCATCCACAACAGGACAGAAGGATCCGGAGCAGACCACTAATAGCGCAAAGCGGAGGACAGCAATAAACACGATACCAATGAAACGAAAGGGAGAATCCTATAACAAACACAAAGAGAAACGTTACTAATAATAATACGTTTCCTTCACGAAACATAATTACATATAGAACTCTTACCGTCAGGGTATCACACCGAATAAAAAAAAGGTACAGGCACAGATCTATCGACCAGCTCACCGATAGCACAATGGAGCACAGGGAAGCACACCTAGTCAGCATGCAACAGTGTTAGCAACACAACAACGCTAGCACAATAGGAATTTATGCAAATGCCCATGCACATACCGGAGAGGCGAACAGTCATTAGATCCACTAAAACAGCGCCAAAAAAACACTGACATCCAGATGAACGGCCTATAAATTTACAAAACAAAATGCTTAAAAAAACACAACCAGTTTAAAATTACCACTGGTTGCAGCACAGCGCGCTTACCTGTAGCCACCGAAACCACGGCACAAAAGGGGAAAGTTGGACGTGACGCACCCCGAGCAACGACCAATCAGCCCTTATATTAAGGATACTGATCGCGGATAGGCCAATCCAGCTGTCAGTCTAAGAATACTGATAGCTGATAGGCAAATCCCGCTGTCAGACACCTAATTTCCTTACACATGCTTCAACGGAATTATAAAAAAAATTAACTCATGGAACAGGCCTGGACAAAAATGATGGTACCCCTAACTTAATAGTTTGTTGCACAACCTTTTGAGGCAATCACTGCAATCAAACGATTCCTGTAACTGTCAATGAGACTTCTGCACCTCTCTGCAGGTATTTTGGCCCACTCCTCATGAGCAAGCTGCTCCAGTTGTTTCCGGTTTGTAGGGTGCCTTTTCCAGACAGCATGTTTCAGCTCCTTCCAAAGATGCTCAATAGGATTGAGGTCAGGGCTCATAGAAGGCCACTTTAGAATAGTCCAGTGTTTTCCTCTTAGCAATTCTTGGGTGTTTTTAGCTGTGTGTTTTGGGTCATTGTCCTGTTGCAAGACCCATGACCTGCGACTGAGACCCAGCTTTCTGACACTGGCCAGCACATTTCTCTCTAGAATCCCTTGATAGTCTTGAGATTTCATTGTACCCTGCACAGATTCAAGACACCCTGTACCAGATGCAACAACGCAGCCCCAGAACATAACAGAGCCTCCTCCATGTTTCACAGTAGGGACAGTGTTCTTTTCTTGATATGCTTAATTTTTCCATCTGTGAACATTATAGCTTATGTGCCTTGGCAAAAAGTTCCATTTTTGTCTCATCTGTCCATAGGACATTCTCCCAGAAGCTTTGTGGCTTGTCAACATGTAGTTTGGCATATTCCAGTCTGGCTTTTTTATGATTTGTTTTCAACAGTGGTGTCCTCCTTGGTCGTCTCCCATGTAGTCCACTTTGGCTCAAACAACGACGGATGGTGCGATCTGACACTGATGTTCCTTGAGCATGAAGTTCACCTTGGATCTCTTTAGAAGTCTTTCTGGGCTCTTTTGTTACCATTTGGATTATCCGTCTCTTTGATTTGTCATCAATTTTCCTCCTGCAGCCACGTCCAGGGAGGTTGGCTACAGTCCCATGGATCTTAAATTTCTGAATAATATGTGCAACTGTAGTCACAGGAATATCTAGCTGCTTGGAAATGGTCTTATAGCCTTTACCTTCAACATGCTTGTCTATAATTTTCTTTCGAATCTCCTGAGACAACTCTTTCCTTTGCTTCCTCTGGTCCATGTTGAGTGTGGTACATACCATGTCACCAAACAACACAGTGACTACCTGAAGCCCTATATATAGGCCCACTGACTGATTACAAGATAGTAGAAGATTTTAGACACCTATGATGCTAATTAGTGGACACACCTTGAATTAACATGTCCCTTTGGTCACATTATTTTCAGTATTTTCTAGGGGTACAATCATTTTTGTCCAGGCCTGTTCCATGAGTTTATTTTTTAAAATAATTCTGTTGAAGCATGGTTGAAAAGCAATGTCTGACTTTCATTGGTAAACATTCATAGAATTTTTTTTAATGATTACTTTTGTCAAATAAAAGTTATTTATGTGACCATTGTGTGTTTTTCTTTCATTGACCGAAGGGTACCAACAATTTTATCCACGTGTGTATGCTACTGGCCTTTGCAGACCTTTTAATGATGACTCAAAAACAGTGGGTTTATACACTTAACAATTGTGCCAGAGGAGGGATCAGAGACTATGTGAAGCCTACTGAATGTATCAAAGTTTCATGACAACCCTTGCGAGAGCAAGAATAAATATTCAAGAAGAAAAAAACAACAAGAACAACAAACATGGATGCCAGAGAAGCAGCAGCAGTTTTAATATGCCAATCACAATTTCCCGGTGGTCAGTGATCACTGTACTCTGGACAGGACAGCATCCAGAGTCAGCTCTGAAAAATCAAACATGTCTGATATACTGTAATTCATGTAAGAAGGGGTCTGTTCTCAGACTGTTCCTCTCAAACACTTAACAATTTGAGTCTGTACCACTTATACGCTTACAAAGTTCTGTGCCAACTTGTCTTGCCAACTGGCTGCAACTTATGCTGACTGGTGCAGACTAGATGGTCTCTGCATGATTTTGAATCCTATACAAAATCCTGTCTAAAATCACATAGTGTATGCATACTACTAATAGTACAGAGCAGAAAGACCAGAATAGACTTTGCTATGAAAAAAAGCCTGTCAAGTTCTGGAACAAAAAAAAAAAAAAACTTTGGAGAGATAAAACCAAGATTACGTTGGTTCCGAATGATGAGAAAGAAAAAGTATGGAAAAGGAAAGTACGGCTTCATAATCGAAAGCATACCACATTATGTCTTTGTTTAGTAGAAATGTTTCACTACTCATCCAAGTACTCATCAGACTGAAGAAGCTACTTGGACGAGTAGTAAAACATTTCTACTAATCTAAGAAGTCATCCAGTTGACATGACTCAGCTTCCAGACATACCACATTATTTGTCAAATATGGTGGATAAATGATATGGCATGGGCATGTACTGTATGGCTGACAATGGAACTGGGACACTAATGTTTATTAATAATGTGACTGTTGATAGAGGTAGCTGGATAAATTCTAAAGTGTATCTTTGGTATTGTTCATACATTCCTAATTTCAGGCAGTCATTGCAAAGAATTACAAATAATCCTTAGATTTCTGCAATAACAATTATGTGCACTATGATACATAACATATACAACAGTTATGCATTATATTACATAACATATAAGTGTATACATAATGTAATGGATTAGTCCAATTACTTTTGATATATACAGTACTGTGCAACAAAGCAAAAAATGTGCAAAAATGTCTTTATTATTGAGCCAGTACAAAAACATTACTAATTTTCAAACATCAGTATTCCACCTCAAAATTAAAAGTTACAGAAAAATATTTGCCAGAAAAGAAAGCAGAATATTATATTATGTTTGTGGTTCTGCAGGATGCTCAGTCGTTGCTAATTTACTGAATTTATTTTCATGTTCTTTTCTTGTCTTTCTTCATGTATATATGTGTGATCTGATGTTCATCTATGTCAAGAGTATTGAAAAAAATAATGACACACACAAAAAAAAATCTGATATATCATGTCTTTATTGAGAACATTCCTAAAAACTTCATAGTGCTAGTGGAAAATGTATGTGAATCCTTGAATTAATTACCTCAAAGAAGCTAATTGGAGTCAGGTGATAGCATACCTGAGTCTTGTTAAGAAAATGAGGTGTGGACTAGAGCTACTTTGACTGATTAAAAACCACTCAAACTTCTTGAGTTTGCTCCGCACAAGAAGAATATGCTAATGTTAGCCTTGCCTCGCCAAAAAGAGCTTTCAGAGGCCCTATGATAAAGAATTGTTGTTTTACATACAGCTGAAAAGGGTTACAAAGTAATTTCAAATACTTTAAAAATATATGTAGTATTGCATAAGGCACCCTTTGCACTACTCAAGGATTTCTGGGTTAAACTCTAGAGTTCACAGAGGTTGGGGGATGGATCACGTCCCCAGTCCTTGATTAACTGCTATGTGGTGGAGGAAACATGAATGTTGAGCATGGGCTCCTACGAGTTAAGCTTGAGAAATAACTGCAGATTGTCTGCAACCCCCAAGCCTCTGCTGGATTCATGTAAATAGACTTTTGAAATTGGATTCACAAGTTAATTTAGAATTTACAAAAATGTTTTATTAACAATAAACAATAAAAAGCAGAAGCAGGCAAAGGTTAAAATACTGTTATTTACAGTAATACCAAAACCAGGGATTGATTAAAAAAAAAAAAAAAAAGAGTAATCAAGAACACAGGAAACATTCAAGTCAAATGAAGGGGGAAAAACAGCTGCAAGATGGGTAAGACTGCAATGAACTGTTAAAGTAGTGATCTTACATAGTCTAAATGAGAAAGGGGACAGAAAATAGAAGTCAGAGATTAAAGCACAACTCAGGATTCCACTGTGTCTGGTGGCATAGAAGTTTAATGTGAAGGGTACTTGTTTTCACATTGTTTGGGTGAAACCCATTAAAATATCCAGATACAGCATATTGCAAGTGTGCATTGTTTATGTTTTGCAATGCCCTTCATACACAGACACACACGAGACTTTGGGATTGGTGTTTGCTTAGATATACACACGTGGACAAAATTGTTGGTACCCTTCGGTCAATGAAAGAAAAACTCACAATGGTCACAGAAATAACTTTAATCTGACAAAGTCATAATAAATAAGAATTCTATGAATGTTAACCAATGAAAGTCAGACATTGCTTTTCAACCATGCTTCAAACTAATTATCTAAAAAAATAAACTCATGGAACAGGCCTGGATGAAAATGATGGTACCCCTAATTTAATAGTTTGTTGCACAACCTTTTGAGGCAATCACTGCAATCAAACGATTCCTGTAACTGTCAATGAGACTTCTGCACCTCTCTGCAGGTATTTTGGCCCACTCCTCATGAGCAAGCTGCTCCAGTTGTATCCGGTTTGTAGGGTGCCTTTTCCAGACAGCATGTTTCAGCTCCTTCCAAAGATGCTCAATAGGATTGAGGTCAGGGCTCATAGAAGGCCACTTTAGAATAGTCCAATGTTTTCCTCTTAGCCATTCTTGGGTGTTTTTAGCTGTGTTTTGGGTCATTGTTCTGTTGCAAGACCCATGACCTGCGACTGAGACCCAGCTTTCTGACACTGGCCAGCACATTTCTCTCTAGAATCCCTTGATAATCTTGAGATTTCATTGTACCCTGCACAGATTCAAGACACCCTGTGCCAGATGCAGCAAAGCAGCCCCAGAACATAACAGAGCCTCCTCCATGTTTCACAGTAGGGACAGTGTTCTTTTCTTGATATGCTTAATTTTTCCGTCTGTGAACATAGAGCTGATGTGCCTTGGCAAAAAGTTCCATTTTTGTCTCATCTGTCCACAGGACATTCTCCCAGAAGCTTTGTGGCTTGTCAACATGTAGTTTGGCATATTCCAGTCTGGCTTTTTTATGATTTGTTTTCAACAATGGTGTCCTCCTTGGTCGTCTCCCATGTAGTCCACTTTGGCTCAAACAACGACGGATGGTGCGATCTGACACTGATATTCCTTGAACATGAAGTTCACCTTGGATCTCTTTAGAAGTCTTTCTGGGCTCTTTTGTTACCATTCGGATTATCCGTCTCTTTGATTTGTCATCAATTTTCCTCCTGCGGCCACGTCCAGGGAGGTTGGCTACAGTCCCATGGATCTTAAATTTCTGAATAATATGTGCACATATTATCTAGCTGCTTGGAAATGGTCTTATAGCCTTTACCTTTAACATGCTTGTCTATAATTTTCTTTCGAATCTCCTGAGACAACTCTTTCCTTCACTTCCTCTGGTCCATGTTGAGTGTGGTACATACCATGTCACCAAACAACACAGTGACTACCTGGAGCCCTACATATAGGCCCACTGACTGATTACAAGATTGTAGACACCTGTGATGCTAATTAGTGGACACACCTTGAATTAACATGTCCCTTTGGTCACATTATTTTCAGTATTTTCTAGGGATACCATCATTTTTGTCCAAGCCTGTTCCATGAGTTTATTTTTTTTAATAATTCCGTTGAAGCATGGTTGAAAAGCAATGTCTGACTTTCATTGGTTAACATTCATAGAATTTTTATTTATTATTACTTTTGTCCGATTAAAGTTATTTCTATGACCATTATGAGTTTTTCTTTCATTGACCGAAGGGTACCAACAATTTTGTCCACGTGTGTAGAAGTTATACCCAAAAAATAGCAAACTGGAATTTACTGAACATGGCAATCAACATGGCAATGTTCCTGAATATGGTGGATGAAAATGAGTATTCCAGTAAGAAGATGTATTCTCTTTTCACTGGAGCTTGACTTTTGCCACATTCATCTTCAGATGGGTTTTTCCATACCATGTCACAAAGTGGTCAGGCAACGTTCTATACTCCTACTGTTGTCTTTCCTCCACACATCAAACAACAGTTTGACCTAAGTTGACTCCAAGTTGTATCTAAAGTCACTGTAGAAGGTTAACCGGGTGGGAGTACGGAGGCTTCTTGCTCAAAGAAACCCCTGCCTTACACTGTGGTCTTCTAGCAAAGTACTGTGTCCCATGAGACAGTCGGGGCACACCTGCAATTTACCCAGTTTCCTTCCTAGCAGTTGTCGCTGGGTAGTGTTAAAAACACTGTAAAGTTGGAAAAACATTCTTCATAACACTAAAAGTTCTTTTCCTATGTTGACTCCTATTTGGTATGTAACAGTCTAGGGATACTATCTAAATGGACACTGTTGTTGGACATGCTGAAGCACTCAGTACAACAGGTCAGTTATTCTATTCTCATGATGTAATCATGGCATGCACACCATGATTCTGATGATAATCTATATCAATATACAGTATATATATAATAATGTTATTGGTGCTAACAGTTAAAATTGTATGCAGTGAACAGATGTTTAACCAATTGTTGCACATCTGTAATTTGTAATTAATTGTAATTTTGGTGATTGACACATTGTCTGTTTGAAGACACAAAAAGGTATTTTGACCACAAGGAATTTGGTATAAATTGGCATGCATGTAAGCAGGATTTAGAATGATAACCCGCGTGAATGTTGCTATCAGAATAATCAAGAAAGAATAACATTGACATCAAATATTATCTAAAGCTACCTACCTGTTTCAAACTTCTAAACTGTGAATGTACTATTTTCATCACTATCTGTAACCCTCTCCATTTCTGTTTTCACACACCTGCATGATTGAACACTTTACGAAGGGAGGGCAAATTACAGTACATATAATAGTCAGGATGTGGTGACATTACTTCTTCACCATCACATTTATAATGCAAATATATTGAAGTAGAAAGTAAAGATATTTGTTGTAGGATGTAGTAGAGTAAAATTAATACATATCAACTAATAAACCTACTCAAATGAAATACATATACATGAAAACTCCTTAAGTAGAGTAACAAAGCTAATGTACTTAATTACATTCCACCTCTGCCTATGCTCTATACAACTCAGACGCTGCGTGGAGTCCCAGTCCCCAGCCCGGTTAGAAAATGGGAACTTTGTGACAGGAAGGGCAAACAGTGTAAAACCTGTGCCAGATCTTGAGGATCAAGTGATTCGATGTGGTGACCCCTGGGATAAAAGTGACAAAGCTCAAGAAAAATGAAGGCCAACAATCTATAAATTAGATTGCATTAGAAAGGGCATCCGTCATAAAACCTGTGCCAAGTTGTGTGCGGATTGGATGGTTCACTGTGGCTGCCCCTTTTTGCTTGCCTTTCATTACTGCTCATAATATACTGAGTTTTTAAGGCACCAAACATTTTCTGGTTTGGTTTTACAGTATGCACTGTAAATTTAATGTTGTGATCAAATCTACAAGAACTTATAGGGATAGCGACGAGCAACTGCTAATGATGAGTTTTTGGAAGATAAACAACCAGAACAACATTCATGACAAAGCCCAAACATCTTGGAGGTCTCTGAGCTACACTCACTCACGCATCATCTATACAGCTTAACCCTGTATTCAGGATCATGGGGGGCCTAGAGCAAATCTCAGGAGACTTAGCGCACAGGGCGGGGATACACCCTGAACAGGGTGCCAATCCATCGCAGGGCACACACACTCATACAGACAATTTGGGAATGCCAGTTAACCTAACCTACATGTCTTTGGACTGTGGGAGGAAACTGGAGTACCTGGAGGAAACCCACCAAGCACAGGGAGAACATGCAAGCTCCATGCACACAGAGACGGGAATAGAACCTGGCCTGGAATTGAACCTGGACGCTGAAGGTGCAAGGAGACAGTGCTAACCACTATATCACCGTGCCGCCACTCTGAGCTATAACTATTTCTAATAACATTTTTTTTACAACACCAGTTTCTATACATTTGACATTCGACAAGTAACCCAAATCAGTTATGCTTAGATGTCAATAGACGATAGAATTCAGGAATTGTGACATTAGGAGCATACCTTTATTAGGCAAAAATATGAAGACACATCAAATATGTCTCATTGTACACTGAATACAATGAGAACTAATTCCTCTTTCTACTTTCTCTTCCTAAAATATGTGTGAACTGTTAACTATCTTTATCCGTAATTACTAATAATCACAGTGTGCATTGCTCCTTTATCTCTCTCTCTCTCTCTCTCTCTCTCTCTCTCTCTCTCTCTCCTCCACCAGCTCTTCTTGTTCATCTCTTTTGTATCTTTCTGGAGTGCTTACATTTTTTTGTAGACCCCACAAATAGAACTTGTCAACTAAGACAGCAGCTTTTACAAATCTCCCAGGCCTTATTATTACAAATATAATAAACATTATGAGGATTTCTGTTATGTTGTTGTAGTGTGAACAATACAAAAATTGAGGGATTTTAGTCCTGTAGTATCCACTGAAGGCTATTGTTTCGAAAGGCTTGAGTTGTAATGGCATTTAGTATCTCAGACAGAAAAGTTTTACATGCATCCTGAAGGGGAAAACATCCACTCAATAGAATGCCTGAGGTTTTATCCATGTCTGCGGTTCTAACATGGGAGATCATTTCCATTTCCCTGCACAAAAGAAGAATTAAGGGCGGATTTCAGGGTTTTACAGCACTGGAGCTGGTATTGTCTCACTACTCTGATTAGGGTCCTATTGTCACAATCAAGACAGAGGTCATGCAGAGTTCAGATCTGAAGATTAACATACTCATTGGGGATATGAGACATGGTAAATGCTCTTATTTTAGTCACAGTTCTTGGTCTATTTTAGCACAAATTATAGGAACTTGGGGAAAGTGGACACAAGACGGTACTTCAGACTAAATCATTTGAAACGCTGTGTCAAGGTTGGGCATACCTGTACTGTGTTCATGCAATTAAACTGTTTTAATTAGGCAATACTAGGTAATGGTGACCCAGATGGTGCTGTTATTGTCAGTTTAATTAGTGTGAGTACTAGAAATTTAATCTACAGTAAAAGTGATAAAAGTATAGGGACATGCAGATGGTCTAACACTACATATAAAACTACACACACACTGCACCATCTGCACTCTTCCCTGTAATTGATATATCAACATAAATGATTTCCCACACAGAGTGAAACAATGTAAAAAAAAAAAAATCCAATTATTAGTTACAATAGGCTCGTTCTGAAATTTTTTGACGCTTATGAACACACATGCAAAGGATACAGTACTATACTGTAAATTATACATAAATTCCTTTATACATACAGATGTTCATATGGGACTCTTTACATCACTGTTTCATGGCAGTGTGCCTGGTTTGTGATATGTTCAAGACTCTTAAGTAGTTAAACAAATTGACTTGTATTCAGTCCTGCAAAAGAGTCACTTAAAGTGTCTTACGGATCAAAGTTTCTTCAGCTTCATCTCCTCTACGCTCTCTGTTGCCAGCATGACGGACGTATTCGTTTTACCATCCAAGATATCAAAGACAAGGGCGCGAGAACGTTCTCTTCTTGAGATCAATCAAACTGCTTTATTATTTCATCTACGCGCCTCTATACAAGGTTAGGAGAGACATTCTCTGTTGTTTAGTGAGCAGATTATGGAAGTTCGGCTCCTCAGAAACAATGTCAAATCCTATTTATCTAACCTGACAAAATCAAGAAGGAGGTTTCAGACGAGGCATGAATTCAAATTTCTTTCTTTCAGGGATGCAGCAAAACCTCAGCAGAGCATTGTACATCTGGGAGGGTTTATGGCAGGCGAAATTAACCTCACATTCAGTGGGTCGTCACTGTCATGGCAAGTGGAACAACAATAAAAAGTGACAGACCTCTGTCCCTTGGTGCAGTACCGTGTGACTAGTGCATTGTTTGTGACAGCTTGCTGTAATCTTGGGAGACTACTTGGGGGTGCTGGTAATTAGTACGAGCGCATCATGAACAATTACGGTGAGTGCACTTTGCCTCGACAGGCTCGAACCATTGCGGTCCAAGGGAGATTTCAATCAAGTTGGATTTCTTCTGGGAGTTTATTAACACTTAGCATGTGAAAAGACCTCAGAGAGACAACCATGCATGGCTGACCGCCGAATGTGAATATTTAATGTGTGACTGTATTATGGCTCTGTTTTAATTATTTTAGAAAACCCCACAGGCTTATGAAAACAAACAAAAATAATCATTTTAGGATCCAGAGAAACAATGAAAAAACAGTTGCGAAGGTAAGGCTCTTGAGATTTGAAGCTAGAAATTGATATCTCCAAAGGAAAAAAAAAAAACGACTTCACAAACAACTCTCACACAAACACGCACATACATTCTCCAAGGGTATTTTCACATAATATAAATCTAATTGACTGTAAAAATGTACCATCAGTCAAACATCCTCTGCCTTCATGACTCTTTATTAATCTATGGATATTAATGACACACATTTGTCAATGCGTGGTATAAAGTGCGACAGGGTGATTTTTTTTGTTTTGTTTTGTGACAAAGAGGTGGTGACCTACCACTGACACATATCTGTAAGCAAGTTGAATACAAGCTGCTCCTTATCCTATTTACATAATTCACCCTTTGCACCCATATGCTCACAGGACGCTCACAACTGTTCATCTCATTCTAAACACTCTTCCTGAACTTAGCTTTGGGGGGTACGCTTAGGAAGATCTAGCTCAAGAAAGCTACGTTTTCTTTTCTCTCCTCAGTGGCAGCCCTGCTAATGCTGCTTTTGTCTGCCTTCATTGGTGAGGAGCAGAGAGCCTGCAAAGCGCCACTAATATGCACCGCTAATAACAAGTGCAAAACAGGATCAACATTTCTCTTTCCCTCGCTGTGCTGTCTTTCACACTCGAGGCCTCCCAGAGAGGGGCGCTCTTGGTGGCAGATGTTTTTAACAACAGGCTTGGTGTGAAGGTTCAATGAAGGGCTACAGGAATGGGCTCCAATCACTGAGTGCATAAGATTTCCCACTGTGCTGAAGAGAAGGCCAGATTAGACATGTCTACAAGGGGACAGAAGCGCTCAAATAAGACAGTCAAGATTTGAGGCTGGGACAGCAGAGGGTAATGGATTCGTCACATGAGCGCTTGAATGGCCATTTAGACACATAAAGGTCTATACAATATCCAGTCTGGAAATGTTGGAGATTTCAATCTAATCCCTTACAGTAGATCAGTCTGCACATAGTCAGTCTACTTTTCTCTATTGTGCAAGTCAGATTTGGTGTAATGAAAGGGTTTACTTCAAACATCATGAGCATTACATGTTGAATATCCTATTTCTGTGTCAAAATCTCTCTGTTCCTTGTGCTGTTTGTCTTTGCCCTCGGAACCTTCCTCTTATCCCCTACCTGTAACCACATAACTCAGCCGCATTACTTCCTAAAGCCAAAAGAGAGCAGCATAGAGCTGCTTATAGTAGAACACACACACACACACACACACACACACACACACACACACACACACACACACACACACACACACACACACACACACACACACACACACAGATTTTGTCACTGACTCCTTCAGATTGCTGCTAAAGCTCAATATAATAATAATAATATTATGCAGAATTTAATTATAGAAGCTCATCACCAGCACATTGCCATATGTATTTTTTTAGTCAGTAAAACAAAAGTTTTACATTACAATGAACATTAACTAAATGGTTGGCTACATGTTAGTAAGTTAAACAAATATTATAATATAATATAATATAATATAATATAATATAATATAATATAATATAATATAATATATAATTTTATATTATATTATATTATATAATTTTATATTTTATATTATATTATGCATTTAAAAATACAGTGATAAAGTAAATATTTTGGATTTTTAAAATTTTATTTAAAAACAGTATCTGTATATGTATATATATCATTATAATATATTTATACAAATACAGATACTGTTTTCTAAATTAAAATCCAACAATTTGATATTTACATTAGCTCCTATTTCAATAAATAAATGAATATTTGTTTACACTTATATATTAATATATTTCTGAAAAGAGTATAGTATTCACTTTTTTTTTTGCTTTTTATGTTTTCCACACAGTAAACCAATAAAAATGAAAAATAAAAATCTCTGCATAATCTTCAAAACCTAAAACTATATAGAAAATACATATGCACAGAGCATACAGTACACACATACACTGACACAAGCACATGTCAAAAAATCTTGCAAATGAAAAAAATATACATTATTAACAATCCTGCGTAATATCAGGTTATTTGAAACAATTCTACTAAGTGAAATGAAATCGAAACCCAGTCAAAACTAATTTTATTCTTGGAGAGTCATATGCGTGCTTTTCAATTCAGGACATGGCAGAAAGGAATGTTTCTCTCTCTAAGCTTTCTTTCTCTCTTTCCCTCGCTCATGTGAGCAAAGCCGGGACCTGAGCAGTAAACCCATACACGGCTCCTGCTGATGACAGATCAGCCTGGATGTAAACATTATTCTAAAGACATTTATGGACCAGGCTGTGTGGCAGTTTGCATTGTTTATTTGTCCTCTCCACTGTGAAGGGAAGAAGTCATATTGATATTTGACTTGCGTGCAGAACAACATCATACAATTTTAATGACTCTTAAGCGTCACATTTTTCTTTTCATTTTTCTCGTGCTGCAGCGACTTAATATGCATCAGCTGTACTTGTTGGTTTGTGGTGACATTTTTATAATTCCATACCAGCCTCTGGTATTTATTTATGCACAATAGGCCATATTTTTGTTGAAAAATGGCACAATCATGCCATGGCACAATCGTTTGACATTTCATAACGCTGACAGATTTTAAGTGCCAGTTCGCCTGCCACAGCGATGAAAATAAATAATTTTTTAATGAGGTTATAGGCTTCATTGTTTGCAGATCCAGGGCTTATATTTGAGCTGTAACTCATGTTTACTCGGGGCGTTGAGCTGAGCTATGTAGAAAGACAGAACACTCATGTGATGATCTGCTCACCCAATGTCTGCTCATATGAACATTCATTATGTAGTTTGCTTTAACTAAAACTCGGCTAAAAAAACTAGTGGTCCATTTATGTATATACAGTACACAATGCTCCCAAAGCAATAATATAAAATTGGGAAAATGCAGTATTGGCAAAGTGATGAAAACTATTGGGTTTTATCAGACAACTAGAGTTATTGTGCATGGGACATGGGTGCACAAATGTATATAGATTCATGGTGCATCCACTAGTATTTAATGAAATTCAAGTGTTTACATTCTATTCATTGATATTTAAAAAAAGAAATTAGATTTTTATGCAATTCCATGCAGCAGTTATCTAGATGCCTGTTCTTTTGGAGCTTAGTATAAAGATCCAAAAGGTGCGTTTGGCAGTGTCCGGCATGTTGGGATGGATAGTTAGCTGCGCCAGTTATCAGGAGTGCACAAGGGACAAATGCTTCTTTAAAAATAACTGAGAGCAGCTGGCTTGTGCGGTCTTTCAGCAGGGCCCCTCCTGCAAGAAGGAGTGCACGGTGACCCCCACTCTCAAGCTCCAGGCCCAAGCTTTAAAGGTTAATGTGGACCCACAGATTTCAGCTGAGCCGTGTTCCATTACTGCTGTACAAGTGTGTGGGTTACAAAATCGCTCCCAGTCGACACAGAGAAGCACTTGCATATCCACAGAGAGATGGTCATGGAAATAATTTATGGCCATTAACTTTCTGGCCCTGACACGGTGCAGCACGTCAGTGGAACACTCAAAATGTATTAATGGTTAGTAATTCATATGATATGCTTTCACAAGTCTATCCCTAAAGCCCACCTGCATTTAGATGTATGGTAACAACATGTAAAGTGGTTTTTCGCCGAATACAGAAGGTGAACACTGGACACTATTCGTCAGATTGAAGACTTCCACAGATTGTAGAACATCTAATACTGTAGGTGTAGCACATCTGTTACACATCTGATTCATCTCATTCCTACTGTAGGTCTGCGTACACATTTGTATTGTACATATGTGTACACATATGTTTTATCTTGCATTTAGTGTTAACTACCTCTAGAACTGGTATAACTCGGTACAACATTATTATAAATGTTATAACATAAAAAAAAAAGATACAAATTCATTTTAACAGCAAAGTAATTCTACTAATGTAGTCTTACAGTCGAGAAACAAATGAATGTCTTTTTTAAGTAACAACCAATTAAAGTTCTAAACCCGGGCATTGATGTGACCAGGCCTAACAGCTCAGGCTAATTAAGACATATCTTCTCTCCAGTTATATGTTCTCAGACTGCCTGCAGATGCCCCTTGGTACAAGATTTCAGTTTGACCCACAGATCTGCTATTCACCTGTCACTCCGAGCGGTGGTTAGACATGCCACACTACGCAATTACACTCTCCAACCACTATCCTTCACCCACCCGGGCATCATTACTGCCTGTCACCTTGAACGGCTCTTTTTAAAACTTTGTTTGGAATAGTCCAGCCACATGTGTCCTCCTGCTACTGACGAACTATGAGCAAGTGGTGAATGAGCTATCCTGACAAAGACATTACCCAAAAGCCCCTCCGCTTCAGATCTGACCGATGAGATCATCATGCTGTGCCTTGATCCAGCTGTCTTTCTGATGCTATGAGGAAGGGGAGAAAAAGCACACACACACACACACACACACACACACACACACACACACACACACACACACACACACACACACACACACACACACACACACACACACACACACACACACAATAATGTGAGAATGCAGTGATTATAAGAATATTTATTTAAAATCCGCTCAAACTGAACACAGAGATTACGCTTTAGTTATTTCATATGGTAGTTGTTCAGGATTTGGTTGTGTGATATTTGCCTCTGTTTCTCTTGGCAGAGGTATAAAAGTATGTGGGTACATGTGTCGTTTGAGCGAGTGGGGAAGATATTGTACTGGATTGTCAAGGTTAAGGTCTGTGCTCTAATGTGGTGACAGGGCCAGGAGCACATTTTACAACATCTTAGGCAAGTGCTTCCTGTAAAAACAAAGCTTTTAAGCACTCAATTTATGGCCTCCTTACAGTTTGGACTAGTGCCTGTTTCTCCTGTTACTGCAGCACTGTTACTGTGCCTCTGGGTTACTACTTTGCATTTAAAGTGGAAAGAATCTACATTTCATAGACATGCAGTGCGAGCAGTACTGGCAGGAGCAGAGGAAATGAGGATCTGACTTCCATGATAGTAATAATATCATACAGAGGAAGCAGCTTCACTATACTTCTTTTGCACTAATGTGTCAAGCTTTTGTTGTTTTACACTCATCTTGTTACTGAGTGAATAAGTGCTTAAATGAAGTGCATACAAAGTAGGGAATAGCTCAGGATACATGTGTTCCGACACTGCATTGTTCGCTCTTTCTTTCTTTCTTTCTTTCTTTTTTGCAGATACAATGATTAGTTGAAATCGAGACTCAGTTTGGGGTCATGAGCTATCTTAATTATCTGACAAGATTCTCTCTCATCATTCGCTCTTCTCCGATTTCAACAACTCTCCTCCCATTTGTAAACAAGCTGGCGTCTACACTTTCATTGGCTAAAGGGTTGGCTAGTGGCAGAGGAGTTAGACAGGTGTCATGTCTATATGGTGTTTTTCCCAGGGGGTAGCTGGGTACCAAGAAAAACAAACTAAACAGAGGTTAACTGCAGTGACCCCTGAAAGCACTACACCAACAATGCCACAGAGAGATGAACTCAATGTACTTATAGATCCAGGCAGATACTGAAGTTCTTTTGTCATCAGGTGAATAGTGGGATGACTGGTTGTCACTGATCACACTGAGCTGAACAGGTGGTTACAGTTTCAGTTTAGGAAAAGAAAAGCTCTTCATTTTATGATCATGGTACAAGTGTGATTTCTTCATCTTCATGATCAGGAGCCTACCCGAGGAACGCTAGGAATTGCGGACGTCTGTGTCAGGGCACTATTCACATATGGTACAAATTAGTAGGGGTAATTTAAAGTCCTCCTACTGGCATGTTTTTGGGAGGAGTCTATGGGAAACACATGGAAAGTAATGTAAAGAGCAAATTTTGGACACACAAGATAATGTGAAAATACATGAGATCATGTAATGTCTGCACTGTACAGTATGTACACTAATGTACACTGATCAGCCATAACTTTAAAACCACCTTGGATTTGGGATCCCCGTGTGCTGCCGGTGGGGCACTGGCCCCTTGGGGGTTGGCTCAGAGGGACCTCTGGGGATGCGCTGTGGTGTTTGGCACTGGGATGTTAGTGCTTTTGGTGTTTGTGGGTTGCAGGGTGATGCCCTTATGGAACAGACCTTGCTTGTCTGGAGCATCCCATAAATTGTTGATCAGATTGGGATATTTTTCTTTTTACATTTTTTTTTCTTTGCAATTAATAGTTGATAGATTCCTGTATGCTATCTAACAAGCTTGTGTGGATGTTCTACTAGCCTGACACTACCATGGAAACCTGCAGTAAATTAAATTTAGTGATACCCACAAGTGACCAGCAGAGAGCAATTTGAGAACTGCCAGTTGAAAAATCACACATGATGTTCTCAGTTTTGGTATTAAGTTCACACTATGCAGAATGCGGCCTGCTTCTCACAAATTTGAGAATGTTCTTGGTTTCAATTTCAATATTCCAAAATCCACAATCAGAGACTATAATGGGTTTAAATAATGTTGTCAAAGTCTAATATACAGTAAGACAAAACCAGGAGATATACGTATGGAATCTTTGAGGCTACATTCTTTTTCTCTTTGTTTTTAAGGTTTGGCAATTAGGTCTTTGTGTTACTCTGTGAGCAAGCTGTTATGTATTCATAATGTTTTCTATGTTGTTTGCATGTATATGTTTTGTGTTTTATGTTTCTATGTCTCCCTTGTAACATGTGATGTTACATCTCAAGAGGCTATCCTTTCAATATATTTAATTCAAATAAACAAAATTTGCTGTTGGAATTAAATTGCTTAAGGTTTACATACTCTCAGTATGATAAAAAAATAATAATGTGTGTTTTTTTTTTTTTTACACAAGATTCTAAAGGTACTATGCGCAGTGTTAGTGGGTACATGACTGGCAATTAAAAGGAGGTTGTAACAGAATGTGTCTGATTCTTTTGATAGATGGAGAACAGTTAAGGTGGTAGAGGGTGAGGCAAGGCAATTTCAAACATATCCATAGCCTGACTCAGAAAGAGAGAGATAGAGAGGGAGGGGGAAAAGAGAGGATGAGAGACAAGGGGAGAATCCTCCTATTTTGCGATGATGATGTGCCCTGCCGCCTCAGCTGTCTGCACCCGCTCTCTAAATGTTTCTTTATGACAGATAAACACAGCGAACTAAAAGCCCATTTAAAGCTGTCAGGGTTTGACAACCATTACCCTTTCATTTATATGTCTCCATGCAAGCATCATCTGTAAAACTCAATACAAGTATACCTCCTTCTGTTCTCTCTCTCTCTCTCTCTCTCTCTTCTCTCTCTCTCTCTCTCATTACTCAAATTTTCATATGTCTCTTTGCAACCAGCTTTACACTTCTTGTCCATGACCCTGGCTATAAGAACAGTGATTCACAAACATTAAAGCACATACAGGTGCCAGTAGCAAGCCAACTGTGCTAGTTACAGTAATCTGCTTAACCTGACCAGTCACAGTGATAACCATAAGAAACATTATTGGTCATAACATTGTAAAAATGTTTCAGAATGATATACTGTAGCACATGATTTACAGCAAATATTCAAATAAAAAAGGGTTTCAATAAAAAATGTGAAGTTCAAAATACAAATATCACATGACCAGAGCTGTTTAGTTCCTCGCTGCACCATGGGAGGAGGAATGGCTTCATCAAAGCTGCCAAATGAAAGTTTGTATAGTATTTTAACAAATGGGCAAAAAATTTGCTCATATTTTAGTTGAAATTTAGTTTGAAATTACTTACCATTGTTTGGTGTGGAGACGGCACAGTGACGTAGTGGTTAGCACTAGTGGGGTCAGGATTCAGTGGGAGGCTTTTGACTATTTGCTTTGTTAAGTCCAGGTGGTGACTTTTTTTTTTTAAGGCCAGGCAGTGTGTGTGTGTGTGTGTGTGTGTGTGTGTGTGTGTGTGTGTGTGTGTGTGTGTGTGTGTGTGTGTGTGTGTGTGTGTGTGTGTGTATGCGCATAGTGGCGGCATGGTGGCTTAGTGGTTAGCACTGCCGCTTTGTACCTCCAGGGTCCGGGTTCGATTAAATTCCCGCCTCGTGGTCTGTGTGCATGTGCATGTTCTCTTCGTGCTTGGTGGGTTTTCTCCGGGTACTACGGTTTCCTCCGACAGTCCAAAGACATGCAGATTAGGCTAACTGACATTTCCAAATCGTCTGTAGTGTGTGAATCCATGTGCGAATGTTTCCCAGAGGTCCTACCACCAAAGCACCACCAAAAAAGTTTGCTGGAGGTCTTTGCTACCAAAGTAGTGATTCATGGTGTGCCCTGACCAGAGGTGGGTAGTGACGAGTTACATTTATTTAAGTAACTTTTTTGAAGAAAATTTTACTTCTATGAGTAGTTTTACTGAACCATACTTTTTATTTTTACTTGAGTAGATTTGTGAAGAAGCTACTCTTACTCCGCTACATTCGGCTGCACTCGACTCAATTTATTCGACACTTTAGACATTCTTTGTGTTTGCCAGAGAAATGCAGCTGGTGGATCTACCATGTGACTGTGTTTCCCCAATCAGATGTAGCAACAATAATCACATGACTCTGTTTGACCAATTAGCCCCAATACCAATAATGAGTCACATGACCACACAAAAGGGGGGGTGGGTTGTCTTCAGCCGTGGTAGACAGCGAAGGAAACATGTTGCGGTTAGTTTAGCTGTTTTATTTAATGTTGCAATCTTAACATTTATAATTAGCAAATAAACCAGAGGCTAAAAAATATAATTTACTTACATTTGTTCTGCTGGACACAGTTTATGGTTAAGTGAGACCTCTCGTACAATGTACAATGTCTAATGTCATTTTATATTTGCTGAGTCATTTGCAGGGCGGCTGAATATACAGTATATCTTACACAAGAAATATTCTACACTTTTCAAACATACATATGTTACCTACAGTAGGTATTTATTTCAAAAGCTTTATTTTGTGAAAAAAGCGAGATTAGGAAATTTGTGTTTCTTATTCCTTAATTTGCTATTTGGTAAATATATTTGGTTTTATTCATTTATTTAATTAAATGTATTAAATTATTTGGAAATGTTGCAATTTGTACATTATTTTATCATTTTGTCTGACTGCTTAAATAAAATGTAAAAAAAATTAATCGTACATTATGATGAAACAGTACTCAGTACTTGAGTAGTCTTTTCACCAAAAACTTTTTTTTGCTCTTACTTGAGGAATATATTTTTTTGAAGTACAGCTACTCTTAATTTACTAGTACAGTACAATAGACCAAAAGTTTGGACACACCTTCTCATTCAAAGAGTTTTCTTTATTGTGTTCTTTATCATGTTCTTTAGCCCAAACAAGTCTCTTCTGCTTGTTGCCTGTCCCTAGCAGTGGTTCCCTAGCAGATATTCTACCATGAAGGCCTGATTCACACAGTCTCCTCTTAACAGTTGTTCTAGAGATGTGTCTGCTGCTAGAACTCTGTGTGGCATTGACCTGGTCTCTGATCTGAGCTGCTGTTAACCTGCGATTTCTGAGGCTGGTGACTCGGATGAACTCATCCTCCGCAGCACAGGTGACTCTTGGTCCTGGGGCGGTCCGCATGTGAGCCAGTTTCTTTGTAGCGCTTGATGGCTTTTGTGACTGCACTTGGGGACACTTTCAAAGTTTTCCCAATTTTTTCGGACTGACTGACCTTCATTTCTTAAAGTAATGATGGCCACTCGTTTTTCTTTACTTAGCTGCTTTTTTCTCGCCATAATACAAATTCAAACTCTTTGAATGAGAAGGTATGTCCAAACTTTTGGTCTGTACTGTGCATTTTTTGGCTACTCTACCCACCTCTGGTACTGACAACTTTCTTTCTGAACCAGCATTAACCTTTCCAACAAATCAAACTAGCTCTTCTATTGGATCGGACTACTTGGGCCAGCCTTCAATGAGCCTTGGTCGCCCCTTAACCCTTCCTTGAACTTTTGGTAGATCAATGACAAGATGTCCAACACTGCTGTTTTGGCGTTGCTCTGAACTAGTTGTCTAGATATCACAAATTGGCCCATATGGCTAAAAATCTGATTCTAGTTGCCATAGACACCATAGACTGGTGTCAGAACACACAGGGTTATTTTGATTGCAGAAGGGGGTATACTCAATATTATGTGGGTGGTCATAAAGTTGTGGTGGCACAGTGGCTTAGTGGTTAGCACTGTCGCCTTGCACTTCCAGATCCTACTGTAGGTTTGATTCCTGCATTAGGTCTCAGTGCATGGAGTTTGCATGTTCTCCCTGAGTAAGGGTTATTAATGGCACATGATTTCAGTATTTTTATGTTTGGGAAAAGAATGAAATGTCATTGTGGTCTTATAACACTAGTGATACCTCTGAAACTTCCTGTTTTGTGCTTTGGTTTTCAACAGTGTGCTCTTCTTGCTACTCACATCTGGCAGCACTGCACAACTCGTGCTATGAAAAAGGGTGAGATTTCTGAAATCTTACTTCCAGCAGTTAAATTATTCTTGATTAAGGTAGACAAGGAGCAAATGTCCTTCTGTTCCTCAAGCATGAATAAAGTATACACAAGGAGTGATAAAGACTGAAGAAAGAAGCCCAGAACAAATCATTCTATAGGGCACGGGAATAGATGCAGATTTACATTCAGTTACAGGGTAATTCATTACTGAAATTGTAACAGACTAAGTGTAACAACAAGTCATGGTAAAGGTCTTATTACCAATATCCATCACCTTCTTCTCTATTTGCACTTTACTGTGTGTGTCCCAGTTCTTATATAAGGAACGCAGTGCTTGGAGGGTGGAGTGATTATTATTATTATTATTATTATTTTATCATACAGTTGACTGTGTATAGAAAAAAATGATTTAGCTATTTTTAGCTAGCTGTTCCTGAAATTAATTTAGCTGATATTGTCTGATTGAGCATTCCGTTGAAAAATCTAGCATGGTGTAAACAGTTATAAAGTGCCAAAACACAGTCTGTGCTGGTCAAACTGGTAGACCATATTTGCCAGCCCTGGTTTTTGGCAGCTAACTGGTCACACCAAACTGGACCTGTCAGCAGACATGGAGAGACTAGAGATTTATTATACTTTTACTAATGAGTGGGGGGAAAAAATCTAAGTTAATGAAACAATTTCACTTCTACGCTTTATGCAGTTGAAGCAGGAGGTTCATAATGTCAAAAAGATCGTTAACAGATTTTTTAAAAGAAAAAAAAAATGTAGTGGCTGTTCCTTGTGGAGAGTGTTTGTCTGGGCTTTCAGTTTGACTTTATCTTGCTTCGGTTATGTTTACAGTGTTTTTTTGTGCTCATGCTGTTCTTGTTTGTTTTTTTGTTTTTGTTGTTTACAGTTTTTGTTGTTTGCAATGAAATTAAAATGATTGATAAAACTATAATGTAGTTTTGTTGGGAGCAGGGTAGCATTGTCACAGTGAAACCTGGCACCAAAACAGATCCTGCAGTTCCCACTTGAAAGCATTGGATAGAGACATTCACAATTTGTTGGTACTCCTCTGGAATTCAGAAATAACCTAAAACTGTCTAAAGTAAGAACTGCTTGTTTCAGCCCTTTTCAAAGACTTTCAATAGGATTCTGATAAGGGCTCATATAAGGACATTTCAGGAAAGCCTGATGTTTCATTATTAGACATTCTTGGATGCTTTCAGCTGTGTGTTTCAGGTCATAATCCTGTTGGAGAATCCATGACAGTGGCAAGTATGTTTCAATGTGCCTTGAAAGCCTTAAGATTTCATTGTGCCCTGCATAGATTTAAGGCACTCCATGTCAGAAATAAGTAAAATATAAATAGTCTAAATGACTGAATAGAATAAAAGATCGAAGACGTGTGATACAGATGGATCGTTTCTAGAGGTGCCAACAAAAACCTCCATGCAATTCTGGAAAGTCTTAACCTAAGATGCAATACATGTTCTAGAAATTTCTACCCTCTGTAATGTAACTCTTATCTTATGTTCTCACTTTCTTTGCTGTTCTCTATGACATACAAAAAATGCATGTACTGTATAGGTGAAACTATTGCTTTAATTTCATCATTGCATCATTTCAATGGGCTGTACCAAAGATTTTTCCATGTCTGTACATAAAATGTAGGTATTGTTTTTAAACGCTGCAGATTAGAGTCCAGGTTATTAGAGCTTCCTGGACAAACTCTTCTCCAGGTTTTATGTCCTATCCTCTCTTAGCTCTGCCTGCTTTCTTTTTGTCTGTGCTTTTCGGACAGGTACACAGACCTCGGTATGATCGCCTCCTGCCCGGAGCGCTCTTCCCTTTCACCACAGCAGCTGTTTCCACACAACTATATTATTCTCGGGGGCTCTTGAGAAATCCCATGCAGCATCGTTAATCAAAGTACCTCATGCCTTACTGGAGCTGAAGCTCCCTTGCAGCATCATCAATCATAAAAAAGCAGACTGTGTACTTTGGCTTTTGAGAAATAAATTGAGACCCAATGAGAAAAAAAAGCAATTAAGGAAGGTCTTTGGCCTATCATTCATAACCTAATGTATCAAGGCTGAAATGTGGAAGAAGGTGATTCTACAAATTTTTTAACGATGATTGGGAAATCAAGTCTTCTGTAAGGCCTTCTGTACACAAGTGTCGCTGTTCCGTTTAATTTGGCTGAAATTAGCATTTTATGGTAGACATTGAAGTGAAGCGGCTGATTTAAAGATTTAACTACAGCACAGCATGACGCCTGAAGCAGGGCTTTACTTATTCACATCCATGTAAAACAAACTGTCATTAATGTGCCAGGAGGACAATTTGAGAGTAAGAAAGGGTGAAAGGAGGAGGAAAGAAACAGAAGTATAGTGATGTAAGGAAAGAAAGAACAACAGAAAGAAGAAAAAAGAAAACAGGAAAAAAGACAGACAGAAAGAAAGACCCCGGCCTTTGGTGTCAGGAACATAAGTAATGCAGGCGGATTCTGTGCCTTCAAGACATGAGAGGCAGAGGAATGTGGAAATGGGTAATGAATTCCTCATTATGTCTCAGTTAAGGTATACTAATGAGGGTTGATATTGTATAATTATCTGTCTTCATTATACTCAGAGCTAAGTGTTCCATTGCATTTGTAGCAAATTGACCATAGTTGGGGATTCAGATGGGGAGGTGAATTGGGCAATTTCCATGCCTCATTAAATCCAATATAAACAAGAGTAAGTCATCTTCCTGCTGAGGTATCAAGTCAGTAGTACGAATAAAGGTTATGAATGAAGTGAATTGTGTCTGTGTGACAAATGTTAAGTCCTGTCACAGGTTCATGTTTCTTCCAGTTAAACATGGATGAAAAGGTATTCAATGATCCTCTCCTGTAATACAACTTTAGGTTCAACTGACTCATGGCCTGTCAGTCAAAATGTTGTATGTATGAGGAAATGGGGAGGGAGTTGACGGAGACAGATAGGGGCCAAAAAAGAAAAAAAAGAAAAAAAAGGGAGTGCCGAATAATTTGGCCTCAGCACCAAAAAAAATCACATAATCTCATTAAAAAACAAACAAACAAACAAACAAACAAAAAAACATCTATTACGATTTGTGCCAAGTGTTTGTGTTTTCATTCTTTCAGTGTTACTGTGTAGCATATGATCTAATTTTCATCAAATGAGTTTTATTTGTTTAATTTGTTATTTAATATTTTTTAAATAGAATTTATCTCTAGATAAACATTCACATTCACAGACTATTCTGGAGCACTACTCCACACAAGACAAGAATACACTCATTACAAGATGTGTCTATAATCTGAATCATTCCCAAGCGCAGGAGGAATCTGCAATGATGTTCTTCACTGGCCTGTATTTCAACACTGTCTATTAGAGGAAGTGTTATTACTGCCAGTAACTACATCTCTGTTTATAGAGGTGTTCACTTCATCGCAGGAATGTACACGTTAATCATGACATGTCACTCAAAGTGTTGGTCAGGTGGTCAACTATTTAAAACCTCTGATTAGCTGACATTTTCCCTGAACCATCTCGGTGCTCGGTTAGCCAATACAATGAGAGATTTACCCCGAAATATAGAAGGCAACCCAGAAAAACTGCGAGATGTGTTCTGAATGTGTTTTTTTAAAGCAGTAACTTCTCGAGAAAAAATTTCAACAAACATTTAATGGCCTCCTGTTACAAATTCCTACATCATTTTGTATTGTGTTGCAAATGTGATATAATAGCTCAATCAGTCAGGACAGTAATGAAAATGAATTCCAGACCTCACTTATATCAGAGCTACAATTACCAGCAACTACAAGTGAATCATTTCCACATGTTCTCAATGAAAATGCCATAATCCCGTTCTCGCAACACATTAAGGTGCTTTTGTTTGGCATTCAACCAAGAAGACATGGAAAAGAAAGAGAGAGAGAGAGAGAGAGAGAATGACATAATGGAGTAATATATATATATATATATATATATATATATATATATATATATATATATATACACAATTTAACTTGACTCATTATATCAAGTAAAATTAATAGGTACCTTTTTAATTAATTTCTTTTTTAGACAGGAACAATTCTGCCTGTTTCACAAGTACAGTTAATTTATACAGAACCATGCGTTTATCTATTAACTTGTAGCATGAACGGACAGCTACTGAAATGAGTGTCTATCATGCCTTCTTCTTACCATTATTAACAGATCATCATCAGCTCAAGAGTATTTTTATTTCGGAAAACATGCTCATTAAAGGATACACCCATATTTTCTTTACATGATCCGGGTTTCAGCCAAAGAAAAAATTTAAATAGACATAAACACAGCGGAATTCCTGATTGCATTATCACAGTGTTGAAATTACTCTAGATTATAATCAAGGTTTCAAAATACATACACAACACAGTCAGGCACTCCAGAACAAAGATTCAGCAGCATCTGTACTGCACAAGCGTACAACAACAAGAACAACAACAACAAAAAAAGAAGTATGACTTAATTTACAATCCATTTAATCACTGAAACACTGGTCAAATGTGTCATACAGGCGGGGGGTAAAATAAGGGAAGGCGTGATCATAGACCTGCTGCTAAATTTGGGAGCTTATTAGAAGTGGACACTCATAGTGCACTGTGTGTGTGTCATTGTGTGTGTGTGTGTGTGTGTGTGTGTGTGTGTGTGTGTGTGTGTGTGTGTGTGTGTGTGTGTGTGTGTGTGTGTGTGTGTGCGTGTGTGGCCATGTGTAACATGTGTCCATCTGGCAAAACTACAAGACAAACTTTTGAACAGGGCCAGAAAAAACAAGTCTCTCTGACAAGAAAACAGCCCTGACTAAAGCTCCACTCAACATGCCTGTAAGATGTACTTTGTCAATGGAGACTGCAGAGCATTGTTGCCCATTGATATCTACATGGATCACTCAAGGCATTATTTCACTGCAGCTATTATTGTATGCGATTCTAATAGGTTCATACTGGGCAGATACAGATAGTGTCATTGTGAAGATACACACTGTAGATCAGGCCAGATCAGACATGAGTGATACATTATCTTTATTGATGACGGATTTAACACATATTTTTCTCTTTCTTTCCTTCCTTCCTTAATTAAGAATCCTAGCTTGTTTTCAGCTAAAAATGCCCATTATAACAGGGACATGATTAGAACAACACAGGAACATAAAACATCGTGTTTTGCATGAAATACTACAAAAATGGGTGTGTATGTTGGCATGTGCACTCACATATTTTACTTGTTTTATTAATCCTCCCATTCTTTATTTCTGTTGTTCCTAGACATTTATAGAACCAAAGATATAAGTTTAGTCCTCTCTCTCTCTATCTCTCTCTCCCTTTCTCTCTTTCACAAAAAACAAAACAAAAAAAAACCAGGGCAAAAATAGCCTATGAAGTACAGTCACACATTTGTCTTCTTCAACTTCTTCTTCTGCACACTGCACACTGCACACACACACACACACACACACACACACACACACACACACACACACACACACACACACACACACACACACACACACATAGAGAGAGAGAGAGAGAGAGAGAGAGAGAGAGAGAGAGAGAGAGAGAGAGAGAGAATCTGTGCATATAAGGTCACCCAGAGTGCATATCTACACAGGTCTGTTTCCCCATGGAGTTCAGTGTCGGAATATTCAGTAAAAGCCATCTATATCGTACAAGGCTATATGTTTCCAGTTTCGCTCCTATAACAGGACAAGAGCACTACACATTCCCATTACCATTAATGGGGTGGGCTAATTTGAAAAGCATGTGTTTCAAATACAGAATGTTGTTTTAGGTTTTTCAGTTTCATTGTCAAACAGTTTGGTTGTGTTTTGAAATATAATTGTGGAAGTGTAATACTGAAACCAAAACATGACTGCAATTTTTGGTTTCTAATGTTTCTAATTTTTAAAACACATCCTAAAAGAATGACAAAAGTTTCACTTAAGCAAGCCAAGAAAAACATATCAGACACTGGTTTGTGGAAAGAGTGACGTTTTTCTAAAAGCCCAGTTAACGTACCCCTTGTTAATTGGCTAAGACTGAGTGAAATGTGAACCTTACAATATTATTACACTCCATACGCTGCCTGGCCAAAGAAGGCGTGTTGCAGAAGGGTCAAATTATTGGCCTGCATAAAGGACTCAAGCAACTGAGGAGATTGCTGAAATTACTGGCACTGGGTTAAGAACTGTCTAAAACATTACTAAAAAGATTTAGAATACTGTAATGCTAAACCATCTACTCCATTAAGCAAGAATTTGTCAAAAAAAAAAAAAGAAGAAATCTAATGAACGGAGATCACTTAAACTAACTGGTGAGGTTGCATTAGAAATGTTTGCCAAGTTTAACAGTGAAATTAAGAGTCATGCAAAATACAACGAGAACTCAGGATTGGGACTAAACAGCTGGAAAACAGCTGGATCCAATTTGTCAGCATAAAGATTGGACTTTTTGGAATTAAAAAAGTAATGTATGCATCAGGGTAAAAAGGGAAGTGCATGAAGCGTTGCACTTATCATACATACTGTAGTTCCCATTGTACAAGCCTCTGTTACAGCTGTATAGGCACCGTTACAGTATGATCTGGAGTGGCTTCACTTGGTCAGGTCTAGGCTCAGCAACATTATGTGGCAACTGAAGTCAGCCGGTGACCTGAATTTACTGAATCACCTGATTAATTAGTCTATGGTATTCCCGGTCAGGCTCGATTACCGTCTCTGTGTGCATAGAGTTTGCATGTTCTCCCTGTGCATGGTGGGTTTCCTCTGGGTACTCCAGTTTCTTCCCACAGACCTGCAGATTAGGCTAATTGGCATTCTCAAATTGCCCGTAGTGTGTGTGTGTGTGTGTGTGTGTGTGTGTGTGTGTGTGTGTGTGTGTGTGTGTGTGTGTGTGTGTGTGTGTGTGCCCTGCGATGGATTGCCACCCCTGTCCAAGATGTACCCCGCCTTGTGCCCTAACTCTCCTGGGATAGGTTCCAGGCACCCCACAACCCTGAAAACAGGATAAAGCAGTACAGACGATAAGTGAGTGAGTAATAAGCCCCCACATTGGGTGACATGTTCAAAGCTAAGGGAGTCCAACAAACTTTTAGATTGTGCAGTTCTTTTTCTTTTCTTGTATGTAATGCAAAGTTTAAAAAATAACATTAGGGAAGTTTCACATACAGTATTATATTATATGCAATGCAAACAGGCTGCACTGTACACTTTTTATTTTTTGTAGGGGATGCATGAATGTCCTATTAAAGTGGCTGAGGTTCTTGAGTCACTGATGAATGTGGACTCAGCCATTGACTGTGGCTGGCCAGGTACACCCTGCTGCCTAGGACATTAAAAAGCGTGGCTGTGTGTATGCCCACGTGTGTACTGTATGTGTGTGTGCAGGCACGTGGCTCTAAGGGCATTTTGAAGCCAGAGCTCTGAGTGAGGCCATGGTACTTCATACCTGCCACTATCCCATCTTCCCCACTGCACTCATGTACAATGGCCTCTCACATTACTGCAGTTTCTCACCTTGTTGAGCCCAAAACAAACACAGTGCAATGTGGAAAAAAGATCTGCTTTCCCCCAAGAGTGCGTGAGAGAGCTTCACCAGATGTTTATAAACCATAACTTTGAAATATGGCACTAAATGCTTATAGCCTGTCACGTTGTGTTAATGCTGAGAGGAAGACAAAAAAAAGGAACTAATCATTTCCAGATGAGGATTTTTTTTCTTCTGTCCTATTTTTACTGAGCTGTCTCTCCCTCAGAGTAATCAGGCAGGAACGTGAGGAGTGAACAAGCTTCATAAACTTGAAATATGTTCGTTCTTTAGGATTGCCCCCACCACCCCCCACGCTGAGAAGGAAAAATAACAAAACAATGAATGAATGTGGGCAGGAGAACGTAGACCCGCTTAAGAGGTAGATAGGCAAATGGCCGTGACAAGAGGGGCAGAAGGGCCATTAGAAAAATGACTGCCCTCTTGCTTATTCTAAACATCTATTTGGACTGTCCACTTTGCAGATTGTGGGTCACATTTTGTGGTTCTTTGATAAAGAATAAAGAAAATGAAGCATTTAGCATATTAAGGTAAAATAAAAAATCAGAAAATTCCAGAAATTTGGCAAACTGTATCATAGCAATGATTTTCATTTGTTTTATTATTATTATTATTATTATTATTATTATTATTATTATTATCTTGATTTAGTGCCAGAAACATCTCAGTCTGGCACGAACTGTGTATCTCTGGCTCTTGCTGGTTCTGTGTGAGGGGCCGAATAAAGGCTGCGGGGCTTTTGGGGTACTGCTATTAAAACTGTGCACCCGAGACGGCAGGATTAATGGAGGAACATGCAGTCGACCTGCTGGTCTGGAAGCCATTACACCAATCCAAGGCAAGACAAGGGGCCATGCAGTCACCCATAGCAAATGGTACAGCAGTGAATGCATTCTTTTGTGAACTTTCGTTGTCTTTTGTTTATAAAAAGATTTTTTTTTCCCCGAAATCAAATACAATAAAGATATCTTCTCTTATTCATGATTTCACCTTTGAAGACATCTGAACAATGAGTCCAACTTTACAGAATCACGGTCTCCACTCATTAAACTAGACAACTACATAAAATTCAGCACAAGAGCCAGATAATGCAGTTTCAGTATGCAGCATTTTCCCCTTACAGTCCCTTCTGGGCTCTCCAGGCTGGGAGCTAAATCACAGTCGTCCTCACCTCTCCAATAAGCACGTAACACTCCCACAAACATGTACACTCAAACGTAATTGAGATACTTACATATATAAATTAGAAGTGCAAAGTTTGCTCCCTCTGGACACTGTGTTCCTTGGTCCTTGAGATTAAGCACTCATCTCTGTATTGACGTGCCGGCGTGGCTGTAGGTGTTTCGATTTAAGCCCAATCGATTCCTTTGAGTATCTAATATAAGGGAGGCAGGCCATAAACACGTCAAATTAGTGGTAACAAATAGCGGCGTGCAAGCAGAAGGGGCTTGTTCAGACCTGCAAGAGGGACAATACATTAGGAAGAGTTATATGTGCATGCCCTCTCCGGCTCACTGAGGTTAAACAGCGTCTTGGCAGCCTCGGCTCCAAAGTGGATGGGGCCGTGCCGTGGTCACACACTGCATCATTGGCTGAGCTTCAACAGCAACAAGCATAGATTAATGGCAATCTGTAGCTGATTTTTTGTGGGCAACAGGGCCTGTAAACATGAAGCTTTCACAAGCTCTCCAGCCTGGAGGAGAGGAGCCAGGAGCTGGGCATGATCTCTGCCAAAAAAACAAAACGGAGGGGGGTGGGGGGTAGGCGAATGTGAGGGCAGAGTGGGAGATATTTCACAATCAGACACACAACACAGATAGACAACAGAGATGGATGGACAAAGAGACAAAACAAGCCAAATAGTCTATATGAAGACATATCAGATAGGAGTGGGACTGAGAATGGAAGTGAGAGCAAATAAACAAGTCTCAAAGTTATTTTTATAATAAAATTCGCTCTTCCCTAATAAACCATAATTCCTTTCACAGGCATTTGTATATTGTTTTAAGACCAAGTGGAGCACATTTTCTATCAAGATCAAGTGGTTTGGTGAAACTCTCTGCCACTCTCATTAAAATGCCTTAATTTCTGTCACTGTTTGCATTTTTACCAATTCAGCATTTAAATACAGAATTGTCTCATTAAATTGCAAATCTTCCGTTTGGTCTCACTGATACACAACATTAATCACAAATTAGCTTGACTTGTGACTCTGCATTTCTCCCATTACAAAATAATGGCACTTAATGATGCTTAGGAAACTTAATTAAATGAATAGAATATATAACATGTGAAGCCACCACCAAGCATCAATCAATGTGCTTCTGTCAATTAAATGCACAAGATTCCAGTCAGCTGAACATGGCACCACCGTGACCCCATTAGGAGCGAATCAAGGGCTGATGTGGCCCCGTGCACATGTCCTTCAGGGCCAGAACAGAGTGCGACTGTTGTTGTGCAACTCTGATTAAGCAGATTAATAGGAACTAGGAAAAATCAGTTGTTTCACAATGGAGACAATGAAGTGTGTGGTGAGAAAGCTCAAATGAATTACACAGAATCACTTTTCCAGGTAAATATCATCAGAGGTACTAAGCTAGTAGTAGAGGATTTTGCTTATTAGTACGTAAGGGTCAGTTTCATGGTGATAGAAATTATATTGTGGAGCAAAAATAAATAAATAAATAAATATATATATATATATATATATATATATATATTTTTATTTTATTTTTATTTTTTATTTTTTACCTGAACCAGAAATGGTGCTTGAGTGTCATTTCAAATTTGGGCTAAACACAGTTCAGCTGTAGACTCTGGTCTTTTGATTGTGTGACTTGTGACTGTGTTTTGACAGTTTTGGACAAGTTCATCAACGAGAGTTCACAATGGTATGTGGCCCAGATGATGTGGTAAATGTGGGCCATTACTCACAGAGATCAAACTCTGACCCAAGTCTCTCTCTCTCTCTCTCTCTCTCTCTCTCTCTCTCTCTCTCTCTGTATGTGTGTGTGTGTGTGTGGTGTAGAACTTTGTAGGCTAATGGTTTGAATTAATCAAATGCTCCAGATAAATATTTCATTCATAGCACATCACAAAAGCTAAAGGCAAAATCACTAAACTATGACAGCTATCAAACACATTGGATGTAATATATTGTTGCTACGCCCCCATGACCTAGCCACTTAGCTTTGTGTATTTACTGCGATCTCTGTCCATTTATCAAAGCCATGGTGTTTTAATCATAAAAACACATTCAGATAAATAATTACTACAGTGAAAAAAAAAAGAATAAATAAACTGCTAAAACACACGGATACCTGTGCTAATGGGTCTGCATTCATTACGCAGCCATCTCCTGTCTCTCTCATCTGCCGAGCTGAATCAGTGCCAACTGGCAGCAACTACAGCTATGAGAAAAAGAAAATGCTTGTTTGTTTTTAGCCACAGCAATCAAAAGAATGGTAATATATGCAGATTTAGAAGAAAAAAATAAATCTCATCAAAAATGGCCATAAATATATAATACGAATTTATCTAACAGAGTTCGTGTGTCTCTCACTGGTGGCATGGGTGAGAGCTAAGCAGCTAAATGCAGTTTCCATCATCCATTAAGTCCCTCAGACCTCTCGTTAAGTACAACTCACAGCAAATTACCCACGGCAATTAGAATATGTATCAAACCCAATAAGAGATGCTTCAATGTCTGGGGGCGCATGGCAGCACCTACTGTGGGTGTTCTGATCAGGCAAATTTACATCTGCACCACACAACCTGTGTAGTGTAACACATGCCATTTAAAAGGCTCAAGGACTTTCCGCTGTGCCTGAGTCAGAGATTTTTTTTTCTTTTTCAATTTATCAGAAATGCAGTAAGGTCCTGAGTGGGCAAGATTATGAGATACAGACTGACCATTTAAACCACTTGATCATAACTGCTGGATTTCTGCAGACTCACTTGAAATACTTAAGCTATGTGTGTGTTTGCTTGTTCTTTTTTGAACTCCTAAATGCATTATTAAGTTTCACTCAAATACGAGTTATTGTGGACTCTTATTTGTTGTACATGGGCTATGGAGGTGTGCATACTGTAGGTTAATGTGGTGAAAAGAACTGATTTTCTGAATTTCAGTAATTGTTTAATAACAAAAATAAAAAAGAAGAAGAACAAAATACAGTAATACAAAAAATGAATACAGTAATACACCGGAGCGGGAAGAATGTTTTTTTTCTTCCATCTCATGCCCATTCACACCTAGGCTATGTTCACATTACAATCCACGATGTTCAATTCCGATCTTTTTATTTTTTGGTTGGATCAGATGTATACTGCATGTTGTGACAGTTACTCACACATTGATATGACTTTTCTTGCACCACCTAGATTAATGCAAAAATATGCGTGGGATTTTGCTGTAAAGGATGGCAAGCAGTTAATCTGCTGTATTTGTTGTGGTTTTAGAAAAAGGGAAGAAAGCCAAGAGCCTCACTTTAGCTGTTTTAGCCGCTATTGTTAGCACAGCTTTGAAATCCCCGTGCTGCCGGTGCTGACGTCAGCGGGCAGCCCATGCGTGAACAGAGACAAAAAGAAGTTGCTTAAATTCTGATCTGTATATCAGGATATCACCCAAATGAGGATGGGTTCTCTGTTGAGTCTGAGGAGTTTTTCCTGGCCACCGTCATCCTTGGCTAAGTCATCAGGAACAAACTGACAGTTACAGACTATACTTTTTTCCATATATTTCTAATTTTGTCCAGAATTTTTAATTTTGTAAAGTTTCTTTGCTCCAATTATCATTGGTAAAAGCTTTATAAACATAAAACTGAATTGGATTAAATATACATTCGATCTAGGACCACATAAGAAAGTGACTCTGATGTGATCTGAAAGACAGATTAGTGCTATCAGACAGCCCCTAAAATCAGATCTGTGCCACATTTCAGGATGGTAATGTGGACGCTTCCATTGTGGAACAGTCAATTTACATGAACGTATTTGCTGCCCACAGTTTACTATGGTAATGAATATAATTATTGGCGTCCTATCAAAATGTGTCACCTCCAAACTGCAAATCCTTTGCAATAATCAGCATAGCAGCAGGCTTTAACTGATACAGTAGAATCTTTGAAACCACAAATACAAATATCACATACTTGAAGTAAATCTGGTAATAAGAAAAAAAAGGGCTTATTCAATGCAGATACAGTATTATCAGCCAAAAAATGTTCAGATATGAAGCTCTGAAGTAACTGTCAATTTATGTCTTTGCCCTTTTCGTACTATCTTTCTCCAGTGCTATTCATCTTTCAGCGTTCATAGGAAGAGAAAAAGTGTCTACAGTGCAAAATAGGCACACTTTTTCCATTCTAAATTGAACCAAACCATGCTGGGATGCATAAAGTGAAAATATGACTCTTTGACAGGCTAATCTGAAGTCATAAAGCACACAGAGCTAGTAGCTCCAGGTTTGCTACTGTGTTTCTCACATAACACAAAAACAACTTGCCTTCATGTGACGTCATTCTGTCAAAGTGTGCTAATATGTTCCTTTTTTATTACAGTTTTAAATATAACATTTAAAAAATATTTTTTATTGTGATATTACAGCCAGTGATCAAACATTTGCATAAGAGCTTTACACTTCAGTAAAAACTAACATACTTGTTTCAAATAATGATGTCATACAAATGCTTTGCAGTGTTTAATGACAAAACGTCACTTTGCACTTGACCAAATTACCAATTCAACATTAAGTTTTTGAAATGGACTTGCCAAAGATTAGATTTTTTTGCCAAAGATTTTATTTTTGATATGGACTTACATCTGTAGATACAGTATACTGTATAGTGCTGGAATTGGGTTAAGAGTCCTTCAACATATAATTAAAACCAGAAAGGATAATACTGCGCTGCCAAGAAATGTGGTCAGGAAAAAAAAATCGTGAGAACTGTGGTCACTTAAATGCTTGGTGAAGTTGCAAAGTGCAACCCATAGAGGTCATAGCTATGTTAGTTCAATAGTGACAGAAAGAGCATTTCCACACACAATGTGACGAGACCTCACAGGATTGGGACTAAACAGCTTTGTGGCCATAAGAAAACCACTTGTTAGTGAGAAAAGTGTCATGTGGTCTGATGAGTCCAGATTGACCCTTTTCCAGCACGATGGGTGCGTCAGGGTAAGAAGGGAAGCGCATGATGCTATGCATCCATCACGCATAGAGGCCACTCTACAAGCCTCTGGACGCAGTTATCATTGCTTCACTTTGTCAGGTCTAGTCTCAGCATGAGTCTAGTCAGATGATGACCTGAATGTACTGAATGACTAGGTTTTCTCATCAAAGGGTTTTTTTTCCATTCCATTTTTTTTGTCCCATCATGTTTGGGACGAACATGCCAACAGCTCCTCTGTGCTCTGTATTAAGATGTATCTGAAGAGTGCCATGTATGCAGGAAGACATATGTGTCAGTATGTGTGATGCAAAGAGAGGCAAGGGCTGAAATACTGTCCCTCCCCCTGTTCCCATCATTCTCCCCATCCTCCCCAATTCTGTAGCTTGGCCCCTGTGTTTTTGTGTTGTGCGCTGACAGGCATGTGTCTCTTGGGAAGACCCTCCCCTCCAACCACCACCTGTACCCCCTCCATCTCAGAGTCTGGTCGCTTTCTTTTCTCTCCTGGCGCCTTCCCCCATTGTCTCCAACGTCTTTCTCTGATCTCAAAGATCTCACAGGACCCTCTCTTTCACTCTCTCTTCCTCTTTTGGCAGCTTCCTTCCACTCTCTTGCCTTGTTATTCTTTCTCGTGTTTTTCCCCCCTCTTAAGTTCGCCATCTTTGTCTTGCTCGTCCCTTGTTGGCCCTTTTCTCCCGTCTACCTGAGCTCCCTTGTGGGACTCCTGTTTCCTCCCTCAAAGGAGCTTTTCAGCTCTCCCAATCCTCCATTGCCGTTCATCCAGGGAGCCTTAGACGCTCTGCTTTTCTAAATTTATTTTGCTGCTACAGGCAAGGCTAGCTCCTGCATGGCATGTAGTTTTCTTGATCTTCAAATATTAAGTGAAAGCATGCTGCCCGGGGAGAGCTATTCGTACAGTGAATAACACCTCTACACTGAAAACTACTGCCTGTATATTCCTCAGTGCTGTTCGAACCTGATACGTGGCCAGGTTTAAGGGGAACACAAGTGAACGCAAAGAATGGCATGAGATTTTAACCTAATAAAAGGACCACCATCAGAGGGGATTGAAAAAAAAATGTGAATGATGGACTGAAGGAGTAGTAAAGTGACATTGTTCACATGCTGAGGCCACTATTCCCCTCATTTCTGCATGGTGACTTTAAATTCAGTTAATGTAAGCATTCTGTGCATATATAAAACAGATTTTGGTATGTACAATCTTACATCACAGAGTACATTTTCACTCATACTGTACAGAAGTGACACATAACTTGTCTCTCAAAAATGATAACTCAGTGTTTTTAAAACAAAAGTGTAGCTCTGTTTAATGTCTTCTTAATTTGTATCTGGTAATGCTGCTTTGCTGCCTTGGATTGCATGTACAGTATTTCTGTTACTCATGTGTTTTGTTAAACACCCTTGGTGTTTGGAAAAAATGCTACATAAATGTATTGTTTTAATATATACGATTGTTGTTAGTGTTGTGTTTTCTGATAGCTGTAATTAAGTGGGAGAATGGGGTACAGAATTAATGGTTAGCACCATGGCTTTGCACCTCCAGGGTGGAGGGTTCACGTCCTGCCTTTGAATTTAAGTGGGTGGCATTTGCATGTTCTCCCTGTGCATGGTGGTATTCCTCTGAGTGCTCTGGTTTCCTTTCCAAAGGCTTGCAGATTAGGCTTGAAATTTTGGGTGTTTCTGCTTGTGCAGTGGGGCTCAGTTGATTAAGGCTGTGGGTTACTGTATTACTGCTCGAAAGGTTGGGGCTTAGAGTCACTGTTGAGCCCTTGATCAAGGTCCTTGACCCTATCTGCTCCAGAGGTGCTGTAAGCTTTATTTCACTGTGCTGTAAAGTACATGTGACAAACAATAGATTTTTTTTTTGTGGCCTGCGATAGACTGGCACATAGTGCTAGACCCTGTACATAGTGTACCCAGCCTTGTGCCCTGAGTAAACTTGGATAGGCTCCAGACCTCTTGTGGCCCTGTACAGGATAAGCAATATAGTGCTATTATACACTGTATACACTGTATATTAATATGTTTTATATATATACACAGGGTGGGCCATTTATATGGATACACCTAAATAAAATGGGAATGGTTGATGATATTAACGTCCTGTTTGTGGCACATTAGTATATGTGAGGCGGCAAACTTTTCAAGATGGGTGGTGACCATGGTGGCCATTTGGAAGTCGGCTATCTTGGATCCAACTTTTGTTTTTTCAATAGGAAGAGGGTCATGTGACACATCTAACTTATTGGGAATTTCACAAGAAAAACAATGGTGTGTTTGGTTTTAACGTAGGTCTATTCTTTCATGAGTTATTTACAAGTTTCTCTTTGTTCACAGCCATTGACATGTCAAAGAGATTAACACGTGATGAGCGGATCGAAATTGTGTTGATATCTGGTGAACGCAGTAACCGGGTCATTGCAGCAGATTTCAATGCAAGACACCGTATGAGACCACCCATCTCCCATGCTATAGTTAGCAAACTGTTTGCTAAGTTTCGTGAAACTAGTTCAGTGTTGGATTTGCCAAAATGTGGACGCATGAAAACTGTCACTAATGAACAAACATCAGTGGCTGTCCTAGCTTCATTCAGCAAGAGCCCACAGCGTAGCACTCGCCGCATGACACTGGAGAGTGGCATTAGTCGAATATCCCTTTGACGGATATTACCTACTCACAAATGGCACCCTTACAAACTCCAGCTACTGCAGCATCTCAACGAAGATGACCCAGATCGGCGCACACAATTTGCAGAATGGGCAAAACAAAAATTGGGACAGGACCCTCAGTTCACTCAGAAGATTTTGTTCAGTGATAGGGCAAACTTTTATGTGAATGGTGAAGTTATTGGTCTGACACTAACCCACGTTGGATAGATCCCTCCAAGACTGTTGGAACAAAAAAAGTGATGGTATGGTGTGGTATATGGGGTACAAAGATAGTGGGGCCATTCTTTATCAATGGAAACCTCAAGGCCACTGGATATTTGAAATTGCTACATGATGATGTGTTTCCCTCTTTATGCACTGAAGCTGGCACGTTCCCTGAGTTTTTCCAGCAAGATGGTGCACCACCACATTATGGGTGTCAGGTCCGAGCATTCCTAGATGAACAGTTTCCTGAAAAGTGGATTGGTCGTCGTGGGCCAGTTGAATGGCCCCCAAGGTCTCCCGATCTGACCCCCTTAAACTTTTATCTTTGGGGTCATCTGAAGGCAATTGTATATGGTGTGAAGATACGAGATGTGCAGCACCTGAAACTACGGATACTGGAAGCCTGTGCTGGCATTTCTCCTGCGGTGTTGCTATCAGTGTGTGAAGAGTGGGAGAAGAGGGTTGCATTGACAATCCATCACAATGGGCAGCACATTGAACACATTTTATAAGTGGTCAGAAACTTGTAAATAACTCATGAAAGAATAGACCTACGTTAAAACCACACCATTGTTTTTCTTGTAAAATTTCTAATAAGTTTGATGTGTCACATGACCCTCTTCCTATTGAAAAAACAAAAGTTGGATCCAAGATGGCCGACTTCCAAATGGCCACCATTGTCACCACCCATCTTGAAATGTTTGCCCCCTCACATATACTAATGTGCCACAAACAGGATGTTAATATCACCAACCATTCCCATTTCATTATATATATATATATACATACAGCAGTGCTCGTGCAGTTAAAACAGCAGTGCTAGTGTAGTTAAAAGTTAAAGAACGATCATGCATTTGGACTCACTCTGACATGACCCATCTGAATTTATTTTACAAGTAATCAACAGTGTCATTAATGGTGACTGGTCAAGTCTGCTCTATAAAGATTGTGTGTGAATGTCAACAGTGATAAGTGACATCTGCACTCACCTGTGTGCAAACTTCTGTGATGAGAGAGAGAGAGAGAGAGAGAGAGAGAACAGAAGGAGAAGCTTGATACCTCACCAGGGATCTATAATGTTTAAAGCAGGCTTTGTGTGCTAAGTGGATCTCGGCAGGGGTGCAGACTGGAGGTGAAGAGGGTGGGGGTAGTTGTGTCTCAATAATCCATTAGCTAATGGCTATCTAAAGCTCTTTCACCTTCTTCAACATAGCAGCTGTTTGAACAATAAAACTCAGCTTAAGCTAAAAAAGGAAGCATGCACTGCTTCGTATTATTCTTCATTCTGTTTACTAGTGTACTGCAGGACTAACTTACTGTGTCATATTCATACAGGAACAGAACAGTGCTATGATATCATCCTATTGATCTGTAAAATGATTCAAAGCCTGTCTGCCTCAGTTTAGCCATTTACTTCCATCATTTCTTTATCCAGTTCAAATTAGTTAAAAACAATAACCCCTATAGTGCTGAAACCAGACAGTAGGTTGATTTTCTGTCTGATATTAATGATTAAAAATCAGTTTAGATTACAGTTTCAACTAACTAATGAATAAAGTTAACACAATACAATACAAGATAATTATAAAGGGAGGATGTTGGAAATAGAATATCATTTTGCCGATGTCTCTAAATACAACTGGTAAGTCAATGAAAGTAGGGTCAGTGTGATCAGAAGGTCCCAGGTTCAAAAACTCCAGAAGAACCAAGATGCCACTGTTGGGCCCTTGAGCAAGGCCCTTAACCCTCAATTGCTCTGATGTAAAGATCATATACTACGTTTAGGAGCCCATCATTAACAATAGGGCAAATTAATTATACTGTTTAATATGACTACTATTACTACTACTACTAATAATAATTGAAATGTGTCTCTTTTTTAATCAATGTTAATATTATTGAGGCATGTTGAATCAGCCTGGTGGGTCACAGCTTCCTATATTTGGTAACAGGCGCCTTGAGTCTATGCCAGTGAACTTAGGACTCAAGGCAGGGTACATCCTGGATGTACCCATCCCAGGACACACACAGAGGAAACCCACCAAGCACATGCAAACTCCACACACAGACCATAAGCGAGACTCAAACCCCCCTCCCTGGAGACGTGAGGCAACCGTGCTAACCACTAAGCCTCCTTGCCGTGTTGAAGAATCTAACCTTATTTTAAAAAGTGTTTATAACACTGTTACATTCAGGAACGTAAGCGTGTCTGGCAGGAAATGGAAGCAGGTAAAACCATGTAGCGTTATGTATAGAAGTTTGGGAATCCATTTATACACCACTAGAGCACTACCTGAAACAAGAAAATGATACTTGCAAGATCACAGACAAGAAGAAACTTTAATTTAATATTGTGAATTTTAAAAGTTATTTTACAGCCTTCATCCAAAAAAATGATAATCTATACAGTAGTTTTTTTTTGTCAACAGCACTGCTCAGTGTGGATCCATTCAAAGACATGACAAAAAAAAAAAGCAAAGAAAAGGGTAGAGGAAAAGAGAAAATGGGAACCAGCTTTTTTTTGGTTTGAGTATTATGTTATAAAGAATGTTTGTTGCTTTCTTAGCTCCCCGTAATGATCATTAAGATGAACATGTACTAACAGGCTGTCGCAGGACAGCCACATAATTCTTATAAATAAGGAAAGAGTTTGTTCCGCTTTGAAAGAGTGAGAATTTGAAAGAAGAGCCCAAGCGTTACCTTTGTCATCAGTGGCTTCTGTTAAAAAGTACACACACACACACACACACACACACACACACACACACACACACACACACACACACACACACACACACACACACACACACACACACAGAAAAACAACCTCAACATTGACTCATGAAAAGCCATATTCTCTGTTTGATGGTAAAACGCACTACAGAAAGCAGCAGTTTATTCTGCTCACAAAGGGCCATGCACTTTACTGCCGAAACACTCAGGGCTCTGTTGGCAATATTGTTCCAACAGGCAATTTGGCTGGCAGAAGAAAGGGAGTTAACGGAGAAGCAAACAGAGTTAGTGCAAGAGCCTGAGAGGCAACATGTTGTGCTCTGACATTCAGACCTCTCGCTCCAGAGGGAGAAATGTGTCAGTGCTATTTAGCGAAGCACTAAGACAGCATCTCACATACACACACACGCACACACACGGTAAAGTGTGCTACCATCTGCAGAGTTACACCGTCAGATCGGCACTCTGTGAGCTAAATGTGAACTTCTGGCTAAAACGGTATGGCTTTTTAGGGTTTCCCCCCCTGACATACTAATAAAACACAAACGAAATTAAAAAGGCAGTTTTTTTTGTTATAAATTAATAATAAAGTGCACCCCACTTCCCCTCGCAAAGTACATAGCTAAAACACACATTAAATATGAATCACACAGTCTCTCCATACACAACATTAACTTCCACATTATCCTTCATAATCCTAACCGATACAAAAAAAAAGGAACAAAAAAAAAAAAAAGACAAAAAACCCTTCATTTAACCCTTCCCTGCTTTGATTAGTGAGGTCTTACTAACAGTATTTATGTAAAACTGCCCAATTTGTGCTTTTTTTTTTGATGACATAAAACTGTCCCATAAGAAAGTTGATGGCATTGTTTAACGGTGGCGACGGGACTGTGCAAGTGATTGTATGCTTATTAGCTTGCATTGTTAAGGCATCTAAACTGCTGGTACTGGTAAGGTGAAATGACTTAGACAGAAATATACAGATATACAAGCAGGCATAAATAACAGTTAAATAATAATAATAAAAAAAATTGAGAAGAATAGGAACATAAACTCAAAAGAGAAAGAAAGTATTTTCATATTTCATAAAGAAAAAAAGAAAGAAAAAAAAAAAGAATTCCCCTCTTGTTTCACCACACAAAATGGAACTGTCACTCTCAGGAGAGAAGAGCCCATGCATATTATTAGTTTAATAGTATCAACTTTTGTAAGCCTCAATAAAAAAAAAAAAAAGAAAAAAAAAGAAAAAAAAGTAAAGATTTATATATTCATCATATATATATATATATATATATTAAAAAAAATCTACACTAGTAAATGCTATCAGAATAAGATGCTACTTTTTCCATATATAAAAAAAAGAAACAAATTTGCTTAACTTACAAATTATACAAAAATAGACAATGAATTATTTTTCATGAATGTAACTTAAAAAATGACAGCATGGCAAACAAACAGTAAGTACAAACAATCAATGATGTACATTTGAAAAACGAAGACAAAGGTGGTGAATACAGCGACACATGATCACATATAAATGCACACAGTCGAATCAAATGAGGGGAGAAAAGCAATGTACAAACTTTAAATACATCATATATATATATCTATATATATGTATAAACATTTTACAGAACCTATTTTTAATTTGCAGAGTCACGTTGGTTTCCTGTTTCTGTTGCTTTTCTTCACTACACAGTCAGTGAGAGGATTAGATTAGAATCGATCGGTTTAGAGTACAGATCACTGGTGATACTAAATTGAAAAGCTGCCGTAAGACATTTCAATATATAAATATATGTAACAATTTTGAAAAACAAGAATATATATACACACAAAACAATTGACTAGCAGAGACAGCTGATTAAATGATTAAAAGTTGAACACTTTTTGAAGAGGAGGCTGTTACAGTGGTGGGCTAAAGATCAACATCCTCGGTTCATTCTCTTCATGGTTGTTTTAGCAGCCAAAGCAGGCACGCATTCCTCTCCTGCCTCCCATCATTTGATCCTTCACAGCAAAGATGACACATGGAGAACAAGTAATAATCACAGGCTTGTGGTATATTTTGTTCGTTTTCATTGGAAATAAAACAACAACCTGAACATCAAATAGAACGTCATCGTTTCTTATGACGTCATTCTGTTGCATCAAACGAACAGGACATGTAAAAATATTTGAAGCTAACATAGCATAGCAACTCAGAGTGGACATTTTTTTTGTCGACTACATACTGTATTCTGGCACTGATGAGCAGCAAATTATTTTGTATACAAATATAAATATGGGTTTGTTTAAAAACTTCTATTCCTCGAGCACTCCTCCCTGGGAGCAGGATGTGGGTCTGGGATCTTCACAGTGGGCAGGAAGGCTACTGAAAATCAGCTCATGACTGCTTTTTAAAGTGTTCTCCTGTCCATTACGACAGATAATCAAACCGGCATGTACCTGCAGAATCAATACTAAAGATGACTAAATATGGTGGTAAAACCTAACCAACTAAACAATAAGCAACACGTATGGCAAACTTCATTTGTTGGCCACAGACTAGTGCCATGATAGTGAAAAGTTAATTTTTCATTTTGTTTGTACAGAAAAAAACTGTTTACACAGTTGTTCAGTATTATAAATTTCTTAAACATCTCAAAAACATAAAACATAAATTCACTTATTAAACAGAACTGCAATTTTCCCCTCTTCTCCCCTCACTGCTATACAACAGAAACATTATAGTTGAAACTGCTTTCATAGTGTCATATGTGTATTGTACAGTCTGTATAAAACGCATTTAAATGTTCACTTCAAAATGACTGAGCTTAAAAATGGATTTAGAAAAAAATCAAACCAACACCCCATACTTTTCCCATCATTTCAAATTCCTTGTAAAAAGGCCTGAGTTTTCAAAGGTTGGGGTTTATCTTTTGTTTGTTTTTTCCCCCAATTGTCCTCATGGAGATAGGCAGACCTTCAGGGTCCAGACTGAGGGGGTTTTGAGCATGAGCTGATATAAAACGTGTCTCATCAGCAGCTCAGGAGCCACTACATGGGAGGAACGATCATCCCTGTGATTGCTGTTCGAGAAAGAGAGAGAGAGAAGAGAGAGAAATTATTTTGCTGTTACATTCCATTAAACAGTTCCATATACAGTAATAGCAGTTTGAGCACCTGGAATACACACTATTTGAAATAAATAAATAAATGAATTAAAAAAAAACCCCAAAGCCCCACAGTTATTTTGGCCCATAAGTCAACGATTCCATTGATTGATTATAAACTACATACAGTTTTGCATGTTAATTATTTGTTACTGTTCAAAGAAAATATGATACCAATCAAAACAGAACACAATCCTTAATCTAGAAAGAAAGAGAGTAGACACATGATGTAGAATGCATACAAACTGCAAAGACATAAGCACCAACAAGCAAAGGGAATGAAGAAAAAATAAAAACAGGTAACATACGGAGAAAATGTTTCACATTTGCCGACACTTCGTAAGGTATTTTGGTCTGCCTCAGTTGAGTAAGTCCTCTATGTTTAATTAGAGTCAATTGTGAGGAAAATAACAACTCAGTTTAATGGTTGTAAATCAGTTCCCTCCTCCATCAGGGACCCATTATGCGAACAATTCATCTACACAATTAGTGATAAGACTATAGGACAACCTCTGTGCCTGAGCTATGATTGAGAGTGTTGTGGAATGCATTAAATAATGTCTGTCTCCCACAAGGACCTAGGACCTTAAACAACCTAAGTTTATATCCTGAAAAAAGTTCAGTCGAATTCACTGCAGGGAATGCCTTTCGGAAACACCACTTCAAGTGCTTTAAATAAAGCAAATATGACAGATTACAGTCTACACCTTATCCCCTGGGACTAGATCACATTTGCATCTATTCTGTCATGTGACAAATGACAAACAAATCTGGTAAATAAACAAATATCGTAAATTCATACTCGAAGTGTCATTAGGTTGACTGTCTGCATAAATAACTCCAGCATAGACAAACAACATGTGTCCGTCAAAAGTCTAAGAGGCTCAGAAAGCTGATAATTCAAGCAATACAAGAAAACCAAATATGAGATATCATGCAGTATTTCCTCACCTCCCTCTACTCCACACCACTGGAGATTTTTCATACACCATATTGGAGCCCTATTGATCGCTCCTCCCTATGCAGCTCTAATTCCCAGGCTATTACTCGAGTGCCTCATGCTTGCTCAGAGGAATGGTGGGTAGGAGGAACTGTGGCTCGTTAGGGTTATAGGCGCTCTACGCAGTGAGAGGAAGCACTCACTGCACCATAATAAGCGCTATCTGCCTATTAGACTCAATTACTTTTAGACTGATCTCTCAACTCAGACTATTAGACCGCACTGTGTGAATGCTAAAGGATCAATATTTCCTGTCTATACATATATCTATATCCGTCTATATATATTTGTCTACACACTATATGTATATACGATATGTCTATATATATATATATATATATATATACATACACACACACACACACACACAGTGTGTGTGTGTGTGTGTGTGTGTATGAGCTGAAATAATTTTTTTTAAATCTTTTGTGACATATAGAAAGATAATAAATAAATATTAATAAATATTAATCTACTTCCTTAACGTTCATTATACACAGGACTGAGTCTATTAAGCCCAGTTTCACTGCTTTTGTCTACAATCACTACAAAATCACTACAAAAACGAACAGGGCAGAGCTAAGGCTTTTTATGACTTGCAGGCCTGCCATAGGTTTTCCACATTTTTCTGTAGGCTTATTTGTCATCTTTCGTGGGTTTTCTGTAGTCAGTCAAATGTGACCAAAGTCAGCCCTGGAGGTACAGAGACCCTCAGCAACAGCTATCATGTACTACGAGTCACATAATGGCACTGTGTCACATAAGGTAACATAACAACAGCTCTCTTGTTAGCCGTAAAAAAAACTAAGAACACTAAACTCTCTTTTCACTTCCATCCTTAGAAGAAGTAAACACACATCTATCCAGCCTATTATTCATTTATAGTAGAAATGGTTTGAGGTAGTTTCCCTCAAAAGTTTTACCACTGTGTATCAAATTGGACTGTGTTCTCAACAAGGGGCAAATCAAAGCTGGATTTGTGTCAAAACTGCAGTTCAAGAGTGGATTCCCACTGTCTGTGACTCAACTTCGGATCCTGAAGCTGTGAGTGTTTAGTCTTTATCTAAAGTTAAGTTTGTTCAGCAAGCTAGTTTGTTGAAGATGTGAGACTAATGTTGATAACAGCAGCTTGTATTGCATGTTAAAACAGGATAAAGCTTTAGTCTAGCCATTTTGAGAAATAGTCAGAATGTACCATAGAATTTGTGTGAAACTTTTAAAGCAATTTCATTACAGTATTATACAACCAAATTTCTGGAAAAAATAGATTTTTTAATTTTTTAAAAATCAAATGAAAACTAAAATACTCTCAAATTACATGAGCCAATATTTTATTCACAATAGAACTTAGAGAACATAAATGTTTAAATGGAGAAATTTTACACTTTTATCCACTAAATGAGCTCATTTCAAATTTGATTCCTTTTACGGGACTGGCCAACAAAGAGCTGAAACAGGACGAACTTTTGAAAAGATTCAGCCGAAAAGATTCAAGGATGCTAAAAGCATCTAGCATCAGGCCTGTATCATGATTAGCTGTACTGTATTAGTGGACCAATGTTCCCCCACGTCAAATTGCAAACGCTTTCCAAATCTCATCCTTTAAAGTGCATAACATCATCAAAAGATTCAGAGAACCTATAGAAATCTTTGTGCATAAGGGACAAGTCCGAAGACCTTTGTCGGATGGGGTGGTCTTCGGGCCCACAGACAACAGTTGCAGATGCCAACTAAGGTTAAAAAATAGGAAGCATGGTCCAGAAGCGCAGTCGGGTCCTGTGTGCCATGTCTCATTTATATAGTAAAAAAAAAAGTCCCAACTTATCCAGAATTCATGTTGTATCAGTATAGTCATAACAATAATGTAATAATACAAGGGTTTTCAGCAGCAAATGATCTATTGTGTGCAAGAGTGTTGATTTTTGAAAACATAATTATTTAACACGTGGCTGATATGGAAATATATCTCAGATACCTTCTGTTTCTCTAGGCTAGGCTAATCATTAAACGTCAGCAACTAATATTTAAACATATACTTTTTTAGCTTCTATTTGCATCTTAAATGTATTCCACTAAACAGGTTAATATTGAGGATGCAGTTTTAAATGAACGTACAAACAATAGAAGCGATACTAGTGTAAAAAAATACAGTAGCTAGAGTAACTGTAGAGGTTTTGCATTTTAAAGCTACAGACACTGGCTTAACTTGGTTAAGAAACAGGAGTATAATATTTTCCCTTTAAAGTGTTTCCTCTTTTGTTTGTGTCATTCAGACAATTGTCTTTATATATAATCTGCAACACATTCACTATTTATTATTACTAACGATTTTTATTTGGAAGATTAAAGTAAGAAATTACAATGAATTCACTATAAATCGACATGAGGTTACTCTGCACCATATAATCATTAAAATAAGACAAAAACATCTGACAACAGGATTATTAAGAGTTACTATTAAAACTGAAAAGATGGGCAGGAAACAGGAAGGCATGCAGGAAATTAAACACACATGGCATGCTCTCAGTGTAGTATGTTCTCTGTGATGCATGGACAGAGGAGGGTGCAAAGAAGACTGAAATGATGGGTTCGCTAATGGACCGAGAAAGGGAAAGACAGAGAGAGGAGGAGATGTCACATACTTCAGGAGAAGGCCAGTCCCTGCAGGGAGCTGGCTGTGGAATACTTGCTAGAGTCCACAAAAGACTGATCTACTGGAGAAACGGAGAGAGAGAGAGGAGTCACAGGAAGAGTTGAGGGGGATAAAGAAAAAACAGAAGAGTGTTATTTTTTATGTGTTGGGAAAGTGAGAGATTAAACATTAGGGCAACAGATCAGAAGGTTAGTACAGGACAATACTGAAATAGTAGTTACACAGTAGGTTTCAACTCGGAGTTGAAAGTGCAAAGATTAAATGAATTTGTCTTTTATATAATGCTGTGAAAGTGTGTCATATTAATATAATAACTAATATACTGTTCACTGTAGGGACATCTCTTGTAATAATAATAATAATAATAAACATTTTATTGTCAAAAACGTGGATATTCAACAAAAATTTAAAACAATATTTTGTACAACTGGTGCTTTTAAATTTCAATTTCAAAATGTAATATCATCATTATTATATAAAGTCTTTTTATTTCTATTTCAATTTCATTTCCGGCTTATTTTTCCCTTTAAAAATAACTTAAGCATTGAAGTGTCTATAGGCAACAGTAATCTCCATGTTTTCGTATCGTGCTGGGCGTTTTGCAGAGCCTGGCACCGCTCTTACCTTGGAGACCGTTGCCGTTGGCACTGGTGCAGGTGGGGGGTGGTGAGGCCTGGGGACGCACCACTGGGGCAAAGGCGCTCTTCTGTTTAACAGCCGACACCATGTTGGCTGGTGAGAAGGAGAATATGCCTGAGGAACTGCTGCAGTTGGAGGGCAAGCTGGTAGAAGAGGCCATGGTGGGACTGGAGGGCACGACTGATTAGAAGAGTGAGGGAAGAGTATAGAGGAAAACAGATTGGATGGGTAAGAAAATGCTTTATAGTCCTACATCATACAAACAACAGTGAAGCACAGAGGCTGAAGTCACTATGCACATCCAGGATAATAAGCAAATGATCACTAAATCCTCTCACATAACTGATATGTACATATAGATTGTTCTGAGGCTTAATTTGTTTGATGTATTTTCTTCTTGGCCAATTAGTGATGAAAAGCACTAAAGCATCTAAAGAGCAAATGCCTTGAACAGACATTAAATAAAACCCTGGCACCTTTTCTTGTGTGTCATTACTCGCTCCTCCTCCTTCTCCTTCAACACTAAGAGCATTTTTTCCTTCAGTGCTTTTACAGTCACAGTTGTCTCAAAAATGATCATCTACCTTTATTGTTGTTATTATACTACACTTAAAATTTTATGACCATTTCCCAAGTAAAGTCTCTTTGATGATGTCATAATCTGTTTATGAAGGTCCTGCTAATCAATTAATGAAAATTGGAGCCTCTAAAGTCTACCCTGCCACATTGATCGAAAGTGTCTGTGTAGAGTCAGTGAGCCTGTTAAAATACTTGTTAACATATCTGAATCAAAGCTTCTAAATTGAATTGCTTCTCCTGCAATTAGTTTATTGATTTAATTAAGACTCTTTAATTTGGAAGCCACGGTAGAAGATTGGTGTTATATGAATGGCTGGACATTATGGTAGAGTGTGCTCCAGAAAAAGGAAGAGGTGTACATTTATCTCTGCTCTTATAGATGCATACGCAGAGTAATAGCTTTATCTACTGCTTTGTCACAGCTGTGTCTAATGGGCCTGAGCATTTCACCATTAGAGCATTACTGTTTGTTTCACACCACAGTGCAAAAGCGTACATAGTTAATGTCCTGTCGCTGAGCTGAATCTCTTTGCTGGGTTAAGTGGTCTCCAGTAACAAAGTAACAAAGGCTTCCATTACACGCACTAGAAATGTCCTGTGTGAAACCACAGTTACAGAAATCTGATATTCTGATCACTTCTTTTATTTGGACGGTCAGTTTACTGAGCCTGTTTTGTTGCTGCATGGAATAAAAGAGGGACGGGTTGTACTCACTGGCGTAGGGGGAATTAGCAGCTGAGCCATTTAGGAAGTTGGGTGATCCTCCTAGCGTGGTCATGCCGCTGTTACCATATCCGTTCATACTCGTGCTCACGGTACTGTAGCTGCTCTGCTGGGGTGTCGTGCTGGGCACATAACCATGAGGAGACACACTACTTGTGTTCCGACTAAAACCTGACAAACACACACACATATACACACACAATTGAGCACAGTTAACCGATTTTATATATCCCACATAAAAGCCAATGCAGCACAGACTGACCAAAAAAAGGTCTATGCTGGCCATGAGAGAAGGGTATCAGAACACCCAGTGCATCACAGCCTGATGCATATGGGGCTTAGCAGACAAACAGACAGGGTTGTTGATGCAGCCTCAAAATTCCACAGATCCTAAGCACTGAAGGGATGCACCGAACAAACAAGACTGATCCATGGATGCCAAAGCACCCAAAAGCTTTGCTGCTAATGTCCTTATGCCAGACACCACAGCCTACCCACAGTGGAGTCATGCCAAGGGGATCACACAAAATATTGGGTTTAATGGTTTGGGTTAGGGTTCCCTTGTGCCATCGGGACAGCTTGTTTGTCTGGGACATCCCATAGGTGCTTGATCAACTGTGATCTGGGATTTTGAAGGCAGGTCAGCGGCCTTGGGTTCTTTGCCTGCAGGACCCCTTGCACGGTGGGCTGTGATACACCTCATGGCCAGCGTTGACTTTTCCAGTGATTTTTGCTTCTTCTGTAGAATTGGACCGGACAGCCTAACATTTGGTCCCAATGGGCATGAGTGAGCCCTATCACCAGTTTGCTGGTATATAAATGATAATCAATGTTAATGTGTTTATGTCATGGATGATTGGTAATACACACATGCATACATAGAAAAAGAGAGAGAGAGAGAGAGAGAGAGAAATAGTAACAGCAATAGTCTATTCGTTGTTTCCTTTTATAATTCCCTTATCTATTAACATTGGCTTAAAAAAAGTTCTCACATATTTCTTTGAATTTTCCCTGTCGTTGAGGTCCGAGTTTTTATACAAAAACTGCTGTATAATTTTTCAGAGTCTATATTTCCCCAATTCCATCAATAAAAAGGTCAAGACCAATAAAAATCGTGTGTGTAGAATGGGAGGAGGTGAGAAGGAAAAGGGGACACGACTATAAATATACATCAATGCATTATACTCTGACATGGGTGAAAGCAGCAGGAAGTTCTTGCTCCAGGAGTCCCCCGCTGTCTGCTACAAAAGGCAGCACACATCGTGACTCTGCTTGCAACACTTTCATCCTATGCCTGAAAGATTACCGCTGACTTAACACAAATCACTCACTGTCACGGAGGGACCAAAGGGAGTCGAAAAATTCTGCGAGCAGAGCACAAGGCTCACTTTTGCTCCTGGCAACAGCTCTCCCTCAGCACACTTCGCACAGCATTACTAAGTCTGAGCTCAATACAATGTTCCCATGCTTGTTCCTGTGTCTAATCTTCCTTTTGGCTACTAAATAGGAAAGCTGTGGGTGGGTCCTCTTACCCTGATTGGCTCCCTGTGTGGATTCAGAGACGTTGACAGCAAGCTGGCCATGGAAAGAGTTGACGCCCATCATGCCAGTGTGCACAGAGCTGTTCGCCAGACCCGAGAGCTGGTTGTGGGTACGCGGTACGTTGTAGAGTGCCTCGGCAATGTCGGCTGCCCTCTTCAGAATGATCTCCTGTCATGAAGACCATGTCACATCAGAAACACTGACATCAAGGATAAACAGGAACAAGCTGTACAATATACCAAATCTTTGCAATATCATATTTATGACACGGCAAAGCGAGTTCAATGTGTGGTTTGAAGTGTACTATTTGTCTGTGGGACTTCACACGCAGACAATAATAAGAGATAGGTTGAAAGAGATTATGAGTAATAGATCTCTCAGACATTTTCCCCGTGCTCTAATAAAAGCTGTGTTTATCGGTTAGATGTGCACAAAGCACTACAAATAAACAGCAGGGAATCTGGCACACTTCACAAAACATACATCTCATACAATTTACCCCCACAATTGAGTCCTTATGAGAATATTTGTATGGTAAATGACAAGGGCTGAGGATTTGTGGGAAAGGTGAGGTGGATAGGAAAGCAGTTCCTCTGAGACAGACATGACCAGAGGCAGACCCCCATTCTCTATCTAAATAATTCAGCAGCCCTGCACTTTCAGCACTCAACCCTGCAATCAATGACCTGTCTTACAGGAGTGGCCTCTGTGGGGAGGAGCTCTTTCAACCATCGATAGAAAAGTTTCTGATATGTTTATATGTTTGAAAGAATCAAAATACAATGTGACATGATACATCGCCTGTAAAGCTTTTTATCTTTCATCTCAATTTAGCATGATTGTAAAAGTGCATCATGTTTACAGATGGCAACATTTTGTCCTTTTTGTTTTGCTTTATCTTTTTGTGGATAGTATTTGACGTGGTTGTGAGTCCTTGTGAGTTGGTCACTCACCTGATTATTGTGAGGCATCCCATACAGGGCTTCTACAAGATCTGCTGCTCTTTTCAGAATCACTTCCTATTGACCAAAAAACAATTGAAATATTTTATCTATAATGATTAGTAACTGCTATGTGATGATTTACACTCTAAGTCAGATATTAGGTTGTGTATCATATAGGTCAATACTTTTTTGTCTGCAAAAGAAGGGTGTCGTATGTCCAGATCCATTCTTCCTGGCCAATATTACTTCCATTTAAACACATCATCGCTTACATATAAACCTCTTAACATATAAAACCCTTCATGTCATATTAAGGGTCCTAAATATTTCTTTTTGCCTGTATGCTTTGGTCCCCGGTGGTGTGTGTCCCGTGAGCATGAGTCATCTGTTCAATACACTACACCTCCTATTTACTGTAAAGCAACCTCAATTCCTCATCCAAAACTAATATGGTCTATTATATGTATAATACATGTTTACAAATACACAGTGAAATAGATGAATGCATGCTTGTAGAGGTAAATAAATGCCCTATAGGCTGGGAGGGGATGGATGTGTGCATATAACACCCTTCTCTTGTAGGTAATTGAGTCTCAGCTCCTCAACCAGAAGCCTATTTATTACCATACCTTCCTACACATTAAACATTTATTTACTGTGTTCTTTACTTTGTATTCATTTTCTTTCTCCTCTCTCCCTCCCATCTCTCTCCTCTTCATTTTTTTCCCTTCTCACAGGCGAAGTAGATGCCTGGAGCTCCCGTGGAACCCTTTTTAAAAGTTAATGTGCCGGGGCTGAGGAAATGTGCTTGGGGCGCGACAACCAGAAAATTGCTCTCACCCTCGGTGTGTAACCCTCGCTGTGAACGAGCCCCCGAGCATGTGTGCCCGCCCGCTAGCTGACATATTGCCTTTCAATCAGAGCCCGTCTCCGCTGCCACCCCCACAACATGCAGGCACGATCATGACGAGGGGGTCAGGGAAGCAATAAAGATTTTTAGTGCGCTGTCCGAGGTGCTAAATTCACTCAATAATGGGTGTGCTGGCACTGCGTTAACCCCTCGTTAGGGACGGCTGGGTGGGGGGAGCCTGGCCCAGGTGATTGAAGGAGGCGCAGGGGGCCTGAGGAGGCCTAAAGTGCTGCTTTTGTATGGATACCTGCCTTGGTTGCCTGCTTTTCTCTCTAGATTTGCTGCACTCTCAGTGGCAGTGCTTTCCCAGGAAAGGAGGAAAAACATAAGGGTTTGGAGGCATTAGCCCATAGCTGGATCCCCTGCTGCATCTAGACAATGCTGTCCATCCTCCTTCTAATTCTGTGGTATGTACCTATCTCCTTTCCTCTTACCCTCTCCCTTTCTCGATGGTTTATAACGGGGTTGTATCCATTTTCCATCATTACAATACTGGTTGAGGGGATCTGTTGAGAGTCCAAATTCAATAAGGAAGAAGCCAAAAGTTGGTCCAGATAAACAAATAAATGCTATTAACAGAGGGCTGTATGTGGTGGCCCTGTGTCTGGAAACAGAGCCCATTTCCTGGGTGAGCAGAAGGGTTTCCAGTAAGGGCTGAGAGCTGAGAGCTGAAAGCGGTAAACAGGAAAGAAACCCGATCCTAGATCCGCGTGTCTGTGTGCCTGCCTATCAGTCAGAGCCATCATTATCCTGACGATGCACTACTTCCTGCTCTGCACTCAACTCTGCAGCCATGCTGATCATGAAACATCCAGTTAGAAAACTTACTAAAAAATATAACTGGGGCTCTTTCGGCTAAGGGGGGAAAAAAAAAAAAACTCTCTTGTGTTTATACTATCACACACACACACACACACACACACACACACACACACACACACACACACACACACACACACAGTATAGTAGGTAAACAACCCTCAGGCATTGTGTTTTGGTAATGCATGATATGAGGCTCAGCCTCTGCACTGAGACCAACCTCAACACATCGACATCAAATCTGTTCTTCAGTGTAAAATGATGAAGGCTAGTAATAAGATATATGCCCGACAGAGAAAGGATTGCTGAAAAGATGAAATAATGGCCAGATCGTATCAGGAATGTTAAAGCATCACTGCCTGTTCTGTTACAAGGGAGGTACGCCTGAAAAAAGAAAATAAAACCTCAACTAATTCAATCCAGCACTTGTTCTTTTACGTTTTTTCCCTCACTTTCTAATGTTCTATTAGGGCTAAAACAAAATAAACTAAGGCTCTAGTGAATTAGATTAAATTTCATATAAAACATAACATCACAATTAATTAACACAAATACTACAAAAAGCAGCTGAACTCAACTCAAATGGCACTTTTATTTTGGCAGCATTCAGAAACATTGCATGCTGAAAAGAGGTTGAATCTGGGCACGGATTCAGTTTGATTGTAAATTTAAATGCTAACGTCAAATTCTGACCACACCACCAGTCATATAGTGAGCTGTTCCTTGCAGTGAAAAAAAAAAGATTAATTTCTTTTAGCCTCTTAGTCATAGAGTTTCACATGTAAAAAATATTCAGCAAAAAAGACCAATTGTTTAAAAAATAACTGAATTTCTTAACAGACAGAAATTATGTGGGATGACCAATGGGTATTATATTTGATTATTAATTTATTATTATTATTTTTATATATTTGTTTCTTATTTTCTAGCTGAAAAAAGAAGACATCATAATCATTTGATAAAAACATAAAAAAAGGATTGATTATTTTATCATTACCTACAGTAAATTACAAAGTGATTTTGTGTGACTATTACTACCGCTTTATAAAAACAAATTTACCTCTTTAGCTATATAGTTGTGCAGTTATATACATTTTATTACCTATATTATTACTATTTACCTATAACTATGTAAAAGGAGAGTATTATTTATTAAGGGATTATTTATAGAATGCTGCTTTAACCCTGTCTTGCCACTATGTCGTAGGAGGCCCAAACTCACAAAATCACATGTGAAATAGAGCAGAAAGTCCATTCCATGTGGACAAGACCAGATGATACAATGCACACCATGACTTTTCTACAGTTAATCCCTTTAAGCACAATGATTGTATCAATGTGGAAATAAATGCTATAGTATTTCTACCTTTTATATAATAGCCCTGGGATCTTTTTCATGTCTTCAACCTGTTAATTTCTTTTAATCAGAAATATCAGTCCATTTATTATTTAACCAATCTGGCTCCCTAGCATAATACATATTCTGTCCATACAGACGTAAAAGGTACATTTTTAAAAAGTCAGTAACATCCCTATATCCACCAAACATACAAACTTTAAAACTGCGACACTTGAAATATAGTCTGTTAAACAATAACAGTTTTACATTTCAGACTGTTTTTTTTTTCATGACACTTGCACATTATCATCTACATATTTTACACAGTCAGTTGGTTTGAAATAATATATGCATGCACATTCAGGCTTAGTGCAGTATTTGTCTTCATGTGCCAGTGAAACATGATAAAGAAAAACACTACACCCTGCTCCCCAGTGGTGAGGACTGTGTCATCAGAACACAGATTGAATTCTAGGCCCATTAGAGGTGGCCAAGAGGGGATCAGGTGGATGTGAAGTGACAGGGAAAATGGGAGGAACAAATACTGAATGGTGAGAGGTAGAGGAAAGGAACGAGTACACAGACTGGCCAAACTGGACTCTAGCCAAACTCATCGACCGGAGCAGTATCTCTGGATCCAGACACCATTGCTCACTGAGCAATTATGGGCTGGCTGTTTAAATGACTGTCTCATGTTGACTCTTTTAAAATGCTTTCTAATATTTAAAATAATGCAAAATTTATCCTCTGGATGGTGTGACAGAAATGTGTTCAGCCTGCCATCTCGAGTTTGACTTGCAATGACACCATAGCCATTTGGCTAGGAGTCCTGGGAGGTAGCATGTGATACCTTTTGCCCTCCCTGGTTGGTAACTGTTGTTTGAAAGGAAAGAGCTACCAGATGGATGGGAAATTCCTATAACTAAATTAGACAAAAGATTAAGGAAAAAAAACCCTGAGTGTGCTCATGTTGAGTTATTATGCTATGCTACTTATAATAAGGGGCTTATAATGCAAAATTCATGTTTTAGTCACTTTTATATATTCAGATTGGTCTCCAGTGTGAGTGTCCAAAAACAATGTGAATAAAACATTAGCTGATTTTTATCCTTTTAAATTTTTTGTACTGGGCTTAAACAATTGAATTAGATTTTGCCCTAATATGACCTCATATAAGAAGATACCTTCCCACAGCTTGTTGTTCAGCAGTGCTCAGCTCTGCTGGTGGGGTGTGGCTCAGCAGTTACATACTGTAGACTTGTGATTGGAAGAAGAGTTAAACAAAAGAGGAAATCCTGAATCCTGTGTTAACTTTTTTTTAAATAAAAATGGTCAAATATGGGATCTTGAAGTTTAAACTCAAACAAAGCATCCATTTTTTAAGCTAATATCCTACAGTAAGTAGATCCAGACAGTAAAGTAGTGCTTAAGCTGAGTTGACTTTTACCACCATTTTTCAGGGCTTGACTAAAATGTCCAAAGATTTGCCGAAGAATTGAGGGAGACAAGTTAGACTGCCTTGTTCCCTGCTTGCCCCTCACCTGTGATTTAGTCCAGCGGTTGAGAGAAGTGCCGTCAACAAACTGTTATTACCTCAATAAAGGGCAAAATCGATAGTGCAGAAATGAGCAGCCAGGCCCAGCGGCCGATGCTGTTAATATCTGGCTGGGAGTGTTAGAGGGAGCAGAGGACAAACTGAGTGAGAGAGTAGGAGAGACATAGACAGACGTAGGGGATTAAAACCACCACTACTTACAGAAACTGAGGGTAAAATCCATCTGCACAGATCAACCCTGTCACCACAATTTACCAGACATGTAGAGCCATGCAGAGAAATGATTTTTCATTTAACTTCAGCGGTATGCTACCTAGTCTCTTCTTTTTCCTTTCTCTCCTCCCTTCTTGCTTTCTCCTCCTACTCCAGCTGCGTCTCCCCCCCTTGTGGTGACTCAATTACTGTTGGCTGAGCAATAATAAAGTGTGGGCGGCAGTGGCTTCGATCGCATGACCCAGGTGAAGGCAGCTCAGGACAGCTGACTTCACCATGATGGATCACCCGGATCCCTTTCTTTCTCTCCCTGCTGCTCTCCCTTGGTGACCCTCTTTCTCTTTCCTGCCCCCATCATCCAACCTCCCTTCTCTTTTACCTCTTTATAAGAGCCAGAACTGGAGACAATGCTATGCGTACCATGGCTATGCACTCTTATGGTGCATATTAGTTAAATCATGCTCAACACAGCATACACAAATCTCTTAAACCTACTTTAAGGTTACTTATTTTATTATATTTTTCGTCATTTAAATGGATGTCCAATGTAAAAGCCAAAATGTGAGAGAAAACTACAACACTGTATTGGGCTTAAATAAGCCAATTAGATTTTCTCCCTAATGTGACCTCATATAAGAAAATACCCTCCCCTGAGTTGTTGCTCAGTTCTGCTCTTCTCTGGTGAGCGTGGTTCAGAAGAAGCTCATTTACATTAAACACACACGGTGCATGTGAAGAAGAAGTGAAATAAAGCAAGGTCAAGGTTTCAAAATTTCATTATCTGACTGATTATATCACTATGTTAACTTGTTTAAGAATAGTAAAATAAAGGACCTTTAACATAAATATTCTACTCATTACACACACCAACAACAATTCTACAATGGTATATATAGTCAAGCCAAAATAGAAAATTGTTTCCCCTGGGACTTCCCCAACACCTGACTTGATAGTGGTCGAGCAGTGGAAAGCAGTTGGGTATTTTTTTCCTACTCATCTCATTCACATGAGCCCATACTGCAGGTGCACAGCTGCTCATTGCTTGGTGGCTGTCCAACCATATTCATTAGAACTGCAAGGGAGTCTGTTAAAAATATGGCATGCCGTTAAGACATTCTCCAGGGAGGAGCAAAGGCAGTTTTTCTGACCCTCTCCCCTCTTGATGAACACAGTGGGAAAGGTGCGATGGCTCACCCCACCTGGGACCTGATAATGCATTCAAATTCATCACCGGCCCAGTGAAATGAGTCCAGGCCAAGCCAGAGTTAAAACCACACCGATCATATATGAACTGCAGACTGTGTGTCAGTCTGTAAGAAATGAACCAGACTGCTGCTAACATGACAGACAGAAATGATGATCATGACTCTTTTCTTAGATTAAGCATAGAAATGAATTTAGCCTCAATAAAAGGTTTCAACTTGACAGTCTTCCATTCAGAAGAGTCAGTAAGTCTAAGAGGTGGTGGTGGTGGTGTGTGCATCTGTGTATGTGTGTGTGTGGTATGCTGACAATGTCCATGGTGAATTAGGGACAGAGATCAAACACAACGGCCCTATTTAGCCACACTAACAGCGGCCTGTACATCTGTTCTCTCTAAGCCAGCTGGAGAATGGCAAATAAGAGAGATATGAGAGGTGGTGCCAGGGGTGTTCATCAGCATCTAGTCTCCACAAACTATTCAACACATAACATAACATAACATCATATTGTGTAACATGGGTGAGGAAAGGACACAGTAAAGGAAAATACACTGCAATAACAGCGACAGCAGTTTTTATTATTTGAAATCCCTTCCTACACTTTGTGTCTACTTTCCATATCCTGTCTGACCTAACCGAAATGAAGTCCCATCCTAAACCAGGATTCTGGATTGATGTACTGTGGGCTGACCTTAGTCACATTATAGGTATAATGGATGCAGTGGCTCTGGGACAATGAATACCAATAGCCCACTTCTAATATGGGGAGGACTTCTATAACAGTACAAGGTCAAACATGGACTGACTGCAAAAGAGCATGACCAGCCAGCCATAATTACTCTTTTTTAGTCTATTAAGTGCTGCAGCTCATATGGGGCTCAGGGGTATACGACATGCAGAAGATAAAGTACTGTTTATTTATCACTCCCATAGGATTCATTAACATCTCTTTAAGTGGCATGAGAATGGAGGAGGATGTAAACACCCTTTTTTCCTTTTTGCCATGACTGGATGTCTCCATTTGTATGAATAAATCCTGTCCTTTTTTAAAAAAAATATATATATATATTTTTAAAGAATGTTACAACAATAGCAAACAATTAAATAATCAACTAAGCAATAAATTAAGAAATTAAGAAGCAAAGGTGAGATGCTGTACTAGAACAATGTATTGTCTTGCAACAAGGTTAAAGGGAACATGTTCACAGTGAAAGTGTTTGCTAATGTAGCATAATGCTGAAAATTAGATGACGCATGAAGTGATAAACTGGAACTGACCTTTGGCAAGCGTTCAGGATCACCTGGATGTCTGGGGATGACCTTCTGTAACCGCTGGAACCCATAGTCAATGGTGGGCTCATTCAGTGCTGAGGAGGAAAATCAAAACAGCGTGACGTAAAATTTCACATCCGGATCTATTAAGTACCTTTTATTCTGTGATGCTCGAACACAATTAACTGCTCGTTACATATTTGCCCAAAAGCAACACGCAGGAGGAAACGAGAATGTCAAAATCATAAATATAATGTCAAATGAGAAATGGTCTGAAACAAGCAAGCAGAAAAACAGCAAGTGCTGCCAGGCAGCGCTTTATGAATAAAACAGGACTCCAGGAATCAATGTGTACGCCTTCTAACAGTTCATTCTGCTCCCTCTGCAGCAGCTCACACACAGCATTCTATATCAGATATCAGCCTTCACAAATGAACCCCCCCATGGTGGTTATGTAAAACGGTGCACATGCTGTTTAGGATAACAGAACACACACAGCTCTGCTGACGCTATGCTATGACAGATTTTTAGCCATTAGGAAATCATAGGTTTTTTAACCTTTAGATTATCTTCACTATGACTGACTAACTGCAGTCTGTCATTGGAGCATGTGTTATTTCTGTGTGTGCGTACGCGCGTGTGCGCGCGTGTGTTTGTATGTGTGTTTCCTGGTTCTAAAACTCTCTTTTTAAAGTGCCGTTTATAAGTTAGTCGAATTGCATTGCACTTTTACTTTCCCTGCCACGCAAATCTATTTGGTCTTAAATAGTTGTACATATGAATACACATCATTCTATTTTGCTTCTATACATAGCGAGATGCTAACAAGAAGCAACAGATTTTAGTTGTTTGTGCATCATCTGAAAATAACTAAAAATGTAGGCTTGCATTCCTTTACATTTCCATTGAAATGTATACATTTCACTCTATTCAAACTCTACACATTCTCCCAAGTACTCGTTACAAATTTCACATTCCTCAACTACCAGCTAAATCGATACATTTTTACTTAGGTTATTATCTATATTTAAAAGACTCAAACAAATCCATAATCTGCAGCCAGGGTTCTTTGTGCATGGACTGCCTAAAAGTTCCTGTTATTTGTTTTCAGAGTTTGAAGTTACGTTAAAAATGGTCTCTTGAAAATGTTGTATGGACTTCAGTAAGTGTGGTACTGTACTGTAATTTTCAAACATACAAGGTTATATGGATACAAACAAGAACAGACATATTTTTCGTTCTGCCAGCTACTATACTCTGCGTCACAAAGGTTAATAAATAGCTTTTTGAAGGAGCCACACTCTTAATACAGTAAATCTCACACATTTAATGCAAAAACACTAGGTAATCTGCCCAAATATTCATAAGTCCAATAATTCAGTTCTTGTTTTGATTTCTGTGAGGCAACATTTCAAGTTTAGAAGATTCCAGTCCACATAGATATAGGAACAGGCAATAAGGCAATATTTAAAAAGGAACATGATCTGGGCAATAGAACCAAACATCCTGCACTGTCAGACCACACGGGCCTCGATGCACTGTTTTTCTAACCTTCCTGGACTGTGAATTACTTTTGCAGTGACACAATAGGCCTTTTCCCCCCCCGATCAGCCTGCTATACTTGCTTATGTGTTTGTCTATTGTGTGTTTCTATAGTGCAGATAGTGTGGGGCCACACTGACACAGAGCCCCCTTGTTTAATAAGAGAGAGAGAGAGAGAGAGAGAGAGAGAAAGAGAGAGAGAGAGAAAGATTATAGAAAAGACCAATGCGTTTTAGTAGCGAGGAGAATCATCCAATATGATATTAGCACGATACCTCGGTGCCAGTTCTATTTGTATTATAATTAACAAATGTGCTGATTCAATATACATTTTTTATTGTGTTATAATTCTAAACAATCTCAGCAAATACATTACTTCTACCACACAGGATGTTGTACTACCTGCTCAATGTGTGAATAGTTTAGAGTGCACCACCTGCAACATTATAGGGGCAAAATGTTACCTCAAATGCCAACATTCCAAAAAAAAATTATATATAAAAAAAAAAAAAAAAAAAAAAAAAAAAAAAACCTCCCCCCCCCACCCCCACCAACCTAAACGATGTTGGCGTCAGTGTGGTGATGCATGAATTACCACACAAAAGAACCAGGATAACTAAATGGATTTTTCAAAATTTTACTATAAAATGTATAGTAATGAGTGAGGAAGTACTGTAGTAAGAAAATCTAACCACAATCAAACCCTGCAAAGTTCATATATCAGTTTGGTCAGTTGTATTACCTGTTATTTTAACCTCACACAATCATGCTATGAAACAATTATCATAACGCATTTTTATCATAACGCATCTTTATCTATTCATTAGGTGTCTCTACCGATTCAAAGAAAACACGAGTCTTGTCGATGTTCCCGACGACTCCCTCAATCGTAAAAAGTGGAAAATAGCATGCAGGAAAGTGGACCCCGCTTCAGGGCTTTTTACTATTAATTCTAAATGCAGCAAGTATCATAAGTGACAAAATTCATACAGTAATCCTGCCTTGAAAACTGTAATGTCTGTGCACTTTACTCTGAAAATGATTCCCGTTTGCTTTTCGGCTTCCCACGGACAGGTCTTATTGAAAGCATTTAATAACAAAGTTGTCAGCATGACAGAGCGATCTGGTGTTTTCTCATTTAGTTTACACACATGGTAATGTGCACTTAACAGACGCAATTAGGGGACTATGTAGATACTGAAGGAGGTTGATATGTGGGTGCTGATGTTACGTATCATATCAGCTTAATAGATGGGCCTACAATTTATAATTGATATCGTATACCTGAAGTAAACAAAATAGGATTTAAGTGTCTAGCATAACAAGCTCCATTGCCGTGAGCATGACATTGTCATGTTTCTCTTACTTCCTTCTGTTTTCATTCAGCTAGCCTGCATTTACAGCTCTTGCACAGAACAGAAGATGGAACATTAATAGCAGTGTGTGACTGTTTAGCCTGCATTAGATTGTTGAAATGAAAATGAATGCAAAGCAGAGAGATATGCAGAATGTAGAGTCTCTTTGTCAAGTGTCCTGGCCATCTTTCTGTTTGCCCTGTAAGCCATAGCTTGGTCATTTCCTCAGGGAATGTGCTCAGCTCTCTTTAGCCCCTACAGCTGAAAGGACAGACTGAGGGCAGCTTTTCCATGCAGTCGAGTGTAGTCGAGTGATGGCACAGGGCCTACAAAGAAGAGATGTGCCCAGCTTGGCCTGCTTTCACTGGGCACTATGGCACATGCAAAAAAGACTGAATCCTGACCATCACTCCTCATTACTACACAGGAAGACCTCCAAGCAGCAGGTGGGAGCTAGCACTTAATCGCTATTAAAGTGGTGTGAACAAATGGCTCTCAATCTAGATCAAGTGTCTTCATTCCTGCTCCTAGATAGCTATAGGAATCACACATGCCTGATATACAGATAATCAATTTCATCAGCTTACTAGATCAAATGTGCTGGATTAGGTTTGGAACAATACTCAGCAAGAGGTCAGCTTAGGTTCATTTCTAGTAAAAGGCTTTAGAAGCAGGGTGTATCTCTGAAATGCATTTGAAGCCATAGCCTTCTTTAACTTAATTTCATAATAGTGGTTAACAACAGCTTTCAGTTTTTCAGAGGTTTTAATAAATTGTAGATGTGAATGGCTTCCTGATTAAACCCCCTGTATTAAGAAATGTGGAATGAATCATGACACCACCTAGTTCCACAGCTGCTTGCTCGGCCTGATGGCTGACCAAGTGTTTACAAAAAGAGCTGAACAAAAACTGTTAAAACAATCTGGGATCCATGATGGAAAGCAGAGCACAGCTATCGTCCAGGGAAAGAAAAACAAAAACAGCCAAATGTGACAGAATGATGCAAAGCCACCCTAAGGCTGATAATACATCATATCTAAATAGACTTCCTGTAATTAAGCCTGCTAGAGTTTCAAGTCAAGGATTACAAAGTGTGGTGCAGGAATCAGAATGCGGTGAGCCCTGGGAGGGTCGTACACTGTATGGGGGATAGGGAATAGCAGGAACAGATGAATAAATGTATAATGCTAGGGAAAGAGGCTGAGAGAATAGCTGAGTTATGGGTTCAGACCAGGGTTATGGTATAAAGGGACTTAAGTGAACACAGTACGGGGGGCACAAAAGCATATAGTATTTACACCTAACCCTAAATTAGCACACTGCAATATTTATTAAGCTCATGGTTAGCTTGCTTAGTTAAGTTAGACTCACAAATGTGTATAAAACATGTATAAATGAGCTAGCCTGGGATTCGTGGATGCTGACATCTCCAGAGATAAAATGGATAATGAATTGCTTGCTCGTAGATGTAAAGTGTGTGACACAGTACTAAGTGTAGATACATCTCCTTCAAGAGAATGTAATGAGGCAGGACAATGTAAAGGAGGTGTTTTAATGTGCTGATATATAGATGGATAGGGGGGATCTCTAAACTGTACTCTACTGCCCTCTCAGACATCTTCACATGTTTACTCCCCCTCATTGCTATTGATTTCCACATTCTGTACAATCTCCTCACTAGCCAGGCCGATAATGCAATCTTACTGAGAGGAGAGGAGAGAGAGAGAGAGAGAGAGAGAGAGAGAGAGAGAGATCTGAGAAATGGCTGGAGCATATATTGAATTGTAAAGGAAAAGAGGAGGAATATGGTTTTCCTCATTAGGTACCCTACTGTACTTTCACACCTAGGATGATAGTGATGAAAACATTCCATCAACACAGTCAACAATATCCCAGAAAAAGTCAAAAATGCTTTTAGTAACAAGCAGTGACAACAGGAAAGGATATTTATTCAACCCAAACAAAGTCAAGCATCCCACTAGACCATCCTAACTGATCAGAGAGAGAGCGAGAGAGAGACCGACATATCCTCAATGGGGTCTGGTGAGTTCCAGTTCCTCCGCATGCTTCTTCAAAGGGACCAGCACTGGAGAGAATCTTTTGCCTCTGTTCTCGTTCATGATCACACATTCTGGTGAAGTTCTTGAAATACATAATGTACATACTCATCTCATCTCACTGTATAGACAGCGGACAGAAATAACGAATACTGGAGATATTGGATATTCACCAGAATAGATGGCAGACTTGCATTCATCACAGTATCAGTGTCCCTTCTCCAGTTTCCCCACTCACATGGGGGGATAATAAGGTTATGTGTGATGTCATAAATAATATTTCTAACATTGAAATCAGATATTCTAAATCAATATAGAAAAGAATATCCTAGCTATACTATACCACCTCATTATGTTTACACAATGTAATCAATATAAGTAAATATAAAGCTGGTCGTTGGTGCTGGTGCCCTAATGATCATCAAACTGAATTTTCTGCTACTTGACCTGACAAAGTGTTAAGAGCTTTTCCCTTTGACCAACGGTACAGACAGACTAACCATACAAGATGGCCATGTTTAGAATCGGAATGGCTGAAACATATAAACAATAAATATATAAATGAACAAGAACCACTGCTTGAAGGATTGTGTGCAATCACACAGATCAATGCTCATAGAAATTTCATGAAGGCACCGCCAGATCGCTTCATATTTCACAATAATAATGAGAGGCCTGCAGGAGCAGGTTGGTGGGGGGGAGGACTGGTCCGTCAAACCATTAACTTTTTTATTAAAATCACACTAATTCAGAAAACTCTTGGAGCCATTAGGCATGGCTAAAGTGAACAGGTTTTTCTTACAGCGTAGTCTTTAAGACGAGCCACTGGCTCTGAGTGGTGAACTGGGTCAGGTGACCAGACTTAGACCTGCTGTATCCCTGATTGACAGAACAGAGAGGCATGCTGGGTAATTGGTCTTTAGCGGAACCTTTTAACAGGCACTTGTGGGCTTTGTACAGAGCTGTTAATGTCAGGGTGGTAATGTTATCTCTTTTCTCTCTCTCTCTTTTCCCCAGAGCTCTCGCTCAGGTGTGATCTCATATGCTGTGGATGGGAATCAATAGGCTCAGTGGCAGAGTGTTCGATGCCGGCTTGAATTATTGCTTCATTTTTCGGCCTATATAGATGAGGCCCGTTTTCCCCCTACCCAACCCACACTGGGATCAATATCTTACAATCTCATTTTTATCCATTTTTCCATAAAACCAGTGATTGCGTTTATTTGAAAAAACCGACAAACTAAATAAGGTATGCCTTTAAGAAAGGGGCACACGTATAGGAGGAACCTGGGCCATAAAATGGATGACTTGTTTTTCTTTATCCTGAGTGGTGGCTGCTCTGAGGCAAATATGTTTGTGTGAAATGGCCCACTGAAGACTTTATACCCTTAATCAAACTGATTTCACTATATCTTTATGTTGACAATTTTCACATGTCAAGGATCAGCAATGTACTTGGAATAGTTAATATTTATCAAGGAGTATGACTCCATTTGTCAACTGAATCAAAGACCCTTAAAAGAAAAAAAGATGTCTTAACACAATGGACAAATCGTATCTATATACTGTAAAAATGTGTATCAATTGTGAAGCACAGTTATGTTTAGTTAAACTGTTGTACACATTTGACATAAAAGACATGTGATATTTGTGTTAATAGCTACCATAATAACCTTCCACGTCTTTGTGTAGAATCATTGTGTCTTTAATAACACCTACAATACAATAAAATAAAATAAAAAGACCATTTAAACCTAGCAGATGTTCCACTAGGCATTTTGTCCGGCTTTATTTTAGTTTAGGTCAAAAGCCTTTGTTCTTCCTCAGTTTCAGTGAATAATGCTTCCCATAGTCCCCATCATTGGATGGGAATTAGAGAACTTCCCCTAATGTGATCCAGCAGAGTCTTTTTATTATCAGGCCTGATGGGTGCTGTTCAGCCCACTGGCCTGCATACTGAGCAGGAAAGAATTGCCTGCTGAACCTCACAAGTGATTCATCAACACCTCCAATCTACTGGTCGCACCGAGCACACACACATGCCTGTTGGAAGATAGTGTTATAACTCTGCCTCCCACTGCATGGAAACGGATGGAAAGCCTTTTCAACTAATGGTTCAAATGTGGCAATCTTGTACAAGGTAATATGCAACCAAACATGGAAATGCATTTTTTGCTGATGGAGAGAGAGAGAGAGAGCAAGAGAGCAATGATTCAGTCCTCTTATCTGTAGAATGCCATGCAGGAAGGGTAATGTCCCAGATGAAGAGTGCTTAATTGTTTCTAATGATAAATATAATTGCATCCCTTGCAATTGGATGTCTAATTGCAAAGAGCAGTGCCGGAAAAGTACTTACACAATCGCTAAGCATTTTTATCACTAGAAAACCTTAAAACTCTGCACCAAGAAAAAAATGGCAAATGGTGGTAAGATTTGTTTGACTATATCTGAGGCTCAATTATCCCTCGGTGTGCATGTGGGCTTCCGTTTTACTGCAAACCCTTGTATTGACCAGTATGTGCCAAGAATTTGAGACCCCTAAAATGACATCATCCATTATCTGGCAGGCTTTTGAGAAATCCATTAACCAAGTGGTCTCTGGGTTCATAAGCAGACACAGCAGTTGGTGCCATAATGCAGCTGGATCCTCTGAAACCATCAAATGCCACTGAAATCTAAATAATACATTTAAAACTAATCTTAAGGCCAAAGTGGAACTAGAGCTGTTTTGAAGTATATACAGTATTACGTTTGGTCACAATTAGCATGCCTTTTGATACTCTCCAGTGTGGCTCTCTGCTGTTCTTCAGGTACAACCCCACATTTCCGCATGGTTGTGGAGCATGCAAGCATGGCAGCATCGGTGCACCATTGATTTAATTAGGTCTCCATTTCCTCTGGCTGACAGAAGTTGATTAGAGGCGCCAGATGTCCCATACGTAATTCTGCTGCCAGCTGCCATGCAGTCCGGCCAATCCTCTATGATTAGTACCCACTGGCAACTGGGCATGGTCAAGGTGCCAATTGGAGGCAGGGGACAGGAACGGCAGGCTGATGCCCCTAATGCCACACCGAACACCAAGGGGGCTGCTGGGACGTGGGCACCAGAAGAAAAGGAAGACTTGCATGTTTAATGAAACTTTGAAGGCAAACGGTGTCAAAAAAAAAAAAAAAAAGGTCAGCACAGAAATTACTGTTCTATAAAACAACAAGGCACAATGCGGTACAACTAACAATTCTGTCTTTGCATTGCTTTAGTTTTGCTAGCAGTATTTGCAAAGAATCACAATCTTAACAGACTCTTTATGAGAAAAAATAGTTGTGATAAAGAGCCTGGCCATCTACCGTCTGCTGCAGAGGTGTGGGTTTAAAAAAATAAACAATGTAGTTGAAAAATCTCTCCTTTCATGCCTGGTCATGTGCGTAGTGAATGGACTATGAAAAGAGGCCAAGTTTAGTGCCATAAACCCGATGAGCACACTGATTTACACACATGAATGCGTAGGCACAGACATAGACACATGCTGTGCTGACAATGGCCACAGCTGAGCACCCTTTAAATGCATTTATGAAATCTATTTTTCATATTTATCTCCTGGGTATTAAAGCTTTAATTACTTTAATTGCAAGTTGCAAATTTACAAACACCATCTTAACATTTTTCAGAACACATATTTCTTTCAACTAACACTTTTTTGAAATTTTAATTTTATTAAAAAAAAAAAAAAAAGTATATTGTGTTGTTTTTACCTGTATAGATGAATCTGCCTGGTGTTCCCTTACAGAATTGTTTGGACTTGTAGGACAGAGTGACTTCCACCACCCCAGGGATGTGCCTGGGGGGAGTCTGTACCCGAATGGCATGTGGTGTGATAAGCTATGAGGAAGAAAATGGAGCAAAGGAAAAAAATCAATCATGATGGGCATATATAATAATCTATACATAACAAATTACTGTTATTACAAAATAATTCATTACCACTGTATTATTTTTCATTAAGAGCGCACACTATTGTTTTATGTCTCTTATAACGCAACAATTATTACAATTTGACAGCTATTAAGGAATGATATATACAGTACATACAGGTTTTTATCAATTTATATTTATATTAATTGTTGCAGAATGTCCCTCAGCCAAGTTAGTTCATGTTATCTTTTGGTCCCTCAACACCACCACCACCACCAACAACAACAACAACAAAACTGCAGTGTTCATTCTAAACAGAACCTGCAAATCTCCTAGAAGGAATTTCCCATGACAGGAAACTTACATGAACAACTTTATCTTGGCAGTGATGCTAGAGATCCTTCTCTAAATGTTTAATAAGCATCATGTTGCAGAAATCGTCATATCTGTGATTTTGTTTTGCTTATTGAAATTTGAATTAATTATACAGTACGTCCCTGTGAATTAGGTATTACTAGAAACATCCATTCTAATAGTATATATTATTAGTAGTATTCTTTGACCCTAAATCTGTCATAAACCACTTCTAGCCAACAATAGCTATGAAAGTAACTGGAAGGTTGTACTGTAATTAATTATATATGATGCATATAACATTTTTATCTCTATGACCATATAGCCACAATAAATATATCATAATGTGCGTCTGCTGTATCATAGCAATGCATTTCTATAGTACATAGTATATCACACTAGTAAAATTGCTGTTATCAACAAAAACCTGAATGTAAAATAAAATCGTTCAAATATTTACATCAGTTCCAAAATATCTTAGTATTCAAGTTTATCCCCTTTTTGCTTTAATGACAGTCTGCATTTGAGTTGACACAGACTTGAGTTTGTATAAAACCGGACATTTTGTACATAGGAGTTAACCTAGTCCAGAACACCAATGTGCTTAAATATATAGAGTAATCTGGGAATTGTGCAAAATCATGAAAATTAAATAGTCAGGATTTTGCACATCTCATTTTTTGATTTCCAGTAAAAAAAAAAAAAAAAAAAAAAGGAATCTCCAGGAGATGATCTCTACAACTCCTGGAGTTTTTTTTTTTTCTTCACTGCATGTGTGGTGAGCTAGTAGATCATGTACAGCGGAGCAGAGAAGGTGACATAGTTTCGCTCTCACCTAGTACGCCTCCAAATGAATCATTATTTTATGTAGACACTACTCAGTATGTGAGTCAGCAGGACAGAGTAATGTGTCTGGAAGCATTACCAGAGTCAAAACTGATGTCTTTAGTAGAATCGACATATGGCGCTTCATCAGGCATTGCCATGAGGTTACACACATGCTAGTATGTTATCAGTCTGAAGATGGGGATACTAAAATGTAACATACAGTAATGAAGACTAAAATATTCACAATTATATCAAACTCCTCTTCATTGGATTCATTATTTTCTTTTATTTTCTTGATTGCCAATTCCTCTAACTTTTTTCTTCTTCTTAAATTACTGTACGTGTTATTAAATGAGTAACTGGATGTGTACAGAATGTATTTACTGTAGGATTGGATAAACAGACATGCCATGTCACATGCCTGCCAGCTACATTGGCCTATTTACAATTAGATGTATTAAAGAGTCCTTTGAGAACAAAAAAATACATTAAAAGGTAAACAGCCAATTATGTCTCAGCTACTTTGTAATTTAGTAATTATATAATAACAGTTATATAAACTCAGTAAATGAAAATATGAACCTTGACCTGCATAAAGTGCTGTTTAATCATTAGTAGGAATAATTGAATGTGTGGTGCCAAGTGGACTGACCTCGCTCCAGACCAGCATGGTGCCAAATATGACCTGCAACCCATCAAAGAAGTTGTCCCCAATTATAATAACAGTGGCCCCTCCTGTAGTCCAGCCCTCACTGGGACTGATGGCTTTAATGCAGGGCGTGGCTGCTTTCACAATGAGAGAGAGAGCGAGAGAGAGAGAGAGAAGAAATCACCTTAGATACTGTACAACATACCAGTTACTATTTAAGATGAACATTTGAGATGTAATTTCCACTGTACAGTAGGTCATAGATAAACTGCCATTTTTTAACCACAGAAATAAACTTATAAAATAATGCATTTAGAATCAAAGCATAAACATTTATAAATAGACCATATGATGCCAGGCACTCTGGATAAATTGTTTGACAAACCATAAAAAAGCAAACTATAATTCATAATACCAATATTCAAAAACCTCCTGTGAGATATACCAATAGTCAAAGTAATTGACACATCTTTTCTTTGGTATAGGATCAGATTTATAAGGCCCATTTGGAAACTGAGGCTACAATAACCTAATGACAACTGACAGAATCATTAAGGCAGTCACATATGATTATTCTGAGGCTGGTCCTTTTTGAAACAATCTCATATGCTTCATGATACTGTTATGGAAGTGACAGATGTCCTGCAGTCACCAACCATCATTTTAAAACTACTCAATATGAAGCCCTACCCTGATGCTTTATACCATATTCCCCTGCTCTCGTGTTACCAGCAGCATACCAAGGTTGAGGGACAAAGCTCTCATCACTTTATTCCACCAAGCCTCTGTTGGATAAACCATAAACGGTTTGCTGAATTTTAATCAAAAGTGGTACAGGAAGAGTTGCTGTGTTGGGAGAGGATAAGAATGCAGGATAAAGTGGATTGTGAGAAGAAGGAGAGGAGAGAAGGGAGGAACTGCCTGTCATCACACAGGACTGTGTGTATGAAAGGAGATATTCCCAGTCAGATTTTGTTTTGATTTAAGGGATAATTAAAGGAATGTAAGCATCTGTTAAAAAAGAAAAAAAAAGAAAGAAAAAAAAGCACTCTCCCTTTCCCATGTTCTGTCAGTGATCACGTCACACTAATGACCCTGAGCCCCTCTGTACCCAAAGGCGGTGAATGCTAATTTGGATGATTATATTTATTAAATATTACTTCGACCCATGCACACAGGGAGGGCCCTGCGCGGCTGCTTGTTTTATGACACTCGTGTAAATGTCATGAGATCCCAAGTCTGTACAGGAGTCGATCAAAAGGCCAGCCGCTGCGGGACACACTGGCAAAACAGCAGCAGGCCATCAAAATTCAACACCTTAATAAGCTGCAATTTCATTTCGCCATGCTGAACTTTGGCTCAGGAACCCGAGCTTGCCATCACATTGAGGGCAATTTATTTGACTAATTACTGCTATTCTAGGTTGGGGGGATGGGGAAAATGAGAAAAAAAATGATGGGAAGACTAGAACAAAGATTGGACAAGAATAGTGGAGTGATGCATGTGGATTCCAGTGCACTTCAGTGTCAGCCTGAACATCCCTGCTGTTCATTAATTAAGGGATGGTACTTATTTCATTCATCCGCAGACAGAGAAAAAAAACTCTAATGTAATGAAGCAACATGTCTGCCACAAGAATGTGGTGAATATGCATTGAACACCAGGTTGCGTGTGCAGATCCATGTGTGTGTGCGTGTGTGAATGTGGGTGTGAGTGTAAGTTCTTCCTTCCAGGCATGAAAATTCATTCCTATGTTCCTTATTTGGATAAGATGAATATTAAAACACTCACCTTCAGGTTGTATTTTACTTAAATATAATAGTGTATTAAAACATAATCTGTCTGTTGAAACACAACTACAGAGGAAGCAAATTATTAAAACACTATTATTATTAAAGAGTAGAGCATCACTCTAATAATGAGAAATGTAAACTAATTAGTGATAAATACCCAATTACATAAACATGTGGTTTCTAAGACTTCAAACAATTTAGACACTTTATGCTTAAAAGTGGATGGCATTCATTATATGGCATTTATATAAATTCTCAAAATTATGGATTTGTGGCTTAATATTTGGCTAATATATGGCAAACCACACTTTTTGCCACACTGATTTATTTATTTATTTATTTTAAACACATGCAGTATATCAAGGTTGCCAGGCTCTAACTTGCACAAATGTTGAAGAATGCCCCCCCCCCCCCCCTTTTTTTTTTTACTGCATTTTGCTTTCTGCTGCTGCGCACATGCGCAGGGCGATTGCAGCGGCATGGCATAATTCAATATGGCGTCTGCACTAAACTGAGAACGATAAAGAGGTACGATGCAGCAATCTGTGATGGTACTCTTGGCTTGGGATGACTCTTTTGCAGTGCTCTGAAATTGTGCATGGATTAACCAGATGGTGTACTGGGAATCCATCTGATAGGATTAAACTTTGCTGCCTTCCATTGCCGCCATCTGTTCCCCTGCGCTGGTTGCTTGTGTACAGAACGTGCACATGCACACTAACACATTCAAACACTCATGCACATGTCCTGAACAGCCACACAGAGCGTTTATTCCTCTGAATTTGTAGCCTGAAGCTGACCAGGCCAGCTTTTATGCCGTTCGCACTCAGTTGTTGCAATGGCCTTGGCTCTCGCTGTCCCACTCTGTTTTCACAACCTCCAGCTTAAAGACCTCACTGCACAGACCGCCTCTGAGATGGCAGTCTTGTTAGCCAGCAGGGAATGAGAACTATGTTTCCAAATCAATGCAGCACAACTCAAACTGGTCTGAGCAGAGAAATACTCTAGGTGAACGTTGCTAATTATTTGACCTGTGAACGCTGACCACATGTTATAGGTTCAACTTGAGTAGAACGAGACCACAGTAAGTGGAGAGCTGACTTTTTTGGCACACAGACAAAGGCCATCGACATTTGAGGACTGGAATGTATATACTTAAACTGTCATAAAGAGTAAGTACTGTATTAGAACGTTATTAAAAGAAATAGCAAAATAAAGAATATGACTTCTAGTGTCTGTTCCAACCTAAGATTGAATTCAATTTGCTCAAATCAGATTTCTAACCAAAGAGAAGCCAGGTAAAAAGTCAGGTAAAAATTATACAGTGCTTAAAAACTACTCTTTGCTCTTATAGGACACGCAGAAATCTAAAGGAAGCAAGTCACTAAGAAGATGCTGATTCCCTCATCTTCTTCCAACATGTGCAACCCAAGAAGTAGAGCGACTGCATTTTGTCAGTTTTATCAAGAGGAGATTCTTTACAGCAAATATTCACTTCATTGTGTGTTTTATTCCTGAGTGATGTGAGGTTGTGAATCAGGTTCGTCTGCTAAACAGTGGCAGATCCTGCAAAGAGCTCAGTCATGACTGGGACCATACAGTAATCATCACCATATTGGTGCCTAGAGCACTCTAGCCTGTAGGAATACTGTGAGCGCTTCCACTCCTCTGCTTCTCCATGACTGGTTAAGTGGGTAATCTGTAGATAATAACATATATGAACTGGATTTTCATGTAGCTACTTAGTGTATATTTTATTCATGCATGAGGCAGATGGGGAACCGATGTAGTGCTGTTAGGTTCCTCTTGCTTTTGCCTACGAGCGGTCAGCTGTTTAACAAAGTACAAGCAACAGTAAGAAACAGAAGAGGAAAGAACAGTGTTGGTATAATGATGCAACGTATTATTTTTTGTTGTTGTCAGTATGTCATCTTTCTCTACTCTGCAATTCTCTTTGTTGATGAGACAAAGCTCTGGCCTGTGTGATAAAGTGGTCTAGTTTTGCTGAATTCAGAGATCCCAGTGTTATTAATTATCTTCATGCAAATAATTAGTTTGTTGGTCTGGGGGGAAAAAAAAAAAAAAAAGAAGTAGTGAAATAAATTCCCTGACAGGTCAATGCATAACAAACAGGGGTCACTGAGAGATTAGACATCCTAGCTGTATTCAGATTACACACATCAGTATTCAGATCTCAGATGCAATCACACTCTACTCAGACAAGAATGTGTGAGGTGCATGTGTGGAACGCTGAGTTTGCCTACAACAGGGGCATAAGCCTGACATTATTGTATTAAATTGACAACTTAAACTAAATCAGTTGGAACTGAGCAAATGACAGGCCAGAAACTAGAAAACTACTACATATGTATGTTCCAGCTTAAAAATATTATGAGGCGTTTTAAGGATTCACTGTTTTTGAACGGAGGAATCAAATCAAGATTTGCATCAAAGTGAAATGATGTATCGTCTAAGATATCTTGGCGCTTAACTGATCGATAGTTGATGTCTGGCTGTGTGAACTATATGGTTATGATAAGCTTTTGCCCACCAATTTAACTTATTCTCAATGAAGCTTTTCATACTACTTGGTTTAAATCACAGATTAAACCCCACTAGTGTAATATGTTGTCATTCAACATGAAATCAGTGCAAGGTCAAGGTCGATTGTTTTATGTTTGGCATTTGTTCATGTAATGAAAATATTCAGCACAAACAATTTTACAGATTTTTTTTCTTTTTTGCGCTGCTGTTCTCTGGCATGGCAGGCACACAGTAAAATCCCCAGTGTTGATTTAACACTTTCAGTGTTCATTTGAGTCCAACTAGACCTATATAACCACTGTAATGTGTTAAATTAGCACTCTGGGTGTTAATTCAACACAAGGGATTTCGCTGTGTTGGGTTTCCGCCTTGACCCCGACTAATGTGGGCTAAACCTGTACCTGACTTTTTCAACACCCTTGGATGTGGGTCAGATTCCTCTATATTTACATTTAAGAACCAAAAGGAATTCTTTTGTCCCTTCACATAGTCAAATGAAAGTAGGGATTAATGAACATGGATACTCACCGTGTTCTAAGTATGAGGGGGTGCCCTCTGAGGGGTCCAGCCGGCGAGCCCGTCGCCCATGTTTAGAGTTGTTGTGTACAAACATGTTATCAGACACCGCCAAAACATGACCATCCACGCTGACTGTCGTAGAGACCACCACCTACAGTACAAAAGTGCCAGACATATTAAGGCCACCTAATGTCTGTGACAGATTTGTACCTTTTCCCCTCATTTTCAAAAGACAGTGAAAACTGTTAAGATTAAAAGAGGCTTCTCGGAAGCAGAGATTATTTTATTCATGACTTATATTCCTTTTGTCTTCTCTTTAACAGGTACTTCCACTACAGTCCATTTTAAATAGTAAAACAGACTAGGGATACGCGTTGGATACGGTGGCAGTCCATCACTCACATGCACACAAAATCTCACACATTCATTCACACACTATCAGCAATTTTGAAATGCCAATTAGCCTATTCTTCCAGAGTACCTGGAGGAAACACACCAAGTACATGCAAACTCCACACACACAGACTCTGAGGCGGGAATCGAATCCTTGATAGCATTAATTTATATATAAAATTACACAACAGGATAAAATAGGATCGTAAACCGTTTTGCCAAAACATTTCAGCATATTTCACAAACCCAATACACCAACAAGTGTAAAGCATGAGTGAGGATGACGTGCGAATTATCAGTACCCCCACAAGAACTACAGAGGCTTGTATAAAACATTACATATATATCGAAACAATTATGCACAATTTTTTTATACACTGCTAGAATATAAACTGTTCATCTTTCCCCACAATTCTTTTTTTTCTTTTCATTTTCAAACCATATTTAAAAAAAGAACCAAGATAAATCAAGAAAGAATTTGTTTGTTGATTTTACTTTCTCTCAACAAAAAAAGTACTAGACTTACAGTAATTGTAATTGATGTCATGTACTGCTTTTAAGCATAAAATACCACTCTATATGTGTATTTATTTTTTGATCAAATTTGTTATTTTGATCTCTTTAATTAAGGGTGCTAAAAATATTATAATGATAGCGATCAAACACATTTTGTGCCAAAAGTTATGTTTGGGGCAGTTTGGTCTTTTTTTTTTTTTTTGCTGATCAAGCCAAAAGTAGCCGAACCCTCATAACTTACAGTACAGTACAGAATGGGCATCCATTAGCATTTTGCCACCAAGAAAACACTTGTAGCTAAAATTCCTGAAGGTTTTATAGTCAGTTATTACCTGGAAGCGTCGCATGTCTCTAGGGTTCCCTGCATTCTTTAGACAGTTTTGGTTGCACTTCAGGAAGAACTTTAGGAAAAATCTGAAAAGACACAGAATAAGAAAGTATATTAGTATATTATATGATGGTTGGTGCAACATAATTGCACTGGTGGACAACAGCTTCTCATTTAGTCTGAAGGACTAAAAGGACTTTAAAGGACTTTAGTCTGAAGGACATGAAAACATGCTGAAGGACTGCATAAAAGATGACTTCCAAACTGCATTAAAGATTTTTCTCTATCAGCCATTATTCAGCTTTAATAACATACATTGGAGAAGATGAGAATTCCTTTCATTTATTTCACTTTACAAGAATAGTGTGTTTGAAATTAAAGCTTATTTTGAGGGATATTTTTGCTTTTGTCTTTGTGTTCTTAACAGATCTTACAAGTGTTCCCTGTGTGTTCCCTACATGTAAAACCAGTGTGCACTTGCACACCCAATTGTGCCCTATGTGAGATCACAGTCATGGCTCAGTCTTAGCTTGTCCAGCTACTTAGACACTAATGATACCTTGGACTTGCTGCCAGCTCTCACATACCAATAATGCACAAGGCATTTTCTTCACACATGTAGGTATGTGTTCTTGGTGACCTCAGGGCTTGTTTGTTTTTTCTGCATGTGACGTACAGTACTCTGTATGTATTATGGTGTGACTTTTCTTGTAATCCACAAAGATTCCAGCCTTTATCTGCGTTCTATCTGGTACCCTCGTCATTACACATTCCATACTCGTCTTCTTGCATCCTTTCATCCTTTTGTCATTCATCTGTTCTCAACATTCATGCCTCCCTTAGAAGCTCCAAATGAGCAGGTTGTTGCACGTGCACTGCTTTCTACACATGCACTGATATTTAAATATGCAAATATGCATGTGTGCAGGCAGTTAAGTAAAACAAAGTGACTTAATAATGCTTTATATAAAGTTTAACTTATATGATGTTAACTGACCGTAATCATATGTAGTTTAATACATTTAATTGAATTTTACTTGTGGAGCACTTTTAACAAAGCAGATTTACAGAAATCCAGATGTTGATTTAAATGAGCAAGTCAGAAGCAACAGTAGCCTGGAAAACTCGCAGAAACAACACGAGAAAGAAACCCTGAGAGTCTTTATAATTAAAGACTGTATACTGTAAAAAAGTAAAAAAAAAAAAAAAAAAAAAAGGTTGAGCATGAACATTTTAAAATAAGAGCATGAATCTTTAGGAAAGCAGATGGGTAGATGGGCATTTGAAATAATTTACACAATATTTACATGTTAACAAATGTTTATTATATTTAAACTATCACTCAGCATTACATGATATCGGGTGTTGTGGAGTTATTCTTTCTCGTTAATGTGATAATCACAGAATAACCCAAATGTTAGATTACAAGGTTCATTATTTTGAAAAAAAAAAAAGTCAGTGTAAGCATTAACTTATAATGATGTTAACATAATTTATGGTGTATTTATGCTGGTGTTTGTTTACTTGAATAAACACTGTAAATTGTGTTTTTTAGGGGAATCTTAATGCAAAGCATTGTCAAAGACCGATGGAAATCCAACATGATAATGTGGGGAAATACTTTGATCTGTGTGTGTGTGTGTGTCCACAAAGATAACTAAGCTGTTTAGGTAAACAGATTCTTCCCTGAGGGTTGGCTGTATTGAGGGCCTGCAGCATTCTCTGATATCATTTACTGTAAAGGCACTAAGCCCTGCAGTGTTCCTGTCTGATTCTCCACTGCTGCCGTCTGTCTGAGCTCTACATGATCTCTCTATCCATCTCTTACTTTCAGCTGCCCCTGTGTATCAATAGCACAGAGAGTGTGACCCATGCCGGCTTAACCCCAACACTCATATCACACACTTTCACAGTCCAACTAAATCCCCTGCAAAAACCAGGGTGTGCAGCCTATAGCTTACACACACCTTGGTGTCTCATGCCTGCACTGTTTACACGCACGCATTCACGCATACACACACACACACACACACACACACACACACACACACACACACACACACACACACACACACACACACACACACACACACACACACACACACACAATTAGTGCAATGTATACTGTTGATCCTTGCAGCACTGGAGAGTTCACTCACATGTATGATGTTTATTAAAGTACACACTGTCCCTTTCATAGGGCACTTTAGACAGAGAACGTATGCTTTTAAAAGTAACTGGATGGCAGATTGATTAAGAGCACTTCAATTAGTGGAGTCTAACATGGCTCCAATGTTCTGATGAAAGGAGAGAGCCGGATATCACAATGTGACCTACTACACATGCTCCTTTACCTGACATATTCATGTATACAGTAGATCTGTCCTGCAGTACATACTAATATTGACGGCTATGATAATGAGAATCAGAATGAAAAGGCCAATGGCTGGGTATACGAACATGTGAACACAAGAAATACATACTGAAGAACACTGGCTGAATAAGAAAGAAGAATAAGGAAGATAAAAACAAGCAGGGAAGCAGAAGGGCATAAATGTGTATGCACTGGGGTTAATATAATCCTCAGCCTTTGACCTCGGAGTCAAGATCACACCTGTGTGTACTGGGATATTGAATTCGTTGAGCATGAGCATACATGAAGGCAATTTTTATACATTGGATACTTTTTTTTTGAGTCAACACAATAAAATTCTTACTTATAGGATAAAACGTACACACTGTACAGTAAACATTTGAATTAGCGACTAAAGGTTAATATGAGATGACATTTATGAGACTTACATCTAGATGTGTTAAACAATATTTAGTTACATATTCCTTGTATGCAAAATAATGCGTTTTTCAGCATTTTCAGCTATTTGCTTTGAGGTTGCCTCCCTTCAGTCTCCTACCATCATGAGATACATCAACAGAAATGTGTGAGCTTGTTCCAGCAGTAGATATAGAGTACAAGCCCCAGACACTTATTTTCCCATGCTTCGCCAGTGAGCTTGTATGTTTTGGATTATGAACACATCCGTTACTTGACCACACTTCAGCCTTTAATCACTTTTGTGGAAGGTAATCTTGGTTCCAGAATTTTTGTGGATCATCTCTGTATTTCTGCAAATTCTTATCTGGCCTAATTCTTGCTGCTGATGAATCTTGTAGTATGGCCCTTATACAGTAAGTCTTCTTCGAAGAGTGGGCTGTGATACCTTCACTTCTTCCCTGTGGAGGTTGTTGATGATGAGTTTGGGGGATTTTCTTCACAGTTGCAGTCATCAGCTGCTGTTGTTTACCTTGGCCTGCCTGTTTCATGCCTGTTTGTCATTAAGCATATGGTTTCTTTCTTTTTTCAGGACATTTTTTAGCTTGCAAATGGCTCGCTTTTCTCCCAGAGACAGTTCTCCGATTTCCATACCCGTTTATCCTATTTTCGAAATGGTGCGGGTTCGATTAAACGGCGAAACTTAATTCTTTATACATTTTCTATTATAATATAAAGGAATTCTCTGAGCTATGTATACAAGAAATCTCTGAACCTTTTACAACACAATCCCTTTCAATTCCAAACTCTCATTTACCCTCTCATCTAACTGTTGTCTAGCCACTTAAAGAGCAACCGCCGTTCCTTGAATTGCTCACTCTAGCTGTGTGGGCTGTGAAGAATGAATGTTAGCAGAGCAGATAGAAAGCATGTGCTAATCTAATGTCAGCACTAAATGCAGCAGTGTGGCATTGGAGCATGTAGCATGTGTGAGTATGGTGTTACCCACACCCTCAGTAAATGAGACCAAGTTGACGGCACCGACCATCAATTATTCAGAGGCTGAGATGGCAATTATGGCACTGAGCACAACCAGCATGAATATTTTATGAAGGTTAACACAGAAGTGAGGGGGATGCAGAGAGAGAGAGCGAGAGCGAGAGAGGTTTAGCCCTAAGAGACTCAGTGTTACCAATTCTCACCATGAAGCGCACTCAACTTGCTGATTTCCTAAAGCTGGATATCTTTCTTCATATCCATGATCTCAGCCTGCCCTTCTCTCCCCACCTTGCACTACTCTGTCTTTATCTGGTTTGCCTACGAGAGATCGGCATGAAATATCTTAAAGTGTCCCTGGTGCAGTTCAGGCACCCATCCGGCGCTCCATTACTCCAGTGCTGTATGCATGGCAGGAATCCTGCAGTTGTTTTGAACGTGTCATGCAAGTCGTGGCTAATTGAGTAACAGGACACCATGCTGAAGAGTGATGGAATAATCTTTGCGGCAACAGTGCTTGCCAGCCCTACTGTGCCTCAGTGTCTGCTCCTGATGACTCTTTGCCTTACATAAAGTTCCTCACTAAAAATAGCATTGCTCACACTTCAAAAAATACAGTACATACTTTATATCCCTTACCAGGCCAAGCAGGAGTATGAGTGACAGTGATGGTGAATTCAATTCAATTCGGCCAACACAAAGAAGAAAACCAGTAAACAGGAGAAAATCAAATCATAAATCATAAATCATAGGCAAAGGAAAATTTATCCTAATAAATAAAAGCACAATAATGTGACAGTTACAATGTCGCTGCCTCCCTTCCCCCCTTCTGGAAAACAAAAAGCAAACATGGGGTGCTGACAGCTCAGAAATTGCTTACAATACAGATTTCCGAAAAGATCTACCCCAGGCAAAAAAGTAAAAATATCACTGGCTTGCTTAGCTGGTCTTTCAGATGTCTTACCCCTCCTTCTCAAGCCCCCCTCCTTGCTATGGCTGGATTTCTGCACCGGCCTGCGAGTTTGGTGCCAAATGCAACCCAAGAACTATTTCAGAAAAAAAAGAAAAAAATGAAGAGAATTCACTTATCATAACACACGCTTTAGCTTTCCACAGTTAAATCCATGTAACAAATACTTGTTCTGACCAGCTTCACCACAGAGACGATTTATACTGTGAGAGGTCACACTGCGTTTTCCCTGAAACATTCTTTAGAATTTCAACAACTAAGAAAGCATCCTTCGAGTGACTTTGAAGTGAAAAACACTACAGAGTAGGTTAACTCGTAAAAGAAACTTCATTAATATTCCGAAGTATGTAGAAAACAAGATGGCTGCGCTCTGATGCCGCTTCTCAGTGCATAGTTTGTAACTTTCAGCGGTTCACACACAGCCCTTGAACTTGAACACTTGTTTATGTATCTCAGGCATGATACCCTCTCCCTCCTCTCCGTGTTCTCACATGATCAATCCACTACTTATGTCATTACCTCCTCAAGTGTATATCGATTTAAGACTGCGCATGTGAGAGACAAAGATGAAGGAGAAAGACAAGAGAGCAGCAGGAGAACTGTACGGAGTGAGAGCGAACTGTAAGATTTTACGTTAGACTGGAAAACTAAAACCCTGGAGATGACTGCAGTGTGGATGGGCGAATTATTTTACATAATAAACGCTTCATATTCAGGCTCATAATTGATAGCTGAAGTCGGGCAAGGCAGCGTAGCCGCCACATTTGGGCTTTGGGAGCTGTCAGTCAGAGGCGAGCTGCTGGAGGAGGGAGGGATAATAATTGTCATCTGACAACTGCCTTATTTAATTTGAGCGTTATTGCTAATGTTAGCGATTACAAAGCTAGGGTGTCCTGAGCAGACAGTCTATTATTATACCTAAAGTAGTATCAACTGCATGGGTTGGTTATATTATGATATTTATTGGTATGGCAACGCAAAGTACTGAAGCAAAGATAGGAATGTGATAAGAGGCTTGGAAAGAGTGACAAAGAGAGAGAGAGAGAGAGAGAGAGAGAGAGAGTTATCTATTGAAAAAAAAAATCTATTGGAGTTATCTGCTATCCCGCTTCACAGCTGTTTAAGTCTTTACACATGAAACGTTGCCAGCTCAGGCTTAACCTTGGCTGTAATTGTCACATTAATGATAGATTAGAGAATGTATTACATTATGACCCAGCTTTAACTTATCACATGGAAATAAATAGGTTTAATCTGCAAATGGTCCTGGTATTTGCATGAGTAAGGTCCAGTAGATCTAGCTGTAGCCTGTACAGAGGGATCACACAGACTGTAGAGGAAACTCACTTCACTGGATTGTAAACAGCTATAAATATGAGAGTTAGAATTGTGAAGAAAGATCTGTTTTACATAGGCTTTAAGAGAGAGCGAGAGACAGAGCGAGAGAGAGAGCACACCCAACTGTATATTTCAGAAGCTGTAGGCAAACACCTCAATAATTCATGGTGTAGAGATTGATTTTTTTTCCTTTGGCAAGAAGCAGCAGATGTGGCAGAGGCTGGGAGGGATGGGGTGGGGATTTTTGGTGTGGGGGGGGGGGTTGTTGGTGCTAACGAGTGCGGGATGATGGGGAGAACAACACTGGGGGTTAGCAGCTAGAGAAATCATTATCCTGCCCACTTATTGTGTGAACAATGGAGCTTTAAAGTGCACTTTCAAATTACCCCAAAGGGCAAAATCACACTCGGTTACCTCAGAAAATTACTAATTTATGTTTGTAAAGCAATCCTAATTGATCCCTCTTTCCTTGTCTGGAGTGAAACGGAGCAAAAAGTGGTTAACGCGGCAAGAAAAAGGTGAAGCCAGAGGACGCTTACAGTTAGAGGAAGTAGGGGAAAGGTCACACTGGAAATATGATCCACATGACCGCAAGTGAGGGTTAAGATTGTGAATCCGTTAAGCGGAAGGAGTTTTGGAAAACTGCATAAAATTCTCCAGGGACAACTCATTTGACCCCGAGAAATGGTGGTGCCAGAGAAACAACTGAGAGCGCGAGCAGGATGGAAAGATGGAGGAGAAAGTTGGCAAGTCTTCCTGCATGTCTGTCTGATCGAATCAGCTCTGTGGGCCTCTGATGTGATGGCAGGTGAAGCTTTGAGGGACATCCTTTTGTCGTTGCGCATACTCACAAATAATTCATCCCTTCAGAGTGGAAGGTGTAGTGTATTGACATGTACCACATCCACTTTCCTTCAGCTGTCTCTTTCAGGCAGGACGCAAAGAACACCGAGACCTTTTCACGGTAACTAGTAGGCCCAGCAGCTCTCTTTTTCCTCCTCCTGACCTAATTAAAACTGTTCATCTTTCACTTCTCCTCTTAGCCTTCACAAAAGGTAAAGAGACGTAAATAATCTTCGTCGTAACCTACAGGCTCATCTCTCACCCCCCCCATAGTAAACTGCAGCATTTGTACAAAGCAAAAGAGTTTGACTGTTCGGATTTAAATGTCACAGAAGTAGCAGTCACCCCTTTAACAGTAGTCTGGAAACACTCTGCTAGGTGCGGCTGATGAAATGTCAGTGTCAGTATATAAATTAATGTATGCTTGGTCTACAAGCTCACAACCCAGATTTCTACAACAAGGTCACTTTATCCATGAAGAATACAGCCAGAAAGTTTGCTCTTATTAGAATGAAGGTAGAAGCTTAATAAAGCATAAAACACTTCGTAAAGCAATTTTAGATTTGAGAGAGCATTACATAACAACTTATGTTAGAAGAATGGAAAAAAGGGCTTTTATAAATGCACCTTTAAATGTGCATTGCATCACAGTTTCTCTAATATCACACAGGATTAATTAAAACAACGCAGAAGGACAGTATTACAGGAGATTACAACGATGCGTTTGTGGCTATAGCTGTGTCCATCAGGAAAAGTTGGAGAGTTGCCTGCTAATCGTCCCTCCCATCCCCGCCAATAATTTATTATTTAAATTATATTAGGCAACGACGTGCAGTCAAGCGGAAGTGGTACAAAACTGTGGCATATTGATTTTAACAGCGTGCTGTCTCCTGTGATTTGTGGCGGGGCTCGGCTGTCTGCGAGTGACAGTCTCGGGATCACAGGGACAGGATGCCACCGCACCACATGCTAATGTGCACTTTAAACATTTAGCAGTAAGAGGTGCTGTAATTGCTTTGACAGCAGACAGGTGACCAACATAGTGTAACCTCTTCTCTTCTGTTCTCTTCTGCTCAGCTCTGTTCTCTTCTCCTTTCTTTTTTAAACAGAGGAAAAAAACTTGGTCTGTTTTCCCCTCGCTCACGAAATGAGATGATGCTTCTCTCCATTCTTCAATACAATGCTTAATTAGCAGAGGAGGATGGTCATTAGAAGCCACACTTTTTTTTCCACAGACATAAAGTAGTCGCGCGGCTTCTGTGATGATGCCATCACCTTTTCATTAGTGTTTTCGTTATCTACTAGTTCCAGGCTGTTTGGAGTTAACGATATCAGCCGGAAGTGCTGGAGATATTAGTACAGCAAATTGGTACGGCTTTCTATTGGGTTACAGCGCAAAACATTCTTCCTTCATAAAATGAGAGGTGAGCTATATTAAATTAGCCTCCAAAGCTCATGGACTAAATGGCTGCAAATGAGTGGAGTCTGGGTTCCATGCCTCCCAGCACAAATTTACCAAAATGATTACATACCCTGGTTGGCAGAGCAGCCATATTTTTAATAATCTCACTTTCTAGCTTGCGTTAAATTAAAATAGGGATTATGTGTCACTTCGGTACAATTAAACACACAATCAACCCCACGAAAAAAGATGAAAACATCAGAGCAATAATAAGCTTTAAGTAATCCCTGTAGCAACCAATATTATTATACAAGATATAACAAACAGCTTGATAATTGCCAGTGTTGCACCATGCTCAGTTGGATAGTTTTGATCTATGATACAAGCCATCATCAAGATGACGTTCCTCAAAGCAAAGAGGAAAAAATATCCTGTGCAATAAAGGAGAATGAAGAATGTTTTATATGACTGATCAGGGGGAACAAGCAGAAATGAAAGGAAACAATAAGTTGTCTTGTGTTTATTGGAACACAATAACAAGTTGGTTAGCTGGAGATTTTGCTTGAACTTTTTTTGTGCAATTTTAACTAAAGTAAAGAACAGTGTTAAGTCCATATCCGCTGTCTGTCAGTCTGATGGAACCACAATATGGCATGCTGAGATCTATAGTCTTTAAATACAAAAAAAAAAAATTGAAGACGTGTCAGATTAAATGCATAAATATGACCCCTAAATAGATGGCACCTTGCAGGGTTTTTTAGCATAAATACTGTATATACATTTTGCAACAATTTATTTTGTAATAAAATCGTAATAAAATGAACCTCTTGATGGCTGAATATTTTGTGTAAATTAAAAATTTTACCTTTTAATTTTATGTTGCAAGTTAAATGAAAGTGATTCTAAGAGTTTTAAAAAACTTTCAAATACTGAAAACAAGATCAGTGAGGGGAGAAAGTTTTTCCCAGACGAAGGGATTCTGAGATTATTGTAAGAAAGAGAGTTCATATCAGCTAAAATAACAAAGTATTTATTTTAGGTTTGTCTGAATGTGAGGTTTTGATTATTGAGTAAAGATGTCTGTATGTTCAGATAACAGCTTATTATAGGTAGTGCTGAAACCAAATTCACTTTAATATTCAATATTATTCTTTGGACTCAAACATATTGATTTTTGTTAAATATTTATTTGCCAAACAGAACATCAACGCACAAAGTCCCCATGTACATTCTAAATAATAAGCGTTTACCATTTTACTAAAATTTCATTATAAATTAATTTGTATATTTATAACAATCTGCAGATTTTTTAAAAAATTGTTTAGAATCAGCAATAATAAATACCCTACGTAAATACCATAAAAGAACATACAAACCCCCTCACGATTTATTTTAGATTTTATATTATTTATTTTATGTTTTTTTAATAAGCATTTGCTTATATGTGATGAATTATATATATGACAAATAGGAATAGTAGGAATATATGATGGTAGGAATTTATCTCCACATGATTGTAATGTAGGAGAAAATACATAATCTTAAATCTTATTAATAGAGCGTCTCTTGTCACACACGCAGTGAGTTGTTTAAAGAGCTTATCTGGTCCATATTAATGGCACTTGAAGAATGGAGTTAACCTGAGTGAGCCATTCCTCTCACCTCTCAATTAAAAGCTCTTACACACGCACACATGAACACGAATGCTGCATCTCTATTAGCCAGGAGGCATTAGCTGGACTCTTTCATTATCCAATCAGACAGAGGTTTCTTTTTGCATCTTTTTCTTGCCTGCTTCCTTTCGTCTCCTTTCTGGCAGGCTGGATAAATAGCTAGGGAAGGATGAAGTCATTCCTCAAGCAGTACTGGCAGGCGCTTTCATTATTTACACTATTTACTTGGGGAGGGCTGAGTTGCGGCACACCGTGAGATTTACCCGCCTGAGAAATGGGTCCCACCATGTAGATCATCCTCTGAACAAAAGTGACATGCCCGCTTGTTGCACTGCACCACTAATTCGGTTCATGAAGTGTGTAACACAGACTTTTCCGGCAATGAAGGGCCTGGAGGAGGGGGGTTAATTTGTATCTGGCTTTATTAAACTAATATATAACAATCTTCTACTCGCTCACAGTCACAGCTCACAACCAGAGGGACCCAGAGCGAAGCCTGAGGGAGCGAGAGAAGGATAGAGAGACAGAGAGAGAGATAGAGAAGAACAAGCAGGCTGCACTGGCAGGTTGCTGTGTAGTGAGAGGCCTGGGGCAGTCTGTAGATTTACTGTAGGAGAGAAATCAAGCAGCCAAGTAACTGGATGCAGTTTAACCTTGAGGACTAACATTCACACTCTATTTAGCATCAAACATCCTATATCTTATGCTGGAAAATACTGGAATTTATTTATTTATTTATTTGTCAAACATTGGGAAATTAATTATTAATACTAAATATAATACATAACGTATTTTATTGTTTTACAAAAACAATGTTACTTTTATTACCAACCAACATTAATAAGCATTCAATTGATTGTTGGAATTTCTCAGGACAAGCAAAAACAACAACAAGAACAACATAATCATTACTCAGCGGCCCACATGTTCAGCACCCCACTCTGACTGACCTCAGGGAAGGCTTCTAATTCAAACCACACACTCCATCTACTATCTGTGACTCTTTTCTACTCCTCTGCTTCCCTGCATCTAGTCCAGTGGCCGTTGTGAGAACCGGAGAAAGGAAACTGCTACCTGCAAGCATGTTGTTTTGGCCATGCATCACTGACACTTCATCTCAGCCTGACTCCCTTGTTTCCATGCTGACCCCTTCCCCCTTTGCTGGCATGCTATTGAAGGAGATTTATGAGGCGGAGTCCCGTGCCAGGCTGACCCCAGGGGGCCAGGCCATCGGCGGTGGAACCCATTAATAATCGTCGGCCTCGGCTCAGATTCCCGCTCTGCGTTTCACACAACCGCCACTCAAGATCCAGCCATATGACAATAGGAGAGACTGGCAGAGTGGCTGGAGTTGTGGCAGCTAGAGCCTGGCACGGGCACCCAAACTCCAGCCGTGCAGCTCCACAGAGCCTCTGAATGTGATGGATGGGAAGAGGCAGATGCTATCTGAGCCAGGGCCATCTGTAAGGGCTCAATATAACAGTAGGGTCACTGACAGAATAAAAAAAGAGACTGAAAAGGAGAGAGAGAGAGATAAAATCCCAGAGGGGAAAGAAAAAAAAACACAAGTAAGTGTGATGAAGTGCAAACAGGCATGCTAAATTCACTTTGATCAAATGTGCGCACTGTCATATATTGCAGAATGGCAAACATGAGATCATATCTACAAGCTCTTACGCATAATACATACAT